>BSQW01000002.1:20494817-21698486 GCA_030161315.1 Eutrema japonicum
TTTTTTAATTTTCATATGGACTTTGAGGTTTCTTCAAAGAAATGAGTAAACAAGTAATGGATGCTTTTCATTCCTCCTTTAGGAGGCTCTAGTTCCTATTTATAGTCTCAGCAATCCATATTGTCTGTTTTACGCAATAACGATATGTTCTTAGAATTTCGGCCATATATTGTCCTTTTGGGTCTAAATTGGACCGTTTACTAGACGAAATCCCGTTTTTCATATTTTCATATGGACTTTGAGGTTTCTTCCAAAAAATGAATAAACAATTAATGGATACTTCTCATTCCTCCTTTAGGAGGCTATAGTTCCTATTTCTAGTCTAAGCACTCCATATTGGCTCTTTTACTCAATAATGGTCCGTTCTTAGCATTTCGGCCATATATTGCCGTTTTGAGTCTTAATTGGACTGTTTACTAGACGAAATCCTGTTTTCAAATTTTCATAGGGACTTTGAGGTTTCTTCAAAGAAATGAGTAAACTAGTAATGGATTCTTCTCATTCACCTTTTAGGAGGCTCTAGTTCTTAATTCTAGTCTCAGAACTCCATATTGTATGTTTTACTCAATTACGGTCCGTTCTTAACATGTTGGCCATATATTGCCGTTTTGGGATATTTAACCGTTTACTAGACGAAATCCCGTTTTTCGAATTTTCATAGGGACTTTGAGGTTTATTCAAAGAAACTAGTAAACAAGTAATGAATGCTTCTCATTCATCCTTTAGGAGGCTCTAGTTCCTATTTCTAGTCTCAGCACTCCATATTATATGTTTTACTCAATAACGGTCCTTTCTTAGCAGTTTGGCCATATATTGCCGTTTTGGGTCTAAATTGGACGTTTACTAGACGAAATTCCATTTTTTAAAATTTCATAGAGACTTTGAGGTTTCTTCAAAGAAATGAGTAAACATGTAATAGTTGCTTCTCATTCCTCTTTTAGGAGGCTCTAGTTCCTATTTCTAATCTCAGCACTCCATATTGTATGTTTTACTCAATAACATTAAGTTCAGAACATTTTGGCCATATATTGCCGTTTTGGGTATAAATTGGACTGTTTACTGGACAAATTCCCGTTTTTAAAATTTGGATGTTTCTTCCAAGAAACGAGTAAACAAGTAATGGATGCTTTTCATTCATCCTTTAAGAATCTCTAATTCCTATTTCTAGTCCCAGCACTCCATATTATATGTTTTACTCAATAATGGTCATTTCTTAGCAGTTTGACCATATATTGTCGTTTAGGGTCTAAATTGGACCGTTTACTAGACGAAATCCCGTTTTTTGAATTTTCATAGGGACTCTGAGGTTTCTTCAAAGAAATGAGTAAACAATTAAAGGATGATTCTCATTCCTCCATTAGGAGGCTCTAGTTCCTATTTCTAGTCTCAACACTCCATATTGTCTGTTTTACTCAATAACGGTATGTTCTTAGCATTTTGGCCATATAATGCCGTTTTCGGTCTAAATTGTACTGTTTACTAGAGGAAATCCTGTTTTTCAAATTTTCATAATAACTTTGAGGTTTCTTCAAAGAAATGAGTAAACAAGTAATGTATGCTTCTTATTCTTCCTTTAGGAGGCTCTAGTTCCCATTTCTAGTCTTAACACTTCATATTGTATGTTTTACTCAATAACCGTCCGTTCTTAGCATTTTGGCCATATATTACCGTTTTAGGTATAAATTGGATCGTTTACTAGACGAAATCCCGTTTTTAAAATTTTCATAGGGACTTTGAGGTTTCTACAGAGAAATGAGTAAACAAGTAATGTATGCTTCTCATTCATCGTTTAGGAGGCTCTAGTTCCTACTTCTAGTCTCAGCAATCTATATTGTCTGTTTTACTCAATAACGGTATGTTCTTAACATTTGGCCATATATTGCCGTTTTTGGTCTAAATATGACCGTTTACTAGACAAAATCCCATTTTTTGAAATTTCATAGGGACTTTGAGGTTTCTTCAAAGAAATGAGTAAACAAGTAATGAATGCTTCTCATTCCTCATTTATGAGGCTCTAGTTCCTATATCTAGTCTCAACACTCCATATTGTCTGTAGTCCTCAATAACGGTCTGTTCTTAGCATTTCGGCCATATATTGCCGTTTTGGGTCTAAATTGGATTCTTTACTAGACGAAATCCCGTTTTTTGAATTTTCATCGGGACTTTGAGGTTTCCTCAAAGAAACGACTAAACAACTAATGAATGCTTCTCATTCATCCTTTAGGTGGCTCTAGTTCCTATTTCTAGTCTCAAGACTCCATATTATATGTTTTACTCAATAACGGTTCTTTCTTAGCAGTTTGCCCATATATTGCCGTTTTGGTTCTAAATTGGACCGTTACTAGAAGAAATCTTGTTTTTTAATTTTCATATGGACTTTGAGGTTTCTTCAAAGAAATTAGTAAACAAGTAATGGATGCTTCTCAGTCATCGTTTAGGAGGCTCTAGTTCCTATTTCTAGTCTCATCAATCTATATTGTATGTTTTACTCAATAACGATATGTTCTTAACATTTGGCCATATATTGCCGTTTTTGGTCTAAATTGTACCGTTTACTAGACGAAATCCTATTTTTTTAAATTTCATTGGGACTTTGAGGTTTCTTCAAAGAAATGAGTAAACAAGTAATGAATGCTTCTCATTCTTCATTTATGAGGCTCTAGTTCCTATTTCTAGTCTCAACACTCCATATTGTCTGTAGTACTCAATAACGGTCCGTTCTTGCATTTCGGCCATATATTGCCGTTTTGGGTCTAAATTGGACTCTTTACTAGACGAAATCCCGTTTTTTGAATTTTCATCGGGACTTTGAGGTTTCCTCAAAGAAACGACTAAACAACTAATGAATGCTTCTCATTCATCCTTTAGGTGGCTCTAGTTCCTATTTCTAGTCTCAAGACTCCATATTATATGTTTTACTCAATAACGGTTCTTTCTTAGCAGTTTGCCCATATATTGCCGTTTTGGGTCTAAATTGGACCGTTTACTAGACGAAATCTTGTTTTTTTTTAATTTTCATATGGACTTTGAGGTTTCTTCAAAGAAATGAGTAAACAAGTAATGGATGCTTCTCATTCATCGTTTAGGAGGCTCTAGTTCCTATTTCTAGTCTCAGCAATCTATATTGTATGTTTTACTCAATAACGATATGTTCTTAACATTTGGCCATATATTGCCGTTTTTGGTCTAAATTGTACCGTTTACTAGACGAAATCCTATTTTTTGAAATTTCATAGGGACTTTGAGGTTTCTTCAAAGAAATGAGTAAACAAGTAATGAATGCTTCTCATTCTTCATTTATGAGGCTCTAGTTCCTATTTCTAGTCTCAACACTCCATATTGTCTGTAGTACTCAATAACGGTCTGTTCTTAGCATTTCGGCCATATATTGCCGTTTTGGGTCTAAATTGGACTGTTTACTAGGCGAAATCCCGTTTTTTGAATTTTCATAGGGACTTTGAGGTTTCCTCAAAGAAACGACTAAACAACTAATGGATGCTTCTCATTCATCCTTTAGGTGGCTCTAGTTCCTATTTCTAGTCTCAGCACCCCATATTATATGTTTTACTCAATAACGGTCCTTTCTTATCAGTTTGCCCATATATTGCCGTTTTGGGTCTAAATTGGACCGTTTACTAGACGAAATCCTGTTTTTTAATTTTCATATGGACTTTGAGGTTTCTTCAAAGAAATGAGTAAACAAGTAATGGATGCTTTTCATTCCTCCTTTAGGAGGCTCTAGTTCCTATTTCTAATCTCAGCACTCCATATTGGCTGTTTTACTCAATAATGGTCCGTTCTTAGCATTTCGGCCATATATTGCCGTTTTGAGTCTTAATTGGAATGTTTACTAGACGAAATCCTGTTTTCAAATTTTCATAGGGACTTTCAGGTTTCTTCAAAGAAATGAGTAAACTAGTAATGGATTCTTCTCATTCACCTTTTAGGAGGCTCTAGTTCTTAATTCTAGTCTCAGAACTCCATATTGTATGTTTTACTCAATTACGGTCCGTTCTTAACATGTTGGCCATATATTGCCGTTTTGGGATATTTAACCGTTTACTAGACGAAATCCCGTTTTTCGAATTTTCATAGGGACTTTGAGGTTTCTTCAAAGAAACTAGTAAACAAGTAATGAATGCTTCTCATTCATCCTTTAGGAGGCTCTAGTTCCTATTTCTAGTCTCAGCACTCCATATTATATGTTTTACTCAATAACGGTCCTTTCTTAGCAGTTTGGCCATATATTGCCGTTTTGGGTCTAAATTGGATGTTTACTAGACGAAATTCCATTTTTTAAAATTTCATAGAGACTTTGAGGTTTCTTCAAAGAAATGAGTAAACATGTAATAGTTGCTTCTCATTCCTCTTTTAGGAGGCTCTAGTTGCTATTTCTAATCTCAGCACTCCATATTGTATGTTTTACTCAATAACATTAAGTTCATAGCATTTTGGCCATATATTGCCGTTTTGGGTATAAATTGGACTGTTTACTGGACGAAATCCCGTTTTTAAAATTTGGATGTTTCTTCCAAGAAACGAGTAAACAAGTAATGGATGCTTTTCATTCATCCTTTAGGAAGCTCTAATTCCTATTTCTAGTCCCAGCACTCCATATTATATGTTTTACTCAATAACGGTCATTTCTTAGCAGTTTGGCCATATATTGCCGTTTTGGGATCTTTAACCGTTTACTAGACGAAATCCCGTTTTTCAAATTTTCATAGGGACTTTGAGGTTTCTTCAAAGAAACTAGTAAACAAGTAATGAATGCTTCTCATTCATCCTTTAGGAGGCTCTAGTTCCTATTTCTAGTCTCAGCACTCCATATTATATGTTTTACTCAATAACGGTCCTTTCTTAGCAGTTTGGCCATATATTGCCGTTTTGGGTCTAAATTGGACGTTTACTAGACGAAATTCCATTTTTTAAAATTTCATAGAGACTTTGAGGTTTCTTCAAAGAAATGAGTAAACATGTAATAGTTGCTTCTCATTCCTCTTTTAGGAGGCTCTAGTTCCTATTTCTAATCTCAGCACTCCATATTGTATGTTTTACTCAATAACATTAAGTTCATAGCATTTTGGCCATATATTGCCGTTTTGGGTATAAATTGGACTGTTTACTGGACGAAATCCCGTTTTTAAAATTTGGATGTTTCTTCCAAGAAACGAGTAAACAAGTAATGGATGCTTTTCATTCATCCTTTAGGAAGCTCTAATTCCTATTTCTAGTCCCAGCACTCCATATTATATGTTTTACTCAATAACGGTCATTTCTTAGCAGTTTGGCCATATATTGCCGTTTTGGGTCTAAATTGGACGTTTACTAGACGAAATTCCATTTTTTAAAATTTCATAGAGACTTTGAGGTTTCTTCAAAGAAATGAGTAAACATGTAATAGTTGCTTCTCATTCCTCTTTTAGGAGGCTCTAGTTCCTATTTCTAATCTCAGCACTCCATATTGTATGTTTTACTCAATAACATTAAGTTCATAGCATTTTGGCCATATATTGCCGTTTTGGGTATAAATTGGACTGTTTACTGGACGAAATCCCGTTTTTAAAATTTGGATGTTTCTTCCAAGAAACGAGTAAACAAGTAACAGATGTTTCTCATTCTTCCTTTAGGAGGCTCTAGTTCTTATTTCTAGCCTCAGCACTCCATATTGTATGTTTTACTCAATAACGGTATGTTCTTAGCATTTTGGCCATATATTGCAGTTTCGGGTCTAAATTGGACCGTTTACTAGACTAAATCCCATTTTTCAAATTTTCGTAGGGATGTTGAGGTTTCTTCAAAGAAATGAGTACACAAGAAATGAATGCTTCTCATTCCTTCTTTAGGAGGCTCTAGTTCTTATTTCTAGCCTCAGCACTCCATATTGTATGTTTTACTCAATAACTGCTCGTTCTTAGCATTTCGGCCATATATTGCCGTTTTGGGTCTAAATTGGACTGTTTACTAGGCGAAATCCCGTTTTTTGAATTTTCATAGGGACTTTGAGGTTTCCTCAAAGAAACGACTAAACAACTAATGGATGCTTCTCATTCATCCTTTAGGTGGCTCTAGTTCCTATTTCTAGTCTCAGCACCCCATATTATATGTTTTACTCAATAACGGTCCTTTCTTATCAGTTTGCCCATATATTGCCGTTTTGGGTCTAAATTGGACCGTTTACTAGACGAAATCCTGTTTTTTAATTTTCATATGGACTTTGAGGTTTCTTCAAAGAAATGAGTAAACAAGTAATGGATGCTTTTCATTCCTCCTTTAGGAGGCTCTAGTTCCTATTTATAGTCTCAGCAATCCATATTGTCTGTTTTACGCAATAACGATATGTTCTTAGAATTTCGGCCATATATTGTCCTTTTGGGTCTAAATTGGACCGTTTACTAGACGAAATCCCGTTTTTCATATTTTCATATGGACTTTGAGGTTTCTTCCAAAAAATGAATAAACAATTAATGGATACTTCTCATTCCTCCTTTAGGAGGCTATAGTTCCTATTTCTAGTCTAAGCACTCCATATTGGCTCTTTTACTCAATAATGGTCCGTTCTTAGCATTTCGGCCATATATTGCCGTTTTGAGTCTTAATTGGACTGTTTACTAGACGAAATCCTGTTTTCAAATTTTCATAGGGACTTTGAGGTTTCTTCAAAGAAATGAGTAAACTAGTAATGGATTCTTCTCATTCACCTTTTAGGAGGCTCTAGTTCTTAATTCTAGTCTCAGAACTCCATATTGTATGTTTTACTCAATTACGGTCCGTTCTTAACATGTTGGCCATATATTGCCGTTTTGGGATATTTAACCGTTTACTAGACGAAATCCCGTTTTTCGAATTTTCATAGGGACTTTGAGGTTTATTCAAAGAAACTAGTAAACAAGTAATGAATGCTTCTCATTCATCCTTTAGGAGGCTCTAGTTCCTATTTCTAGTCTCAGCACTCCATATTATATGTTTTACTCAATAACGGTCCTTTCTTAGCAGTTTGGCCATATATTGCCGTTTTGGGTCTAAATTGGACGTTTACTATACGAAATTCCATTTTTTAAAATTTCATAGAGACTTTGAGGTTACTTCAAAGAAATGAGTAAACATGTAATAGTTGCTTCTCATTCCTCTTTTAGGAGGCTCTAGTTCCTATTTCTAATCTCAGCACTCCATATTGTATGTTTTACTCAATAACATTAAGTTCATAGCATTTTGGCCATATATTGCCGTTTTGGGTATAAATTGGACTGTTTACTGGACGAAATCCCGTTTTAAAAATTTGGATGTTTCTTCCAAGAAACGAGTAAACAAGTAATGGATGCTTTTCATTCATCCTTTAGGAAGCTCTAATTCCTATTTCTAGTCCCAGCACTCCATATTATATGTTTTACTCAATAACGGTCATTTCTTAGCAGTTTGGCCATATATTGCCGTTTTGGGTCTAAATTGGACGTTTACTAGACGAAATTCCATTTTTTAAAATTTCATCGAGACTTTGAGGTTTCTTCAAAGAAATGAGTAAAAATGTAATAGTTGCTTCTCATTCCTATTTTAGGAGGCTCTAGTTCCTATTTCTAATCTCAGCACTCCATATTGTATGTTTTACTCAATAACATTAAGTTAAGAACATTTTGGCCATATATTGCCGTTTTGGGTATAAATTGGACTATTTACTGGACGAAATCCCGTTTTAAAAATTTGGATGTTTCTTCCAAGAAACGAGTAAACAAGTAATGGATGCTTTTCATTCATCCTTTAGGAATCTCTAATTCCTATTTCTAGTCCCAGCACTCCATATTATATGTTTTACTCAATAACCGTCATTTCTTAGCAGTTTGACCATATATTGTCGTTTAGGGTCTAAATTGGACCGTTTACTAGACGAAATCCCGTTTTTTGAATTTTCATAGGGACTCTGAGGTTTCTTCAAAGAAATGAGTAAACAATTAAAGGATGATTCTCATTCCTCCATTAGGAGGCTCTAGTTCCTATTTCTAGTCTCAACACTCCATATTGTCTGTTTTACTCAATAACGGTATGTTCTTAGCATTTTGGCCATATAATGCCGTTTTCAGTCTAAATTGTATTGTTTACTAGAGGAAATCCTGTTTTTCAAATTTTCATAATAACTTTGAGGTTTCTTCAAAGAAATGAGTAAACAAGTAATGTATGCTTCTTATTCTTCCTTTAGGAGGCTCTAGTTCCCATTTCTAGTCTTAACACTTAATATTGTATGTTTTACCCAATAACCGTCCGTTCTTAGCATTTTGGCCATATATTACCGTTTTAGGTATAAATTGGATCGTTTACTAGACGAAATCCCGTTTTTAAAATTTTCATAGGGACTTTGAGGTTTCTACAGAGAAATGAGTAAACAAGTAATGTATGCTTCTCATTCATCGTTTAGGAGGCTCTAGTTCCTACTTCTAGTCTCAGCAATCTATATTGTCTGTTTTACTCAATAACGGTATGTTCTTAACATTTGGCCATATATTGCCGTTTTTGGTCTAAATATGACCGTTTACTAGACAAAATCCCATTTTTTGAAATTTCATAGGGACTTTGAGGTTTCTTCAAAGAAATGAGTAAACAAGTAATGAATGCTTCTCATTCCTCATTTATGAGGCTCTAGTTCCTATATCTAGTCTCAACACTCCATATTGTCTGTAGTCCTCAATAACGGTCCGTTCTTAGCATTTCGGCCATATATTGCCGTTTTGGGTCTAAATTGGATTCTTTACTAGACGAAATCCCGTTTTTTGAATTTTCATCGGGACTTTGAGGTTTCCTCAAAGAAACGACTAAACAACTAATGAATGCTTCTCATTCATCCTTTAGGTGGCTCTAGTTCCTATTTCTAGTCTCAAGACTCCATATTATATGTTTTACTCAATAACGGTTCTTTCTTAGCAGTTTGCCCATATATTGCCGTTTTGGTTCTAAATTGGACCGTTAGTAGACGAAATCTTGTTTTTTAATTTTCATATGGACTTTGAGGTTTCTTCAAAGAAATTAGTAAACAAGTAATGGATGCTTCTCAGTCATCGTTTAGGAGGCTCTAGTTCCTATTTCTAGTCTCAGCAATCTATATTGTATGTTTTACTCAATAACGGTATGTTCTTAACATTTGGCCATATATTGTCGTTTTTGGTCTAAATATGACCGTTTACTAGACAAAATCCCATTTTTTGAAATTTCATAGGGACTTTGAGGTTTCTACAATGAAATGAGAAAACAAGTAATGAATGCTTCTCATTCCTCATTTATGAGGCTCTAGTTCCTATTTCTAGTCTCAACACTCCATATTGTCTGTAGTACTCAATAACGGTCTGTTCTTAGCATTTCGGCCATATATTGCCGTTTTGGATCTAAATTGGACTCTTTACTAGACGAAATCCCGTTTTTTGAATTTTCATCGGGACTTTGAGGTTTCCTCAAAGAAACGACTAAACAACTAATGAATGCTTCTCATTCATCCTTTAGGTGGCTCTAGTTCCTATTTCTAGTCTCAAGACTCCATATTATATGTTTTACTCAATAACGGTTCTTTCTTAGCAGTTTGCCCATATATTGCCGTTTTGGGTCTAAATTGGACCGTTTACTAGACGAAATCTTGTTTTTTTTTAATTTTCATATGGACTTTGAGGTTTCTTCAAAGAAATGAGTAAACAAGTAATGGATGCTTCTCATTCATCGTTTAGGAGGCTCTAGTTCCTATTTCTAGTCTCAGCAATCTATATTGTATGTTTCACTCAATAACGATATGTTCTTAACATTTGGCCATATATTGCCGTTTTTGGTCTAAATTGTACCGTTTACTAGACGAAATCCTATTTTTTGAAATTTCATAGGGACTTTGAGGTTTCTTCAAAAAATGAGTAAACAAGTAATGAATGCTTCTCATTCTTCATTTATGAGGCTCTAGTTCCTATTTCTAGTCTCAACACTCCATATTGTCTGTAGTACTCAATAACGGTCTGTTCTTAGCATTTCGGCCATATATTGCCGTTTTGGGTCTAAATTGGACTGTTTACTAGGCGAAATCCCGTTTTTTGAATTTTCATAGGGACTTTGAGGTTTCCTCAAAGAAACGACTAAACAACTAATGGATGCTTCTCATTCATCCTTTAGGTGGCTCTAGTTCCTATTTCTAGTCTCAGCACCCCATATTATATGTTTTACTCAATAACGGTCCTTTCTTATCAGTTTGCCCATATATTGCCGTTTTGGGTCTAAATTGGACCGTTTACTAGACGAAATCCTGTTTTTTAATTTTCATATGGACTTTGAGGTTTCTTCAAAGAAATGAGTAAACAAGTAATGGATGCTTTTCATTCCTCCTTTAGGAGGCTCTAGTTCCTATTTATAGTCTCAGCAATCCATATTGTCTGTTTTACGCAATAACGATATGTTCTTAGAATTTCGGCCATATATTGCCGTTTTTGGTCTAAATTGTACCGTTTACTAGACAATGAAATGAGAAAACAAGTAATGGATGCTTTTCATTCCTCCTTTAGGAGGCTCTAGTTCCTATTTCTAATCTCAGCACTCCATATTGGCTCTTTTACTCAATAATGGTCCGTTCTTAGCATTTCGGCCATATATTGCCGTTTTGAGTCTTAATTGGACTGTTTACTAGACGAAATCCTGTTTTCAAATTTTCATAGGGACTTTGAGGTTTCTTCAAAGAAATGAGTAAACTAGTTATGGATTCTTCTCATTCACCTTTTAGGAGGCTCTAGTTCTTAATTCTAGTCTCAGAACTCCATATTGTATGTTTTACTCAATTACGGTCCGTTCTTAACATGTTGGCCATATATTGCCGTTTTGGGATATTTAACCGTTTACTAGACGAAATCCCGTTTTTCCAATTTTCATAGGGACTTTGAGGTTTCTTCAAAGAAACTAGTAAACAAGTAATGAATGCTTCTCATTCATCCTTTAGGAGGCTCTAGTTCCTATTTCTAGTCTCAGCACTCCATATTATATGTTTTACTCAATAACGGTCCTTTCTTAGCAGTTTGGCCATATATTGCCGTTTTGGGTCTAAATTGGACGTTTATAAGACGAAATTCCATTTTTTAAAATTTCATAGAGACTTTGAGGTTTCGTCAAAGAAATGAGTAAACATGTAATAGTTGCTTCTCATTCCTCTTTTAGGAGGCTCTAGTTCCTATTTCTAATCTCAGCACTCCATATTGTATGTTTTACTCAATAACATTAAGTTCATAGCATTTTGGCCATATATTGCCTTTTTGGCTATAAATTGGACTGTTAACTGGACGAAATCCCGTTTTTAAAATTTGGATGTTTCTTCCAAGAAACGAGTAAACAAGTAATGGATGCTTTTCATTCATCCTTTAGGAATCTCTAATTCCTATTTCTAGGCCCAGCACTCCATATTATATGTTTTACTCAATAACGGTCATTTCTTAGCAGTTTGGCCATATATTGCCGTTTTGGGTCTAAATTGGACGTTTACTAGACGAAATTCCATTTTTAAAATTTCATAGAGACTTTGAGGTTTCTTCAAAGAAATGAGTAAACATGTAATAGTTGCTTCTCATTCCTCTTTTAGGAGGCTCTAGTTCCTATTTCTAATCTCAGCAGTCCATATTGTTTGTTTTACTCAATAACATTAAGTTCATAGCATTTTGGCCATATATTGCCATTTTGGGTATAAATTGGACTGTTTACTGGACGAAATCCCGTTTTTAAAATTTGGATGTTTCTTCCAAGAAACGTGTAAACAAGTAATGGATGCTTTTCATTCATCCTTTAGGAAGCTCTAATTTCTATTTCTAGTCCCAGCACTCCATATTATATGTTTTACTCAATAACGGTCATTTCTTAGCAGTTTGGCCATATACTGTCGTTTAGGGTCTAAATTGGACCGTTTACTAGACGAAATCCCGTTTTTTGAATTTTCATAGGGACTTGGAGGTTTCTTCAAAGAAATGAGTAAACAATTAATGAATGCTTCTCATTCTTCATTTATGAGGCTCTAGTTCCTATTTCTAGTCTCAACACTCCATATTGTCTGTAGTACTCAATAACGGCTCGTTCTTAGCATTTCGGCCATATATTGCCATTTTGGGTCTAAATTAGACTCTTTACTAGACGAAATCCCGTTTTTTTGAATTTTCATCGGGACTTTGAGGTTTCCTCAAAGAAACGACTAAACAACTAATGAATGCTTCTCATTCATCCTTTAGGTGGCCCTATTTCTAGTCTCAAGACTCCATATTATATGTCTAAATTGGACCGTTTACTAGACGAAATCCCGTTTTTTGAATTTTCATAGGGACTTTGAGGTTTCTTCAAAGAAATGAGTAAACAATTAAAGGATGATTCTCATTCCTCCTTTAAGAGGCTCTAGTTCCTATTTCTAGTCAGAACACTCCATATTGTCTGTTTTACTCAATAACGGTATGTTCTTATCATTTTGGCCATATAATGCCGTTTTCGGTTTAAATTGTACTGTTTACTAGATGAAATCCTGTTTTTCAAATATTCATAATGACTTAAAGGTTTCTTCAAAGAAATGAGTAAACAAGTAATGGATGCTTCTTATTCTTCTTTTAGGAGGCTCTAGTTCCCAATTCTAGTCTTAACAATTCATATTGTATGTTTTACCCAATAATGATCCGTTCTTAGCATTTTGGCCATATATTAACGTTTTAGGTCTTAATTGGACCGTTTACTAGACGAAATCCTGTTTTTCAAATTTTCATAGGGACTTTGAGGTTTCTTCAGAGAAATGAGTAGACAAGTAATCGAATCAAACCCAAAGCAGATCACAACCTTCCTCAAAGACTAACTGGGAGAATAACGGCCCTCAACCGATTCATCTCCCAGCCAACAGACAAATGCCTACCGTTCTATCAACTCCTCAATGGAAATAAAAAGTTCCCCTCGGACGAGAAATGCCAAGACGCGTTCCAAAAGCTCAAAGCTTACCTAAGCGAACCTCTGGTACTAGCCAAACAAGTAGAAGGTGAGCCGATATACCATTACATTGCGGTCGCTCCTGCCGTAGTATGTGGCGTCTTAGTTCGAGAAGAACAAAACGAACATAAACCCATCTATTAGGTCAGCAAAACGTTAATAGACGCAGAAACAAGATATCAAGCAATGGAAAAATTAGGTAACGCCATCATAATGTATGCAAGAAATCTACGACCCTACTTTCAGTCACACTCCATATTGGTCATGACTTCATGATGAGGACATCGACTCTATATCCGACCCAAAGGAGATCCCCATCGTCCAAGAAGGTCCCATGACCCGTTCAAAGGCCAAACAGCTCAAAAGAAGGTTTGGGACATCTATACAAGCTTTCATCAATTCACTAAGACCATACGACCCATTTTAAGAAATAGTCGAGAATAATTCAGTTTTAGCCGAGAGATCTTATGCGGAACCAGTTTTAACCGAGAGATCTTATGCGGGATCAGTTTTAGCCGAGAGATCACATGCTGAGGGAGAATCAGTTTTAGCCGAGGAAAGTGCTGAGGGGAAATCAGTTTTAGCCGAGACGATCTCCCCTGATAAAAAGTTAGCCGATAGAAACATCTTTGCAGCAGTTTTAGCCGAAGCAGTTTTAGGCGAGAGAAAATAGCCAATTCCAAATGATAATCCAAACGATCTGATCGTCACTGAGGGAGGTAAGTTCTCTCGTCCAAGTGCATATTTTAAGACTAACAGGCCACATAGTTTCCCTTTTAAAGATGCAGAATAGCAAGTTACTTCCTCCCCAAGTCATGTAGCCGAGGAGAATCAAGAAGGGCATGAAGAGGAGCTTGAAGCTGAGGGACTGCAAGGACTTGAAGATAATGGCTTTTCTGTTCAAGAAGACTCTCTAGAAGACTTCACCAAGCTGCTGCACGCACGGAGAACACCAGAGCCGGAGTCATCTTCAGAGGCTCCCCAAACACCACTTTGGACCTCCTCACCTCAATGTAAGCTGTTTACATTAAATACTGTTCTTGCAGGTGTTCCAAGCACCAACAAAAACTAAGAGCAGCATCAAAATCGACCTTAAGTCTTTAGTTTAAGTCGCGCGGCCAAACTTTCCTTTTCTTGCTTTAATGAAACAATGAGTATTTGTTTTAGAGTATTTTGCTTCGTGTTGTTTTGCTTCAAACGTCCTGTTGTTTTTGAGTCTTTCTTGTCATTTTTAGAGTCAAACCCTAGAAGTTTCAAGCTGAAGAACTATTAATAAAGTCCCACACGCAGCTTTGTAGACACAACGTTTACCCTAGATCAATAAAGAGCCGCACTTTTTCTAAGTGTTCTTGAGAAGCGAATTCTCAAACTGTTCTTGTTCTTGCTCATGTGATTCGATCAAGACCAAGTCCTTGCACCGTATCAGAGAGTAATCTCCCCTCTGTGTCGTGTATACACTCCACCATCCTTTTATCCCTAAGACTCCACGCGAGAGAAGCGACCGCCATCGTGTCAAGTCACTTTCATCTTCAATCATTAAGCGGCTAAAGGAGAGGGCGACCGCCTGTCTTTTGTCCCATCTCTATCCCAACTAAGCTCTCACCACCGAGGCTTATACCATCTGGTATCAGAGCGAAAGGTTCTGCCTTTGGTTTTTCTATCTCTTTGCTTCAAGTTACTTTCATTAGTCCTTATCGCTAGGTCGTTAGAATCGTCTGGTCTAAGAAAAAGGAAATACAAAAAAAAATCTAGTTAGGGTTGGTTAGTTTAATATCGTGTCTTCTTCTAGTTCAAAGAAAAGCAAAAAAAAATATATAGATTTGTTCTGTCGTCTCTTAGTTTACGCAAGTCAAAAAAAATAAAAAAGGAAAAATTGTCTTATCAATAGTAGTAGTTTCGAAAAATACCTAAAAGGAATTTTAGAATTTTTCCCTTCGAATTTAAGGCTTGCGAATTGTTTAGGACCCTTGCTAGAACATCTAGAAATTTTTATCTAAGGTTTTAAAATAGTTTCAAGTCGTTTCCTGAATTTGTTTTGTTTCTTGATCCCACTTGGTATTTGACGAAATTATTGTCTTTGAGTGTTTAACAAGAGAAACAGGATCCTAGACATGGGAGAGGAAGCCAACAACGCTCCCCAAGATGCTATCATGCAGATGCTTACTGCCATGAGAGAGGAGCTGAGAGGATTTGGCCAGAGATTAGGCCAACTTGAGCAGCCTCAACCAAGGGCCGCCGAAGGAGCTCATCCTCAAGCTAGGAGGAATGCCCCTGTGAACAATCAGAAAGATGCAATGGATGACGATGATGAAAGCATGCCGGAGATGGAGGAATACCTTCCCCCTTACCCCCTTCGTCATCAGAATCAAAGGAGACGATGATGACAGTATGCGTGAAGCCAATCATGACATGAAGCTTACGCCACCTACCTTTGCTGGAAAATCAAATCCAGAAGTGTATTTGGATTGGGAGCGGCGAATGGAGTACATCTATGAGTGCTATGGCTATGGAGAGAGTAAGAAGATAGCCTTGGCAGCTGCACAACTCACCGAGAATGCGCTTGCATGGTGGGACAGAACTGTTGCCGAAAGAAGAAGGCAACTCTTTGGGCCAATCCAAACGTGGCGTGACATGAAATACCTCCTAAGACTAAGGTATGTGCCTGATCATTACCACCGTGACCTACAAAAACGTTTCAGGAAGCTAGCACAAGGTAGCCGGACAGTAGAGGAGTATTTTGAGGAATTTGAGAAACTAATGAACTCGTTGGAGTTAGAAGAATCTGAAGAAGCTTTGATGGCTCAATTCATTGATGGGCTACAAGAGCGTATAGCCAGGAAGGTGGAGAGAGCTAGGTATAGCGGTCTTCATGAGCTACTACACCTATCGGTGCAAGTGGAGCAACAAATCAAGAGGAAGACCTCACTCTCCAACAGAACCAGAAACAATCAACCTTGGCAAGCAAGCGCCAGCAAACCAATCGACAAAGGCAAAGCTGTTGAGATCGATTCTCGATTCAAGAGCAAAGCCAATGACTTCTCTAAGACGTCACGGCCAGAACAAGGTAAGTTCTCTAACACTAGTCAAGCTAGAGCTGGTGACAGTACATGTTTTAAATGTCAGGGAAGAGGACACTATGCTAGAGACTGTCCGAATCAAAGAGTTATGATCATTACGGCAAGTGGGGGCTATGAATCTCAAGAAGAGATGGCTGAAGAAGAAGATGAAGTTGGCGAGGACATTGACTATCCAAACACTGGTGATCTACAAGTCACTAGGAGAGTTCTTAGCGTGTTAATTCAACCTGAGGAGAAAGTCCAAAGAGAAAACTTGTTCCACACGCGATGCACTATCAGTGGCAAGGTATGTAATCTTGTAATAGATGGAGGATCATGTGCTAATGTGGCTAGCAAGTTTATGGTGGACAGGTTAGGATTGGAAAACGTTAAGCACCCTAGATCCTACAAGCTACAATGGCTCAATGACACTACTGAGCTCAAAGTCACGGAGCAAGTGACTGTCCCTTTCAGCGTAGGCAAGTATCAAGACCAGGTGCTTTGCGATGTAGTTCCTATGCAAGCTGGACATCTCCTGCTAGGGAGACCATGGCAATTTGACCGAGCAACTATTCACAATGGCCGGACAAATTATTACTCCTTCATGCACAAGGAACGCAAACACAATTCGGCCCCTCTAAGCCAAACAGAAGTGCATGAACTTCAAGCTAGAATGAGCAAGGAGACCAAGGTAAGTGTTTCTAATCTATACATCAAGGCTGGTGATTTAAATCGTGTTATGAGTGCCAAGGGCACTATGTTGCTAATGCTTTTCAAAGAATGTCTAAGTACAGAATTCAGAAATCTAGCTTTGCCGCCAGAAGTGGATGCATTGCTAAGCAAGTTTAAAGATCTATTCCCTAAAGAGAATCCTCCAGGCTTGCCTCCTATACGAGGAATAGAACACCAAATAGACCTTGTCCCAGGCTCTTCCTTACCCAACAAGGCAGCATATCGAATGAATCCAGAAGAGACTAAAGAATTGGAGAAACAAGTCGGGGATTTGCTAGATAAGGGCTACATAAGAGAGAGCCTCAGCCCATGTGCAGTACCAGTGCTGTTAGTGCCAAAGAAAGATGGCACATGGAGGATGTGTGTGGATTGCCGAGCTATCAACAACATCACCATCAAATACCGGCACCCTATTCCACGTTTAAACGATATGCTAGATGAGCTAAGTGGCTCTACTATCTTCTCAAAGGTATATTTGAAGAGTGGATACCACCAAGTCAGAATGCGTGAAGGAGATGAGTGGAAAACAGCTTTCAAGACCAAGCAAGGGTTGTATGAGTGGCTAGTCATGCCTTTTGGCTTGACTAATGCACCAAGTACCTTCATGCGTCTAATGAACCAGGTTCTTCGTGCCTATATAAGTAAATTTGTGGTTGTTTATTTCGATGATATACTTATATATAGTAAGAACCTACAAGATCATCTCAAACACCTAGAACTAGTGCTTAAATCACTTCGCAAGGAAGGCCTTTATGCTAACCTTAAGAAGTGCACATTTTGTACTAACCAACTTGTGTTCTTAGGCTTTGTAGTAAGTGAACAGAGACTACAAGTAGATGAGGAGAAGATCAAAGCCATAAGAGACTGGCCCACACCAACGACTATAGGGCATGTTAGGAGCTTTCATGGCTTAGCAAGCTTCTATCGACGGTTTGTAAGGGACTTCAGTATTGTTGCTGCTCCACTCACAGCTGTGATCAAAACGAATGTACCATTCTCATGGGGGACAACTCAAGAAAATGCCTTCAATGATCTCAAAGATAGGCTCACTCAAGCACTGGTTCTTGCATTGCCCGACTTCGATGAAATGTTTGAAGTAGAGTGTGATGCATCCGGCCTAGGCATTGGAGCTGTGTTACACTAAAGGAAGAGGCCCGTAGCATTCTTTAGCGAGAAACTAAGTGGAACCACACTTAACTATCCAACTTATGACAAGGAGCTCTATGCTCTTGTCCGAGCTTTGGAAACTTGGCAACACTATTTGTTGTCTAAGGAGTTCATCATTCATATGGATCATGAGACTCTTAAGCATTTGAGAGGTCAGACATCCCTCAAGAGGAGACATGCCAAGTGGCTTGAGTTTGTAGAGATGTTTCCCTACGTCATCAAGTACAAAAAGGGAAAGAAAATGTGGTAGTTGATGCCTTGTCAACGAGGCATGCTCTTATAACCACAATGGAGGCCAAGGTGCTAGGATTCGATCACATCAAAGACCTCTACAAAGATGATCCTGAGCTTGGAGAGTGCTACAAAGATCACGGCAAAGGAATATACTGTTCATTCTATCTCCAAAATGGTTTTCTTTTTAAAGATAAACGTTTGTGTATTCCACAGGGATCAATGAGGGAGCTGGTGCTTAGTGAAGCACACGGAGGAGGACTGATGGGGCATTTTGGTGTAGATAAGACCTTAGCCATAGTAAAAGATCATTTCTATTGGCCTCACCTCAAGAAAGATGTGGAGAGACTTTGCTCTAGATGCGTACAATGCCACAGAGCCAAATCTAGGTCACATCCTCATGGTCTTTATCTACCTTTACCTATTCCAAACGCCCCATGGGTAGATATTTCGATGGACTTTGTTTTAGGGCTCCCCAAGATACGACACAAAGACTCCATCTTTGTTGTTGTGGACCGGTTCTCTAAGATGGCACACTTCATCCCGTGTGAAAAGACAAATGATGCAACCCAAATTGCTAGTTTGTTCTTCAAGGAGTTGGTGCGCTTGCATGGAGTCCCAAGGACCATAGTTTCCGATCGTGACACAAATTTTTGAGTCACTTTTGGAGAACCTTGTGGAGAAAGTTAGGGACAAAGCTCTTATTCTCTACTACTTGTCACCCCCAAACAGATGGACAAAAGGAAGTGGTAAATCGTACACTTGGAACGTTACTTAGAGCTACTCTTGGTAACAACATGAAAACATGTCTTGATTGCATTTCATTCATAGAATTTGCATATAATAGGGCAGTTCATTCGGCCACTAAGCTATCTCCATTTGAAGTTGTCTATGGAATTAACCCTCTATCTCCAATAGATTTAGTGCCAATTCCACAAGTAGAACAGGTTAATCAAGATGGCCTTAGGCGTGCTGAACTCATCAAGAAGCTGCATGAGAAAGCTAAGGCAAATATTGAAAAGAAAACCGAGGGATACAAGAGGAGCCATGACAAAGGCAGGAAAGAACTCACTTTTGAGGCAGGAGATTGGGTCTGGCTACACATGAGGAAAGAAAGGTTTCCGGACAAGCGTTCATCCAAACTCGCTCAAAGAGGCGACGGCCCATTCAAAGTTCTAGCCAAAGTCAATGACAATGCCTACAAACTAGAGCTTCCAGGTGAGTTTAATATTTCACACACCTTTAATGTTGCTGATTTATCTTTCTATGACGCATGAGATCAAGTTTTGAGGTCAAAACCTCTTTAAGAGGGAGGGAATGATGAGGACATGGACTATATATCTGACCCAAAAGAGATGCCCAACGTCCAAGAAGGTCCCATGACCCGTTCAAAGGCCAAACAGCTGAAAAGAAGGTTTGGGACAGCTATACAAGCTTTCATCAATTCACTAAGACCAGACGACCCATTTCAAGAAATAGCCGAGAAGAATTCAGTTTTAGCCGAGATATCATATGCGGAACCAGTTTTAGCCGAGATATCTTATGCGGGATCAGTTTTAGCCGAGAGATCACATGCTGAGGGAGAATCAGTTTTAGCCGAGGAAAATGCTGAGGGGAAATCAGTTTTAGCCGAGACGATTGATATGCTCAATTTAATACCCTAAAGTACTAAAGCAGTTGTAATAGTATAGCTAGGGGTCGAACCACAGAAGACTCACAGAAACGCACAATAGATTCTATAGTGTCGAATTACGCTAAGCCAAACAGTTGTAATTAAAAGCAGTGCAGAAATTAAAGGAGTTGTAAATCAATTGAGAAATATAGGCTCAGGGTTTTTCTCAGGAAATCAATGAATGCAGATAAACTAACTAACATGATTTAGATTTAGCGCAGTTCTTGAACTCAAATCACTAAAATATAGCTAACCAACTCTCGTTGCGAAAACTATCTAAATCTAAATCCCAAGAATTCCAAATCTCTTTGCGAATCCTAAAGTCTAAATCAGCTTTAACAACAGGTTTGATATGTTCACAAATCAATTAAACCAAATCTCTTTGCGAATAATCAATTTGCTCACCTAGGTTCTATCAGGTAATTAATTGCACTCTCGTACCTAATCAATTATCCTAAGATTTATATTCTAGGTAGCTAATCTAGAACAAGATATGAACACAACCTAAGCGAAGAACTATAATTCAGATGGTGAATCCTAAAAGATATTTAACCTAGCATTCAAAGAAAACCCTAAACCTAAGGTGGATCTACTCAGACATGGAGAATGAAACAATCAACATGTTTGAATAAATCATCAATAGAATAGAAAGAAGGGTTTAGAGATCTGATCTCGGACGAAGAGAGATTCAGACTTGTCTCTCTAAAACCAAAGTAAAATCAAACACAGAAAATAAAAGCATAGCCTAAACAATGGCTGTAAAATCCTATTTATAACCTAAATCACGATTTGGGGCCTTCTTGTAATTATCAAAGTCTTCTGGGTGCTTTTGCAATTCTCCAAGACTTCATAATTAGTCGCGGCCCATGAAATCTCGATGAGTGTCGATCGATACCAGGGGGTATCGATCGATGCTCGGTGCTCAGATCGGGCTCTTAGTCATCAGACTTCAGTCTCGCTCCAGAATGCTCCAGAAAAGCTCCAATAATTCCAATTAAGCTCCAGACGTGCTATAACCTGTGAAAGACTCTAAAAGACTCCAAAACACAAGAAAAGACTCTATAAAAGGACTTATATCATGGCCTAAATAGGGTAAAAACCATGATATATCAACTCCCCCAGACTTAGCCTTTTGCTTGCCCTCAAGCAAATAGAAGACTAAACCAGAAAAAGAGGTTTGAAAACGTAGAGACTCACCTGTTCCTGAACCATCGAAAAGACCCTTTTCCCAAGTACCCAAATGTCACCTGATCAGCTTTCGATCTAACCACCATGTACTTCTCCGTAGACATTTGCAGCTTTTCCAGACTCCACACAAAATCCCACAGCATTGTTCAAGTAAAGCCCTCATCGCCAGTTTCATCTCTGCAGCTAATATTTAAGAACCTTCTAGACTCTTTACCAGACAATATCCTGACAAAGGAACCACCCTTTTTCACACTTTTTTGTATCAATTTCTCTCCTCCAGACTTATTTCTTATTATATCCTTATTATTATTTTTTATTTTCAGCTTAGCGTATACATATCAAGGTAGGAGACGCGAGTATTGATGGTGTTTGCCACCAAATCCCCGGTTCTTCCCTCTCTATGTATCAAAGGATGTAGGCGAATAATGGCATCATAGGAAAATCCTAGCCTCGCTTCCAATCCTTTGTGTGATCATCCCCTCTTAAGTAGAATAATGGGATCGCTGGAAATTTTCCTAACCCTCTACTCAGAAGAAAATCATTTCAATCTTTTATGCTCTTAATCTATCAACTTATTTCAGGGGAGAGAGATACCATAATTCTAAACACACGGGTTCCTTTATCAGATATGAATGATGAATCAAGCTCTATGAACACTAACCACATTGATGAAGTGCAAAAATTTGGCTCAGGCTTCAGAAGAACTCTGCTGGAGACATGGATGTTTTCTAGTCAACTGGCCAGCCTTTGGATTTTTCATTAGTCGATCTAGAACTGATCCTGTAACACTGTGCACTCAAAAACAAAATCAAATCAATAGGTTCAAGCACAGGATCATCATCTCCAACAAATTTTGACTCAATAAAACAGTTTTGACTCGATAAAACGACTGACTCTAAGAAAAACGAAAACAATGTCAGCAGACACCTCCCCCAGACTTGAACAACACTGTCCTCAGTGTTATCTAGCCTAGAGTCAGTGAAAGAAACAAAGAAAAAGGATAGAACGAAGAGAAACAAGAAATTACCATTCTGGAACAGTCGGTGTCGATCGACACACGGCATGGTATCGATCGATACCATGCTTAGATCGACTTTGTGAATTTTCATCCGCGATTGGTGTCGATCGATACCATAGGGGTATCGATCGATGCTTAGGCGATTTCGAGTTGCTCCTTGTTCATCCTGACACAGACTCAAAACAAACGAAAATAAAAATAAAAACGAATCAAAAACAGACTCACCAGTGGGTTGCCTCCCACCAAGCGCTCGTTTAACGTCAATAGCTTGACTGTAACGCCCTTCAGGCTGGATAAGAGTGAGAGCTTGCACCAAAACAGGCTCCATCACTTGACATTACTAGCTTCAAAGTTCTGCTTAGCATGCTGTCCACAAACTCCTGCCCTTTCTCTTTCAGCTCAGAAGTAAGAAGGACTCTGCCTTGGAGAATGGCTTCAAGGCTCCCTTGCATTTGACCTTGTAATCAATCGAATTCCCATCACACTTCTGAGGAATCAGAGTGACATGGGGATTCTCGACCTTTTTGTTCTTGGCCTTCTTCTTCTTTGTTGCCTTAGTCTTCTTCTTGGGGATGTTGGGCGGTTCAGCTGGAACGTCTGTGACAGTAGGCTCATCAGGAGGCTCTTCCAGAAGATCAATTGCTAGCGACTCTCCTGTGATAACTTTGATGCTAGAGGCACGTGTGGGAATACTCCTAGGTGGAATGACATCATAGTAGACATCACCGTCAATGTAAGAGAAAGATAGTCTCTTATTAGGTGTGTCTATGATCGCGCCTGCAATAGCCATGAACGGTCGTCCCAGGAGTATAGGCATACGAGATATCGCACCCATCTCCACAACCTGAAAATCAGTAGGCACCAGACAGTCTCCTACTTGGACTAGCAAACCAGCGATTTCACCATATGGAAGTGAGGTGGAATCGTTTGCAAACGTGATAGATGTCTTAGGAGATAGAATAGTAGCCCCCAACTGCTCTGCAATTGCCTTTGAGATGACATTGACACTAGCCCCTGAGTCGACAAGAGACTCTTTGAAATCAACTCCTGAGATGGAGCTTGGTACTGCGAATTTCCCTGGGTCTTCCCTCTGTGTCAATTTCCGTGGTTGTAGTGAATTGCGAACTCTTTCTCCTATCACCTCACGTGATTTCTTGGCTTCTGGTTCTTTCTGCGAGGGGTATCGATCGATACCAGGTAGGGTATCGATCGACGCCATGCGATTTGAATCGTTTCTGACAGGTACATCTTCATCAGAAAGAAGCTCCACGTTCGGGTTATCCAGCATATACTGTAGTCTAGCAATCTCCCATTCCTCCCTTGTCAGCTTAGGAACCATAGGATAAGGCATCCTGGTTACATACACTCGTTCTGCAACGACCTTAGGCACCACAGTCGAAGTTTCAACTGTTTCCTCAGAAATCGCCCCGGTATCGACCGATACCAATGGGGTATCGATCGATACACGGGTTTTCGAATCCATTCGAGCAGATGTCTGGGCTGGTATCGATCGATACTGGGGAGTATCGATCGATGCTTGTGCGATTTCAGGATTATCTTCGAGATTTTCTGCACTTGAGGAGATTGCATTGACGTGTGAATGAACCGTCTTTCCCTTAGAATTTGCTGCAGTCTGAGCTGCTTGCGTTTCCAGCATCCTGTGGCTCGTCTTTAGAGCTTCGATCCTTCCACTCAAATCGGTGTACAAATCATCCATCTTACCATTGAAGGTGACCGTCATCTTCTCCTGCCCTTGAACCAGGTGTTCAAGCATAGCCTCAATCTTACTCTCAGGAGTTTTGGGTGGTGGGGATTGGTACCCTCCTTGGTGACCATAGTTTCGATTGGTGTTGTACCCAAATCGCTGACCCTGAAAACCAGAACCACCTATGTAGTTAACATCTTCCACCTCATTCTCAGTAGCAAAGTGAACGGCCTTTGTTGTCCTTCCCAGCAGAAGACTGTGCATAGAATCCAGCTGAGCTTTCACTTCAGCAATCTGTGACCCATCCATGTTACCAGCCAGCCTCTTGCGCTCGAAATCTGCGCTCTTGGTGCTACTGCTAGAGGCAAAGTTCTCAATCAACACAATAGCATCCTCAGGATATCTGGTGTTGAAATTACCATTGCTCGAAGAGTCCAGACCCATCTGATATCTCCAATCTACTCCTCTGAAGAAGATACCCAGCAGCTGCACATCAGAGTATCCATGATGTGGACAATCTCTCTGGTACGATCTGAATCTTGTCCAAGCAGCCTTGAACGCCTCAGTAGGTCCTTGAGAAAAAGTGGAGATCTTATTCCTCAGATCTTCAGATCTTCCGTCATCGTAGAAGTTAATCAGGAAGGCTCTCTTGGTGTCCTCCCAATTAGTTAGCGATCCAGGAGATAGCTGCCTCAGCCAGTAAGTAGCTTCTCCACCTAGAGAGTAGGGGAAGAGCTTGCAGAAGAGATAGTCGTAGGACACTCCATTGCTCATAATGCTAGTGACCAAGTCCTCGAACCTCTCTACATGGTCCATTGGATGTTCATGAGGAAGACCATGAAAGAGATGCTGTCCCACTAGAGTGAAGTAAGCAGGCTTCAGCTCAAAGTCATTCCTCTCAAACGCAGGAGGACGAATTGCTGAACGATTGGCGAAAAACTGGTCAGGCCTGTTGCATTCACCAATCGTCCTTCCACGATTAACCACAGCATTCCCTGCGTTGGCGCGCCCAGCTGGCGCGACAATCTCAACAACCGCAGCAGGGACAACGATGTTACCAGCTTCATCAAGTCGCTGCCCTCTCTCATTACACACGTGACCCTCTTGGTCTCTCAGAATTCCAGCTTCATCAGCTCTTAAAACCACTGGGTTGTTCATCCCTGATGTTTGCTTGGTCTTTCTGTTTGTGCGTTCCACAAACGCTAGCTGTTCCAGTGACAATTCAACTAGTTGTGTGCTCTTGTTGCTTCTGGTTTCACGAACAGGCATACACCTGCAAACAAAACACTAGGCAAAGCACGTAAGTAACCAGAAAAATACGTTGAGTATCGATCGATACCAAGTGGTGTCGACCGATACCAACAAAAGAAGACGACGCGTATCGACCGATACTACAGAGTATCGATCGATACCGACGAACCTAGTCGAAATTCTAAACTAAAATCTAATGGCGAATTTGAGTCCCCGGCAACGGCGCCAAAATTGATATGCTCAATTTAATACCCTAAAGTACTAAAGCAGTTGTAATAGTATAGCTAGGGGTCGAACCACAGAAGACTCACAGAAACGCACAATAGATTCTATAGTGTCGAATTACGCTAAGCCAAACAGTTGTAATTAAAAGCAGTGCAGAAATTAAAGGAGTTGTAAATCAATTGAGAAATATAGGCTCAGGGTTTTTCTCAGGAAATCAATGAATGCAGATAAACTAACTAACATGATTCAGATTTAGCGCAGTTCTTGAACTCAAATCACTAAAATATAGCTAACCAACTCTCGTTGCGAAAACTATCTAAATCTAAATCCCAAGAATTCCAAATCTCTTTGCGAATCCTAAAGTCTAAATCAGCTTTAACAACAGGTTTGATATGTTCACAAATCAATTAAACCAAATCTCTTTGCGAATAATCAATTTGCTCACCTAGGTTCTATCAGGTAATTAATTGCACTCTCGTACCTAATCAATTATCCTAAGATTTATATTCTAGGTAGCTAATCTAGAACAAGATATGAACACAACCTAAGCGAAGAACTATAATTCAGATGGTGAATCCTAAAAGATATTTAACCTAGCATTCAAAGAAAACCCTTGTGAGAAAACCCTAAACCTAAGGTGGATCTACTCAGACATGGAGAATGAAACAATCAACATGTTTGAATAAATCATCAATAGAATAGAAAGAAGGGTTTAGAGATCTGATCTCGGACGAAGGGAGATTCAGACTTGTCTCTCTAAAACCAAAGTAAAATCAAACACAGAAAATAAAAGCATAGCCTAAACAATGGCTGTAAAATCCTATTTATAACCTAAATCACGATTTGGGGCCTTCTTGTAATTATCAAAGTCTTCTGGGTGCTTTTGCAATTCTCCAAGACTTCATAATTAGTCGCGGCCCATGAAATCTCGATGAGTGTCGATCGATACCAGGGGGTATCGATCGATGCTCGGTGCTCAGATCGGGCTCTTAGTCATCAGACTTCAGTCTCGCTCCAGAATGCTCCAGAAAAGCTCCAATAATTCCAATTAAGCTCCAGACGTGCTATAACCTGTGAAAGACTCTAAAAGACTCCAAAACACAAGAAAAGACTCTATAAAAGGACTTATATCATGGCCTAAATAGGGTAAAAACCATGATATATCAACGATCTCCCCCGAAAAAAAGTTAGCCGATAGAAACATCTCCGCATCAGTTTTAGCCGAGAGAAGAGAGCCAATTCCAAATGATAATCCAAATGATCTGATCGTCACTGAGGGAGGTAAGTTCTCTCTTCCAAGTGCATATTTTAAGACTAACAGGCCGCGTAGTTTCCCTTTTAAAGATGCATAACAACAAGTTACTTCCTCCCCAAGTCATGTAGCCGAGGAGAATCAAAAAGGGCATGAAGAGGAGCTTGAAGCTGAGGGACTACAAGGACTTGAAGATAATGGCTTTTCTGTTCAAGAAGACTCTCTAGAAGACTTCACCAAGCTGCTGCACGCACGGAGAACACCAGAGCCGGAGTCATCTTCAGAGGCTCCCCAAACACCACTTTGGACCTCCTCACCTCAATGTAAGATGTTTACTTTATATACTGTTCTTGCAGGTGTTCCAAGCACCAACAACAACTAAGAGCAGCATCAAAATCGACCTTAAGTCTTTAGTTTAAGTCGCGCGGCCAAACTTTCCTTTTCTTGCTTAAAGAAACGATGAGTATTTGTTTTAGAGTATTTTGCTTCGTGTTGTTTTGCTTCAAACGTCCTATTATTTTTGAGTCTTTCTTGTCGTTTTTAGAGTCGAACCCTAGAAGTTTCAAGCTGAAGGACTATTAATAAAGTCCCACACGCAGCTTTGTAGACACAACTTTTACCCTAGATCAATAAAGAGCCGCACTTTCTTCTAAGTGTTCTTGAGAAACGAATTCTCAAACTGTTCTTGTTCTTGCTCGTGTGATTCGATCAATACCAAGTCCTTGCACCGTATCAGAGAGTAATTTCCCCTCTGTGTCGTGTATACACTCCACCATCCTTTCATCCCTAAGACTCCACGCGAGAGAAGCGACCGCCATCGTGTCAAGTCACTTTCATCTTCAATCATTAACCGGCTAAAGGAGAGGGCGACCGCCTGTCTTTCGTCCCATCTCTATCCCAACTAAGCTCTCACCACCAAGGTTTATACCACTTCGCAACCGTTGCGTACCATTTTACACATTCCTAGCCAGTTAGGAAGACTAGCCAAATGGGCGATCGAGCTCAGCGAGTACGATATAGAATACCAAATGAAAACCTGCGCAAAAGCACATGTTCCGGGGTAGGAATCAGACTCATATCCCCAACATGAGAAGTACTTGAACAATCGTTCAAACTAGGCTTCAACGCCTCCAACAACGAAACCGAATACGAAGCCCTAATCGCCAAACTCAAGCTCGCTCGAGGCATATGAGTCAGCGAGGTGAGCGCGTTCAGCCACTCGCAGCTCGTCACCAGCCAGTTTCAAGGAGAGTACGAAACAAGAGACGAACGTATGAAAGCCTACCTCAAAGTCGTCAGTGGACTAGCAGAATAGTTTGATAAGTTCAAACTACAAGGATACCTCGAGGTGAAAATACATCCGCAGACGCTCTCACAGCACTTGCCTTTACCTCAGACCCACTTGCCAAAAGACTAATACATGTCGAAGGGATCGGAAAACCTAGCATTGACATACCGACCAAAATAATATCGATTAATATGATTACAACGACTACTACAGCAAACATAGCCGGACCTTCTAACATCCCGGAAAACAGTATCGAAAACGATAGCATAAATAAATGTATATCGGCTCACCTTCTACTTGTTTGGCTAGTACCAGAGGTTCGCTTAGGTACGCTTTGAGCTGTTGGAGCCCATCTTCGCACTTCTCATCCCAGGCCGAAGCCGCAAACAAAATTATTCTAAGCAACCTCAAGAAAAGACTCGACTCCATCAAAAACAGGTGGTGCAACGAGCTACCTGGAGCCCTCTAGGCCTGTAGGACCACGCCGCACCAAGCTACCCAGGATACCCCCTTTTCCTTAGCTTACGGCATGGAAGCAGCCGTGCCCACCAAAGCGTCATTTCCGAACCTCAGAAGGACACGTTGCCCCACGACCGAGGAATTACTAAGAGACCGACTAGACATGATCGACGAAGCTCGAGATCAGGCTCTAATTCCCATCCAAAACTACCAGCACGCACCCGCACGCTACTATAACTCCAATGTAAGAAACATGAGATACGAAGTAGGCGATCTCGTGCTGCGAAAGGTGTTTCATAACACCAGAGAAAGATGTGCCAGAAAGATCGGGACCAACTGGGAGGGTCCCTACCTAGTCACTGAAGTTGTACTCACCGGCATCTACAAAATCACCTTGAAAGGTGCATATAAATCTGGTTCCAGGTCGCTTGAAGGCTCATCTGAAGTTTTAGTGTCAATGGAGAATGCAGCTTGCTCGAGAGAAAGTGTACGGGACTCAAACGGTTCAAGGTTAGACAAGCAGAGGCTGGCCGCGGGTCCAAGGGACGGAGGCGCGGTGGATGGCAGTGTGGCCGCCGGTCGAGAGGACGGATGCACGGCGAGAGGAGGGCTGGCCGCGGCTGGAATGCTCACGCCAGTGGTAAGGGGAGTCCGTGAGGACTTGACCGGTTTGTTGTCTTCTTCATATCCTTTGGTGTTTTCTGGTTCTTGGGAGTAATTTGGCTTCTCCTCTAGGTCTGGAATATGGGCATCAAGTGTTGAATCATGCTTTTCATGATCTTTAGATAGTTTTTCCACTTTCTCTTCTACTTCGTCGATAGCATAAATGAGTTGGTCTAGTGTAAGATTGAGCTCTCTCGTTTTGTCCTCAACTTCTCCTACTCCTTACCACAGCTCGAGAGTGTAGTTGTCATTGACGGAGTTATCCAAATCATCAAGCTTGTAGTTCAAATTACGTACCCCATCATTAGCTTTATGGATATCAAATTTTTGTCTTCCTTGTTCTTTTTCAACGAGTTCCATCTTCTCATTTATTGTTGTAGCGTCTTTAAGGGTATGTTCTTCAAGGACTTCGACGTGGGCAGTAAGGTCATCGAACTTCTAGTTGAATTCAACAGAGATGGAATCTATTCTCTGATTTAAAATGGCTTCGAACTTGGCTTGGGATTCGATGGTATTGTTGATGATGCACTACAAGAAAACACAGTTTTTGCGACTACCAAAATAGTCGCAAATAAGTCATTTGCGACCATTTTGGGACTAAAAAATTTAGTCGCAAATATTTGATCGCTAAATACAGTGGTCACAAAACAGTAGCTCTTTTGCGACTAATATGTGACACCAAATATCAATCATAATTTAGAGACTACGTTTGCGATTAATTATAAAAAAAAACAAAAATATTTTTATTTATTAAATTAATTAATTATAAAAATGAAAATTATAAAAAAATTAAAAAAAAAAAAAAAAAAAAAGATCGAAGATCTTCGCCTGCATTTTTTTTTTCCGACTTCATGTTCTTCTCCCTCGCCGGCATCCTCTGCTCCTCCGCCTGCATCCTCTTCTCCCTCACCGGCACCGATCTGCTCCTCCATGGCCAAGATCTGCTCCTCCACCTGCATCCCGAGCTCAGCCAGACTCGCGAGCTCCCCCTTCTTCGCCGGCGCCGTCCTAGAACCCAGAAAAAAAAAAGAAATCGAATCTTGAAACACAAAACCATTACACATTTGGAGAACAGAGAAGAAACAAGACGAAGTAAATAGAAATCTAAAGAAAGGGTATTGTTTTAAATACCATGATTATCCTGTTCTTAGGCTTGATTTCGCAGATAGTGTTCTCTTGATCCTCGATGGCCAGTTTTCGTGAGAAACCTAATTGCAAGAAGGGAGCAAAAAGAGAGTCTTTCTCGAGTAAAGCTTGGAACTCCCAAGATCTGGAAAAAATAAAGCAAGTGAGATCTTAATCTCTTGGAGGATCTCAATCGCCTGGAACAAATAAAGCAAGAGAAGAAAGAAGAAAGAATAATCGTAGGAAGGAGAGAGAGAAAGATTAAAAAAATAAAAAAAAAATAAATTAAATAAATAAATAAAGCAAGTGAGATCCTCCACCGTTGGATTAAACCAATCAACGGTGGATGATCTCAATCCTTGTCTTAATGAACTAGCCAATGAGAAGGTTTCATTATTTTTGTTGTTTTGTCGCAAATTAGTCCCAAATTAGAGACTATTTTGTGACTACTACTAAAAAATATCGACTAAAGTTGCTAAACAGTCCCAAATTTGGACTATTTTGTGACAATCAAAAACCTTTACCCTAAACCCTAAACTTTAAGAACCTAGAAAGTTTGAATATGATTTTACAATGACTTGTGTATATATAAGTTCAAAAATATGTTAAAACTTAAAAATAAGTAAATTTTGAAAGAATTTTTATTTTTCAAAATCATTCCTTATAAAACACATGTAACACTTAGTACATGTTATAATTATATTGAAATTTTGGTAAGTGTTATATTTTTGTATATTATTTGATGTTTATGTGTAAGATCTAGTTTAAAATTTAAGATTTAGAGTTTATGAATAAGGGTTAGAGATTTAGGGTTTAGAATTTAGGATTTATAAAATGTTTATATTTAAAAAAAAGTGTAAGTGTTGAATTTTTTGTATATTATTAATTGATGTTTATTTGTAAGATCTAGTTTACAATTTAAGTTTTAGATCAAGTTTATGATTAAGGGTTAGAGGTTTAGGGTTTAGGTTTAAGAATTTGTGAACTGAGTTTAGAATTTATTGATTTCTATAGAAAAAAATCAAGTGGAGTTGCAAATTAGTCCCAAATTTGTGACTATTTTGTGACTACTATTCAAAATTAGTCGCAAATTATTCACAAAAATTGAGTTTGTAAATTATTGTACATGTTACCATAAACCCTAAACTTTAAGAACCTATAAGGTTTGAATATCAATTTACAATGATTTTGGGTATATAGTTGTTCAAAAATATATTTAAGAATTTAAGATTTAGAGTTTATGATTAAGGGTTAGAGGTTTAGGGTTTAAAATTTAGGATTTATAAAATGATTATAGTTTAAAAATTGTAAGTGTTGAATTTTTTTTGTATATTATTTGATGTTGTGTAAAATTTAATATTTAAATCAAGTTTATGATTAAGTGTTAGGGGTTTAAGGTTTAGGGTTAAGGGTTTATGGTTTGAGTTTAGAATTTATTGATTTCTAAAAAATCGAGTGTAGTTGCAAATTAGTCCCAAATTTGGGAATATTTTGTGACTACTATTCAAAATTAGTCGCAAATTAGTCCCAAATTGGTCACAAAAACTTGGTTTGCAAATTAGGGTACATGTTACCCTAAACCCTAAATTTAAGAGCATATAAGGTTTCAATATCACTTTACAATGATTTTGGGTATATAGATGCTCAAAAATATATTTTACAATTTTAAATTTAGAGTTTATGATTAAGGGTTAGAGGTTTAGGGTTTATAATTTAGGATTTATAAAATGATTATATTTTAAAAATTGTAAATGTTGAATTTTTTGTATATTATTTGATGTTTTGTATATTATTTGATGGTTTAGGGTTTAGAATTTAGGGTTTATATTTTTTTGTATATTATTTGATGTTTATTTAAAAAAAATCAAGTGGAGTTCCTAAACCGAAGCAAATCAGTCACAAATTTGGGACTACTTTTGCAAGTCCTTAAACAGTCGCAAATAAGCGACTATTGTTTGATTACTTTTTTTAGTCTGTAATTTGTGACTATTATGCCTATGCATTATGAGTAGTCGCAAATCAGTCACAATATCGTCCCTCTTTTTTGCGACTAAAAAAAGTAGTCGCAAAAAATAGTCACAAAAACTGTATTTTCTTATAGTGATGTCTTCTATTCGCTTCAAACGAGCGCTGAATTCCAAGCTTTCATCGTGCTGGTCCTAGAATTAATGGTGTGTATGGTATGAACGTTGTTTAGAGTTGACAACGGGAGATGCAAAAGGTTAGTCTCGGTAGTATGGAGGCTCGTGGCTTCCTTGAGAGTAGTTGGTAGGTGCCGGTTTCCGATCCATATAGAACGAGTCACACACAGTATGTGAGTCGTGAGAGTGGTGAGCGCAAGATGGGTCATAGTAACTCCGCTCGTAGTAGCAATCTTGCTCCAGAGGCGAGTTCATGTTTCAAACCTGAAACGAAGAAAAACAAAACCAAAAATCAAATAGAAAAAGTTTGTTCTAGAGTCGTTCTACTAACCTCTAAGGTGTGATAGAAACTGTAGCGATCTCTCCCCGGCAACGGCGCCAAAAACATGATGCGTATCGGATTCGTCTCCGAATCTTCAGGTCTTAAATTTATAAACTTTAAAGCCTACAAGTGCACATATGTGCGTTGTAGTACTTGAGGTATCGATCCACAGGGAGAGGGTGTTATTCTATGAGACCTTAGACACTGTATAGTAAATAAACCTAGAACGGATATATTTTTATAGGGTTTTTGTAACTAGAATTGTAAAGAACGAAAAACGGAAAATTTCTACTAAACTATTTCTAAGGAAATCGATGGCTACTTTAATCTAGGGGAATCTAATTTCTAATCTTACACTAAGATACTCTAAACCTAATCCTAAAAAAATCGACTACTAACCTAAACCTAATGAAATCGATAACTAAACTACTTTTACGAAAATGTTAACTTTCATATTATCCAAAGTGTTATTCTTATCAAGAATGGATGTAGATAAACTTTAATTTAACAATAAGATTCGTTTTGAAATATTATTGTTAAAATGTATATCGTGATCACACAATACATTATATAAAAAGTAAACATAATAATACTGATAATGACAAAATGGCAATATAATTCGTATCTATTAGATAACGACCATATATATTAATCCAGAAGCAATTTTACCAATAAACATGATCTTACGATTTTTCATAAAATTAAGAACAATACTCCGTTCATCACCTATAAACAAATGATAAAATAAGGATGAATTCATATTATCCAACATAGAGTTATCATAATATAAGAGGTAGATAATACCACTACAAAAACCAAATAATTAAATTCTTTAGCGATATTTTTGTTTAAAAACTGAAAAAACAACAACAAAGTAAAGATCCAAACTACAACTACTCCAAAAAGGAAATTAAGAAATTCGACACAAACGCCCAAAATACAGAAAAACACATAAAATTAAGGTTCGAAACGAACAAAACCCTCAAATCATAAAGATAAACCCAAAATAATTCATTGTACCAAGATGGGGATCATGGACTAAAACATTTGGATCGAAGAATCGAGTCACGCATGTGATGGACTTTAGGAAAAGAAGAATTCAATAATATCCGAGTAAAATTGTGCGCTGTCATAGCTCCCCAAAAATTCCCAAAGTCAACGATCCTAGCAAATCTAATAACACAAATGTTGACTTCATGTCCACTCTGAGACAAAAAAAGCCATCACCTCCAATGCATAATCCCTACGCATGAGGACTTGTAAATGTAAGTTGCTATATCAAAAAATAAGGTCTAAACATTAATCAAACACAAATAAAACAAATAGCGCGAACAATTTACAAATAAAAGAACGTATGACTCGTTATGTAGTTCAACATAGAAATTGCCCCAATCCATCTGATGATCTGCTGGTTAACTCGCTGGTTAACCAGCATTACAACATAGACTCGTTAGAAATGGGGTTTGTTTTCGTGATTGTAGGTTGATAAATTTCTGGTGATTTTAAGAATTGTGGCAATGTCTATAAATTTCGTGATTGTTTTATTCCACAGACTAATCTGCTGGTTAACTCGCTGTAATGCATTAAAATATAAAATACATAGTTAATTGCTTTCGCATATCTTAGTTTCTCGGATTTATTCATTTCACAATCTTCTGAATTCTCTAATAATGCAGTGTAACAATGATTTAGAAATATAATTTAGAGGCATAGGAGAATGATTTAGAGTCCTTAAAAATCAATAGTTAGAACGTTAGTGGCAAGCATTTGGCTCGATTTGCAATAAAAATGTCAATATTTGTGAAAACAATTAAGCAAAGCTTCAGCTAGAGAATAAAGTTTAGGCAGATTTAAAGCTCTCTAAGGAATTTCATAAAACAAATAATAAGCGTTACTTGAAACCGAACCTTGTTCATCTCGTTACACTGATAGAGCTCAATTTAGATGCAAGCATCACATCCGATCAATATGTCGAACGAACGAACATATATCTTGCGTGTCGGAGAATCACGACAATCCAAGTGGAAGCAACAACATATGAAGAATTAGAGTATCTGATGAGATATTCTGAGATGTGAGGAGAGAGCGAATGGTTTGGAATTTTGGTTGTGAATAAACAATTAATAAGGAAGAAGAGAAATTCACATTCAAAAGAGCTTTGGAATTTTAGTTGTGAATTAAATTCATATTTACCTTTTTGATTTTGAATCGAGGAGACGAAGAAGCCAACGACGTATATGATTCTTCATCTTCTTCTTTTTTTTTTTTTAAGAGAGTTGATCTGGCATAAGGAGGAGAGCTTATATGTCATCTCTTTGTGAGACTTACTGAGTCTTTATATAATAGATTGAATTATTTTTCTTTCTACATATCTTTATAAGAAGATTAATTAATTCCTTCTTTTTCTTTCTTTCTTTCTGATTTGATCTGTTTTTCATTACCAAACCAGGCAATAGAGTCTTGTCCAAAGGAGCACATTGATAACTTAAATGAGAAGTTTAAAGAGGAAAACCTTCATTTGCACATTGAGGTCATTAATCATTACGCTTCTCTTTTTAAACAAAATTTTCTCATCTCTTTCTTTTTTGTATGTATTCAAATGTTGTTCTATGTAATGGAATAAGGCTTGAGAGCAAGGAAGTTTGCCTCTGCTTATTTTAAGCTTGAAGGAGAGCATTGAAGAAAGAAGGCCAGCGATTGTGTTTATGCATAGTTCAAACGTAAAAAAAGAATGGTTAAGGCCATGGCTTGAAGTAAAAACACAAAACATCTAAACAAACTTATAATACTTCTGATTTCTCCTAAATCAACAAATCTTTCGCATTTTTCCTCACTGTTGATTATACTTTTTTCCTTCTAAAGGCATTTGCTTCACAGGGATATGTAGCCATCGGTTTAGACTCTCGCTACCACGAGGAACGTGCTGACTCCAAAACTGCCTATCGAGATGTAAAATCATTGTTACAAATCAATTCATATATAGCTTGTTGATTTTTTTGGTCTTTTGACTTCTGATATATATGTGTTTGGTATAAATCTCAATGCATGCTCTTATATCATCTTGGAGAAATGGAAACACAATGCCTTTTATTTTTTATATTGTACAAACATTGCCTCTATTCACCTCTTTTTTGCTTGGTTTCACTTTAGAATGTAAGAATTTGTAATCGCATCAATCGATGTTTCTTGTTTCAGGTCTGGGATTTGATCAAACTAGTTGAATATCTTACTCAGAGAGAAGATATAGACCCAAAAAGGATAGTAATCACCAGTATTTCGCTAGGAGATCAGTCATAGAACAAATTAAATGACTACTGGGATTTGTAGCTTTTGGTAGTAATATATACTAAATTTGTTCATTGTGAAAGCAAATACATGATACATGCTTGGTTTGCTGTTGCAGCTGACACTCGTTATTATGTGGCTGTCCCTTTAATCGGTGTTCAGGTGCAAAATTATCCTTAGCTGGTTTTTTTTCCCTTAACCAAATACTGATAAACAACATAGAAACTACAAATCCCACAACTGATGTGTATGAGGATGATTTTTTTTTTTTTTTGAACATCAAAGGGGATGGTTTCTTACTTAGAAGACTTTTCAAGTTTATCACGTTTTAAATTTGTAATGTTGGGCAGGGATTTAGATGGGCAATAGACAATGATGAGTGTGAGACAAGAGTCAGATACGATATATGGATTTAGCTAAGAGTTTTGGTGATTTTCCTTTTCACAATTGGTTTTGATGTTTTCCTTTTTAATTAGGTTTAAGCATTTTTCCTTTTAGCATTAAGTTGTATTCCTATATAAGGATTTCTTATGATCAATAAAAAATCAACTTCCAGCAATTAACCTTATTCTCTAAGAGAGACTATGATTAAAAGAAAGCTTAGCTAAATCTCTTCTCTTGTTCTCACGTGAAACAACCACTCCGATTACTAAATCAAAGTAAAAGTCACAAGCTCATATCGACTTGGTATCAGAGCAAGAGGATTCTGTGGGAGACGTGGATTCCGTTATGGTGCAACTCACCAAAATCCTGAAGGAGATGTCGGACATGAAACAAGAGTTGAAACAGGAGATCAACGCCAAGTTGGCTCCGATACATTCAACGATAGCTACTCTGGAAACAAACACATCAACACTGGAGACAACCATTGCTGCACAGACAGAAGAACGCGAACAGACCAAAGCAGAGGTAGCGGAGATTCGCAAAGAACAGGCAGCTTTGCTGGAAAAAATTTCGGTGGACCAAACTGCGCTAATCACAAAACCCGAAGAGCTCTCTGCTGCTCGGAAACAGAGTGGTTCTACTGAGTGTACATGCATGTTGAAGGAGAAAAAGGATTATTTCAAACAGGTGGTACTGGGATCAATTTCCCACCGGGAAAGAAGGGCAAAGACTTCTCAAGAGAAAGTGGTGGAATTACTAGGGGCACTCAGAAATTGACTTTCTAGGAAGGACCCTGGCCAACACGATCAGTTGGGCGGGAACGAGGACACCGTCGAATGGATGGAGGAGGCGATTGGACCGTTAGACCAACCGGAGAACCACCATACGAGGTCCAACCAAGCTATGTGTTGGGAGATTTTCGCTTGCAAGAAGATATCGGTTGGGACTGCTCTGATAGGCTGAAAGAGGGAGGAGGAAACAGTTCAGATATGTGCATGGTACCACCATCAAAGATGGAGTTTCCACTTTATGATGTGATATTCTCATATTTTACTCATTTTAGCATGCATTTAACTTAGTGTTTTGAGTCTCATGCATGTGTTTTCGTAGATTTTATCTAGTGTTTTGGTCCAATTTAGAGTCTATCGAGTTTACATTAGGTCATAGAGAGTCGTGCATCATTTGGAGTGTTTTCTATATACTTGGATACATTTTGGGGATGATTGGAGTTATGGAGCAAAGACAAATGCAGAGTTCACCCGAGGTGTCTGAACGATCGGGCCGGACGAAGAGTTTTCAATCGGATTTAGCTTCGAAGGTCTTCATGATAATGATGGAAAAATGAGTTAGCTATCGTTTGGAAGTAGTTTCAAGGTATTCGGATAGGTGGTTCAGAAGATATAGCGATTTTACCAAGGACATGTATGTTTGGCCGCGAGATGAGCAACCAACACCGCCCAACCATGGACCGGTGTCACCATCCGGTATTGCAGCCATGCTCAGGACAGGAAGAATACCGGGCCATCACACCGGACCACCAAAGTCCAGTGTAGACCATAGTTGACCCAGTTTGATCAGAGTTGACCCAGTTTGACCCTTTTGACTATTTAAACTTTCTAGACTTAATTTTGTAGTAAGTCTTCTTCTTGTGAGAGTGGGGCTCGACCCAAACTCTCTTTTCTTGAGGTTCTTGGATTGTTATTCATACAAATGCCACTCTAGAGAAGATTTCTTCACTCTATCTTTATATTATGTTTATTTAATTTTTGTTCTTCATTTTTATGTTTTTTTCTCTTGTGTTCTTCATGTTCTTTGTGATTTGACTTTTTTTTGCATTTTGGATTATGTTCGATTTTGATGGTTTGATGATCGATTTATGATGCTTAGGTATTAGATCCTTGCTTTCCTTCCTTATTTAGTGTTCTTAATGCTAGTTTAAGCTTGAGAAAGTTAATCTAGAGCATAGGAAATTTCATGCACACAAGGTGTTTGATGAAATTCCCCAAACAAATAAATAAGGGATTTGCATATCTTAACCCATGAGAGTAGATGTTTAAGGTGTATTTTAGTTAATAGAACTTGTTATTAATGCTTGTTAGTCATTTAATCACAAATGAGAGTTTGCTATTGATTAAGTGATTAACAAAGGGATTAGTGTCATGAGAATGAATTAATGTTATTCAAGTGTTCTAGACCTAAGGAATATCATGTATTGTGTGCACTACTATCATAAATGATGATGATTTGAATTGTATCTTGTTAGATCCTTCACATAGGTTGATCGTAATGCTAGATTTGAATTGAGAGATCAAAACTAGAGCTTAAACATTTCATGCCCGAGAGGTGTTCGATGAAATGCTTGAACCAAACTTATTGTGAGCTTTTCACATCCTAGCCAATGAGAGTTGATGTTTACGGTGATTAGTGAACTAATTGGAATTGTTTATTAATGCTCATTGGTTATCTAAATGCAAACGAGAGTTTATGTCAATTAGGTAATTAGTGAAGTGATTAGTGCCATGAGAATGGATTAGTTATATTTGTGAATTCTATGTTCTAGGATAGTAGTTAATGCTTCCAAATGAATCATTGTTTGATTTTTAATCATTTCTTTGATAGTCTAATCCATGATCCAACACTTCTATCTTTTGTTTTCTTTCTTGCACTTGTTTTACTTTCTTAATTTAAAAACATAAAAAACCAAAATAATTGCTCTAGCTTAAAGTGTTTTATGCATTTCTAGTGCATTAATCTTAACCCCTATGGATTGACGCCTCTTATGCTACAATGACAAGCATAGATGAATTGATATGAACTTAACAAAAAAACTTTTATCATGATGGTACAACAAATGCGGTCGAATAGTTGCAAAAGTGTGATGATTACTTTGCGGATCAGAGAGTGTTCAATGATGATACAAAAGTTAGATAGGCAACATTCGTTTTATCGGGGTAGGCGTATCACTGGAACAACAACTTACAACGACTAGACACACACATACTCGGATGGGCTGAATTCAAGAGAATTTGCAATAGTTGTTTTGGGAAAGCGGATACGGTGAATCTAGTGGGAGAGTTATCTAATTTCAGGCACACTTGGACAGTAGATGAATACTGCAACCAATTTGAAGAATGTCTTGGTCGGCAAACAAGACTCACGGGGGACCAACAACTATGGGAGTTTTGTGCAAGATTAACGGATAATTTGTGGAAAGAAGTAGAGTATTTATGTCCCGAGACGATTTTTAAGGCAATGGAGTATGCTCGAGATAATGAATACAAGATTGAGGGCGCTAAACAGGTACAAACGTTTGGAGGACATATGGCTCCACTAACTAGACACTTAGTCCAAAAACCTTGGCCAACAATGCCAGAGAAAAACTGGGAAGACAAGGAAGCTATGTTGCCTCAAGAAGAGGAAGCAAAACATACTCTGCAAAATCAATACTGGAAAAAGTTGACCATGGCAGAAATAGCAGAGCGACGAGCAAAAGGACTTTGTTTCAATTGCGATGAAATCTTCACGCGCGACCATGTTTGTAACCCGGTCCTCTTTCATATAATGCCGGTCATGGACGGAGATGATCAAGAGAACGAACCGTTTGAAGAAGAAAACCTGGTGGAATATGTGGGATGACGCAGAGAAGGTGCTAGAGGCTAGAGGAATATCCAGAGTTTGAGCTTGAGGACAAGCTCCTAGTGCAGGAGGGGAGTAATGATACGATATATGGATTTAGCTAGGAGTTTTTGGGATTTTCCTTTTCAGAATTGGTTTTGATGTTTCCTTTTTAATTAGGTTTAAGAGTTTTTTATTTTAGCGTTAAGCTGTATTCCTATTTAAGGATTTCTTATGATCAATAAGAATAACTTCCAACAATTAATCTTATTTCTTCGCTTGTTCTCACGTGAAACAACGGCTCCGATTACTAGATCAAAGTCAAAGTCACAAGCTCATATTAGAGTCAACAGTATAAAGCATGTATTTGAAGGTCCCATTTGAATAAACACAAATATGAATTAAGATTAGTATGAGGATTCGAATTCCTTTGCTTCTTTTTATGGTTCTGGAAGCAAAGATTGATATGTGAAAGAACGAAATCGACAAAGAAGTGGTCGAGAAGGTTAGAAACATGACAATGGCTATAAGTAGGCATGTCAAGCGGGTTGGATCTGCCCCGCCTAACCCGACCCGCCGCGGGCGCGGTTTTCTTTCTTTTTTTTTTACCCGCTTTACCCGCGGATCACCTTATCGTTAACCCGCACCCGCCCCGCATTAGTCAAGCGGGTCGGTCGGGTAACCCGCGGGTTATGAAAAAAAAGAAAAAAAAGAGATCCCGAGAGAGAGAGAGAGAATTGGAGGGAGAGGAGTTGAGGGAGAGGAGGCGAGTGAGAGGAGGTGAGGGAGAGGAGGCGAGGGAGACGGAGGTGAGGGAGGCGAGGGAGAGAGAGAAGGAGGCGAGGGAGAGGAAGAGGGATGCAAGGGAGAGAGAGAAGGAGGCGATGGAGACAGAGAGAGGGAAGCGAGGGAGAGGAAGAGGGAGAGAGAGGAAGAGAGAGGGAGGTGAGAGAAAGAGAGGAAGAAGGAGTCGGAGAAAACGAGAGGAAGAGAGAGGGATGAAAAAAAGTAGATCTTGGGTTTTTTTTTTTTTTAAATGCCGCAAATCCACGTCTCCAAAATCCTCGATCCACACCCGCTCCGCATGTTAAACACTCGACCCGCACCCGCCCCGCAGCGGGTCTAACGGGGCGGGTCCCGCGGGTAAAAACTCATTTTGACAGGCCTAACTATGAGTTCGGATTGCGACTCAAATGATTGGTTTGTAATTGTCTTTATTGGAACAGAATAACTCCAGGCCTAGCCTCTCAGTTCGATTCGCCCTACTCATTACCAGTGATTGCTCCACGGCTTTACGTCCATAACGGTGAGCACAATCTAATCTATGTTTCGCTCATTATTTACTGACCAAAAGGAATTTTTCTTATAGGTGTTTCCGGATTTCTAGTGCAGGTGCGGAGGATCCTCGCTGTCCTCTTGGCGGACTGGTCGTTCTTTTAAAGAGAGTTGAGGAGGCGTATAATAAAACTGCTTCTCCTGGAAATTTCAAGGTAAATCACTGACCCAATCTATAGTTTTATTGCAAACCAGATACAGAGATTTTAAAAGGCTTTTTGATGTTGGGTCTTTGGTTCGAGAGAGCAGTTCAGAGCAGAAGATGGAGTTGTACACGAAGCCACGAGGTTTATGATCAAAGAATCATCAGATTGGTTTGACAAATTCCTTAAACAAGGAAAAACCACTTCTGATTAAAACTTGTGAACATGTTCATATGTAACAGCAATAAAATTGCAAACCAATAAATTCATGTTCATAAGAAGAAGCATCTCCTTGTAACCTTACATCTGATTTTTAATAATGTATTTCATTTTCATTACATATTCAAAGAAAAGGAGTTAATCGATGATAGAAAGTTAAGCAAGAGGATCATCCTTTCTTAGGCATTGCGGCGAGGCGTGTGTACATGCGTGCCATGGAATTGAACCCTCTCACATCCCCAGATCTTAGAAGGTTTCCTTTATTAGCAAACCCCAAACAAAAGAAGATTCACAAGTATCAAATCAGTTTTTTTTTTTGTTAAACTCAATTGCATATTATAACACTTAATAGAGCTTGTACCAGAGTCGCAGTTAAGAGGACTGTCCGGCTCAGGATGAGCCATCAATGCTATGATCGCTCTACACACTGACTGAAGTGTCCAAGCGGGGCTCCACGCATTCTTCAATATGTCTAGGCATATTTCCCCTGTCTACAGATACGAAAATAGGTCCTTTGCCGAACTTTTAATACACACAACATTTTGCATCGTCTCATTACCTTGAAATGCACATTCGGATGGAATATTTTGGTCAAGAACCGCACTTGAGGAGGTTGCAGAGGATATGGTTCAGGAACAGCAAATGCAAGCTGAAAAACTCCGCCTTCATAAGGAGTCTCCGATGGTCCCTGCGTCAGAAAAACAAAGATACAAGACCTGTTTTAAACAAACCAAGCTTTCACTCACCCTTTTTTTTTATCCCAAAAAAGAAGTTTCTGTGACAAAACCTTGATAAGCGCAGTCCATTTGAATATGTTGGTATCATCACACACAAGTTGAATATCCGGATCGGCTACTTTCTCTCGCTGAACCTCTTTGTATTCCTTGAATAGTCTCGCTCGTGATGCCTAATAAATTTAAGCCGATTTCAGAACATGCTTCTTGTAACAAAAACGTCAAAATTCTAGAAATTCGACATCAACATATATATCTACACACATAAATTGGCAATAGAAGATAAGAGAAAAAATAAAATAAAATAAATGGTGAAACCTGCATATCTGATTGGTGCTAGTGAGACACAATTGCGCAAGAACACGATCGCCAACTGCAAACTTAAACAAGGATTACGATTGATCTGAAAAAAAAAATTGAAACAGCAAGCAGAAACCTAAAAATGAGCTGAAACTAATTCTTCAACAAGACCAAATTTTTTCAGCAAAACCTCAACAGAAAATCCACGAAATTAGGGTTTCTACTTCGCAGCGATTAGATCCGGAATGATTTCGATTAAATTCCGCCTAATCTAGGTAAAGTATCTACAAGAACGGAAATAATTAGGCTTATCAATCTCTGTACTTTGAGATCGACACAAACCTTGGGAAAGGAAGAAAAATGATGCCTAGAAACGAAATCATAGAAAGGATGCGAAATCATAATTGGACTTAAAAAGGAAGAAAAAGAAAAAAATCAATATGCTTTTTACCTGCAAGTATAAGAGAGAGCAGAGAACGAACAACAAACGGCGATGAAGTTTTTTTTTTTTTTTCCTCAAATTTTCTGGATTATATTTAACAAGACCGAATAATATAATATAACCGGAATGTCCGAACAAAAACCAAAAAGACTTAAACCAAACCAATCCAGAAACCCGAAAGATAACCCGGTTATGGATCTTGTGTAAACCCTAGGGAAACGTTGAAATGCTCATTTTGGTCCAACTGTATTCTAAAATAATCTTCTTCTAATAATCAGTTTTTGTTTTATTTTATTTTTTAATTCAAAAAAGTGATCAAAAATCCAAAAAACCAATTAAAATATCCATAATTACAGACTCAACCACGATTTGGATTGGTATCCGGTAGAATCTGGTCGAATCTAGCCAATATTTTATTTTTGGAATTTTTTTTGTCATTTCTTACTTACAAATTCGAAAACTGACTTTCGTTCCGATCTTCCTTCGTCACTTTTCTTCGTGAAATACTAGGACAACTAAGACGGGCGAAGCTCATCTTTTGGAGTGATAGTCGAAAGCTCGGGCACTCCATAAGTCAACGTTGAAGTAGCAGTCGAGTCGAAGTCGAGATTCCGTTGAAACCCTAGGTAAATATGCCTCGGTGAATTGCTGAAATTAAATTTAGAACTGAAACGGAAATTGAAACCCTATATTATGATGGATTGTTGTTGTAAATTTTCATATTTATTCTTCTTCTTCTTCTTCTCCTCATCAGCAATGCCGCTCCGTACGAAGACAACGAAAAAAAATAGGAAAGACTGGAAAACGTGGTTCTCCTTTGCCTTTAGGGAGACTGCGTAAAGCAGTGACGAGTTGCAAAGAGCCAGTGAAAAAAAGGAAAAGAGTAGAAACATGAGAGGAGTCTGAAAGAAGGGAGGTCCCTGAAAGAAGTGTGTCTTTGCATGATTCACGTGATACAGAAGATACGGAGTCCGATACGAAGAATCAGGAGACTCAACACCGCCCTCAATGAAGCGTCGTTTCCTTAATGTATCAGTATGTCTCTCGAAACCCTAATGTTGTTTTGGTTTTAAATATATGTAATACTTGGACAACTGAGTAAAATTGGGACTACTGAGTGAAATTGGGACTACTGAGTAAAATTGGAACAACTGAGTATTGGAACTTCTAATGCAGTCGAGCTCTGATGAGGATGAGGAGAACATTGAGGATGATGAGGATGATGAGTCTAAAATCCAAGCTATACCACCAGAGAAGATGTTCTTTGAACCATATGCGTATAACATCTCCATCAAGCTATCTGGAAGGTGCAATGTTGAGAAGGCTGTAAATACGTTAAAAGAACTGCCAAATGAAAGCGAGCTGAGGTGGTTCAAAATGCACCCTCAGTTCAATCACTTCTTCCACATGTACTTGGAGGATTGCCATAAATCTATGAGTATGTGGATGCTCCTTCTACGCATGGTGTCATCAAGCAAGAAGAAAGAATTATGGTTTGTAGTGAATGGTGTTCCCATCCGGTATTCTCTAAGAGAGTTAGGGCTTATTAATGGTTTGAACTGTCGTAGCTATCCAAATGATTACCAAAGTTTAGGCAGGGATAGTGGTAAGTTTGTTGAGAAGCATTTTAGGAAATGGAAGAAGAAAGTAACACTGAAGGATGTCGATGAAAAGTTGGAGTCAATGAGAGGGAAACCTGGTAAAGGTTGGTTGAATATTGATGTGCTTTACTTCTTAACCAACGTGATTGTTGGGAAGGTGAAGACAAGAGATGGAGCCCCAGGTGTAGAGATATTCTTTCTCAGAGCGGCTAGTGATCTTGAGTTGTGTAAAACGTTTCCTTGGGGACGATTTGCATATGATCAGAATATGAAAGACATCCGTAAGCTAGTGAAAAGTTTTGATGGGAAAGTGTCTGAAGGTGCAAACAAAGTCATTCCTAGTTTCATTCTTCCTATGGAGGTAAATATGCACAACTGAGTATTACTAGTATTACTATCCTTTAGCATTTGTTTAGTAACACTTGATGTGTCATGTGTAGTTTCTGGCGTTTAAGGCAATGCCTAAAAATGTCTCAATCCCTAGCATTTCTAACCATGAAACCCTAACCTAGGCTACCCTTTTCTCACAAGGCTTTTTACCTTCTTCTTCCACTTCATCTTTTCTCACTTGGGGGATTTCTCCATCTTCATTGACCTTTGTGGCTTGGTGCTTCCTTTTGTGGTTTCCATAGCTCTTCTTTTCTTTCTTTTTATTTGCCTTGCCTCATTTCTCATCACTTGATGTCTTAGCCAAATTTTGGCTTCTTTTGTTCTTCAAAGAACATTCTGAGGCTAAAACCAATGCATGAGAGCTAACTTCATAACCTTGCACCAAACACTTCCCAATATTGCATCCCCTTTTTGCCTTTCCATTCACCTTTGGATTCGCATCTCTTTTCCACCACAATCTCATCGATCATATATCTTCTTTCATACCAAACCCCAAAACTTCCCTTCCTAGCTAGCCTAGCCTAGTCTAACCCTTGATGTTGGGCTAGATCTACATGCAAACTTATCCTTGTCGCCCTAAATTCAAAACTTTTTGCCAAGCTTACTCGAAAAATTAGGCCTCACATCCGCACACTAAAGATTTGGCTTGAAAGGAGGGTAGGTTAAAGGTATGGTTAACTGATAGTAGGATTTTTACTAATCAATTACTCAAATCCCACTCATGTCATTGTGGTATTTAAGATATCGAACCAAGGAGGTATGAGGCTAACACACTAGGAATCCAAGAAACTATATAAGCTAAGCAAATCAAGTGGTTTTGGTTATCTAGCAACCTAATGGTACAAATTAAAGCAAACAAACAAGAACAAGAATACAAGTAAACGAGGTTAAGACAATGATTAAAGGAGGATCTTTGGACAAGGCAATTGATTTGGGGGAATCCAAGCTAATAAATGATATCTAAACAATCATATAAGTGCATTTCCTTAAGCCTAGAACACTAATCAAGATTAATCTAATCTCTTAGCACTAATCATTTCACTAATTACAAATTCAAAAACAAACTCTCATTTGTGAGCATGTAATTAGCAAACATTAAACACAAGTTCCAATAACTAAAATTCACCCTAGAAATTCACTCTCATGAGCTAGGTATGAAAATCTCTTATTTATCTCAAGAGGCATTTCATTAAACACTTGGTGTGCATGAAATGCTCTTAGCTCTAGATTAGCTTTCTCAAATATAATCTAGCATTAAAACCTCTAAATAAGAAAGGAAACAAGTTAATTAAGCCCTAGACATCAAGAATCAACCTAGAATCCCCCTAATCTACCAAACCCAAATGATCCAAGAAGGCTCTACTCACTAATCATTATGGACCCAACAAATCCCAAGAAGAAGATGATGAATTACATGATTAGATGAATAAAAGATGATTAAGAAAGATGATATAACTTAAACTGGCATTCAAATTAAAATTATCTCTTACAAAATCATCAAACCCTCAAATAAACCAAAAGGCCACTTTTTTCATAGAGAGAAAGAGAGATAGAGAGAAAGAGAGAAAAATGGTAAAAAGTAAGATAGATCTAAAAACGCCGGCAAACTCGGCGATAACTGGGAAGGACCTTACCAGATAATACGAATCGTCAAACCCGGCGTCTACGAACTTATGAAGATGGATGGAACTCCAATCCCGAGATCTTGGAATTCAATGAACCTCAAACGATTCTACTACTAGTTCGGCTCCGCGCCAAAAAAAAACACTACCTATGATGTAATACGAATTACGAACGGCTTGCTCCATTTTGGGAGTACGTAGGCAACCCATCACGGGTCCATCTGTGATTCTAATAAAAATTTATTAAGTCTTTACCATCTTAAAGCCGAACTACCGCAGTTCGCCGAACTATTCAGTTCACATCCTTTCAAAATCAAACTTTTCAGTTAGCATTACAGTCTAAAACGACGAAGTAAAATTAAAGTCGAACTACCGCAGTTCGCCGAACTCTTCAGTTCGTATCCTTTCAAAGTCAAACTTTTTAGTTAGCATTACAGTCTCAAACGACTAAGTAAAATTAAAACTACCGCAGTTCGCCGAACTCTTTTGTTCGTATCCTTTCAAAAGTCAAACTTTTCAATTAGCATTACGATCTTAAACGATTAAGTCAAAACAAAACCGAACCATCACAGTTCGCCGAACTCAAAAACGCATACAACCGTAAGCTGAATTCCTTAGTTCGCATTTAAAACCATCGTGGTTTTATACATCGACATCCTGGCCAGACGATCGGGAGTACTCCTCAAGGATACAAACGATTAAAAAGCCGAGATCCATCTCGCAAAAGCCAGGATTTTCCCGCATTAAAAATCATCCTCATACCATCCGAACCAAGTAAGCCAAACTACCTCGCACATTCGGATTCGATATGAAGGCCCGGAGTATCTTGAGATAAGCAAAACTTCGCAGTCTCATGCTAAGCTCTCGGGGTTAAACCGAACGACACATTCTCGCAAAACTAAGTCGATTTTTAAACAATTGCAAATCTCATAAGCCGATTTCCCAACAATCGCAAATTTCATAAGCCGATTTCTCAACAATCGCAAATCAATATGCCGATCTTCAGCGATCGCCGATCTCGATTTGATCGAAAACCGATTTCAACTAACGTACCCCGGCTAAGACCGTAGTATGTACGTCATCAATTCGGTACGTAGGAAACTCGAGAGGATCATATCACTTTACGACCTTACAAACAAACTCAATTTCTACAACAGTCGAATAACTAAGTAAACGAAAAAGCCAAACGAAGTTTGACAAAACAAGTCAAAATCAACTAAGTAAAACTCATTAAAAAATCATTACGAGCTACTATACAGAATTCAATAGCCCTCTTGGGCAAAATGTTCAAATTACAAAAAATAAAAGCCACCACGAGCAAGAGTTCAACAAAAGCCTCATCAGGCAATCGACCTAAACATAGAGAAAAGGGGAAATGAATACCAAGGAGAATTGCGACTCCTGATCTCCTCGGACATTCCCGTGCACATACTCGAGTCCATTGAGTATCACTCATTAACATCAGCCGAGACTTCGGTTTCTACAACATCAAGCTGAGAACCCGGGGGAATGCCGATATCTGAGATCGGAGATATCTTGAAGTCTCCATCCTCAAGCTCCTCAAAAATCAAGGCCTGCATCTCGGCCATCATTTTCCTCTCTTCAACCACGTAGTAGTTTAGCGTCACCGGGGGAATATAAGTTCCCCCTACCATGAGCTGAGTCATGCACTTTAAGGTACCAATGACCTGACTGAAGAGCATTGACGTTACCTTCGGTTCGCCGCATCGAGCTTGTAAATGTAATCTTTTATCTTCTCGAGACAAGCATTGACATTGATTACCGTCTCCCACACAGATCGGGAAGCCCTGAGCTTCCTTTTCTTAGACTTCAAGAAATTTGCCTCTCCTTAGTCACCCACACAGATCGGGAAGCCCTCAGCAGACTTCAAGAAATCTGCAACTTTCCGTTTCTCAACGGCCATATGACTGAGCAAATTATTGGCCTCGAGCATCTCAGCCTTCATCCTCTCGTTTTCAGCTCGAAGGGCTTCGAGCTCATGATCCTTCACAGCGAGCTCTTGATCTTTTGCATCGAGTTCTTGACTCTTCACAAAAATTCAACCAAGTAGAGCTGAAACCAATAATAAATGACTTACCCGAGCTTTGGAGCGAGCAAGCTCCATATATTTCTCCACCTCCGGGAGAACATCCAGCGGCGGAAGACCCCGAGTACTCGTCGTTTTCTTTTTGTTGATATCGATCGACACCACTTGGTATCGATCGATACTCATAACGTTTTGTTACTAACGTTCTTGATTTTTGTGTTTCAGGTGCATGCCTAATCGTGAAACCAGAAGAAACAAGAGCACTCCGCTAGTCAATCTATCGTTAGAAAAGCTAGCACGTTTAGAACGCACAAACAGAAAGTAAAATCAAACATCAGGGATGAACAACCCAATGGTATTAAGAGCTGATAAAGCTGGAGTCTTGAGAGACCAAGAGGGTCAAGTGTGTAATGAGAGAGGGCATCGACTTGATGAAGCTGGAAACGTCATTGTCCTGCATGTTGTTGTTGGTCAGATTGTCGCACCAGCTGCGCAAGTCAACGTTGGGAATGCTGGGGTTGATCGAGGTAGATAACTTGGTGAGCACAACAGACCTGATCAGTTCTATGCCAATAGAGCTGCGATTCGCATTCCAACTTTGCAGAGGAATGACTTTGAGCTGAAACCTGCGTATTACGCTCTTGTAAGTCAGAATCCTTTCCGTGGCCTATCTCATGAACACCTCATGGATAATATCGAAAGGTTTGAGGATTTGGTCACTAGTATGAAGTACAATGGAGTGTCCAATGAATTCCTTTTCTGCAAACGTTTCCCATACTCTCTTGGTGGGGATGCTGCCTATTGGCTGAAGCAGTTGGCTCCTGATTCGCTAACTACATCAGATGAGACGAAGAATGCATTCCTGAACAATTTATATGATGATGCAAAATCCGAGGAGCTCAGGAACAAGATCTCTCAATTTGCTCAGGGTCCGACAGAGGCATTCAAAGCTGCTTTGATTCGTTTCAAGTCTTATCAGAGAGATTGTCCGCACCATGGGTTCACTCAGGTTCAGCTGCTGGGCATTTTCTACAAAGGGGTTGATTGGAGGTACCAGATGGGTATGGATGCTGCGAGTAATGGGAACTTCAACACCAGGTATCCAGATGATGCGGTTGTGTTGATTGAGAACTTGGCGTCTAGTAATAGTACCAAGAATGCTGATTTCGAGCGGAAGAAGCAAGCTGGAGGATTTGATGGATCGCAGATCGCTGAGGTTCAGGCCAAGTTGGATTTCCTGATTGGGAAGTCGAAGAAAGCTGTACACTTTGCTGATGAAGTTGTGAATGTGGAAGAAGAAGAAGTGAAGGATGTTAACTACGTTGGTGGTTCTGGTTTTCAGGGTCAGCGATTTGGGTACAACAACAACCGAAACTTCAACAACAACAATCAGCAAGGTGGGTACAAGTTTGAAGGGAACCAATCTGGTTTTGGAACAAAACAATTTACTCAGAAACCACTCCATAGCAGCGATTTCACTCGCAATTATGGGAACTCTTTGTACCAACCAATCTCTCCAAAGTCCACAGAGAATAAGATGAAATCCATGCTTGAACTGGTTCTTCAGGGACAGCAGAAGTTGCAAGTGGATTTCAATGGGAAGTTTGCTCTCTGTATATTGATCTGAATGGGAAAATTGAAGCTATAAATCAGACCCAAAGGAAGCTGGAAACTCAGGTCGTTCAGACAGCAGCAGCTGTGAAAGGCAGGAAGGTTTTCTTCCAGGAAAAACTGAGAATCCAAGGGCACACATCAATGCCATCACCTTGAGGAGTGGAAAAGAGGTGATTATAGGAGTGAAGAACAGCCCAATTACAGAGAATCTCGTCGATCTTGCTGAAGAAGATGATTGGGATTATGAAAATCCCCAGGTATCGATCGATACCAGCCAGTGTCGATCGATATCCATTGCGACACCCAGACGAGAGGCCCCAAAAACCCGTGTATCGATCGACACTCCTCCAGTGTCGATCGATGCTGAGACACAGGTCATGAAGAAACCCGAGATTGTCAAGGAGAGGGTGTATATACCCAAGATGCCTTATCCTATACCTCCTAAAATGACAAAGAAGGAATGGGAGGACGCTAGATGCAAGGTTATGCTGGATAAGTTGGTTGTGGAGCTTCCTTTTGTTGATTCTATTAAGACTTCTCCAGCTTTCAGGAGGTATGTGAAGAAGATGGTATCTAGCAATGTGAACCTTGAGGAAGGTGTCATGATGATTACAGCTGAGTGCAGTGCAATTATACTCAATAAAATTCCCAAGAAGCTACCAGACCCAAGGAGTTTTGTTTTGGACTGCACTATCTTTACAGAGAGATTCGAACGTGCTCTCTGCGATATTAGGTCAAGTGTGAACCTTATGCCACACTCAGTTGCCAAGCGAATGGGGATGACAGATTTCCAGTCTACAAGGATTTCGCTGGTACTTGCTGATCACTCAGTACGACTTCCAGAGGGACTACTCGAAGATGTCCCAATCAAGATTGAAAATTGCTTGATCCCAACATATTTCATTGTCCTGAAGTACGATGCTGAGCCTAAGGATCCTCTTATCCTGGGCAGACCATTCCTTGCAACTACTGGAGCCTTGATTGACTGCAGGAATGGACAAATATCTCTCAACATCGGTGATTTTGTGATGTCCTTTAACATGGAAAAGATGATGAAGATGCCAGCCATCGATGGGCAGACATTCTATGTGGACACCTTCAGTAAAATAGCTGAGGAGTACTTCCTAGAGACACACCCTGAGGATCCACTGGAGAGAGCATTGGTCTGTTCGACCACCTCAGAGGTCCATTCGTGTGGTGAAACTGCTGGATACTCGAAGATGCTCGATTCAGCATCATCCGTATCGATCGATACCCCTCTGGTATCGATCGATACCCTGCGATCAGGAGGAAATATGGTCGGCAGTTCTAAGAAAGCTACTGAGCTTGGAGATTGGAGCGCAGAGAATGCTCCTAAGGTGAAATTAAAGCCACTCCCACCAAATCTGAGGTATCGTTTTCTTGGTCCTAATTCTACATACCCAGTCATAGTTAACGCCTCTTTGAACAACACCGAGATTGCCTTACTGCTGAACAAGCTGCGTAAGTATCGCAAAGCTCTTGGCTATTCTCTTGCTGACATTTCAGGTATAGAACCATATTTGTGCATGCATCGTATTCACTTGGAGGATGAGTCGAATATTCGGTTGAGTGCCAGAGGAGGCTGAATCCGAACTTGAAGGAAGTGGTCAGGAAGGAAGTGATGAAACTTTTGGAAGCATTGATTATCTATGCCATCTCAGATAGTTCTTGGGTTAGTCCAGTTCACATTGTGCCTAAGAAAGGAGGCATAACAGTGGTGAAAAACGAGAAGGATGAGCTGATCGCAACGAGAACGATCACTGGTCATAGGATGTGTATTGACTACAGGAAGTTGAATGCGGCTACAAGGAAGGATCACTTCCCATTGCCATTCATTGACCAGATGCTGGAGAGGTTAGCGAGTCACCCATACTACTATTTTCTCGATGGGTACTCAGGCTTTTTCCAGATTCCTATACATCAAGATGACCAGGGAAAGACGACTTTTACATGTCCCTATGGCACATTCGCCTACAGGAGAATACCATTTGGATTATGTAACGCTCCAGCGACCTTTCAGCGATGCATGATGTCGATTTTCACAGACATGACTGAGGAGTTTATGGAGGTTTCATGGATGACTTTTCATTGTATGGATCGTCTTTCAAGGATTGTCTGGATAACTTGTGCAAGGTACTTCAACGATGCGAGGAGAAGCACTTGGTTCTTAATTGGGAGAAGTGCCACTTCATGATACGTGCTCAAGTGTTGAAGAAGCTGGACTAAGGTCTCTCTCTTCTATCAACGGGATAAGATGGATGTTGCTGATGGGGCGATGAGAACCACAAGAGAGCCGACGCTCTCTTGATACTGCAAGGGGTTTCCTTAAGGATCGGACTCATTCACGATCTAAAGAGAGGAAACGTTTTTGTGAAGAACAAAAACTCGAAAATAACCAAGGAAATTTTTTATTATATGCGTGAGCAAGAAACGACAAAGCCTTAGAGTTTTTAAAGAAAACACACGCCCAAAAGAAAAGGAATAAATCGAAAAAGAAATAACAAAACGGGTCCTTAACAATTTAGGCCCGTTTACAAAAGAATTAAAAAGACTAAGAGAGATAGAAGGGGGGCATCGTGTGCTTGGTCTTCAAGGCTTGCAGAGGGTAATTAATTGGGCCAATAATATTGCAAGCCGTTTAGCCTCGGTAAAAACCCATCTTCCCAAAACCAAGTGGGATACAAACGAAGGTTGGGAAAAGAGCACCAAACGACTTACAAACCCAACTAATGACCTTCCTTGGGCCTAAATCGTCGCTGGTGAAGTGAAATCGACCATAGATAAGTGGGCCACGAGCCTGGGCTTGATGAGTGGCCACTTAGTGTTATCGGCCAGCAAAAGGTCCAGCCGATATGTCTTCAGTGTTTGGACGTTCTGGTCCGAATGGTAAGGAGTCTTGGGCTGATCTCTAGTGTTCTGGAAACTAGACTCAAAGAGCTTCAAATCCATATGTGCATTGCCTTCTGGATCGTCCAGGATCATGAGTGGATCCTGCTTCAAAGAATCGGCCCAATAACTGCTCGCAAACGGGCTTAGCGGACTAGTGTCCGTCTTGAAGAAACCTTCTTGTCTGATCTGGTCCATGAACATGTTGAACTTCTTTTCCATGTACCTGCTCCTGGTTCTTGTCACTAGTCCACTTGGTACTAGTGGTACTTGTATGACTTGGGTCGTTGACTCGATGTCCTCATCACTCCCTCCCTCTTCATGAGGTATTGACCCCAAAACATCATCACCTGCATCAAAACGAGCTAAGTCAGAAACATTGAATGTAGCAGACACCTTAAGCTCACCTGGGAGCTCGATCTTGTAGGCGTTGTCATTGATTCTCTCCAAGATTTTGAATGGGCCGTCTCCGCGAGGCGATAGCTTCGATTTGCGTTTGTCCGGGAAACGCTCCGGTCTCATGTGCAACCACACCCATTCTCCAACTTCAAAAGACACGTGCTTCCTACCCTTGTTGGCATTCTTCACACGTAGGGCATTGGTTCTTTCGAGCTGGTCTTTGACCGATTGGTGTAGCTTTTTCACGTCCGCGGCCTTCTTGGCTCCATCGAGGTTTAAGAACTCCGTTTGAGGTAGAGGCTTAAGATCCAAGGGTGTCTGTGGATTAAATCCATATGCAACCTGAAAATGAGACAAATGAGTAGCACTATGGACAGCTCTATTATAAGCAAACTCGACAAAAGGTAGAGCTTCAAGCCAAGTTTTAAGATTTTTCCCTATTGTTGCTCGAAGCAACGTTCCAAGTGTACGGTTAACGACTTCAGTTTGGTCATCGGTTTGTGGATGGTAGGTCGTGGAGAATAGCAGCTTGGTTCCTAGCTTCTTCCAGAGGGTTCTCCAAAAGTGGCTCAAGAACTTGGTATCACGATCGGAGACGATCGTCCTAGGTACTCCATGTATTCGGACAATCTCTTTGAAAAAGAGGTCCGCGGTTTGTGTAGCATCGTTTGTCTTGGCACATGGAATGAAGTGTGCCATCTTCGAGAACCGATCCACCTAGACAAAGATGGAGTCCTTGTGTCTGATCTTAGGCAAACCTAGCACAAAATCCATAGAAATATCAATCCATGGTAAAGTAGGAATCGGTAAAGGAAGATACAGACCGTGCGGGTGAACCCGAGACTTGGCTTTCTTGCAAGTTATACATCTTGCACAGAAAATTTCGACCGACTTCTTAAGGTGTGGCCAAATGAAGTGCTCCTTCAGCATGGCAAGTGTCTTCTCAATGCCGAAATGACCCATGAGGCCTCCTCCATGAGCTTCTCAGACTATAAGCTCTCTTAACGAGCATTGCGGAATGCATAGGCGTTTATCTTTAAAAATATAACCGTCATGGACATAGTAAGAGGCGTGGGCTCCCTTTCCATGGTTCTTGTATATCTCTGCAAAATCAACATCAGATTCATATAATGGAATAATCATTTCAAATCCAAGAACCTTGGCTTCCATGGTCGATATTAGCGCATATCTCCGAGATAGGGCATCGGCCACCACATTATCTTTTCCTTTCTTGTACTTGATCACATAGGGGAACGTCTCTATAAACTCCAGCCACTTAGCATGTCTTCGCTTGAGGTTAGTCTGACCCCTAAGATGCTTCAAAGTCTCATGGTCCATGTGGATGACACACTCTTTTGATAGTAGGTAATGCTGCCACGTCTCCATTGCTCGGACTAAGGCGTAGAGCTCCTTGTCATAAGTAGGATAGTTGAGAGTGGCTCCACTAAGTTTTTCACTGAAGTAAGCAACAGGTTTGCCTCCTTGAGTAAGCACAGCACCGATCCCTAAACCTGAGGCATCACACTCAATTTCAAACGTTTTAGAGAAATCGGGTAAAGTTAAAACGGGAGCATGAGTCAAACGATCCTTTAGGCCTTTGAAGGCCTCTTCCTGGGCTTCTCCCCACTTGAATGCCACGTCCTTCTTGATGATGGCAGTTAGAGGTGCAGCAAGGGTGCTGAAGTCCTTCACGAACCGTCGGTAAAAGCTATCCAAGCCGTGAAAGCTTCGAACTTGGCTAACGGTTGTGCACTTCGAACAAATCCTAAAAACACAAGCTCATTAGCGCAAAATGTGCACTTCTTCAAGTTGGCGTAAAGACCATCTCGTTGAAGCGTCTTAAGAATTTGTTCTAAATGAGATAAATGTTAAGCTAGAGTTCGACTGTAAATGAGAATATCATCGAAGTATACCACTACAAACTTACTAATGTAGGGTCTAAGAACCTCATTCATGAGTCGCATGAAGGTACTTGGCGCGTTAGTTAGCCCGAAAGGCATAACTAGCCATTCGTAGAGGCATTGCTTCGTCTTGAAGGCCGTCTTCCATTCGTCACCTTCTCTCATTCGTACTTGGTGGTATCCACTCCTGAGATCAATCTTGGAAAATAAATTAGAACCAGAAAGCTCATCAAGCATGTCATCTAACCTTGGTATCGGATGTCGGTATTTGATCGTTATGTTGTTTATCACGCGAAAATCCACGGACATCCTCCACGTCCCATCCTTCTTTGGCACCAAAAGAACTGGCACGGCACATTGACTAAGGCTCTCACGAACATAGCCCTTGTCCATAAGTTCTCTCACTTGCTTCTCTAGTTCCTTGGCTTCGTCCGGATTAACGCAATATGCGGCTCGATTGGGTAATGGGGCTCCTGGCACAAAATCGATCTGGTGCTCTATTCCTCTTATAGGAGGTAAACCAGGAGGTATCTCATCAGGAAACACATCAGCAAATCGGTCCAAGAGTTGAGTAACGTCATTAGGAAGCTGTTGCTCCAACGCCCTAGAACCTGCACTTAAAGTCTCCTTAAAGATCATTAGTAATACCGGTTCCTTGCAAGTGGTTGCCTTAGAAATATAACTGGACTTGATAAAAAAAATGTTCCTGGTCGATGCATCTTTTTCTTTTAACATTTTAACTTGTAATTCGTGTACTTGAGTAGGTGTAAGAGGTGTTAAATTATACTTCTTTTTATCATGCACAAACGAATACATGTTACTTCGGCCATGGTGAATGGCGTCCTTGTCAAACTGCCAAGGTCTACCAAGAAGAAGATGGCCAGCTTTCATAGGAACAACATCACACACAACTTCATCCGAGTACTTGCCCACATTGAATGGTACAAGCACTTGGTCCGTGACGCGTAATTCAGCCTTATCGTTTAACCATCTTAGCTTATATGGGTGAGGGTGTTTAGCGCGTTCTAGACAGATCTTAGTGACCATGTAGTCACTCGCTACATTGGTACACGACCCTCCATCAATTACCAAATTACATACCTTGCCTCGGATGGAACATCTTGTATGAAAGATGCTGTCTCTTTGGGCTGTCTCGTAAGGATGAACCGTGAGGTTCAAAGCTCATCTTATGACCAGAGACTCACCATATTCAGCCTCACAATCTACTTCTTCAGTGGCTGCTTCGGTCATTTGCACATCGGCCTCATCTTGAGACTCGTACTCACCCGAATCCAACATGATCATAACTCGGGGATTTGGGAATTCTCTAGCCATGTGTCCTCTGCCCTTGCACTTAAAACATGTTATGTCACGAGTTCTAGAAGTACTTGGGTTAGAAAACTTACCTTGATTAGGCTCAGAGGCCTTAGAAGTGAACCTAGGGTCGATTTCGACCGACTTCCCTTCTCTGCGGCCTTGGATGGAAAGCTGGTTGGAGTTTGGGTCTTGGCTCGGTTCTGGTCCCATGTTTGGTTACTCCATGTCCTACCAGTAGCATAGGACTTCTTCTTCAAGTGTTGCTCAGCTTGAATGGCATGGTGTAAGATGTCCTTCAAGTCGTGGTATGGAAGCTTCTCCACTTTGTGACTTAGCCGTTCGTTGAGCCCGCCTAAGAACTGAGCCATGAGGGTCTCAGTGTCTTCATCAAGCTCTAGAAGGTTCCTTAGGTGCTCGAACTCTTCAAAATATTCCTCCACACTCCTAGTCCCTTGGGTTAATTTTCGAAACTTCTTTTGGAGGTCTCGGTGATAGTAAGCGGGGACGTATATTTTCTTCATAAGCTGCCTCATCTCTCGCCAAGTAAGGACTTGAGGAGATTGGCTCCTTCTTCGGTCAGAAACATCACGGTCCCACCATGAGAGAGCATGGTCCGTGAGTTGAGCTACGGCTAAGGCTAGCCTCTTTTGCTCGTTGTAGTCATAGTAGGCGAATATATGCTCCATTCGTTGCTCCCATTCCAAGTAAGCTTCGGGATCTACTCGGCCAGCAAAGGTTGGGGCCTTTAGCTTCATGTCCGTGGAGTGGTGCCTCTGAAAGTCACCTTCGGCCTCGTCAAAACCGTTGTGCCTCGGTCCTCTTCTCCTCACTTGAGGCTGTTCCTCCATTGGAACATCGTCCGGATCTTCGCCTAGGTTGTTGGCTCGTCGTTGTGCTCTTGGTTGAGGATTGTTGTTGGCTTGAGGCTGCTCCATATGATCAAGCCTTTGGACAACTCGTTGGAGTTATTGTTGCATAGCCGTGATTGCTTCCATGAGAATGGCATTAGGGTCTTGCGGTACAGCATTGTTTTACATTGTTTCTCCTTGCAAAAAACAATTCACAAAGTGTACCAATGGAGCTCCAAAAAAAAAAAAACCAAATCGACAAGAACAACTAATAAGGTCAAAAAAAAAAAAATTCCTTAAATCTAAAATGAAAAATTCTAAACTAAAACACTCTGTTTTTTTGTGTGACTAACAATCCTAAAAGGAACAATTAATTTTCGACATACTAAGGGAATGCTAAGTTTCCTTTTTTTGTTTTTGATTAATCATGCTAAGGTACACAAAGAAATCGACACAAAAGAATTAGGGTTCTTCTATATATTTTGTTTTTGAATCTAGCAACCTAGACAAGAACAAAACAAATACAAAAAAAATTAAGAGATGATAAGGGAACGTTTACACCTTAGATTCATGAGTTTTTTGAAGCTCTGATACCAAAATGATACGTGCTCAAGTGTTGAAGAAGCTGGACTAAGGTCTCTCTCTTCTGTCAACGGGATAAGATGGATGTTGCTGGTGGGGCGATGAGAACCACAAGAGAGGCGACGGTCTCTTGATACTTCAAGGGGTTTCCCTAAGGATCGGACTCACTCACGATCTAAAGAGAGGAAACGTTTTTGTGAAGAACAAAAACTCAAAAATAACCAAGGAAAATTCTTATTGTCTGCGTGAGCAAGAAAGGACAAAGCCTTAGGGTTTTCAAAGAAAACACACGCCCAAAAGAAAATGAATAAATCGAAAAAGAAATAACAAGACGGGTCCTTAACAATTTAGGCCCATTTACAAAAGAATTAAAAAGACTAAGAGAGATAGAAGGGGGGCCTCGTGTGCTTGGTCTTCAAGGCTTGCAGAGGGTCATTAATTGGGCCAATAATATTGCAAGCCGTTTAGCCTCGGTAAAAACCCATCTTCGCAAAACCAAGTGGGATAAAAACGAAGGTTGGGAAAAGAGCACCAAACGACTTACAAACCCAACTAATGACCTTCCTTGGGCCTAAATCATTCTGGTGAAGGGAAATCGACCATAGATAAGTGGGCCACGAGCCTGGGCTTGATGAGTGGCCACTTAGTGTTATCGGCCAGCAAAGGGTCCAGCCGATATGTCTTCAGTGTTTGGACGTTCTGGTCCGAATGGTAAGGAGTCTTGGGCTGATCTCTAGTGTTCTAGAAACTAGACTCAAAGAGCTTCAAATCCATATGTGGATCGCCTTCTGGTTCGTCCGGGATCATGAGTGGATCCTGCTTCAAATAATCGGCCCAATAACTGCTCGCAAACGGGCTTAGCGGACTAGTGTCCGTCTTGAAGAAACCTTCTTGTCTGAGCTGGTCCATGAACATGTTGAACTTCTTTTCCATGTCCATGCTCCTGGTTCTAGTCACTGGTCCACTTGGTACTAGTGGTGCTTGTATGACTTGGGTCGTCGACTCGATGTCATCATCACTTCATGGTACAAGATGGCATCGTTCTTGGGCACAAAGTTTCTAAGGCAGGGATCGAAGTTGACAAGGCTAAGATTCAGGTCATGACAAGCCTGCAACCTCCACGATCTGTATCTGAGATTCGAAGCTTCCTTGGTCATGCTGGGTTTTACAGGAGATTCATCAAAGATTTCTCTAAGCTCGCACGCCCACTCACAGCCATGTTATGTAAGGAAGTCAATTTTGACTTCACATCTGATTGCCTTGCAGCCTTCGAGAAGATTAAGAAGGCATTGGTGAGTGCTCCTATTGTCCAACCACCTGATTGGTGTTTACCTTTTGAGGTTATGTGAGATGCGAGTGATTTTGCTGTTGGAGTTGTGTTGGGTCAGAGGAAAGACAAGAAGCTCCATGCTATTTACAATGCCAGCAGGACGTTGGATGATGCTCAGCGAAATTACATCACCACTGAGAAGGAGTTACTTGCAGTTATTTTCTCTTTTGAGAAATTTCGGTCCTACTTGATTGGGAGCAAGGTTATTGTTCACACAGACCATGCTGCCCTCAAATACCTGCTGAATTACAAGGACCTCAAACCTCGTCTATGCCGATGGGTTCTTTTGCTCCAAGGGTTAGACATCGAGATCAAGGACAAGAAAAGAGTTGAAAATGGCGTTGATGACCACTTATCGCGATTAAAGGTCGATGAAGTCGTACCTATTGATGAGTTCCTGCCAGAGGAAGGTATTTACTTCATTGAAGCTCAGCTTCAAGACGTTTGTCCCAAAAATCTGCAATTTTCACGATTCCAGACTTTCGGTATAGATCGATACTCACCTAGTGTCGATCGATACCCGTCGAGATTTGGACATGTTTTGCCTGCAGAGCACTTCGACTCTTATGATGTCTATCTAGCTGCTGTCTTTAGTCCCGCACGACCATGGTACGCTGACATTGCCAATTACCTTGCTGTAGAGACTGAGCCAAGGTATCCCACAAAGTATGCTAGGAAGAAGTTTATGCGCGAGATGAGGAGGTTCTTCTAGGATGAGCCGTATCTATACAAGCACTGCTCAGATGGTATCTACAGAAGATGCGTTGCAGAGTCTGAGGTGCCAGCAATTCTTTTTCATTGACATGGATCTGAGTATGCTGGTCATTTTGCTACTTTCAAGACGGTGTCCAAAGTTCTTCAAACAGGCTTTTGGTGGCCTACTATGTTCAGAGACGCGAATGCTTATATCTCACAGTGTGATGTCTGTCAGAGGAGAGGGAAGATCAGCAAGAGACATGAGATGCTACAGAATTTCATCCTTGAGGTTGAAGTTTTCGATTGATGGGGCATCGATTTTATGGGTCCATTTCCCTCGTCACACGAGAACAGATACATCCTTGTTGCTGTGGACTATGTGTCCAAACGGGTGGAGGCGATTGCTAGCAGAACCAATGATTCTACGGTGGTTGTTAAGCTGTTTAAGACCATAATTTTCCCTCGATTTGGAGTACCTCGAATTGTGATAAGTGATGGTGGTTCTCACTTAATCAACAAGATTTTTGAGAGGTTGCTGAAGAAGTATGGTGTAAATCATCGCGTGGCTACTCCATATCACCCTCAGAACAGTGGGCAAGTCGAGGTCGCCAACAGGCAGATCAAGGAAATTTTGGAGAAGACAGTGGGTGTTTCTTGGAAGGATTGGTCTAAGAAGCTGGATGACGCGCTATGGGCTTACAGGACTGCTTTCAAGACAACACTAGGTACTACATCGTTCCACTTGCTGTACGGGAAAGCATGTCACCTTCCAGTAGAGATAGAGCACAAGGCTGCATGAGCGACGAAGTTGCTGAACTTTGACATCAAGCCTGCAGCTGAGAGGAAATTTATTCAGTTGAACGAGTTGGATGAGATTAGGCACCACGCCTACGAGAACTCGAAGTTGTACAAGGAGAGAACTAAGGCCCATCATGATAAAAAGATCATCTCCAGACATTTCGAGCCGAATGACCAGTTACTTCTGTATAACTCTCGTTTGCAATTGTTTCTAGCTAAACTGCGTTCTCGTTGGTCATGTCCCTTCACAATCAAGGAGGTCAGACCACATGGTGCTGTCGTGCTGATTAGTCATACAGGCGATGAATTTACTGTCAATGGACAGAGGGTGAAACACTATTGGGCGAAAGCCGTGATTCCAACAAGGCAGATAATGCCTTTGGATGATGCACCCACAGCCTGAATGGCGTTACAGTCAAGCTACTGACGTTAAACGAGCGCTTGGTAGGAGGCAACCCACTGGTGAGTCTTTTTTTGAGTCGTTTTTCTTTTTATTTTTCGTTCATTATGTGTTTGTGTCAGGATAAATAAGGAGCAAAACTCGAAATCGCCTGAGTGTCGATCGATACCATATTGGTATCGGTCGACACCGATCGCGAATGAGACGGTTCATCATATCGATTTAAGCCTGGTATCGATCGATACCAGGCCGTGTGTCGATCGATACCAAATGTTCTAGCACGATAACTTCTTGTTTTTCTTAATTCTATGTATGTTCTTTTGTTTTCTTTTACCTACTCTAGGCTAGATAACACTGGGGACAGTGTTGTTTAAGTATGGGGGAGGTGTCTGCTGACATTGTGTTTTTTTTTCTTATAGTCAATTGTTTTATCGAGTCAAAAACGTTTTATTGAGTCAACACTTGTTCGAGATGATGATCATGTGCTTGAATTGTTGTTTTGATTTTGTTTTTGAGTGACCAGTGTTGCAGGATCAGCTCTAGATCGACTAATGAAAAATCCAAGGACTGACCAGTTGACTAGAAAACATCCATGTCTCCAGCAGAGTTCTTCTGAAACCTGAGCCAAAATTTTGCACTTCATCAATATGGTTAGTGTTTACAGAGCTTGATTCATCATTCATATATGACAAAGGAACCCATATGTTTAAAGTAATGGTATCTCTCTCCCCTGTTATAAGTTGATAAATAAGAGCATAAAAGATTGAAATGATTTTCTTCTGAGTAGAGGGCTAGGAAAATTTCTAGCGATCCCATTATTCTACTTAAGAGGGAATGATCACACAAAGGTTGAAAGCGAGATTAGGAAAATTTCCCGTGATACCACTATTCACCTAAACCTTGGATACATAGAGAGGGAAGAATCGGAAATTCGGTGGCAAACACCATCAGTACTCGCGTTTCGGACCTTGATGTGTATATGCAGATCTAAAAAAAAAGAAGAACATAATAAGAAATAAGTCTGGGGGAGAGAAAGTGATACAAAAAGTGTGAAATTGGATGGTTCTTTGTCATGATATTGTATGGTAAAGAATCAAGAAGGTTCTTAAACATTGGCTGCAGCGATGAAACTGGCGATGAAGGCTTTATTTGAACAATGCTGCGAGATAATGTGTGGAGTCTGGAAAAGCTGCGAATGTCTACGGAGAAATACATGGTGGTTAGATCAAAAGCTGGTTAGGTGACATTTGGGTGCTTGGGAAAATGATCTTTGCGATGGTTCATGAATAGGCAAGTCTCCGTGTTTTCAAACCTCTTTCTCTGGTTTAGTCTTCTATTTGCTTGAGGGCAAGCAAAGGCTAAGTCTGGGGGAGTTGATATATCATGGTTTTTACCCCTTTTAAGCCATGATATAAGTCCGTTTTATAGAGTTTTTATAGTATTCTAGAGTCTTTTAGAGTCTTTTACAGGTTTTAACACGTTTGGAGAATAATTAGAGATACTGGAGCTTTCTGGAACATTCTGGAGCAATGCAGAAGTTCGTGTTGCTGAGTACCCGATTTCACCATCAGTGTCGATCAATACTGCCTAGTATCGATCGATACCTCTCCACAGCAAGACACGGGCCGCGACTTATGAAGAGTTGAAGAATTGCAACTTGGTCCAGAAGACTTTAATATTTACAATAAGGCCCAAAACGTTATTTCTGTTATTTAATAGGATTTTACAGTCAGTTTGTTGGCTACGCTTTATTTTACTTTGGTTTTGTGAGAGAGCTTTTGAAGGGAGACAAGTCTGAAACTTTGTTCGTCCGAGAGAAGATATCGAACCCTCTTTTTACTCTTTCTATTTTATTTGATGCTTTATTCAAACATGTATATTGCTTCAATTTCCATGTTTGAGTAGATCCACTTTAGGTTTAGGGTTTTCTCACATCGATTTTTTTGAATGCTAGGTTGAATTATTGTTAGGGTTCATAATCTGAATTAGTTCTTCGCCTTAGATTGTTCTCAAAGCTAATTCTAGATTGATCACCTAGAACTTAGATCTTAGGTTAATCGATTAGGCACGACAATGCAATTGAGTAATATGATAGAATTTAAGGTGAGCAAATTGATTATTCGCAAAGAGATTTGGTTTAATTGATTTGTGAACATATCAAACGTGAAATTAAAGCTGATTTATTCTTAGGAATTTGCAAAGAAATTTGGGATTCTAAGGTTTAGATTTAGATAATTCTCGCAACGACAGTTGGTCAATTATACTTTAGTGATTTGAGTTCAAGAACAGTGCGTAACCTGAACCCTGATTAGTTAGTCTAGTCTGCATTCATTAATTTCCTAAGAAATACCCTAGGCCTATATTCTCTCCATTGAATTTACAACTCGATTTCTGCTTATTGTTTCTGTTTCATCTTATTTACTTAGCTTGATTCGATACTATATAATCTATTGTGTGATTTTCCATACTTTAAATGACGTTGTCTGAAGAATTTGAACTCACCGAGTCAAACAACAAACCCCAAAGAAGAGAAGGATTCTCATGTTTCTTTTCGTAGTTGTTGACATAATCGTTCGTCGATTCGATTTCAGGCCGATGCATTCAACGGGGAGAATCGCGAGGGGAAGAAACAAAGACTGCTTCACCGAACTCGGGGGGGGGGGGGGGGGGGGGGCTTTGTTGGAGGTAAGTTTAGCATTGCTCGGTTTGAGCCGAGCCGGCCCAATTGGTCCCGGTTTACGACGTTTCGAACTAAGTGAAGGGGGCCCATGATCATACTCAACGGGCCGAACTCGGTTTAATCCAACCTCGCTACGAATTGTACCGACCTCCGAGATTTGCGGAATCTTTCCGGATTTCGGAGGAAGAAAAGGAGGATTTTATTTTCTTGATAGAATAAGGAAAAGGAAATCATCCCGTTTAGACCGACTCAAAAACCCTATATATAAGGAGGCGATCACCTCATTCAAGGACATTGGACAATCATCTACGAGAACTTGAGACTGAGAGCTGAGACCCGAAAGTTTTTACCTCCTTAGTTCTTAAAGTCATCTTTTACGATCTTGCAACCTTGTAGCTCTGCCGAGTTTAATCAATAAAACGAGATTCGATCCATTGACTTTACTGTTTTGCCCTTTGTGTGATTTTCGGAATCAACATCGACTCTTAATAATCTTCTTCTCTTCTTATTCTTTTGCAAAATGTGTTAAAAACTGTAAATCCAGTTTGAAAAAGTGCTAAAAACTGTAAATATCTCTTATTTAATTTGGGTTCGCTATTTCCTATTTAGGGTTTAGTTTTTTTTTCTTTAGATATTCTTTATGGTTGTTGTTGATTCTGAAAATCACACAAGGGGCAAAACAGTAAACTCAATGGATCGAATCTCGTTTTATTGAGTAAACTCGGCGGAGCGACAAGATTGCTAGATAGTAAAAGAAAGACTTGAGAACTAAGGAGATAAAAGCTAAGGTATTAGCTCTTAACCTCTTAGGACTCGTAGGTGGTTGTGAATATCCTGAATTGTGGCGAGGACCTCCTTATTTATAAGGTTTTGTGTTGGTATAAATCGAGGGGATTTGTTTTTCCTAGTTCCATCAGGATAAGAAATTCTTCCCTTTTTCCCAATGAAATCGGAAAGATTCCGTAAATCTCTGAGATCGGTGCGTTCTATAGCGAGTTGGACTTTAGGCCGAGCTCGGCCCGTTAGATTCGGTCATGGGACTCCTTTACTTAGTTTGAACCATCGTAAACCTGGATCAAATGGGCCGGTCTCGGTTTAAACCAGACTAAACCGGGGAGTGCTAAACTCACTTCCAACAATAAGCCCTCCCCCTAGTTCGGCGAAGGAGTCCTCGGGTTCGACAAAATTCATGGAGGATTCTTTAGCTCGGTCAGAATCAAGATCGATAGTTATTAAACTTGATCGCGTGGTCTTGCCTTTCTAATTCGGCGAATCCTGAGTTTAGAATGTTATGAACTCGGCAAGTTTTTAGTTCGGCGAGTCTTCCTCGAGAAGACATGTCGCTTCGGTTTCCTCAATTATTGCAGCAATCAAGGGATTTATCATGATTACCTCTCTCTCCATATATTCCTTTCGACCCTCGCGATTCTTCTACTTCTTCGTTCATAAAAAGGTAATCTTTCTTTTTCCTCCTTCAACTCTTCTTTTTCTCCCTAGGGTTTCTGGTTATTTATCGAACGAATTTGGGGACATTTAGGGCTTAACTTCTTCGAGTTGCTCGAAGATCGTCGGGTTTTTGCACTGTCTTTTATCTGCTCTTCGTGATTTCTACGTTTGCTTTTCACGATTTCTTATTATGTTCCTTGTGATTCTTCATTTGCTTGCTTTTCTGGGTTTCTTCTCCTTGCGATTCTTTATTTGCTTGCTTTTCTTTGTTTCTTCCCCTCGCGATTCTCCCCGTTGAATGCATCGGCCTGAAATCGAATCGCCGAACGATTATGTCAACAACTACGAAAAGAAACCTGAGAATCCTTCTCTTCTTTGGGGTTTGTTGTTTGACTCGGTGAGTTCAAATTCTTCAGAAACCGTCATTTAAAGTATGGAAAATCAAACGGGTGATTCTCAGTTAATCCGTCGCAACTCGCGCCGTTCGGGAGTTTCGTCGCAATGCCAAGCCTGTGATTCAATTTCCTGGGTTTCATCATCGAGACAGCGATGAGACCAGAACTCAACGTCGGTTCGCCGAAGAAATGAATCCAACCGCCAATGTTAGTATGTCTGTGCCGACCAGGCGAAATGCGGAGGTCGGCAATGTTTTGGCCGAGGTCGACGAGTTTCAGATTGTTGGCGAGGAGAGGCATACTCCATTCATGCAGGTCGGGAACAATGAGACTAGCACAAGCAACCCCCATGATCGAGTTCGTCGACCATGGGTTGAGGCTCAAATCCAGCATGATGCCGAGTACGCAGCCGAGCTCGAGAGAGAGCTGATTGATGAGGAGCAGAAGCGAGCTGCCGAGCAAATTCATCGTGATGCGGCGATAGCTACTTAGTTTTCCATACAAGAAGAGCTCGGGAGAAAAGGTGTTGGAAAGACGGGTGGCGACGTTCCACCTAGTAATGTTGAAGTTGTCGATGCGGATGTCGATCCTGTAACCGGCAATGTAGAAAGGGCGGCTCGACCCCCAATGACTACCATTATTGTTCGGCGAGCAATTGTAGGATCGACCTGCTCTTTGATGGACGCAATCACCGAGCTGATTGAGTCCCTCCATTTCCCGAGTGACGTGTTTTTTACGCAGTCTGGAAAGAAACAAAGACCGTGGGATGCTCCGGAGGGGCATATATGCGTTTATGAATTGGTTTAGGGCTTGCGGACTTAATTTTCCTTTTCCCGATCTGCTGCTAGATTTCTGCGATATACGGGGAGCTGCGATTTGCCAGCTTAATCCCGCGAGCATGGTTAATATAACGGGGCTCCTCTCTATGGGCGCCGAGCTTGGTATCCTGATATGCTCAAATTAATACCCTAAAAAGTACTAAAGCAGTTACTGCAGTATATTAGGGGTCGAACACAAGGACTCAGAGAAATCACACAATAGATTATATAGTATCTAATCAAGCTAAGCAAATAAGATGAAACATAAACAATAAGCAGATATCGAGTTGTAAATTCAATGGAGAGAATATATGCCTAGGGTATTTCTCAGAAAATCAATGAATGCAGACTAGACTAACTAATCAGTGTTCAGGTTACGCACGGTTCTTGAACTCAAATCACCAAAGTATAATTGACCAACTGTCGTTGCGAGAGTTATCTAAATCTAAACCTTAGAATCCCAAATTTCTTTGCAAATTCCTAAGATTAAATCGGCTTTAATTTCAGGTTTGATATGTTCACAAATCAATTAAACCAAATCTCTTTGCGAATAATCAATTTGCTCACCTTAAATTTTATCAGATTACTCAATTGCACTGTCGTGCCTAATCGATTAATCTAAGATCTAAGTTCTAGGTGATCAATTTAGAATTAGCTTTGAGAACAATCTAAGGCGAAGAACTAATTCAGATTATGAACCCTAACAATAATTCAACCTAGCATTCAAAAAAATCCATGTGAGAAAACCCTAAACCTAAAGTGGATCTAGTCAGACATGGAAATTGAAGCAATAGACATGTTTGAATAAATCATTAAATAAAATAGAAAGAATAATAAGAGGGTTCGAAATCTTCTCTCGGACGAACAGAGTTTCAGACTTGTCTCCCTTCAAAATCTCTCTCACAAAACCAAAGTAAAATAAAGTGTAGCAAACAAACTGGCTGTAAAATCCTATTAAATAACATATATCACGTTTTGGGCCATATTGTAAATATTAAAGTCTTCTGGACCAAGTTGCAATTCTTCAACTCTTCATAAGTCGCGGCCCGTGTCTTGCTGTGGAGAGGTATCGATCGAGACTAGGAAGTATCGATCGACACTGATCGTGAAATCGGGTACTCAGCAACACGAACTTCTGCTTTGCTCCAGAATGCTCCAGAAAGCTCCAGTATCTCCAATTATGCTCCAAACGTTCTAAAACCTGTAAAAGACTCTAAAAGACTCCAAAATACTATAAAGACTCTATAAAACGGACTTATATCATGGCTTAAATTGGGTAAAAACCATGATATATCAACTCCCCCAGACTTAGCATTTGCTTGCCCTCAAGCAAATAGAAGACTAAACCAGAGAAAGAGGTTTGAAAACACAGAGACTCACCTATTCAGGAACCATCGCAAAGATCCTTTTCCCAAGCACCCAAATGTCACCTAACCAGCTTTTGATCTAACCACCATGTACTTCTCCGTAGACATTCACAGCTTTTCCACACTCCACACATTATCTCGCAGCATTGTTCGAATAAAGCCTTCATCGCCAGTTTCATCGCTGCAGCCAATGTTCAAGAACCTTCTAGATTCTTTACCATACAATATCATGACAAGGAACCATCCAATTTCACACTTTTGTATCACTTTCTCTCCCCCAGACTTATTTCTTATTATGTTCTCTTTTGGTTTTTTAGATTTGCATATACACATCAAGGTCCCAAACGCGAGTATTGATGGTGTTTGCCACCGAATCCCCGATTCTTCCCTCTCTATATATCAAAGGTTTAGGCGAGTAGTGGTATCACGGGAAATTTTCCTAACCTCGCTTTCAACCTTTGTGTGATCATTCCCTCTTAAGTAGAATAATGGGATCGCTGGAAATTTTCCTAGCCCTCTACTCAGAAAAAATCATTTCAATATTTTATGCTCTTATTTATCAACTTATAACAGGGGAGAGAGAGACCATTACTTTAAACATATGGGTTCCTTTGTCAGATATGAATGATGAATCAAGCTCTGTAAACACTAACCACATTGATGAAGTGCAAAATTTTGGCTCAGGTTTCAGAAGAACTCTGCTGGAGACATGGATGTTTTCTAGTCAATTGGTCAGTCCTTAGATTTTTCATTAGTCGATCTTGAGCTGATCCTGCAACACTGGTCACTCAAAAACAAAATCAAAACAACAATTCAAGCACATGATCATCATCTCCAACAAGTTTTGACTCAATAAAACGTTTTTGACTCGATAAAACAATTGACTATAAGAAAAACAAACACAATGTCAGCAGACACCTCCCCTAGACTTAAACAACACTGTCCCCAGTGTTATCTAGCCTAGAGTAGGTAAAAGAAAACAAAAGAACAGATATAGAATTAAGAAAAACAAGAAGTTACCGTGCTAGAACATCTGGTAACGATCGACACTCGGCCTGGTATCGATCGATACCGGGCTTAAATCGATATGATGAACCGTCTCATTCGCGATCGGTGTCGACCGATACCAATATGGTATCGATCGACACTCAGGCGATTTCGAGTTTTGCTCCTTGTTTATCCTGACACAAACACGAAATGAACGAAAAAGAAAAAGAAAAACGACTCTAAAACAGACTCACCAGTGGGTTACCTCCCACCAAGCGCTCGTTTAACGTCAGTAGCTTGACTGTAACGCCATTCAGGCTCTGGGTGCATCATCCAAAGGCATTATCTGCCCTGTTGGAATCTCGGCTTTCGCCCAATAGTGTTTCACCCTCTGTCCATTGACAGTAAATTTATCGCCTGTAGGACTAATCAGCACGACAGCACCATGTGGTCTGACATCCTTGATTGTGAAGGGACCTGACCAACTAGAACGTAGTTTACCAGGAAAGAATTGCAAACAAGAGTTATACAGAAGTACCTGGTCGTTCGGCTCGAAATGTCTGGAGATGATCTTTTTATCATTATAGGCCTTAGTTCTCTCCTTGTACAACTTCGAGTTCTCGTAGGCGTGGTGCCTAATCTCATCCAACTCGTTCAGCTGAATCAATCTCCTCTAAGCTGCAGGCTTGATGTCAAAGTTCAGCAAATTCATCGCCCATGCAGCCTTGTGCTCTATCTCCACTGGAAGGTGACATGCTTTCCCGTACAGCAAGTGGAACGGTGTAGTACCTAGTGGTGTCTTGAACGCAGTCCTGTAAGCCCATAGCACGTCATCCAGCTTCTTAGACCAATCTTTCCTAGAAGCACCCACTGTCTTCTCCAAAATTTCCTTGATCTGCATGTTGGAGACCTCGACTTGCCCACTGGTCTGAGGGTGATATGGAGTAGCCACGCGATGATTTACACCATACTTCTTCAGCAACCTCTCGAAAATCTTGTTGATAAAGTGAGAACCACCATCACTTATCACAATTCGAGGTAATCCAAATCGAGGGAAAATGATGGTCTTAAACATCTTAACAACCACCGAAGAATCATTGGTCGCATCCACCCATTTGGACACATAGTCCACAGCAACAAGGATGTATCTGTTCTCGTATGACGAGGGAAATGGACCCATAAAATCGATGCCCCATCAATCGAAAACTTCAACCTCAAGGATGAAATTCTGTGGCATCTCATGTCTCTTGCTGATCTTCCCTCTCCTCTGACAGACATCACACTGTGAGATAAAAGCATTCGCGTCTCTAAACATAGTAGGCCACCATAAGCCTGCTTGAAGAACTTTGGACAATGTTATGGCCGAGGTTGACGAGTCTTGGATTATTGGCGAGGAGAGGCGTGATCTGATCAGGCGGGTTGGTAACGACAAGGCTGGTACAAGCAACCCCAGCATTCGAGTTACTCCTCCTCAAGTTGAAGCTCAAATTAAATTTGATGTCGAGCTGGCTGCCGAGCTTGAGAGGAAGAAGATTGCTGAAGACGAAGAGCGGGCTACCGATCAGATTCGTCGTGACAAATAATTTGCTACTCAGCTGTTTTTACTGGATGATGCAAAAAAAGCTCAGGGAGTGGAAGTTTTCGGTGCCGAGGTCGATCCCCTGCGTTGAATTATAGAAGGGGAAACCCGAGCTCCATTTTTCCCCCTGATTGTTCGTCCTTCAGTTATTGGACCAACTTGTTTTTCGATGGAGAGAATCAACGAGCTGATTGGGACTCTCGGATTCCCGGGTGAGATAGAAATCATGGGGCCCGAAAGGAACCAAAGACCGTGGGATGCTTCGGCATGACACATATTCTTCTATAAGGATTGGTTAAGAGCGTGCAAGCTCAATTTTCCTTTGCCTGATATGTTGATTGATTTCTGCAATAGGCGGAGAGCTGCGATCTGCCAGCTTAACCCGACTACTATGGTCAACATAACGGCGCTCTTTTCTATGGGAGCCGAGCTTGGTATTCTGGTCACTGCTCAGATGTTCGAAGAGTTACCCTCTGTTAACATAGCATTAGCCAAACCTTGGTATTTCTCGACGAATATGAAACCGGGCTACGACCCGATTACTGGTCTAAAGCCAAGCAAGGTCCAGGATTGGGAGACTAAGTATTTTTTTCGTTCGAGTCGCCCCAACTTCCTTGTCCAACCCGTACATAAATTATAAGAGACATTGAAACCAAAATATTGGTTGTTATTTGATGTACTTATGCCGAAGTTTCGTGCTTTAGTTGTTTCTGACACGCCTTTTTCTTTTGTAGTTCAGAATCCCACTTACCGACATCTATCTGACCATTGGAAGTCGGTTGTTGGTCGGTTTAGGTAATTGGGAAGAACTCGCTGGATAGAGATTCACCGAGCGCGTCTTGCCGTAAGGACCAAATCGCAACATTCTAACACTGGTTCGCTTTAAATTCCCTAAGTCAAATTTATGCACTGTTTGTTATGTTTCTTAGATTTGTCTTATTTGTGTAGTTGTCGGAGGGTCTTCGTCTAGAAGAATGGCACCGCGAAGGAATTTTCTTACCATCCCGGATTATTCTACCACCCTTGATGATTATGTACTCCCTTCGGCTCGGAGGGACGATGACGCTCCCCGAGATAACATTCTTCCCGAAGTCGGTCAAGTTAGAAGGGGCAATTCGGCAATTGCCCTAGAGAAGGACGAAGCCGAACAAAACTCTCAGATCGGTGATAATGAGGTCGACCCGCCTACCATCCTTGAAGTGGTAGATCGGACTGATGTGTCTGCTTTGGCCGCTTGTATTATCGTGGAGCCGGCAAGCACCAATTTGGGGATAACCGCGGCCGATGTTGGCGATGCGGATGCTGAACGATTGGACCGACCGATGGCCTCGGTAGGTCGATCCGTGGGGGAGCCGGTGAATTCTTCTCATGATCAACCCATGGTGGAAGGGGAAGTCAATACCGCTATCGTTCCTCGTACGGGTGCTCTCAATGCGTATTTGGAGGAAATGGCTGATCCGACGGTGGAGGTCGGGGTTTCTAGAAAACGCAAGAGACGAAAGTCCTTGACCCCGAAAGAGGTTTTTAGTTAACCTAACATTCAGAGAAAACCCTATTGAGAACCCTGAACCTAACAAGGGATCTTCTCAGACATGGAGAATGAAACAATCAACATAACTGAATAAATCATCAATAAAATAAATAAGACTAGAGTAAAACAGGGGTTCGAAATCTTCTCTTAGACGAACAGAGTTCTGACTTGTCTCCCCACTCAAAAGTTCTAGAACAAAGTAATGAAAAAGTATACGGCCAAAGTGGCTGTAAAACCTAATTTAATAGTCTAAACACGAATTGGGGTCTTCTTGTAAATATTAAAGTCTTCTGGGGCAGTTATGCAATTCTTCAAACTTCATTAAAGTCGCGACTTGTAATCTGCTCTGATGGGTGTCGATCGATACCAGGGGGTATCGATCGATGCTTGACGCTCCGAATGGGCACTTAGTCACCAGACTTCAGTTTTGCTCCATAATGCTCCATAAAACTCCAATATTTCCAATAATGCTCAAAATGTGCTAAAACCTGTAAAAGACTCTAAAAGACTCTATAATAGAATAAAGACTCGATAAAACGGACTTATATCATGGCTTAAATAGGGTAAAAACAATGATATATCACGTAGGGAGTTGGGCTTAGACCGAGTTTGGCCCGTTGAGTATGATCATGGGCTCCCTTCACTTAGTTCAAACCGTCGTAAACTGTGATCAATTCGGCCGGTCTCGGTTCAAACCGGGATAAAACCGGGGAGTGCTAAACTCACCTCCAACAGTCGGTTAAAATTGTTGTAGCAGAAAGAGGAATAGAAAAATAGTATAAATAGGAGGATAAGAGTATTGAGAGAGTTTATGCTTTGTGTACATCTCGTTGTGGCTTGATAATCAGATTGGAGGAATCTGGTATCGAGAGGAGAGCTTCAAGAGTGTGTTCTTGAGCTCTAGAGTTTGTAATCGTTGTTCTTGTTCAATAAAGTGTTTGTTTCTTATCAAAGGCCTAAATAAAGAAATTTCAAAGAAAAAAAAAACTGACCAAATGATGAAAAGAAGCACCACCCAAGTAAACATCAAATTCCAAAACAAGACCAAATGTTTCTACACACAATGGTTGCTTCCGAGTTTCCAAAAAACTTCAAACACACATCTCTACGGGAATACACACAAAGACAAAGGGGTATATATACATACAAACACGCAAACGGATCGAACCAAAAAAGCACACACACAAACGGAGAAGTCCATCCTAATACTTAGTAATAGAAAATTATAACTAATCATGGATCGAGCAATAAATCGATTGCACTAAATAGAGATGTGTGCATACTTGGAGAGTACAAGTAGCGAATTCGACACCGATGGTGGATTTGGATTCCAAGCAGAACTCATTGCGAGTGAATCTAGATAGGAGATTTGACTTGCCGACACCAGAGTCTCCGATCAAAACCACTTTAAACAAGTAGTCGTATTTCATCCGGATATTACACACCAAGTAATCGAGAAGTTCACAAGGAACAAATGAGAATCACTCTCAAGAAAAGAAAATCTGATTGATCAAAGTTGGATGATCATAGAAATGATCTTACAAGTGTTTAAATAGAAAAGAGAAATGCAAAAGGCAAAGCAAACTCAAAAATGTATATGGACTAAAATTAACACAAAAATTGAATGACTCTTGATCTTCTTTGACTATTCTGCTTTTTCTGTTCATCCATCTTTACTGTTCACCAAACTTCACTAGACTTTAATTTAACACAACATATTTTAACAAACTTCAGTTTAACACAACATACTTCAACAAACTTCAGTTTAACACAACATACTTCAGCAGGCTTCAACAAATTGGGTTTAGTAGAATTGTGAACCAATTTACATCATTAAAAACCTTGTCATGTAAACCATTTGGGAAAAACCATGACTAAGGAAAAAAGAGTGCAAATGGTCACAAACCCATTTGTTTATCTTCTTGGGCTACGATCATCATCAAAGTAATGTGTTGGTCTTGATCACTCTTCTTGTTCCAAATTGCATCAAGCATACCACGAACTGCTCCAATAAGTCTCTTTGTCCTTTCCCTCGTCATTGGACCAGCAGGTACAAGCATTGCATCTCCTTGATATTCCTTAGCCGTTCCCATGATCACATCATCCTCCTCCTCTTGAAAAGGATTTGACTTCAAATCTGGATCATCTCAATAAAAGAATCAAGTCAGAAATGTTAAAGCTTGAATTCAAACTATAATCACCTTGCAAACATATTTTGTAAGCGTTGTCAATGATCTGTTCTAGGACTTGAAAGGGGCAATCTCCTCTTGGCTTCAATTTGGACTTGCTTTGGGTTGGAACACATTTTTCCCTCATATGTATCTGAAACCAATCTTCAGGTTCAAAGATCATATTGAACTGCCCTTTGTTTGCTTGCGTTTGAAACTGCTCAGTTCGCAAATGCTTCATTGGTTCAAAATCAACTTGAACATCAAATTTCTTAAACCAAACATGGTAGAACCACTTTTTTGGTGCATGAAATTTCATCCCTTCAGCTTGTATATCATGTGCACTCACAACAAAGACTAGAAACACAAGAGTATATGTGGAAAAGGTACTCTCGTTCCGATTAGCAAACAATTTCTCACTTTGATCATCTAAGTTTTTGCTAGAAATCAGAATGTTATCAAAGTAGTTAACCTCTCCAAAGAACGAATCATCAATATGTGAAGCATTAATAGTTGTAGAGAATCTATCAATACTCACAAAAGCAGAACCTCTTAAAGAACAATTAGGCTCACACAATTTACTATCATCACACATAAAACATTTTTGTCTAAAGAAGTTCCCATGTGCAAATTTCTCACAAGACTGAAACACATCTAATAACTTAGCATCAACCACAATAATTTCCTTACCTTGATTGTATCGAATGCCATAAGGAATTGACTCAATGGGTGCTCCTCGTCCCAAGACATTATGCTGCTCATTCTAACAAATTGGTTGTAAGCCATGAGGTGTATATTCGGAAAAGACATTCCCAAATTCATGTAAAACAGAAAGAAACTTACTCGGAAGCTCCAATTCAAGGTTAGTCAAGCTCATGAGAGCTTCTTTGTGCATAAGTATAATGAAAGTCTGCTTAGAAAACAAAGCTCTCTTAACCTCAACAGACCTCACAAAAAAGTTAGACTGTTTCCTCTCGGGTTTGCTTCCACAGGCATTTGACTTAGTTTAACTCAAACTCTCACTCTATTTTTGGTTAATAGTGTTTGGCTCGCTCAAAGTGTTTGATTTCTTTCTTTTCTCAAGTAACAACTGATTTTGGTAGATCTCTTGTGGCGTCATAGGAATTAGAATGATCTTATTCCCCTTGAATTCAAACGATTGCTTGTTGGTGAATCCATCATGTGTAACCTTGCGATCAAACTGCTAAGGTCTTCCCAACAAGATGTGTCCCGCCTCCATTGGTAACACATCGCACAAAACTTGGTCCACAAATTTCTCAATCGATAAAGGAACTCCTACTTGCGCGATTACCTTCATGTGCCTTTTGTTGTTCAACCATTGAAGGTTATATGGGTGAGGGTGCCTCTGCGTCTCTAGGCTCAACTCCTCCACCATGATCGCCCTTGCCACATTAGTACAACTTCCTCCATCTATGATGAGGCTGAACACTTTGCCTTCCACAAAACATCTCGTGTGGAACAAGTTCTCACGCTGCTCTTCCTCTTTTGTTTTATTTTGCATCACCAAAGCTCTTCTAGTGACTAACAAATCTCCATGAGCCGCATTCTCCTCAACTTACACTAGAGATGGTGCAGAATCCGAAACTACTTCTTCCTCGGTTTCTATCTCGCGCGCCGTTTACTTTTAGCACCATCACCTTCTTGTTTGGACACTCACTAGCAAAATGTCCCTTTCCATGACACCTGAAACATTGAAGATCACGATTTCTTGTGCTTGAGCTCTCGATTTTTCCTTTTGAATCTTGATTATTAGGAAATGTCTTAGTTTCCATCCTTGGTTTTGAATCTGGCTTTGTTCTAAAGTTTGGCTTCTCCTCCTTGAAGTAACTAAGCTTCACACTAGATCCCAAAGGCTATCGTGAACTCTTCTTCTTGAGCTGTTGCTCGATCATAATAGCCTTATGTAGCATTTTCTCTAGCTCTACATAATGCTGCATCTCAAGTCTGTCTTGAATGTCACGGTTTAGGCCACTTAAGAATATAGCCATAGTTGCTTCTCTATCCTCGGAAACATCAGCTCTTATCATGAGAGTCTCTATCTCTTGATAATATTTTTCGACACTCCTATTTCCTTGAGCGAGTCTCCTTAGCTTGTGATGAAGCTCACGATGGTAATGATTAGGAACAAACCTTCCCCTCATGACAGTTCTCATAACTGCCCAAGTCTCTACGGGAAATTCAACATTGCGTCTCCTTGAAGTAACCAACTGATCCAACCAGCTAAATGCATAGTCATAAAATTCAGTAACCGCAACACGCACTCTTTGGGCCTCCGTATATTGGTTGCAATCAAATACGAGTTCTATCTTTTTTTCCCACTCCAAGTAGACGTCTGGATCGTTTTTCCCATGGAATGATGGAATTTTGAGCTTAAGACCTCTGAGATTGTCTTGTGGCTGAGCTTTGCCTTCCCTTACACGTCTAGGCCTTCTTTGGCTGCTCCTAGATGAATTACCATCACGTTCATAGTAATCATCTACTGCCTTATTTATTTGATGTCTCGGATGATCTCTCCTTTGTTGTTCTTCTGGTTGTTGATGAAGCTCTTGACGCAAGACATCGAATTTGTTGTTCATCATCCGCTCCATCTGAGCTGTAATAGCTTCGATCAATAGTTTATTGTTCTGAGCATTGATGGTTTCTTCTCCATGATCAGACATCCTTGCACATGAAAAAGAATAGCAAACATATTAAAAGGAACAAGCTCTCAAGGTGTTTAATCTCACAAGTGTTTCTCTCTAGTGTTTCACTATTCTCTCACAAAAGCAATGATTCTATTAAGTTCGTATAGAACTAATCTACACAACTCAATGCGATTATCTCCAAGTTACCAAATGATAAATGGAAAATTGCAGTGAATGACCAAAAAACAATTGCCACAACTATTATGTGTATAACCTGTATTATTGCCGAAAAAACCCTTACTTACAGTTTCTTTTTGACACAGTAGAAATGTGGGTGTAATTGTTGGATTTACTACAGCCACACAAAAAAATAGTTCCAATACAACCAAAGAAAATCGGCGGAGTAGGGGAAACAAAATTTTTTTACTGAACCCAAATCTCAGTCATTTTAGTGGAGATCGATTTTGGTGTTTGCTCGAGTATCCGCAAATTGAGTGGGAGCGAAGGAGTATCGATAATATATCCCAACAGGTAAGGTACTTCTCCGATTCGATTTAGTGATTGCGCAACAGGTTCGATTTTTTTGTTCTTAACCGATAAACCCATATTTCCATGGGTTTTTGGGTTTTAGGCAATAAGTAAAAAATCTCAGTACTTAACAGATCTAGGGCGTTTGAGTTCGTTTGAGTTCGATATGATGTCAATGGTTAGATGTTGTATTCCAAAATTCAAAGTTTGCAGTTGAACTGTGAAGAAAACGACCGTATAGACTATTCTATTTATCATGTACTCTATTTTTTTTTTTTGGTGTTGTAGACCGTCAATTTTGACTTGAAATGGATATTATATTTTGAGATTCAATTATAGTATCAATCATTGTAGAACCGTTTATGCATGGCAGTACTATGTCTGCCTATTTAGTCTAATCTATATTCTCGCATATCATTTTATAGTATATGTGGTATTGTTGAAGTTCCTTCACCAACTAATCGTCATCTTGGTTGTGTGCATAACTTTATTCGAAAGGATTTCTACCTATGACCCCTCTGTTGTTGTTGTATTTGGTGCAAGGTTTTGTGATGTCTGAATTAGGATTGTCAGAAAGAATGTTCATGACCGGGTATGAACCTTCGGGACGGAAACGGATAAATGGTTATTTCAATCTACGTTGGGTGGAAACAATCAAGCAAGCATTAGATTAAGAACATGTGGCTATGTTGGCAGCCTCATAGTTTGGGAATATAATGCAGATGGGGCACCATGTATTCTTAGTGAATTTTGTTCACTACCTCCTATCCTGGCAGTTGGTTATGAAAAAAGAGTTCGAATTATGGTGGTTATTCTCTGGAAAGCCAATTCGATTCTCGATTGAGGACTTTGCGATGGTGACAGGTCTTAATTGTGGAGATCCTGAGATGCAGCCTGATAACGATTTGCGTACTATCAAGCAGCATGTTAAAGCTAAACAGAAGGGGAAAGCAGTAACAACGAATGGCCGTACTTGAAAAAAATTGTTTGGGAAAGCAGAGAAGGTTACCCTGCAGCTTGGAAAACGCTACAAAGATTCCAAAACGCGCCTACAACTTGCATTGTTGGTTCTAGTTGAGGGCATGCTCTGTCCAACCAGTGGGGTACCCAATGTCCGAGAAAAAGTTGTGGAAATGCTTGCAGATGAAGAAACGTTTTTGAAGTACCCATGGGGACGGGAGTCCTTTCTGCTAACTGTTACAAGTGCAAAATCTCGGTCCCCCTTACAATACGTTCTAGAAACAGTAGCTATACAGGGGTTAACACATGCGATAGTTCTAGTTGTCGTGTGTTGCTGTCCGGATATAGTCGGTCCAACTGGGAGCGATGGAAGGTCTTGGGATGATGGGTTGTCCATTAATGAAATAATCGAAGGTGTTTTTCAACGGAGTTTGGCGATTAACGTGGCGAACATGAAATCTCTTGATCAAGTAGGCCTTGTACGTAGTCCAAACATTTTAACTTTTTTGCCATTCGATATAGCTGCGACATAAGATGGGTTTTATTAATAACGACTGTCAATTTGTTGTTATTAAGAAGCATTCTTAGTACTCACATTCCGCATGACAATTCTCTTTAATATATGTATTGTTTATATACGTATTATATAATGTTGCGTATACTGACTGCATGGAATCGGATATACGGACTACATCATTTAAATGGAATGTCTATTTTTATAAATGTCGTCATTACCTACGTACTATATCAGCTGTGTATACTACCTGCATTGAAACGAATAGACGTACTATATCAGTTAACTAGAATGCCTATATTTATATATGTTGTGTATATGTACGTGCTATATCAGTTGTGTATATTGATTGCATTGAACCGAATAGTCGTCCTATATCATTTGAATAGAATGACTATTTTGTTGGAGTACATTATAGTATTATAATGATATGTATATGTGAAACAAATATCCACTCTATGTTATCCCTAACCGACTGTTTTTTACCGTGCAGGCTAATGTACGTGCGTTGTTGAGCAACAGAAGCGATGATGAACTGATGGCTGCTTCTTTCGCGGATGATGAAAAAGATGAAACGGTGGACACTATCGTTTCTATGATTGGCGATGACTATCCATTCGAGCATAATACTTGTACGGGTGGGGTAAAGGAAGAAGACGCGATAGCATAAAAGTTTAAACATAAACCGGAAGATATAGACGACGATCCATTTCTGACCGAGAAAGTGTCAAATAATCATGGTGGGACATTCCCCCATGCGAAGTCACGCGATAACGTAGAGCCCGACACAGCGAGTCGTCATGGATTCACAATCCCAATGACACCAGACAGTAGCAGCATAAACATTCATGCATTAATTCGTTTGGCGGCCGATGCGTTCGAGGACCGTTCCATTCGTATGTTTGAGGGGTACATGTTGAGTGTTAAAGACCATATTGACATGAAGATCGGTGGAATGGAGGCAGAAATTAAATCACTCAGTCGGAGTGTTTCCAATATGCGCGCTAGTAATGGTGCAACTGGTCTGGTTGGAAAAGGGAAATCGAAATCTCCATTGGTAAGCCAGAGAAGTGTGAAAAAGAAACGGGAAAGACCATTGAACGTTCGAAAAAGTACATTATACATAACTTGTCTATTTTTTGGGTCGGTATACTGTTTTGACGCCTATCCTATTTGATATATTCGGTTTCATGTGTAAACCCGCGTGTACACTTTAAGACAGGAAGCAATACTTAACCCCCAAGTACCTGCAATCCTGAGCCAGGACCAATGGGTTTTCATGCAGAGGACTCGGATAACATAATTGCAAACGCTTGAAATTATTCTAACGAAACAGTGATGGCAGAAGAGGTTTGTACCCAAAACTTACATAATCTACAATTACCCACTATATACACGCAAATGAAATTATGATGTGCGTTTCTCGCAGCAATCACGTACATCTGTACCATCGGGTTCTGTGACACGAAACCCAGCCGGTGTAGATGCTGAGTTGAAGGATAGAAGCACAAGTTGTGGGATTGTTCATGACGAGGTTCGTAGTTTTGTTAGATATAATTAGTATATTTAATTTTCAGTTGGATGTCTTTTATGAGATGGACTGACTATATGAGAGATATATTAAAAGATCGTTCTATACGCAGATTGGACTCGCCCCAGATGATTTTACACCTGTCCCCCCCCCCCCCCCCCAAACCACAAATGCAAGCCATGAAAATGTGGTATGGAGGATTCAAATATATCGCCCACCCGGTCACAGGTATCGTAATATATCAGCATACTATAATGTAACGGCTTGAATATATTACCACTTACCAGAGTACCATTCGCAGAATTGGAATATTGGAAGCAAAAAATAGACTACACCCTCTACAGTGGTTGTAGTAGGCCTTTTAGCACAACAACAAGGGCAACCAACTGAGGCTCAAGGACTAACGGGCTCAACTGTGTCCAAGCAAATGAAGCGGAAGGTAATATGATATTCCGTCGACATTGTCGTTCCGTTCCCTCATAAATTACTTTCCAATGAACTAATTGAATAAACTGTTTTTAGGATATATCAGAACCCGTTGTTGAATCTGGTGATGATGACAACGGTCCGATTGATAAACGGGTAAGCAAAAGGGCCCGTACAACCACGAATAGGTAGACACCCCCTGTTCAGAAACCAAAAAAACCCCAGCCCAAGCGAGTAGATAAAACAAAAATCGACACTGAATCCAAATCTGTATTGGCTATTGTTGGAACCCCCACTTTGCATCCGGCTGCAATACCCCTCAATCCGCTGCGACAAGTACTTGGCGGTTTCGACCCATTCACAGAGCCGTCGGATGAACGTGTCAGTGCATTCATGAAACATATGGAGGGTGACATGTATGTGGACTATCTGTTGTAAAGCAATAACCGTAAATGGATAGGCTATCTCTCATGTATGTTCCATGTTCCAGGTATTTCAGGATTGGGCCCGGTTTGGAACTACCTAACACTGAGTTCGTTGACATATTTGGAGCCCGTGGATTGATGTCCGAATAGGTAAGACTGGCCATCAAACTAGTTCATGGCATTTTAACAGTTAACAACAAACATGGAATTACTATGTGCAGATTTATTATAGACTTTCCTTTCACCGGCTATGGATACACTTGTCAAATTCATTCAATTGCGGAGGGATGGCGTTAAAGATTGTCGTTTTGATTTCTGGCCCGCATCATTCCTATCAGAGTTGAAGGGGACGTACTCTGCTTTTTCAGCTGAACCGGATAAAAAGGAATTTTAATTCTCGTCATTAGCTCGAGACCCTTTCGTTAGGAGGCCTGCATTGTTGACCGAGATAGATATTATCTACATCCCGCAGCTTTTTGCTAGGCAGCACTGGGTGGGTGTTATTGTTGACTTAGCAACGTGGTCACTAAATGTCGTCGACTGCAACACGGCATGCATCTTGGTCATAGGTATTGAGAACTATATTCAGCCCATTGCAACCATGTTACCTTATCTTATTCGCAAGCATGGCGGGCCCGAAGCATATCAAGCAGTTACAATTACTCCCATGTCTATAAATCGTCTTGATCTGTCCTTCATTATTGAACAACCTTGTACGTATATGTTTAAGCTAATGTATTTGGTATATTACTTTACAGTAACCGATATGACATGCCACTATGTGATTTTGCCTTAGGTTTTGCCGCCGTCGCGTCACTTGTCCTTATGGAACTTCATTGCCAGGGAAGGCTGCCAGCGGTCAATCAGTTAATCGAGTCACATATTCAAGCTATAGCGAAGAACTACGCCATTGCGGCGGGCGAGACGTTCACTCAAACTGCCCCATTCGTGTAGAACTTTTGTTACAAACGTTTGTAATGTAGAATGACTACTCATGTTTATTATTTATGTTTTCTTTTCGTTAGACAGATTCTTAATGTTTTTTTCAATGTTTGTTTAACTCACGTTTTAACTTATTGATTGTGCTTTCGTTACATGTCTCTCATTTGTTTATATTCCTATGATTGACACAATTACATTTTATATAGACAACCCATATTGTAACATTTGGTTTACATATACTACTATAAGGGAAACTTATACCTTCGGTTTATTCTATATATAGATTGCGGAAAATGGAAATGACGTGTTGAAGTGAAGGAAATTTCATATATCACACACAAAAGGGAAGGGTTTTTGGGCATTACATATTAAACAAACGTACATATAAGGGTTACACAAAAGTTAGACAGCACAACCAAATATGTGGGTATATAGCATCATATGCATATACTCAAATATTTAGTTAACCCCAACGACACCCTTGTATGCAACTTCGCATTACTACGTACGACTACGGTGGCGCTTACCACTATTCGTACGGTTCCAAAAAAGAATATATTGAACCTCCTTCCTAAGTCCATACTACGGTGGCGCTTACCACTATTCACGATGCCTTGTTGTGTCCTTTACGCCTACAACGAGTGCATCTGCGGTTTGATATCTTCTTCTTCTGAAAACATAACGTATACATTGTACTCCAAAAATAGTCGGCCTACCTACATAATGTATTTAACTACATATAGTCAGACCATACCTTAACCTCCCCTATGGACGGAATTTGCAGTTTCCGGGGCCTGCCTGGTGGACGCTTCACAGGTGGAGGAAGCAGTTCAGTTGTTGTCCCTCCTCCAATCTCTAGGCCTCCAACAGATGGAACATGGTACACTCTCCCAGCAAATCTGCGTTTCCATGTCTACGTAGTAGAAATCCGAGACCATTGAATTTGTTGGCTTCCCACAATGTGCTACCGCAACCATTGCGTGGGGACATGGAATGCCTATCTCTTGGAACTCCTTGCACGAACAATTCACAATATCCAATTGCACGGTAAAGCATTCACCTGCCCTTTCTTGCACTTGGAACTCTGTATCACTATTGGCCCGTACAGCCAAACCAGTTGATACGTCAAAGTTTACTTCAACCAGTACGCGGACGCGAGGCGTTATCACGCTCTGCTCCCTCATCGACTTGTCTCTACGTATTACAAACCATGACATAACAATTTTTCGAATGTACTCAAACATGGAAATGAGAGGATACTCACGAGCCTCTTTCAACACATCGTTCCACGATTCAGCAATGTTTGAGTCCATAATGTTCTACCGTTTCCCTTTGAAATGTGCGCGGGACCAATGCTCAAATCCTATAATATAGACAGTATGTTAGTGTATGTCAAATAGACAATCTATATGGTCATGCTGCTACCTCAATATGTTCTATACATACCGATGTCAACTAGGTACGCTGCACAGCCGGGGTTTATTCTTTGAATTTCAATGAACTTGCGGTTGAACTCTGTCACAGTTAAACAGTGCGCCGCAGCTGACATAAGTGTTGCTAAACGCTTACACTTGTAGCGTGCATTGATATTACGCCATAAGTGGACAGTGCATGCTGCATGGTGTGCAAGCGGATAAACCTACAACATATTGTAAATGCAACGAATTAGTAAATAATAGTTTATCTATAAAGTACTTACATTCAACAAGTAGTTACTATATATAGTATTCTATAATCAATTAAATAGTATTGCCATTTCCACTTGTAATAAGATGACTATATGGAACTAAAAAATTCATTCACTTACCATGCGGAGTCCGTTATAAATACTGGCATGCCGATCAGATATGAAGACCAACTCTGTTGAGTCTTCAACAAATTCATTTAGTTTTTTAAAAAATCATTCCCACGATTCGCCGTTCTCGCTATCAACAATGCCAAATGCTAGCAGAAATACTTGAAAATTCCCATCATGTACACATGCGGAGACCAAACAACCTCCATATTTGCCCTTCAGACTTGTGCCATCAACAATTATTACCTTCCGCATATACGAATATCCCCTAATAGATGCACCCAACGCGATGAAATCATACTTGAATCGCCGGCCTCCGGTAACCTCATCGGTGTGCTCGAGAAAACAGAGACTTCCTTCATTTGCATATTGAAGTAGGGCAAGGTAGGCAGGTAACAACGAGTAACTTCCAGCCATCGACCCTAATGAATTCTCCATCGCAATCTCCCGTGCCCTCCAAGCTTTTAAATAAGAGACATTCACATGGAAATCGTCTAACAAAATCTTCTGTATTGCAGCCGCATATGGTCCCTTCTTAATCCCAACAAATCTGGATTGCATTATCTCCCCTATCACTTGTGTTGTCGCTAATCGATGGAAGTTTCGCCTATCGTCGACGCTGCATGTGTGCTCAAGTGTGGCCTGCCGTGTCTGAAAGTTTCTAGACACATCTATCATTATCGCATATACACACCATGGGCATGACCTAGATATGCACTTTAAGACCATGAACGTGGGTGTAGAGCGCGAAGTACGAAAGTGAAACTTCCGATGGATGGCATGAATGACAATCTTGATTTTGCAGTCCACTTTAGATATGAACACTCGCCCAACAAATAAGATGTCGCCTTCGTACGGTATGTCGGCCAAAGCTGAATCTACAGCTGCAATATTAAATTGTGGTTATTAGTGTACAATTATGTATATGGTATAGAGAGTCTATTTATTGTCCATGTAGAAACTATACACTATCATATTACTAACTCGAGAGTATGCTTCTGCTTAGTATGGATATTCCATATCAGTAACCAACCACTATCCAATAACATATCAATTATAAAATTATTTGCCATGCACAGATCTCATCAAGTGAGTGAATACTATATGTGATGTCTATAGAAAGTCTACACACAAGTATTAATAATAGTCTGACTATTTAAAATTACAAATACATATTGATCCTGCGTAGGATGGGCCATATCAGTAAACGCTACCAACCCAATAATATTGCAATACTAAAATTATAAAACATTCCTCTATCTCATCAAAGTCGTGCATACTAAAGGTGTTTCATATAATATGCACACAACCAACTATTTATAATAGACTGACTATTTTAGTCAACTATACATATTGATGCTACATTTAGTAAATTACCTCCTGGTCGATCATCGTTATATACCGGAGGAGCGTCTCGGCCAAACAGTGTTGGTGAATCACTCCCACCCATCAGAATTTTGTGCAACGCTTCAGCAAAGCGTCCCCAATAAATGTTCGACCCTGTGGGGTGATCTACATCTTCTCCCGAGTCCGAACGATCGCATGAGTCCTCTTCGTCGAAATCCCCTTTATGTGTATCAAACAACAGCTTCCTCCGCACACCGTTACTTCCTTCACATTGTGCAGGTATATCTTGTGTAAGCACAGGAACTAGCCCATCATCGTCATCATCTGAGTCACTGTCGGACTCCATATATGTGACCAGCATTTTCCCTTTCCCTTTGGAGGCAGTTTTAATTGGTGGACTAACCAAGCGAATAACATCTTCTGGCTCTTGAATAGAAATTCCATTCGTCCTGCGCCGTGTAGATAGACTATTTGATTTGCCACGCATAGGTCCAGTTGGCTGTTGGGAAATCCGCTGGTTGGCCATTGGTGGAACGATTAAAGGTGTGTCAGACATGGCAAAGTCGTGCCAATCATCTTCCGTATCTGACCCGTCTGAGGCATTTTCCTTTTACTTGCACAAGTAGCCCATCATTTTTGATGTTTGACAACAGAGACAAAGAGGTTAACCTCTTCTATTTTCCTACGCATTTGGACGAAAACTTAAACTTCATCGTTATATGTGATATATTGCGGTGTAGATCCATCTCCATCGTCTATGGATAGCCACAAAGGACACTGATACGACATTTTGATTGTTATGTTTGGTGCAAATAGTTTCAGTTTCCCTTTAACCTTTCTAAGCAAATCCGCATAACCCATTCCTCCCCGCATCCGAATAAACCTATCTCCTTCAACAATTTCCGGTTCGAAACTCCAAACCATATCACTTCCTCTATTCCATGTCCCAATCACAAGTAGTACATTCTCTTGTGATGAAAGAGCCTGACAAGCGAAGTGGAAGACATAAGCCCGTCATAGACATAAACGAATATGGTATAGAAATATTATGGATTTCCCCCAATAGTAAATCTATAGATTTCACTTCTATATATTAACAATACTATTTCCGAATCTGATACATATAGACAGAAGATCTCAGTAACTAGTAATATATGGGAATTTCTGTTTTTGATCTTAGGTTTTCTACCTGATCTGTTTTGGTATTTGCCATAAATCCACCGCCTTCATCTCCTTCTTCAATCATTCCTGTTTTTTACCGACAGAAATCTGAAGCGTTGGTAATGGTAAGAATACGTTGATTGACTTTACCTTTCATTGTCGGCCACACAATTAATTGGTGGAAACCTGAAAATTCAGAAATTAAATAAAATGTCTGTGTTATGTTATTGATTAGACTTACTACTCTGACACTATCAAAAAGCCTAAACCCCTAAAAGCTGTGTACGCAAATTTCTCTCTCTCCCACACAAACAACATCTGCTTAGTCACAAGGGTATAAAGGTCAAAAACCAACATAAATTGTTACTTGCTTAATTAATTTTTTTTTGGCTATTTTCTTAACCAATTATCCATAATTGGTTATCCAGCAAATTGTCTCATGATAAATCAAGTGTTTTCGAGAAAAGATAGATAAAAATATAAGAAACAATGATCTAACTCTCAATTCTCATGTTTCAATGGGCATTGGCTTATACGGCTGGGGGATGAGGTTTGATGTAATGGACATAAGACCACATTATATGATGTGTGAAGAAGACATCATTTTGCTTCTTTTTTTTTTTTACTTGTAAACCCTAACTGGGAAATATGTAAAGTATGATAACCATAAATTAAGAATATATAACGGAAAAATTTATACCCTAAATGGAAACTAAAATAAAAAAACGTAAAGTATGACAACCATAAAGAATATTTAATAGAAAAAATTAAATCCTAAATGGAAAATAGAAAACTTAAATTAAATAACATAAAGTATGACAATCATAAATTAAGAACATATAACTGAAAAATTTAAACACTAAATGGAAAATAGCAAACCGAATTGAAAAAAGTAAAGTATGACAACCATAAATAACATCTACCGGAAAAAATCTAAACCCTAAATGGAAAATAGCGAATATGGGAAATAGCGAACCCGAATTGAAAAACGTAAAGTATAAAAACCATGGAAAAATCTAAACCCTAAATGGGCAATAGCGAACCCAAATTGAATAACGTAAAGTATGACAACCATAAATTAAGAACATTTAACGTAACAAATCTAAACCCTAAATAGAAAATAGCAAACCCAAATTGAATAACGTAAAATATGAAAACCATAAATCAAAATTATATAACGGAAAAATCTAAACCTTAAATCAAAAATAGCTGATAGGGGTAATAGCGAATCCAAATTGAAAAACATAAATTATAGAGTAATAAAAAATGAAATATTAAATTTGTATATAATTCGAAATACTCTGCTCAGATGAAGAAAAAATAAAATGAAAATTCAATTGGTCACATCGCTGGATTTGTTTTGTAGATGGTGATCTTTTTAATATTCTTTTCTAAGAAAACAAATCTGAACTGTGGGTAAAAGATTCACAATATGTAAATATCTTAAATATGACAAGAATACCCAACTTTTTCTATATAGAATTCATGGATTAATCAAATCCAGATTTCAGTTCGACTATCATTAAAAAAAAAATCTGGATTTTGAGTGGTGGAGAAAAATAAACAGTGGTAAATTTAAATACATTGGATCCTAAACTGTTCTAAAAGAACTTACGTATATTGGGTCGTTAAAACGCAGCTAAGAAAGCCCAAAATCAATATGTTGACTCTTAGCTAACAAAACTGCTGCTCACAGTTTTTCTTCTTCTTGAATCTATAATTAGAAAGAGTTTCAGAAACAACTCTTAATAGAAATACTTGAGAAACAAAAATCCCCTTAATTCCAGCAATTTAACTCGCCTTACAAAACTAAAAAGACTTCACAAACAGACACCAAAAAGAAAAGACAAGAAAGAAATAATAACTTTTTCCCAAAAAATTTTGATTCTAATAATCTTATGTGTGTGCGAGCAAAAACTCTAGAGACCACAGAAAGAGAACAAACAAGCAATGAGTTGCAGAACAAGGATAGCAATGACCTTCAGAACAAGGAAGGCGATGATCGAGATACCATTGCATCTGATGAAGAAAATAACGACGGGAACCGTGAGCTTCCTCTGCCTCCAGCTAGAAAAGCAGCGTTACGGGGAACATATTCGTTTAACAACATGGTGTTACAAAAGTCCGGGTCGACTAAGAAAAAACTGAGAGCGAGCCTGACGATCCAAATGCCGAGAGCGTCGTCCATGGCCAAGAAACGTGACGGCAAGGAGGATAAATCTGTGAGGAAGAAGAAGCTGAAGGCAGAGAATTCGATTCTTGTACGTCCAATCATACTTGGAGAGAAATGTAAGGTTCTTGATGAGGAAGAAAGAGATGAAGATCACAGCCAAAGAATGCCAAATAACAGAATATATCACCCTAGATCCTTGAGTTCGATCTCTATTTCCAGAACCAACTCGGAAATCGATATGAATGTAATCCCGGTAAAAGAAACATCAGAGGATATATTCAATGAAAACATCGGGAAAACGGCCTATTCCCCTATAAAGTATTCGACTGCTGATTATTCATACATGAAGTTTTGATCCATGCCAAAAACTATACAAACTATCTAATAATTTGAATTTCCTACATGAAATATTGAAATGCGGCCAATTTCACTAAAACCGTAAACGGTATTAGTTTTCCGTCAACGATTAATGACGTGGCTGACACGTGTCACACCGGTTTGGTACTGTATGTGATTTGGTCGAATTATTTTTTTTACTCAGAATCCCAAAACGACGTCGTTTTGGTGGTTTTAAAGAAATAAAAAATATACTTTCACGGATTTGAACCAACAACCTCTAAGCCAAAGGCTTATTATGGTATATATATATATAAAAGAAAATGTTAGACTCTCCATTTTGGTGTTGTTTTCCGGAAGTCTAACTATGATGTGTCCAGTAAAACGTGATTATTTGATGAAGTCTAACGAAGACTAATATTGGTCTTCGTTATGGAGACTTTAATAAATATTATTAGACTTCGTGAGTTTCTACAAATAAATATTATTGCTTATTATTATTTTTGGTTGATCATATGTTTTACATTGTTGTTATATTTGTGTTCGGATTATTATCGATAACAAATTTAATAATCCAACTAATATGATTATTTGATGAAATCTCTTGTGCGGACAAAAAACCTAGTATATATATAAGAAAATGTTAGACTCTCCACTTTGGTGTTGTTTTCCCCAAGTCTAACAGTAATGTGTCCAGCAAAACGTGATTATTTGATGAAGTCTAACGAAGACCACTAATATTTATTAATGTTTTTTTTAACTGTGCTCTGTTATTCATGGATTTGAGAATTTGTTTGGATTTTGGTATTTTTTGAGTTTATAGAAAATTTTAGTTCAAAAATTCAAAAGTTAAAATATAATATATTTTTTTAAAAATTTAAAATTATTGTTTCTTAGCTTTATATTTTTTGGATTTTTTTTTGATCTTTTTGGGATTTTTAAAAATTGAATGTAATTATTTATTTATTTATTAATATTTTATTATTAAATATTAATATTTTATTATTAAATATAATCATTGTTTCAAACCGTGTATAGGTATGTATACATCTGTTAACGTGTGGTTGTAAAATGAGCACACGGTTCGTAGTTGGATATTCAAAATGAGCAAACCAAATAGTTTGAGTATTTTACTGTGTACAAAAATAAATCAGGCATTAAAAAACTTATCGGAAAAAAATTGGAGTATTTTTATGGAATTTCCCCAATGAAAAAGGTGAAAAATAGTATTGTAAAAAACAATTGAGATTTATGATATCTAGAAATAAGAATATGGAATGGATTAGCTAGAGGGAGTATCCCAAATCTAGGGGTTGTTAGATCTCATGAATTAACCAGAGTGACATTATCGTGAAGAGTGCGACATCATCAGGCCCGTCTCTAACTTTTTTTAAGCCTTAAGCCAAAAAAATGTTTTGGGCTTTTTAAGATATATAATTTTTTCCCAAATATATATAATTTTTTTTTAATTTTTGAATTTTTTGGGCCTTTTTCTAAGATATATGTATTTTTTTTTTCATTATTCTGGATCTTTTTCCTTTACAAAAAAAAAGGGCCTAAGGCCTACGCCGCCCCCTAGAGTCGGCCCTGGACATAATCTATTTGATTTGAAGTAGATAATATAAGTAGAACGTTTCTTTATGTTCAGGTACTCGGATCCGGTGTACTCATATGTTTTCGTGTTATAATTTTGTTCATATTTGTACATGGTAATATCAAGTATTACGGATATCCGACTTGTTATAATTTTGTTCATATTTGTACATGGTAATACGAGGTATAACGGATATCCAATTTTTTATAATTTTGTTCATATTTGTACCTGTTAATACCAAGTATTACGGATATCCGACTTGTTATAATTTTGTTCATATTTGTACCTGTTAATATCAAGTATTACGGATATCCGCCTTGTTATAATTTTATTCATATTTGTACCTGGTAATATCAAGTATTACATATATTCGACTTGTTATAATTTTGTTAATATTTGTATATGGTAATACCATGTATTACAGATATCCGACTTGTTATAATTTTGTTCATATTTGTACATGGTAATAGTATTACCAATATCCGACTTGTTATAATTTTCTTCATATTTCTACTTGGTAATACCAGGTATTACAGATATCCGATTTCAGTTTTGTTCATATTTGTACCTGGTAATACTAGGTATTACGGATGTATGAATAAGTATGCGTCTGATTACTTATAGTTGCACTTGGTTGCACATAGCATACAATATTTTATATATTTATTTTTTATAAAAAAATACAAATAATAGAAAATAAAAAGAAAATAAAAAAGTACAACATAAAAATAAAATAAAATAAATTTAACATAAAATAAAAATTATTATTACGTACTCCCTTGTCCAACTACGTGCTTGTATATCGTAGTTGGCCCTCTCTCCGACATACATGGCGGCGATATGCTCTATGAACACATCACCGACATTCACCAACGGGTGAATAAGCATGTCCGCCAGCACTTCCTTGATCGTGGTCCCCTTGGGCCATGTGCTGGGGAACAACATCGGGTGGAAGACATTCCCCCTAACGGTGATGTTAGGGTGGTATATTTTGGTCTTGAAGGCGATTTTGGGGGGGGCTTGAAGGAGTACTCCCGCGGGAATCAGATGAAGAGGAAAAACAAGCCCCCTTTATAACACCCCGACCGCCCCTACCTGTGGGCCCCACGCCCTCTCTCGGCCCGTGGGCTCCACCCTCGTTCGACGGCCGGTGAGCTAGTCCGGGAGGCTAGCAAGACTTGTTTACTGACCCTGCAATCACCACATGATCTTTCCCCGTGTTTTGTCCTCACAAGCACAGTACCGCGAATCACTTCCCGGTAGGTCACTCATCCTTAACTTTTTCCAGCTCAAGCACGCTTAACTCTGGAGTTCTCTCTGGACAAGTGACTGAAAAGATAAGTGAACTTTGGTGACATAGGTAGCCAAATCAATTCTTATAAGCCTCTCCGCATATACCAGAAACTGGGATGTTACAATCACCCCCACTAACAGAGCGCAACGTCCTCGTTGCGCACCAGGACCGTTACCCTTGACGGTGTGAGCCCACATGACTCCACACACGTTTTTGGGTTCGGCTCTGATACCACTTATAACGCCCTGACCACCCCTAGATGTGGGCCCCACGCCCTCTCTTGCCTGTGGGCCCCACCCTCGTCCGACGGCCGGTGCGCTAGTCCGGGAGGCTAGCAAGACTTGTTTACTGACCCTGCAATCACCACATGATCTTTCCCCGTGTTTTGTCCTCACTCGCACAGTACCGCGAATCACTTTCTGGTAGGTCACCCATCCTTAAATTTTTTCAGCTCAAGCACGCTTAACTCTAGAGTTCTCTCTGGAGAAGTGACCAAAAGATAAGTGCACTTTGGTGACATAGGTAGCCAAATCAATTCTTATAAGCCTCTCCGCATATACCAGAAACTGGGATGTTACACCCTTCATAGGGACTGTTAGGAAGTCCGATTAGAGTCGCCTGCCGGTGGTATATGTCGTTCCCCACAGGACCCGCGGAGAGCCCTCCGTGAGGATCCTTCACCAGTTGGATCAACTGGCGCTTGATGGTGTTAGCACATAGATTAGCCATAATAAGATGAAAGTTGTGAATATGATGAGAGATGAGAGATGTTTGTTTGAAAGTGGTGAATATAGATGAAGTGATGATGACAGATGAGAGAGTATATATAGAAGAATTAAGGTGCGGTGAAATTAAATAAGGAGTAGTAAAGGCCGCCTCGGTACAACTACCACCATTTGTATTTATCTACCTTTATTTAATTACCATTTGCATTGGTCTAAACTCTGATTTGTCCACAACAGGAACTATGAGTGGACACGTCAAAATTTGAATGGGCACGTAAAAATCAGTAAATAAACCTTAATAAATCCGTTCATATCCTTTGCTTTACAACTGATCTCCTCTCAATTCCTCGGGAACACGAAAAAAATTAGTGGATTTACCCAAATTTAATTGCTCATTTGCTTTACGACCGCTATCGATTTGATTTTCCCGAAATAAATGTTGATTTAATAGTGGAATACTGGTACAACTACCACCGCTTTTATTTACCTTATATTTAAAATTGACATGCAAAAAAAAATTGAGTGGTCACATAACTGCCTAAAAATCGAGTGGACACGTAAGAAAATAACAACGATATCAAAATATAAAATAACAATGATTAATCTAACTAGTTCAGTCCAAAAATATCAAAAAGAGATGTCCAAAATTAAACCAAAATGAACAATAAGATCCACAATAAGAGTTAAGATGAAATTGAGAGGAGAGAGGCAAAAAGAGTTTAACGCTTCGTGTGCCTCGTGCTTGACCCTGTCATCTTCAGAAGCTCTCATTTCCATTTCCCACCACCCACTTCTTCCTCAATCGGAGCATCAGCCTCAACCTCTTGTGGTTGTACCAAAAAATACCAAGTAATACGACATAGTATTACCAAAAAATACCAAGTAATATGACAGATTTCAAATACCTCGTGTTTTTAGGGCCCTATTTTTTATTACGTCTAGTTTCGTACTTAGTTTCGTACTTCTTAGTTATCATCTTATTCTTCTCATTATCCATCTCAATTGCCACCTCACCTCTTCCCACTTCTCCACCTTCTCATTCTCCTTCTCCTTATCCTTCCTTCCCACTTACATCTCCTTCCTTCGCATCGTCTTCCTCACTTGGTAGAACTCCTCCTTGTTGTTCTCATTGTCATTCACAAGTTCCCTTAAATGCATCTTTAACATATGGTTCAACGGAGTTGAGCCTTGTATCAATGACATCCATGCGGTCCTTAATTTGGAGAAACTGATCATCCATAATTTTCTTCAAGCTCTCTAGCTGTTCCACAAATCCAATCGGAGCAACCACATTCTCTGTATCCGCTGCACGATGATGGACCCTCTCCTTATCATCTCGTCGGGCAACAACATCCATGTTGAATATCTCTTTCCAGAATATCGGCTTCCCTTCATCATTTAGACGCTTCGACCAACTGTCAGGAACTACATCACTGAAATCTGGCTCCTCATACTCCTCAGCCACGATTCGAGACATCATAACTTGCTCATCCACGAATGGTTGCAAGATACTGTGAATGTTCTGTGAATATAAATAAATAAAATTTAAAAACAAATACATGATAAAGAAATAATGAATATTATATAATATGATTTCCAACCTTAGTATCATCAAGTGCTTCATATAGTTCCGATAAAGGAAAACCTTTGAGTATGAATGGTCGGAAATTTTGTTTACACATTCGTGGACAATCCCTCTCTGCTCTTCTAACATCTTCTCTGTATTTGATCTTCAGAGTTGAGATTGCCTCAAAAGCTAGAATCTACACATAACACACGAAATTACAAATTAAATCATAAAAACTAGGAAATGAATACTTATCCACATTCAAAATCATATTATTTACCTACAACGGAGTAACAAAGCTTGGAAAGGTCCATGAATATGTTTCGATGACCTCATTGAAATACTTCATTGTATGATCAATTTCCTTCATATTCACAACGAAGGAAAACCGCCCCCACGGGAACGTTGGGCACGCGTCAAGATCATTCACAATTCTAAGAAAAACGGCTTTACATATAGTGCTCCCTTTCCGGTCCTCGACTTTCCACTAATTATGCTAGATGATGAGGACATCAGAACCGAGACCGACCATGGCGAGGAGAATATGCGCACAGATAAATATACCATAGGCGATATCAATGAAGAGACGAATGTCGATGCTTCAATCGTCAATGTGAAAGCGCATGGAAATACTACCACCTCATAGAGGAATTGTACTAAGCGTACGACAAGATCACTAGCTGGTCTTGTTTATTGGCGACAGCGATTCTTCTATGTTGTTGGGACAGTTGCTCCTACGCTACTATTACCCAACACTCATCAAATGGAAGAAAGTGCACGTCTTGAAGAATTTTGCCTCAACCATAAGGATTCAGGCCATGAAACCACTTGTAATACATTATCAGCTCAACCAGAGCACGCCTCGAAGTGGAATCAGTCCAATCCGAGTTCAGGTGAGGAGGTTATTCAACGTTCAAGTCAGGTGATTCCTAGCTTATGCGATTCAGACATACGGGCGTTCAAATAATTTTTCCAACCAAACCAGAAGAAATCAAGCTACAAACCAAAATTTTTTGGAATCTTGATTCATCAGAGCAACCGTGAAAATTGGACTCATCTCAAACACTGTTTAGACTTGGGAGTTATCGATTTTACAAATCGATGGACCTGCTTTGGACTCAATCCATCAACTAGGCCAAAGATCGTGCCACACAGCCCAACTCAACAACTATCTCGACCGAAAACAATTGTAGAACATTATTAGGTATCTCCTGGATCCAACAAGCCCAAGATTCGAAGAAATGTCCATCGGATCCTCAAGTTATGCCATTTTTCCCAATACGGGTTTACCTGGTTCCGTTTAAGGCAAGTCCGAGTTCCAATGGGTTTAATTCATTACAAAATCGACAGTGGCGACCAGGAGAGTTCATTTACCAATTAGAGGCCTCAAAGATCGTCTCACCATGCACCAGCACACACAGGATCAGGCAGATCCCTTTGCAAGTATACTTTCTTTTTATAGCCGTGTTCACACTTAGAGCCTTAAATCACCAACATCTATATTTTCGAAAGTACATCAACTTGAGGCTAGGTGATATGCTCAAATTAATACCCTATTTAGATACTAAAGCAGTTGTCGTAGTATAGCTAGGGGTCGAACACAAGGACTCACAGAGACACACAATAGATTATATATGTGAGAATTACGCTAAGTGATTATTTGTATTGAAAACAGAATGCAAATTAAAAAGGTTGTAAATTCAATTGGAGAAAGATAGGTTCACGGTATTTCTCAGGAAATCAATGAATGCAGGTAAACTAACTAACATGATTCAGATTTAGCGCGGTTCTTGAACTCAAATCACTAAAGTATAGCTAACCAACTCTCGTTGCGAAAACTATTTAAATCTAAATCCTAGGAATTCCAAATCTCTTTGCGAATCCTAAAGTCTAAATCAGCTTTTAAATAAAGTTTGATTTGTTCACAAAACAACTAAACCAAATCTCTTTGCGAATAATTATTTTGCTCACCTCAGGTTCTATCAGGTAATTAATCGCATTCTCGCGCCTAATCAATTATCCTAAGATCTAAGTTCTAGGTGATCAATCCAGAATTAGCTTTGAAAACAACCTATGGTGAAGAACTAATTCAGATAATAAATCCTAATAACTAATCAACCTAGCATTAAGAGAAAACCCTATTAAGAACCCTGAACCTAACAAGGGATCTACTCAGACATAGAAATTGAAGCAATCAATATCACTGAATAAATCATCAATATAATAAAATAAGAGTAGCATAAAACATGGGTTCGAAATCTTCTCTCCGACGAACAGAGTTCTGACTTGTCTCCCCTCTCAAAAGCTCTCTCAAAAATCCTCAGATAAAACGTAATCAAAAAGGACACAGCCAAATTGGCTGTAAAACCTAATTTAATAGTCTAAACACGAATTGGAGTCTTCTTGTAAATATTAAAGTCTTCTGGGCAAGTTCTGAAATTATTCAAATTTCATTAAAAGACGCGAATTGTAATTTGCTTCGATGGGTGTCGATCGATACCAGGGGGTATCGATCGATGCTTGTCGTTTCGATTGGGCACTTAGTCACCAGACTTTAGTTTCGCTCCAGAATGCTCCATAAAACTCCAATATCTCCAATAATGCTCCAAATGTGCTAAAACCTGTAAAAGACTCTATAATAGAATAAAGACTCGATAAAACGGACTTATATCATGGCTTAAACGAGGTAAAAACCATGCTATATCACTAGGTTCAACGCATCTGGACGTCCCAAGGAAGCACACTTACTCGCCCAAGTTGTCAAGACTCAAGCAAGGCCCCGTTTTCCTTATTTGGCCGAGACGAGATCAACTCTAACGGCTAGTAATTTTATTGCTGCGATTTTCTTTAATTGCTTAGATTTTTAGACCGTTGGCTTTATTCTTGTGTAGAGCATTATATAAGCTCAGTTCTGTCATTGTAAAAAGGCACCTTTCAATTTTGATTTAATACAAACGTATTGTTTTTCCGTCAAAGCGAGTGTCTTTGAGTTGTTTAGTTATTCTTTAGAATTCAAGTGTGAGATTCACTTAGTTCTATAGGATCCATGATATGCTCAAATTAATACCCTAAAAGTACTAAGCAGTAGTTGCAGTAAAGTAGGGGTCGAACACAAGGACTCACAGAGATCACACAATAGATTAAATAGATTCGAATTAAGTTAAACCAAAAGATGTAATTGAAAGCAATACGTTAATTAAACAGGTTGTAATTTGATTGGGAGAAAGATAGGTTCAGGGTATTTCTCAGGAAATCAATGAATGCAGATAAACTAACTAGTCATGATTCAGATTTAGCGCGGTTCTTGAACTCAAATCACTAATATATATAATTAACCAACTCTCGTTGCGAAAACTATCTAAATCTAAATCCGAGGAATTCCAAATCTCTTTGCGAATCCTAAAGTCTAAACAAGCTTTTAAATCAGGTTTGATTTGTTCACAAAACAACAAAACCAAATCTCTTTGCGAATAGTTATTTTGCTCACCTTAGGTTCTATAAGGTAATTAATCGCACTCTCGTACCTAATCAATTATCCTAAGATCTAAATTCTATATTCGTCAACCTAGAATTAGCTTTGAAAACAACCTATGGTGAATAACTAATTCAGATGGTGAATCCCAATCAACTAATCAATCTAGCATTCAGAGAACACCCTTATGAGAACCATGAACCTAAAGTGGATCTACTCAGACATGGAGAATGAAAACAACATGATTGAATAGATCATCAAAGAAAACAATAGAAAACAGGAGTTCAAAGTTGTCTCTCCAAAAACCAAAGTAGAATCAAGAGTAATGAAAGCGTAAAGAAAAGGTAGCCACCAAAGTGGCTTAAAAACCTAATTATAAAGCTAAAACACGTTTTGAGGCTTGTGGTAATTATTAAAGTCTTCTGGACCAAGCTGCAGAGTCTTTAAACTTGTAAATTCACATTTTTTCCGTCTGTAGTTGGTGTCGGTCGATACTGGACTGGTGTTGGTCGATACCTGACTGGTGTCGGTCGACACTAGTACACTGTGCTCGCCAGACTGGACTGTCTTCACCAAAACTGGCATAACATTCGATCGCACCATTGGAATGGCCTCAAACCACTTTCACATGAAAGCTAATTCATTGATCTATCGTTTGTCAAAATTTGAGCTTAATCCATCGATGAAAAGTGCTTAAACGAATGCCATACTTCTGACGTCTCTGCATGACTCTACATCTCCATATGCTCCAAAATACTCCAGAATGCTTCAATATCTCCAATTAAGCTCCAAACGTACCTAAACCTTTAAAAGACTCGAAAAGACTCCAAAATACTAGAAAGACTCCATAAATAGGACCTATATCATGGTCTAAAAGGGGTAAAAACCATGATATATCAACTCCATCAGACTTAGCCTTTGTTTGCCCTCAAGCAAATAGAAGACTAAACCAGAGAAAGAGGTTTGAAAACATAGAGACTCACCTGTTCATGAAACATTGCAATGACCATTTTCCTTAGTGATCCACATATCACTTAACCTGCTTTTGATCTAACCACCATATACTTCTCCGTAGACATTCGCTGTTTCCCAGACTACACATTATTTCAAAGCATTGTTCAATCAAGCTACTGACGTTAAACGAGCGCTTGGTGGGAGGCAACCCACTGGTGAGTCTGTTTTTGAGTCGTTTTTCTTTTTATTTTTCGTTCATTCTGTGTTTGTTTGAGGATAAACAAGGAGCAAAACTCGAAATCGCCTGAGTGTCGATCGATACCATATTGGTATCGGTCGACACCGATCGCGAATGAGACGGTTCATCATATCGATTTAAGCCTGGTATCGATCGATACCAGGCCGTGTGTCGATCGATACCAAATGTTCCAGCACGGTAACTTCTTGTTTTTCTTAATTATATTCCTGTTCTTTTGTTTTCTTTTACCTACTCTAGGCTAGATAACACTGGGGACAGTGTTGTTTAAGTCTGGGGGAGGTGTCTGCTGACATTGTGTTTGTTTTTCTTATAGGCAATTGTTTTATCGAGTCAAAAACGTTTTATTGAGTCAAAACTTGTTGAAGATGATGATCATGTGCTTGAATTGTTGTTTTGATTTTGTTTTTGAGTGACCAGTGTTGCAGGATCAGCTCTAGATCGACTAATGAAAAATCCAAGGACTGACCAGTTGACTAGAAAACATCCATGTTTCCAGCAGAGTTCTTATGAAACCTGAGCCAAAATTTTGCACTTCATCAATGTGGTTAGTATTTACAGAGCTGATTCATCATTCATATATGACAAAGGAACCCATATGTTTAAAGTAATGGTATCTCTCTCCCCTGTTATAAGTTGATAAATAAGAGCATAAAAGATTGAAATGATTTTCTCCTGAGTAGAGGGTTAAGAAAATTTCCAGCGATCCCATTATTCTACTTAAGAGGGAATGATCACACAAAGGTTGAAAGCGAGGTTAGGAAAATTTCCCTTGATACCACTATTCGCCTAAACCTTGGATACATAAAGAGAGAAAAATCGGAGATTCGGTGGCAAACACCATCAATACTCGCGTTTCGGACCTTGGTGTGTATATGCAGATCTAAAAAAAAAGAGAACATAATAAGAAATAAGTCTGGGGGAGAGAAAGTGATACAAAAAGTGTGAAATTGGATGGTTCCTTGTTATGATATTGTATGGTAAAGAATCTAGAAGGTTCTTAAACATTGGCTGCAGCGATGAAACTGGCGATTAAGGCTTTATTCGAACAATGATGCGAGATAATGTGTGGAGTCTGGAAAAGCTGCGAATGTCTACGGAGAAATACATGGTGGTTAGATCAAAAGCTGGTTAGGTGACATTTGGGTGCTTGGGAAAAGGATCTTTGCGATGGTTCCTGAATAGGTGAGTCTCCGTATTTTCAAACCTATTTCTCTGGTTTAGTCTTCTATTTGCCTGAGGGCAAGCAAATGCTACGTCTGGGGGAGTTGATATATCATGGGTTTTACCCCTTTTAATCCATCATATAAGTCCGTTTTATAGAGTCTTTATAGTATTTTGGAGTCTTTTAGAGTCTTTTACAGGTTTTAGCACGTTTTGAGCATAATTTGAGGTACTGGAGCTTTCTGGAGCATTATGGAGCAAAGCAAAAGTTCGTGTTGCTGAGTGCAATTGAGTAATATGATAGAATTTAAGGTGAGCAAATTGATTATTCGCAAAGAGATTTGGTTTAATTGATTTGTGAACATATCAAACCTGAAATTAAAGCTGATTTATTCTTAGGAATATACAAAGAAATTTGGGATTCTAAGGTTTAGATTTAGATAATTCTCGCAACGACAGTTGGTCAATTATACTTTAGTGATTTGAGTTCAAGAACCGTGCGTAAACTGAACCCTGATTAGTTATTCTAGTCTGCATTCATTGATTTCCTGAGAAATACCCTAGGCCTATATTCTCTCCATTGAATTTATTGTTTCTATTTCATCTTATTTGCTTAGCTTGATTCGATACTATATAATCTATTGTGTGATTTCTCTCGCTAATTTTGCGACGATTTTATTTCGTTGCAAATTGCAATCGTTTTACGACGACTTTACGACGATTCTTAAAGACTTTGTAAAATCGTCGCAAAATTGGGACGAAAATTTTCGTTGTAAAATCATCGCTAATTAGCGACGATTTTACAACGATTACCGACGACGTTGCGACGATTATCAAAATCATCTTAAAATCGTTGTAAATTAGCGGCAATTTACCGAGGTTTATATAAAACGTTGTAATATCGTCGTAAAATTACCCACGAATTAGCAATGATTATTAGAAGTTGAACTTTACATCGATTTCCCAACGATTAATCAGTTAGGTGAGCACGTTTTAAGTTCACGGTGTTCGGTTAGGTAAACATGTTTAATGTCGTTGTAAAGTCGATGTAAACATTTTTAGATTCGTTGTAAAATCGATGTAAAATCGTAGGTAATTCGATGGTAATGAAAATGAAAATCTATATATAGTGGCCAACTTCATAATAAAAATTTCATATTCAAAAACATTTACTTCTTTCTGACCAACAAAAAATGTCAATATACAAAATTAGAAGATGGATGTATAATCGTCTTGATTCAGAGGGATCGCTAACAAAGGAATTCAGTGATGGGGTGGAGGGATTCATGCATCAGGCATGAAGTATACATAATACGATTATCAGTGGTAAGATGTACTGTCCTTGTGCCAGATGCTTGAATAGGAAATTTATCATTATCTCGAAGGTGTGGTCGCATATATTAAATAGAGGGTTTATGCCGCATTACTATATATGGTATTATCATAGAGAGGGTCATGGGGGAAATGCAGCTAGTAGTAGTAGCAATTATCAAGCATCGAATTTTGATGAGTCAAATAATTTTAATCAATTTGATGATCATGCGGAGCAGCATGGTGAAGATAATGATAGGATTCATGACATGGTTACGGATGCATTTCATGAAACCTTAAGTACATTTGCACATGATCATCATGATGAGGAACCCAATCTAGATGCAAATTTTTTTATGATATGCTAGATGCTGCAAATCAGCCACTCTACGATGGATGTAGAGAAGGACATTCTAAATTGTCGTTGGCGGCTAGGATGATGACTATTAAAACTGATCATAACTTAGCTGAGGTTTGCATGGATGATTGGGCTGATTTGATTAAAGAGTATTTTCCAGAGGACAATTTAGCTGCTGAAACTTACTATGAGATACAGAAGCTGGTTTATAGTCTTGGGTTGCCTTCTGAGATGATAGATGTCTGTGTTGACAATTGCATGCTTTTTTGGAAAGATGATGATAAGTTGCAGGAATGTCGATTTTGCCATAAGCCAAGATATAAGCCGCAAGGTACTGGTCGGAGTAAGGTACCGTTCTAGCTGATGTGGTACCTTCCTATAACTGATAGATTAAAAAGAATGTATCAGTCTCAGAGGACAACTGCATCGATGAGATGGCATGCAGATCATTTGCAAACAGATGAGGAGGTTACTCATCCTTCAGATGCAAAAGCGTGGAAACACTTTAAGACGGTACATCCAGACTTTGCTAGAGAGAAACGTAATGTGTATCTTGGTCTTTGCACAGATGGATTTAGTCCATTTGGTATGTCTGGTAGGCAATATTCTTTATGGCCAGTAATCCTAACGCCTTACAACCTTCCTCCAGATATGTGCATGCAAAGGGAATTTTTATTCTTGAGTATTTTAGTACCAGGTCCGAAGCATCTGAAGCGTTCCCTTGATGTGTTTTTGCAGCCTCTGATAGAGGAATTGGAGCAGTTGTGGTATACCGGGGTTCGGAAATATGATTTTGCAAGGAAAATTTTTTTACAATGCGTGCGGTGCTTATGTGGACAATAAGCGACTTCCCTGCTTACGGGATGTTATCAGGTTGGACTACGCATGGAGGATTGTCTTGTCCATATTGTCTCAATCGGACATATGCGTTTCAATTGAAACATGGTCGGAAAATAAGTTGGTTTGATTGTCACCACCGATTTCTACCGATTCATCATGCATATCGAAGAAATAAGCGGTTGTTTAGAAAGAACAAAACTGTTCGTGTTCCTCCTCCTGTTTATATTTCCGGGGAAAATCTAGAAGCAGAAATTGATCATTATGGTGCATTGGAAACAGTCAATCGTGGTGGAAATTGGTACACTACAGCTAATATGCCGGATGGATATGGGGAGCATCACAATTGGCATAAGAAAAGCATATTCTCGAAGCTTCCGTATTGGAAGGATCATTTGCTTAGACACAATTTGGATGTCATGCACATTGAGAAAAACGTTTTTGATAACATCATGCATACATTGTTAAACGTGCGTGGAATGACTAAAGACAGCGGTAAGTCAAGGTTAGACTTGCCTGATCTTTGTTGTCGGAATGAGTTACATATTACAAGCAATGGGAAAGCACCTGTCCCAATATTTCGAGTGGGTGCGGAAGAATAGTCAGCTTTATTCAAATGGGCGACATCTGATGTGAAGTTCCCGGACGGGTACGTATCTGATTTAGTTAAATGTGTTGAGAATGGCCAAAAGTTTTTCGGGATGAAGAGTCATGACTGTCACGTCTTTATGCAACGACTACTTCCTTTTGCATTTGCTGAACTTCTACCAGGAAATGTACACGAAGCAATTGCAGGTATATAAATTTAAACTAATCACATATTAATTGCGAATTTAAGATTATATATAATTAATATATATATATATATATGAAATGGAAAATTAACATTATTACCTTATATATCATGTGATTGTTATTGTAGGCATTGGAGCGTTTTTTCGGGATCTTTGTACCCGTACTTTGTCAGAAGATGTTATTGCACAACTTGATGCTAGTATTCCTATTTTGTTGTGCAACATGGAGAAAATATTTCCCCCAGCCTTTTTTGATGTTATGGAACATCTACCTATTCATCTCCCTCACGAAGCACAACTTGGGGGACCTGTGCAGTATCGATAGATGTACCCATTCGAGCGATTCATGGGACATTTGAAGCGGAAGGCTAAAAATCTAACCAAAGTTGAAGGCTCAATAGTAGCAGGAAGTTTAACAGAAAAAACTTCTCACTTCACGGGGTAATATTTTGGCTCGAAGGTTCGCACACGGAAAAGGGCAGCACGTCGATATGATGATGGAGGTGTAGGCCGAACATATGCTAATGAAGGTGTCCCAGATATCTTTTCTTCAATCGGTCGATTATGTGGAAGAGTGAAGTCAGTTTGGTTTGCCAATGAAAAAGACCATCATAGTGCACAAACGTATATCCTCTTAAATTGCGAAGAAGTTAGTCAATTTGAGACGTAAGTGTATAAACATACGTCTTATATATGGCTAAATTATATATATGCTAGCTTTATACCAATTACGATATGTATCTTAATTACAATGGTAAATACTTTGTATGCAGTGAATTTGTTAGACAAGTCCGAGAAGTCGTTGAAGGAATCTCAGACGATGAAATCAACAAGCGTAAAGATCAAAATTTTGCCCCGTGGTTGAAGACGCAAGTACGTAAAATTTTAAGTGATCTGATTAATTACTAACTTGGACAATTAACCTAATACATATTTTGATTACTTGTTTAATTAAATTAATTAATGATATAGGTCGAGTATGGGGATACCGCATATCCACTCTGGTTCCATGAGTTAATAAAAGGCCCCATATCGAAGATAACGAGTGCACCCATGTATTGCACACGCGGATATATATTTCATACATTCAAATACGAAAATCAAAGAGCTACTGCCAACTACGGGGTATGTGTGCGGGGCGAAATAGATTTTTATGGATTGTTGCAAGACATAATTGAAGTTGATTGCCCTGGTTGCGTAGGTTTGAAATGCATTCTGTTCAAATGCGACTGGTTCGATCCAACAGTTGATCGAGGCGTCCGTAAAAACAAATTTGGGGCAGTAGATGTCAACTAATCACGACGTTACAATAAGTATGAGCCATTTATCCTAGCATCACAAGCAGAACAATTCAGCTTTGTTCCATATCCGCGAGTTCGCACCACCTGTATCTCATGGTTATCAGTTATAAAAGTTTCTCCGAGGGGTCAAATTGTGGGGGTTGATGAGGAACTACCAATGCATCAAGATCATTGCTCTGATATGCCAGAACTAAATGAGAGCAATGAAGACATCCTTTTGATAGATACTCAAAACATGCAAGTTGAATATCTCCCAGACGATACAGAGGAAGAAGATGAGGAAGATGAGTTCGAAGAAAGTGATGAACCACATGATCAAGAAACGGATGTGTACTACTCTTCGTCCGAAAATGAATCAGTGTGACTGCGCTAGCTAGTAATTATTGTGAATTTAATGTATTAATATAATATTGTGATCGAGTAATTATTGTGAAATTTAAGTGATATGATTTCTATGAATCTCCACTCATTTCTTGCCGTAGGTGCGGCGATTAATAAATTACGAGACATATGTGTCTATGTGTCTTGTAATTTATTAATTGCCCCAACAACGGTGGGAAATGAGTGGTGATCGGAAATGGGATTTAGTTTGGGGTTTAGGGGATTTCAAAGGAATTGTCGCTAAAACGTCGCTCATTGTGATTGTCACTAATTCGTTGCAACATTTGCGACGATTTGGCAACGAATTATGACTAATCGTGGCTAAATCGTCGCAAAATATGAATGTCACAAAATCGATGCAAATTTGCGACGATTTGGCGACGAATCGTCATAAACCCTAAACCCTTTGCCCTAAACCCTAAACCATAATTAACCTATTACCATCTCATTGTATTATACATCTTTCAAAGAAATTGATCGTGACTATAGAGAATTGTTCAAAAATGAAAACTCGGTCAATCACAGTAATATCCACAAACTGAATCATTGTATTAATAATGTAACATGTACGCAAACTCTCTGTTTTACTTATTTTTCAATCTCGATGAACTTATTGATAATTTCATGATTTTGGATTTACGGTAAACATGTAAAGTTGTTTCTGGAATATGCAATCAACGTTACAGTTTTGTACCTATACCCTAAACCCTAAAACATATTTTACAAATTTCCTCACTAATTCGTTGCAACATTTGCGACGATTTGGCAACGAATTATGACTAATCGTGGCTAAATCGTCGGAAAATATGAATGTCACAAAATCGATGCAAATTTAATTTACCGCGTGTCGGTCAATTAAACTCCCGCGTGTGGGTCAACGAATCGTCACAAAAGTGTTGCAAAGTTAGGGACGAATTAGCCACGGTTTGATTGCCTCGATTTAGCGATGACAACTAATCCTATATATTACACGCTCATAATTTCTTCATTCACTTACAAACAAATCCTCCTAACTTCCTTGCGAATTCCTTGCAAAAAAGGTAATTTTTTTTAATGCTTTTAATTAATTAGTATAGATAGGAATGGAACAATTTAGGTAGGTAGAAATGGAATCAAATTAGAAAAAATAGCAGACTGCCCGGATGTTTATAGATAGTAATTTTTTTTTATTTTTATGCAGATGGGCCAGCGTCGTTCACATTACGCTCAGTTTTTTAGAGAGATTGGTGATGCTTCGGGTACAGGGTTGCCCGTGTCTTCTGAGGCTACAGAGACGGATTTCGTCCCGGTGACGCAAACACAGAGTGCTCCGCCGCCACAACCACCTCAGATTCCGCAACCTGGAGGCCGTGCCCCGGCCCCATATGCACACATGACGGTTCTTGATTTGCTTGCACAGCCGGGCCGTCATAGGATTACGAGATTAGATCCGGATCATATTGACGGGTCGGAATGGTAATATATATATTTATTTTTTTACATTTATTATTACATATTTATATTTATTTCTAACAATTCATAATTTTACAATTTTTTGTTTCAGGTTTGGAGTTGAATCCAAAGTTGGACGCACCGTTTCTGACATCATCAAGTCCTATTTTATCGAGCCTCATACCAATTTTACCCAGCTCCCGCCACACGTCAAGGAGACATGGTTGAAGATGTTTGCGGTACGTATGAAAAAATATTTTTTTCTCCCATAATTATTTTAATTATATTTAAATATATATATAATTTAATTTTATAAAAGATGTAATTATTTTTGTTTCTCATGCAGCAAAAATATAACTGGGATCTTTCGATTCATGGCGAGGTTGAAACTTTGTTTCTCGAGAGGGTGAAGTTTCGTATCCAAGGCGTGGTTGGTGAATAGAAGAAAGCATGGAAGATTTCTGGTGATTTAGCAAAGCCCCTGCACATGGATAAAGCCGTTTGGGACGGCTTGGTGCGGTATTGGATGGATCCGAAGTCCATCATAACTGCTGAGAAGTGTTCGGCTTCCCGCAACACCGTTGATTCGGACGGGAAACTCAAGGCTTTGCCTCATACAGCTGGGCAAACACCTTTTGCGCGTGTTCGTCTACAGATGGTAATTAAATTTATTTAAATTAATTAATTTATTTAATTTACTTCGTCAATAACATAGTTTTTTCTTTAGGCCGCCGAAGACGGAGGTGTACTCCCTCCGATGACCAAGGTTTTTGAGCGGACGCACCGAAAGAAGGATGGTGCCTTTGTTTCCGAGACTGCCGAGCACATCTTCAATGAGGTGACTTCCAATGTCACCGAACGAGAGACACAGCTCTCTCAACAGCTATCTCCAGGTGGTTCGTCGGTCATGTCTAGAGGGTTTACCACACCCGATATTGACCGGATCTTCGAGCATGTATATAGAATAGTTAGTACTTATTAATTTTTAGTTTTTAATTTTTTAAAAATTTCTAATTGTAAATTTAAATATAGGTTGCCCCTAAGAGAAAGGGGATGGTTGTCGGGATGGGATCTATTCGAGATGTCTCGGCTGCTTCTTCATATGCTCCGCGACGACGATCGCCAGAACATGATCCAGTCGTGTTTCGTGCCACGATTACTAGTCTTTAGGAGCGGGTTGAGACCGAGGCTACTCGGTCTACGGCATATCAGGCGAATATTGCGAGTCTTCAGCAGCGGGTTGAACTGGATGCTACGCAGAATGACGAACTCTTAGACATCTTGGCAACATGTAACCCGACAATGCAGGCCATGTTACGGGAAAAGCGATGACTCCGAGCAGAGGCAGATGCAGCGGCAGAGGCAGCGGCAGGCACATCCGGTTCGTCGAGATGTCCCGAAGACGATGTGAATCTCGACGATTACGATATAGTTATTTAGATTTAGGATTTCGAATTCTAAATTTTGTTTTTTTTTGGTAACAGATTATAATATTTTTTTTTCTAATAAAATATTATTATATATTATTTTTAAAATTTTCATTTTATAATTCCGAAATTAATAAAATTTCAAAAATAATAATAAAAATCATATATAGAATCGTCGTTGATTCGATGGTAAACAATAGTCCTCGTTGATTCGTTGCTAAATTAATCGTCATAAAATCGTCGCTAATTTACAACGATTGTACGACGATTTATTAGTCCTCGTTGATTCGTTGCAAATTAATCGTCATAAAATCGTGGCTAATTTACAACGATTGTACGACGATTTATTAGCAACGATATTGCGACGATTATTTAGCAACGATTTTATGACGATTAATTAGCAACGAATTAACGACGACAATTTTTTGCCATCGAATTAACAATGAAATATTTCCCTTCGAATTTCCATCGTTTTTACGACGTATTTATATTCGTCGTAATTTCAATGTAATATTTACGACGATTTTACTACGAAAATTTACCGACGATTTAGCGACGAATTTTTGTCCCTCGTACTTTCCCGACGAATTTACGACTATTTGTGGTTTGCGACGATCAGTTAACGACGATCTCTTTTTCGTCGCAAATTCGATTCAAACCCAATTTTGCAACGATTTTACAACGATATCGTTCGTTGCAAAAAGGGTGTTTTCTTGTAGTGTCTGAGTCCTTGTGTTCGACCCCTGATATACTGCATCAACTGTTTTAGTACTTTTTAGAGTATTAATTTGAGCATATCAGGATACCAAGCTCGGCGCCCATAGAGAGGAGCCCGTTATATTAACCATGCTCGCGAAATTAAGCTGGCAAATCGCAGCTCCCCGTCTATCGCAGAAATCTAGCAGCAGATCGGGTAAAGGAAAATTAAGTCCGCAAGCCCTAAACCAATCCTCATAAACGCATATATGCCCCTCTGGAGCATCCCACGGTCTTTGTTTCTTTCCAGACTGCGTAACAGACACGTCACCCGGGAAATGGAGGGACTCTATCAGCTCGGTGATTGCGTCCATCGAAGAGCAGGTCGATCCGACAGTTGCTCGCCGAACAATAATGGTAGTCATTGGGGGTCGAGCCGCCCTTTCTACATTGCCCGTTACAGGATCGACATCCGTATCGACAACTTCAACATTACTAGGTGGAACGTCGCCACCCGTCATTCCAACACCTTTTCTTCCGAGCTCTTTTTGTATGGAAAACTAAGTAGCTATCGCCGCATCACGACGAATTTGCTCGGCAGATCCCTTCTCCTCCTCATCAATCAGCTCTCCATCGAGCTCGGCAGCATACTCGGCATCATGCTGGATTTGAGCCTCAACCCATGGTGGACGAACTTGATCATGGGGGTTGCTTGTGCTAGTCTCGTTGTTCCCGACCTGCATGAATGGAGTACGCCTCTCCTCGCCAACAATCTGAAACTCGTCGACCTCGGCCAAAAAATTGCCGACCTCCGCATTTTGCCTGGTCGGCACAGACATACTAACATTGGCGGTTGGATTCATTTCTTCGGCAAACCGACGTTGAGTTCTGGTCTCATCGCTGTCTCGATGACGAAACTCCCGAACGGTGCGAGTTGGGACGGATTAACTGAGAATCACCCGTTTGATTTTCCATACTTTAAATGACGGTGTCTGAAGGATTTGAACTCACCGAGTCAAACAACAAACCCCAAAGAAGAGAAGGATTCTCAGGTTTCATTTCGTAGTTGTTGACATAATAGTTCGGCGATTCGATTTCAGGCCGATGCATTCAACGGGATAATCGCGAGGGGAAGAAACAAAGACTGCTTCACCGAACTCGGGGGGGGGGGCTTATTGTTGGAGGTAAGTTTAGCACTGCCCGGTTTGAACCGAGCCGGCCCAATTGATTCTGGTTTACGACGTTTCGAACTAAGGGAAGGGGGCCCATGATCATACTCAACGGGCCAAACTCGGTTTAAGCCAACCTCGCTACGAAATGTGCCGACCTCCGAGATTTGCAGAATCTTTCTCGATTTCAGAGGAAGAAAAGGAGGATTTTATTTTCTTGATAGAATAAGGAAAAGGAAATCATCCCGTTTAGACCGACTCAAAAAACCTATATATAAGGAGGCGATCACCTCATTCAAGGACATTGGACAATCATCTACGAGAACTGGAGACTGAGAGCTGAGACCCGAAAGTTTTTACCTCCTTAGTTCTTAAAGTCATCTTTTACGATCTTGTAACCTTTTAGCTCCGCCGAGTTTAATCAGTAAAACGAGATTCGATCCATTGACTTTACTGTTTTGCCTTTTGTGTGATTTTCCGAATCAACACCGACTCTTAATAATCTTCTTCTCTTCTTATTCTTTTGCAAAATGTGTTAAAAACTGTAAATCCAGTTTGAAAAAGTGCTAAAAACTGTAAATATCTCTTATTTAATTTGGGTTCGCTATTTCCTATTTAGGGTTTAGTTTTTTTTTCTTTAGATATTCTTTATGGTTGTTGTTGATTCTGAAAATCACACAAGGGGCAAAACAGTAAACTCAATGGATCGAATCTCGTTTTATTGAGTAAACTCGGCGGAGCGACAAGATTGCTAGATCGTAAAAGAAAGACTCGAGAACTAAGGAGATAAAAGCTAAGGTATTAGCTCTTAATCTCTTAGGACTCGTAGGTGGTTGTGAATATCCTGAATTTTGGCGAGGACCTCCTTATTTATAAGGTTTTGTGTCGGTCTAAATCGAGGGGATTTGTTTTTCCTAGTTCCATCAGGATAAGGAAATCTTCCCTTTTTCCCATTGAAATTGGAAAGATTCCGTAAATCTCGGAGGTCGTGCGTTCTATAGCGAGTTGGGCTTTAGGCCGAGCTCGGCCCGTTAGATTCGGTCATGGGCCTCCTTTACTTAGTTTGAACCATCGTAAACCTGGATCACATGGGCCGGTCTCGGTTTAAACCGGACTAAACCGGAGAGTGCTAAACTCACTTCCAACAATAAGCCCTCCCCCCTAGTTCGGCGAAGGAGTCCTCGGGTTCGACAAAATTCATGGAGGATTCTTTAGCTCGGTCGGAATCAAGATCAATAGTTATTCAACTTGATCGCGTGGTCTTGCCTTTCGAGTTCGGCGAATCCTGAGTTTAGAATGTTATGAACTCGGCAAGTTTTTAGTTCGGCGAGTCTTCCTCGAGAAGACATGTCGCTTCGGTTTCCTTAATTATTGCAGCAATCGAGGGATTTATCATGATTACCTCTCTCTCCATATATTCCTTTCGACCCTCGCGATTCTTCTACTTCTTCGTTCATAAAAAGGCAATCTTTCTTTTTCCTCCTTCAACTCTTCTTTTTCTCTCTAGGGTTTCTGCTTATTTATCGAATGAATTTGGGGACATTTAGGGCTTAACTTCTTCGACTTGCTCGAAGATCCTCGGGTTTTTGCATTGTCTTTTATCAGCTCTTCGTGATTTCTACGTTTGCTTTTCACGATTTCTTATTATGTTCCTTGTGATTCTTCATTTGCTTGCTTTTCTGGGTTTCTTCTCCTTGCGATTCTTTATTCGCTTGTTTTTCTTTGTTTCTTCCCCTCGCGATTCTCCCCGTTGAATGCATCGGCCTGAAATCGAATCGCCGAACGAATATGTCAACAACTACAAAAAGAAACCTGAGAATCCTTCTCTTCTTTGGGGTTTGTTGTTTTACTCGATGAGTTCAAATTCTTCAGACACCGTCATTTAAAGTATGGAAAATCAAACGGGTGATTCTCAGTTAATCTGTCGCAACTCGCGCCGTTCGGGAGTTTCGTCGCAATGCCAATCCTGTGATTCAATTTCCTGGGTTTCATCATCGAGACAGCGATGAGACCAGAACTCAACGTCGGTTCGCCGAAGAAATGAATCCAACCGCCAATGTTAGCATGTCTGTGCCGACCAGGCGTAATGCGGAGGTCGGCAATGTTTTGGCCGAGGTCGACGAGTTTCAGATTGTTGGCGAGGAGAGGCGTACTCCATTCATGCAGGTCGGGAACAACGAGACTAGCAAAAGCAACCACCATGATCGAGTTCGTCCACCGTGGGTTGAGGCTCAAATCCAGCATGATGCCGAGTACGCTGCCGAGCTCGAGAGAGAGCTGATTGATGAGGAGCAGAAGCGAGCTGCCGAGCAAATTCGTCGTGATGCGGCGATAGCTACTTAGTTTTCCATACAAGAAGAGCTCGGAAGAAAAGGTGTTCGAAAGACGGGTGGCGACGTTCCACCTAGTAATATTGAAGTTGTCGATGCGGATGTCGATCCTGTAACGGGCAATGTAGAAAGGGCGGCTCGACCCCCAATGACTACCATTATTGTTCGGCGAGAAACTGTCGGATCGACCTGCTCTTCGATAGACGCAATCACCGAGCTGATTGAGTCCCTCCATTTCCCGAGTGACGTGTTTGTTACGCAGTCTGGAAAGAAACAAAGACTGTGGGATGCTCCGGAGGGGCATATATGCGTTTATGAGGATTGGTTTAGGGCTTGCGGACTTAATTTTCCTTTACCCAATCTGCTGCTAGATTTCTGCGATAGACGGGGAGTTGCGATTTGCCAGCTTAATCCAGCGAGCATGGTTAATATAACTGGGCTCCTCTCTATGGGCGCCGAGCTTGGTATCCTGATATGCTCAAATTAATACCCTAAAAAGTACTAAAGCAGTTGCTGCGGTATATCAGGGGTCGAACAAAAGGCCCCAGAGAAATCACACAATAGATTATATAGTATCTAATCAAGCTAAGCAAATAAGATAAAACATAAACAATACGCAGAAATCGAGTTGTAAATTCAATGGAGAGAATATATGCCTAGGGTATTTCTCAGGAAATCAATAAATGCAGACTAGACTAACTAATCAGGGTTCAGGTTACGCACGGTTCTTGAACTCAAATCACTAAAGTATAATTGACCAACTGTCGTTGCGAGAATTATCTAAATCTAAACCTTAGAATCCCAAATTTCTTTGCAAATTCCTAAGAATAAATCGGCTTTAATTTCAGGTTTGATATGTTCACAAATCAATTAAACCAAATCTCTTTGCGAATAATCAATTTGCTCAAACCACAAACCACAAATATTTGCCAAAATTTTGCACTTCATCAATGTGGTTAGTTTTTACAGAGCTTGATTCATCATTCATATCTGACAAAGGAACCCATATGTTTAAAGTAATGGTCTCTCTCTCCCCTGTTATAAGTTGATAAATAAGAGCATAAAATATTGAAATGATTTTTTTCTGAGTAGAGGGCTAGGAAAATTTCCAGCGATCCCATTATTCTACTTAAGAGGGAATGATCACACAAAGGTTGAAAGCGAGGTTAGGAAAATTTCCCGTGATACCACTACTCGCCTAAACCTTTGATACATAGAGAGGGAAGAATCGGGGATTCGGTGGCAAACACCATCAATACTCGCGTTTGGGACCTTGATGTGTATATGCAGATCTAAAAAACCAAAAGAGAATATAATAAGAAATAAGTCTGGGGGAGAGAAAGTGATACAAAAAGTGTGAAATTGGATGGTTCCTTGTCATGATATTGTATGGTAAAGAATCTAGAAGGTTCTTGAACATTGGCTGCAGCGATGAAACTGGCGATGAAGGCTTTATTCGAACAATGCTGCGAGATAATGTGTGGAGTGTGGAAAAGCTGTGAATGTCTACGGAGAAGTACATGGTGATTAGATCAAAAGCTGGTTATGTGACATTTGGGTGCTTGGGAAAAGGATCTTTGCGATGGTTCCTGAATAGGTGAGTCTCTGTGTTTTCAAACCTCTTTCTATGGTTTAGACTTCTATTTGCGTGAGGGCAAGCAAAGGCTAAGTCTGGGGGAGTTGATATATCATGGTTTTTACCCATTTTAAGCCATGATATAAGCCCGTTTTATAGAGTCTTTATAGTATTTTGGAGTCTTTTAGAGTCTTTTACAGGTTTTAGCACGTTTGGAGCATAATTGGAGATACTGGAGCTTTCTGGAGCATTCTGGAGCAAAGCAGAAGTTCGTGTTGCTGAGTACCCGATTTCACGATCAGTGTCGATCGATACTTCCTAGTCTCGATCGATACCTCTCCACAGCAAGACACGGGCCGCGACTTATGAAGAGTTGAAGAATTGCAACTTGGTCCAGAAGACTTTAATATTTACAATATGGCCCAAAACGTTATTTATGTTATTTAATAGGATTTTACAGCCAGTTTGTTTGCTACACTTTATTTTACTTTGGTTTTGTGAGAGAGCTTTTGAAGGGAGACAAGTCTGAAACTCTGTTCGTCCGAGAGAAGATTTCGAACCCTCTTATTACTCTTTCTATTTTATTTGATGATTTATTCAAACATGTCTATTGCTTCAATTTCCATGTCTGACTAGATCCACTTTAGGTTTAGGGTTTTCTCACATGGATTTTTTTGAATGCTAGGTTGAATTATTGTTAGGGTTCATAATCTGAATTAGTTCTTCGCCTTAGATTGTTCTCAAAGCTAATTCTAGATTGATCACCTAGAACTTAGATCTTAGATTAATCGATTAGGCACGACAGTGCAATTGAGTAATCTGATAAAATTTAAGGTGAGCAAATTGATTATTCACAAAGAGATTTGGTTTAATTGATTTGTGAACATATCAAACCTGAAATTAAAGTCGATTTAATCTTAGGAATTTGCAAAGAAATTTGGGATTCTAAGGTTTAGATTTAGATAACTCTCGCAACGACAGTTGGTCAATTATACTTTAGTGATTTGAGTTCAAGAACCGTGCGTAACCTGAACCCTGATTAGTTAGTCTAGTCTGCATTCATTGATTTTCTGAGAAATACCCTAGGCATATATTCTCTCCATTGAATTTACAACTCGATTTCTGCTTATTGTTTATGTTTCATCTTATTTGCTTAGCTTGATTTGATACTATATAATCTATTGTGTGATTTCTCTGAGTCCTTGTGTTCGACCCCTAATATACTGCAGTAACTGCTTTAGTACTTTTTAGGGTATTAATTTGAGCATATCAGGATACCAAGCTCGGCGCCCATAGAGAGGAGCCCCGTTATATTAACCATGCTCGCGGGATTAAGCTGGCAAATCGCAGCTCCCCGTATATCGCAGAAATCTAGCAGCAGATCGGGAAAAGGAAAATTAAGTCCGCAAGCCCTAAACCAATTCATAAACGCATATATGCCCCTCCGGAGCATCCCACGGTCTTTGTTTCTATCCAGACTGCGTAAAAAACACGTCACTCGGGAAATGGAGGGACTCAATCAGCTCGGTGATTGCGTCCATCGAAGAGCAGGTCGATCCGACAGTTGCTCGCCGAACAATAATAGTAGTCATTGGGGGTCGAGCCGCCCTTTCTACATTGCCGGTTACAGGATCAACATCCGCATCGACAACTTCAACATTACTAGGTGGAACGTCGCCACCCGTCTTTCCAACACCTTTTCTTCCGAGCTCTTCTTGTATGGAAAACTAAGTAGCTATCGCCGCATCACGATGAATTTGCTCGGCAGCTCGCTTCTGCTCCTCATCAATCAGCTCTCTCTCGAGCTCGGCAGCGTACTCGGCATCATGCTGGATTTGAGCCTCAACCCATGGTCGACGAACTCGATCATGGGGGTTGCTTGTGCCAGTCACATTGTTCCCGACCTGCATGAATGGAGTATGCCTCTCCTCGCCAACAATCTGAAACTCGTCGACCTCGGCCAAAACATTGCCGACCTCCGCATTTCGCCTGGTCGGCACAGACATACTAACATTGGCGGTTGGATTCATTTTTTCGGCGAACCGACGTTGAGTTCTGGTCTCATCGCTGTCTCGATGATGAAACCCAGGAAATTGAATCACAGGCTTGGCATTGCGACGAAACTCCCGAACGGCGCGAGTTGCGACAGATTAACTGAGAATCACCAGTTTGATTTTCCATACTTTAAATGACGGTGTCTGAAGAATTTGAACTCACAGAGTCAAACAACAAACCCCAAAGAAGAGAAGGATTCTCAGGTTTCTTTTCGTAGTTGTTGACATAATCGTTCGGCGATTCGATTTCAGGCCGATGCATTCAACGGGGAGAATCGCGAGGGGAAGAAACAAAGAAAAGCAAGCAAATAAAGAATCGCAAGGAGAAGAAACCTGGAAAAGCAAGCAAATGAAGAATCACAAGGAACATAATAAGAAATCATGAAAAGCAAACGTAGAAATCACGAAGAGCAGATAAAAGACAGTGCAAAAACCCGACGATCTTCGAGCAAGTCGAAGAAGTTAAGCCCTAAATGTCCCCAAATTCGTTCGATAAATAAGCAAAAACCCTAGGGAGAAAAAGAAGAGTTGAAGGAGGAAAAAGAAAGATTACCTTTTTATGAACGAAGAAGTAGAAGAATCGCGAGGGTCGAAATGAATATATGGAGAGAGAGGTAATCATGATAAATCCCTCGATTGCTGCAATAATTGAGGAAACCGAAGCGACATGTCTTCTCGAGGAAGACTCGCAGAACTAAAAACTTGCCGAGTTCATAACATTCTAAACTCATGATTCGCCGAATTAGAAAGGCAAGACCACGCGATCAAGTTGAATAACTATCGATCTTGATTCTGACCGAGCTAAAGAATCCTCCATGAATTTTGTCGAACCCGAGGACTCCTTCGCCGAACTAGGGGGAGGGCTTATTGTTGGAAGTGAGTTTAGCACTCCCCGGTTTAGTCTGGTTTAAACCGATACCGGCCCATTTGATCCAGGTTTACGATGGTTCAAACTAAGTAAAGGAGGCCCATGACCGAATCTAACGGGCCGAGCTCGGCCTAAAGTCCAACTCGCTATAGAACGCACCGACCTCCGAGATTTACGGAATCTTTCCGATTTCATTGGGAAAAAGGGAAGAATTTCTTATCCTGATGGAACTAGGAAAAACAAATCCCCTCGATTTATACCAACACAAAACCTTATAAATAAGGAGGTCCTCCCCACAATTCAGGATATTCACAACCACCTACGAGTCCTAAGAGGTTAAGAGCTAATACCTTAGCTTTTATCTCCTTAGTTCTCAAGTCTTTCTTTTACTATCTAGCAATCTTGTCGCTCCGCCGAGTTTACTCAATAAAACGAGATTCGATCCATTGAGTTTACTGTTTTGCCCCTTGTGTGATTTTCAGAATCAACAACAACCATAAAGAATATCTAAAGAAAAAAAAACTAAACCCTAAATAGGAAATAGCGAACCCAAATTAAATAAGAGATATTTACAGTTTTTAGCACTTTTTCAAATTGGATTTACAGTTTTTAACACATTTTGCAAAAGAATAAGAAGAGAAGAAGATTATTAAGAGTCGGTGTTGATTCCGAAAATCACACAAAGGGCAAAACAGTAAAGTCAATGGATCGAATCTCCTTTTATTGATTAAACTCGGCGGAGCTACAAGATTGCAAGATCGTAAAAGATGACTTTAAGAACTAAGGAGGTAAAAACTTTCGGGTCTCAGCTCTCAGTCTCCAGTTCTCGTAGATGATTGTCCAATGTCCTTGAATGAGGTGATCGCCTCCTTATATATAGGGTTTTTGAGTCGGTCTAAACGGGATGATTTCCTTTTCCTTATTCTATCAAGAAAATAAAATCCTCCTTTTCTTCCTCCGAAATCCGGAAAGATTCCGCAAATCTCGGAGGTCGGTACATTTCGTAGCGAGGTTGGATTAGACCGAGTTCGGCCTGTTGAGTATGATCATGGGCCCCCTTCACTTAGTTCGAAACGTCGTAAACCGGGACCAATTGGGCCGGCTCGGCTCAAACCGGGCAATGCTAAACTTACCTCCAACAAAGCCCCCCCCCCCCCGAGTTCGGTGAAGCAGTCTTTGTTTCTTCCCCTCGCGATTCTCCCCGTTGAATGCATCGGCCTGAAATCGAATCGACGAACGATTATGTCAACAACTACGAAAAGAAACATGAGAATCCTTCTCTTCTTTGGGGTTTGTTGTTTGACTCGGTGAGTTCAAATTCTTCAGACAACGTCATTTAAAGTATGGAAAATCACACAATAGATTATATAGTATCGAATCAAGCTAAGTAAATAAGATGAAACAGAAACAATAAGCAGAAATCGAGTTGTAAATTCAATGGAGAGAATATAGGCCTAGGGTATTTCTCAGGAAATTAATGAATGCAGACTAGACTAACTAATCAGGGTTCAGGTTACGCACGGTTCTTGAACTCAAATCACTAAAGTATAATTGACCAACTGTCGTTGCGAGAATTATCTAAATCTAAACCTTAGAATCCCAAATTTCTTTGCAAATTCCTAAGAATAAATCAGCTTTAATTTCAGGTTTGATATGTTCACAAATCAATTAAACCAAATCTCTTTGCGAATAATCAATTTGCTCACCTTAAATTCTATCATATTACTCAATTGCATTGTCGTGCCTAATCGATTAACCTAAGATCTAAGTTCTAGGTGATCAATCTAGAATTAGCTTTGAGAACAATCTAAGGCGAAGAACTAATTCAGATTATGAACCCTAACAATAATTCAACCTAGCATTCAAAAAAATCCATGTGAGAAAACCCTAAACCTAAAGTGGATCTACTCAGACATGGAAATTGAAGCAATAGACATGTTTGAATAAATCATCAAATAAAATAGAAAGAGTAATAAGAGGGTTCGAAATATTCTCTCGGACGAACAGAGTTTCACACTTCAAATGCTCTCTCACAAAACCAAAGTAAAATAAAGCGTAGCCAACAAACTGGCTGTAAAATCCTATTAAATAACATAAATCACGTTTTGGGCCTTATTGTAAATATTAAAGTCTTCTGGACCAAATTGCAATTCTTCAACTCTTCATAAGTCGCGGCCCGTGTCTTGCTGTGGAGAGGTATCGATCGATACTAGGCAGTATCGATCGACATTGATAGTGAAATCGGGTACTCAGCAACACGAACTTCTGCTTTGCTCCAGAATGCTCCAGAATGCTCCAGAAAGCTACATTATCTCCACTTATGCTCCAAACGTGTTAAAACCTGTAAAAGACTCTAAAAGACTCCAAAATACTATAAATACTCTATAAAACAGATTTATATCATGGCTTAAAAGGGGTAAAACCCATGATATATCAACTCCCCCAGACTTAGCCTTTGCTTGCCCTCAAGCAAATAGAAGACTAAACCAGAGAAAGAGGTTTGAAAACACAGAGACTCACCTATTCAGGAACCATCGCAAAGATCTTTTTCCCAAGCACCCAAATGTCACCTAACCAGATTTTGATTTAACCACCATGTACTTCTCCGTAGACATTCACAGCTTTTCCAGACTCCACAAATTATCTCGCAGCATTGTTCGAATAAAGCCTTCATCGCCATTTTCATCGCTGCAACCAATGTTCAAGAACCTTCTAGATTCTTTACCATACAATATCATGACAAGGAACCATCCAATTTCACAATTTTTGTATCACTTTCTCTCCCCCAGACTTATTTCTTATTATGTTCTCTTTTTTTTTAGATCTGCATATACACATCAAGGTCCCAAACGCAAGTATTGATGGTGTTTGCCACCGAATCCCCGATTCTTCCCTCTCTATGTATCAAAGGTTTAGGCAAATAGTGGTATCACGGGAAATTTTTCTAACCTCGCTTTCAACCTTTGTGTGATCATTCCCTTTTAAGTAGAATAATGGGATCGCTTGAAATTTTCCTAGCCCTCTACTCAGAAGAAAATCATTTCAATCTTTTATGCTCTTATTTATCAACTTATAACAGGGGAGAGAGATACCATTACTTTAAACAAATGGGTTCATTTGTCAGATATGAATGATGGATCAAGCTCTGTAAACACTAACCACATTGATGAAGTGCAAAATTTTGGCTCAGGTTTCAGAAGAACTCTGCTGGAGACATGGATGTTTTCTAGTCAACTGGTCAGTCCTTGGATTTTTCATTAGTCGATCTAAAGCTGATCCTGCAACACTGGTCACTCAAAAACAAAATCAAAACAACAATTCAAGCACATGATCATCATCTCCAATATGTTTTGACTCAATAAAACGTTTTTAACTCGATAAAACAATTGACTCTAAGAAAAACAAAAACAATGTCAGCAGACACATAAATAGAATTATGAAAAACAAGAAGTTACCGTGCTAGAACATCTGGTATCGATCGACACACAGCCTGGTATCGATCGATACCAGGCTTAAATCGATATGATGAACCGTCTCATTCGCGATCGGTGTCGACCGATACCAATATGGTATCGATTGACACTCAGGTGATTTCGAGTTTTGATCCTTGTTTATCCTGACACAAACACAAAATGAACGAAAAATAAAAAGAAAAACGACTCTAAAACAGACTCACCAGTGGGTTACCTCCCACCAAGCGCTCGTTTAACGTCAGTAGCTTGACTGTAACGCCATTCAGGCTGTGGGTGCATCATCCAAAGGCATTATCTGCCCTGTTGGAATCTCGGCTTTCGCCCAATAGTGTTTCACCCTCTGTCCATTGACAGTAAATTCATCGCCTGTAGGACTAATCAGCACGACAGCACCATGTGGTCTGACCTCCTTGATTGTGAAGGGACCTGACCAACGAGAACGCAGTTTAGCAGGAAACAATTGCAAACGAGAGTTATATAGAAGTACATGGTCGTTCGGCTCGAAATGTCTGGAGATGATCTTTTTATCATGATAGGACTTAGTTCTCTCCTAGTACAAGTTCGAGTTCTCGTAGGCGTGGTGCCTAATCTCATCCAACTCGTTCAGCTAAATCAATCTCTTCTCTGCTGCAGGCTTGATGTCAAAGTTCAGCAACTTCGTCGCCCATGCAGCCTTGTGCTCTATCTCCACTGGAAGGTGACATGCTTTCCCGTACAGCAAGTGGAACGGTGTAGTACCTAGTTGTGTCTTGAAAGCAGTCCTGTAAGCCCATAGCGCGTCATCCAGCTTCTTAGACCAATCCTTCCTAGAAGCACCCACTGGCTTCTCCAAAATTTCCTTGATCTGCTTGATGGAGACCTCGACTTGCCCACTGGTGTGAGGGTGATATGGAGTAGCCACGCGATGATTTACACCATACTTCTTCAGCAACCTCTCGAAAATCTTGTTGATAAAGTGAGAACCACCATCACTTATCACAGTTCGAGGTACCCCAAATCGAGGGAAAATGATGGTATTAAACAGCTTAACAACCACCGAAGAATCATTGGTCGCATCCACCCATTTGGACACATAGTCCACAGCAACAAGGATGTATCTGTTCTCGTGTGACGAGGGAAATGGACCCATAAAATCGATGCCCCATCAATCGAAAACTTCAACCTCAAGGATGAAATTCTGTGGCATCTCATGTCTCTTGCTGATCTTCCCTTTCCTCTGACAGAAATCACACTGTGAGATATAAGCATTCGCGTCTCTGAACATAGTAGGCCACCAGAAGCCTGATTGAAGAACTTTGGACAATGTTATGGCCGAGGCCACCAGAAGTCTTAGTCTCCTCCCAGGTAGTCAGTGATCCAGGAGGCAACTGCTTCAGCCAGTAAGTCGCATTTCTACCTAGAGATTAGGGGAAAAGCTTGCAGAAGAGATAATCGTAGGACACTCCAATACTCTTGATGCTAGTGACCAAGTCCTCAAACTTCTCAATATGATCCATGGGATGTTCATGAGAAAGACCATGAAAAGGGTGCTGACCCACAAGAGTGTAGTATGCAGGTTTCAGCTCAAAGTCATTTCTCTGATATGGTGGAGGGCGAATCGCTGATCGATTAGCATAGAATTGATCAGGCATGTTGTACTCTTCAATTGTTCTACCACGATCAGCTGCAGCGTTCCCAATGTTGGCGCGCCCAGCTAGCGCGATAATCTCACCAACAACAGCAGGAGGGACAATGACGTTTCCAGCTTCATCAAGTCGCTGCCCTCTCTCATTGCACACTTGACCCTCTTGGTCTCTCAGAACTCCAGCTTCATCAGGTCTTAATACCACTGTGTTGTTCATCCCTGATGTTTGCTTTGCCTTTCTGTTTGTGCGTTCTGAACGTGCTAGCTTCTCTAACGATAGATTAACTAGCGGGATGCTCTTGTTCCCTCTTGTTTCACGATTAGGCATGCACCTGAAACACAAAAGTCAAGAACGTAAGTAATCAAAAATCGTGATGAGTATCGACCGACACTGGGTGGTGTCGATCGATATCAAAAGAAAACGAAGAGTATCGACCGATACTAATTAGTATCGATCGATACTGACGAACTTAGTCGAAACTCGACAGCTAAAATCTAATGGCGAAATTGAGTCCCCGGCAACGGCGCCAAATTTGATATGCTCAAATTAATATCCTAAAAGTACTAAGCAGTAGTTGCAATATAGTAGGGGTCGAACACAAGGACTCACAGAGACACACAATAGATTATATATGTGAGAATTACGCTAAGTGATTAATGGTATTGAAAACAGATTACAAATTAAAACGGTTGTGAATTCAATTGGAGAAAGATAGGTTCAGGGTATTTCTCAAGGAATCACTGAATGCAGATAAATTAACTAACATGATTCAGATTTAGCGCGGTTCTTGAACTCAAATCACTAAGATATAGTTAACCAACTTCCGTTGCGAAAACTATCTACATCTAAATCCTAGAAATTCCAAATTCTTTTACGAATCCTAAAGTCTAAATAAGCTTTTAAATCAGGTTTGATATGTTCACAAAACAACTAAACCATGATATATCAATAAACACTTGGAACAAAAGTAGGGCCACGCACCATCTCAACTAACCATGTGGGAATCGATATCCGGTAGTATTCATCTGATCAACATGTACAAAAGTTGTGGACACTCCTAAACAATATGAGTAATGTGTAAGCATATAAAATTTAGTTTAATTGAGGGAAATCGAGCACTTACGTAATATTTCAACCAATCCGCGAAGTCATTCTGTTTACGGACCATTAGCTCATCGTCTGTGCAATTTGGAAACCAATTCCTTATTTGCTCCATGTATATCCTGTGAATAAAATAAATACATTATTCAAAATAATATCAAGGATTAATTTTTGGTAATTACTAAACAAATACATTATTCAAAATCAAGTGACGTATCTCTCATATTCGAAAACGTCTTCGCGGTTTGTCAGAAGATATGTATGCAAATGCCTTTGTTCCTCCTCTGTTAGTCTTCTAGAACTCCCTTTTCCACTAAGCCTTCCAATTTATGCAAATAGATTTGGGACATAGACAGGATACGGCGGTTTTTCTCCTCCATCATCATGACGTGCAGGTCATCTACTTTTAGTCTTCACCGAAGATGGAAAGTAGTAGCTAGCAAAGTTGGATGCTTCTTCATTCACGCTCTGTGCAACAATAGAACCATCGACTCTTGCAAGATTTTTCACCTTCTTCTTTAGGTGGAACATATATCGTTCAAACGGATACATCCATCGATATTGAATTGGCCCACCAAGTGTTGCTTCCGTAGGGAGATGAATAGGAAGATGTTCCATAACATCGAAAAATGCTGGTGGAAATATTTTCTCGAGGTTGCATAGGAGAACCGGTATCTTCTCCTCCAAATTTCGGATACCGTCTGCTGTAAGTGATCTCGTGCATAGATCCCGGAAGAAAGCACCGATCCCTGCATAAATGATAAATAAAATTAGTAAAATTTAGACAATTTAGATAAATTTAGTAAAATTTAGATATAATTTTGTAAATGTACCTGCAATAGCTCCATGGACGTTTCTAGGAAGAAGACCGGCAAAGGCAAATGGAAGGAGGCGTTACATGACAACGTGACAATCATGACTCTTCATCCCTTAAAACTTTCCTTCTCCAATATTAACGCAATAACGAAGGTTAGATGCGTATCCGTATGGGAATTGAACACTATACGTAATCCAGTCGAAGAACTCCTCCTTTGAAGGCTCATCCAAACGGAAAGCGGGGGCCAGAGATTTTTCGTTCGCCATTATATGGAGTTCCTTCCGCGAATAAATTTCTGGCAAGTCCAATCTGGCCTTCAAATTATCTTTCTTGTTCCCTTGCACATTTAGAACAGTATTCATGATGTTGTCGAAAAAGTTTTTTTCAATGTGCATGACATCTAGATTATGGCGCAGCAGATGGTTCTTCCAATATGGCAAATCCCAAAAAACACTCCTCTTGTTCCAATTGTGGTACTCGCCACAACCGTCTACGGGAAAATGACCATTACCACCACATGAAACCGTCTTCTCATCACCAAAATCTCTCAACTGAGTGATGATGTTATTCCCATCCGGCTCAGGAGGTGGACCATCAAATACTTTTATGTTCTTCTTAAACAATGTCGTGCTCCGACGATATGGATGATAATGCGGCAGAAATCGTCGATGACAATCGAACCAAGAAGTCTTTCGACCGTGCTTCAATTGGAACGCATCAGTATTATCTTGACAATAGGGCACGCCAACCTTCCATGAGTCGACCATCCAGATAGCATACTAAATGCTGGAAAATCACTTATGGTCCACATAAGTACCGCACGCATCGTTAAATTCTGTTGGAGAGAAATATCGAACGCTTGAACACCATCTTTCCATAATATTTTCAACTCATAAATTAATGGCTGCAAGAAAATATCAAGGGATCACTTAGGATGCTCCGGTCTGGGGACAAGAATCGTGAGGAACAAAAACTCTCATTTCATGCACAAACTAGACGGCAAATTGTAGGGTGTGACGAGTACTGGCCAAAATGAATATTGCCTCCCATGTTTCCCAAAAGGGTTGAATCCATCTGTAGATAACCCGAGGTATACGTTCCTTGGCTCAGCCGCAAAACTAGGATACATCTCTTGAAAATGTTTCCACGCTTCTGCATCTGAGGGATGCGCAATCTCTCCATCTGAGTTATGTTCTGCATGCCATCTCATAGCTCCTGCTGTGCGCTCGGATTGATATAACCTCTTCAATCTATCTGTTAACGGCAAATACGACATCCGTTTATGTGGAACTGGTACTCTGCCACCCGTTTCCTGATACCGAGGTTTCCCACAAAAACGACACTTGGGATGGTTTTCGTCCTTTCTCCAGTAAATCATACAATTGTCGATGCACACATCTATCATCTGATACGGCAATCCAAAACCAGCTACAAGTTTCTGAACCTCGTAGTATGAAGCCGGTGAGACATTATCTTCAGGTAAAATATCTTTCACAAAATCAGCTATCGCATCCACACAATCCTCCGCCAAGTTGAAATCGGTCTTTATTGTCATCAACCTGCTTGCAGTTGGTAAAGGCGATATTCCCTCTCTACATCCTTCGTATACTGGATGCTTAGCTGCATCTAGCATATCAAAAAACTTCCGAGCTTCTAAATTAGGTTCCTCTATTCTAATACCATCCGGAACATACGATGCTACGTTTTCGCGATACACATCATTCACCATCTGAACGTTTGCATCTACTTCCGGTGTTGGTTCCTCTATTCTACCCGAATAATTAAAACCACTACAATGATATTTCACCATTGCATCAGTTTTTCCATGCGTATACCAAATCTTATAACTCGGCATTAACCTATTCCTATAAAGATGCTTCCATACTTCCCCAACAGAGACTAATATATGATTCCGACATTTAGGACAAGGACAATACAATTTACCGTATTCTGACGTCATGCTATTGTTTGTCGCAAATGTCATGAATTCCTCAACACCTTGTGCATACTCATCTGTCAGTAGATTCGTCGCTGGATCTTGCCGTGGTCTGTCCATCCACGATCGAAAATAATCTCTAGTGTTTGGATTTGAAGAAGACATTTTTATGTTTTTTTTTGTGTAAATTGTGAATGAGGGTGGTGTTGTATTTATAATTAAAATTTCTGCGGATTCCCGACCAATTTCCGACCACTGTAAAAAATTCAAACGGCTATGAAACGGATAGTGCAACGGGCAGATTAACGTATATATTTCGTCGGGAGTTGGTCGGATTCCTTACTGGTCGAAAATTGGTCGGAAATTGGATTGAATTTCCGACCAATTTCCGACCATCCTAATATTCACCAACGGCTATAAACGGCTAATGCAACGGTTATATTAACGTATATATCTCGTCGGAAAACAGTCGGAAATCAATCTGTAATACCGACCAATTTCCGACGGGTGTGTTTTCATTGGAATGTCGTCGGTATGTGGTCGGGAATTCCCGACCATCTTAAGTTGGTCGGAAATCGGGATGTTTTCTTGTAGTGTACATTATGTTCTTCTACTCTATCTCCATCCTCAATGAACAACTGTATATTTTCATGAAACGCATATTTCACCATATGAACAATACCTACGTTTTCATCTACTCATATTGTTAGTTCTTCTAACCTATCTGCAATATACTATTCACTAGTACTAGCATAATTCACTATTGAATCATGTTCTCTATGCGTATATCAAATATTGTAACTCGACATAAACCATGTCTTATACATGTAATTCAATATTGTATTTACATAGATAAATCTATGATTTTGAGGACATGAAAAATAAATATTACCAGTTTCACATGTTATGTCCTTATTTGACACAAATGCCATAAACTGCTCAAGACCTTATGCAAACTCATCCGTAAGTAAGCCCGTTGATGGATCATGTGGAGGTTTGTCCATTCATGATTGATAATAACCAGAGGGATTTGAAGAAGTCGTTTCTATATTTGTTTTTATGTTATTGTGAATAAGGGTGGAAACATATTTATAAGTGATTTTTTACGAATTTCAGGCGAATTTTTTACGGAATTACAAAAATTCAAATGAGTATAAAACTGTTTTAGTTAAGACTAAATTTACAACGAATTTCCGATGGGTAATCAATTCATCGAAATTTTCTTACGAATACTCAATTCGTCAAACAGCAGTCGGATTTGTATCCATCTGAAATCTCCTCGGAATTAGCCATGTTTTTTTGTTGTAATTCCAGATGCTTCTATATCCTTCTATATTGATTTCCTCTGATTTTGTTCTTTGATCTCTTTATCATTACCCTGACTCTCTTTTTTCCGAAATAAACTATTTGAGACATATCAAAATAATTATATGCACCCTAGACCATTTAAATTTACACTCTTGTCCCTACTGGGACGAGCCTCTGGCCAGTTAACGAAGTTGCCGTGGCTTTCTTACATATTCATACGACAATTAACGTGTGAATAATTGTAAATGATAGATGTAAAAGAAGCTGATGGATCCATTTGAAGGCTGAATTAAAATTTTCATTTAATATATTATAGTATATCCGCGAAAAGCTTTTCATTTCAATCAACAGCCAAGCATATGCAGGAAAGAGGAAAGGTGGAATCTTACTTTAATTATAATGAATAAGAAAAAAATCTATAATAACATTAAATAACTAATCAATGTTAGGAGCTCTCGATCTCTCGCGGTCCGATAATCTAAATTAACATCTCCAATTTTTATCAACCAAATTGAACAATTATTTAGAAAATATACGAACTATTTTGGCTCCAAAAACACAAATTATTTATAACACCTAATTTAATATTCAGATATTGAAAACACATTGGTTTTATACCGGATCCGTCAACTCCGTTAACCCATTGAACGAAATTTACAAAATGCCGTTTGTATTAAAAAGGTAAAAATCTTTTAAAATATCTCAACAATTCAAAGTTTGCTACAAAATACACGAACTATTTCGGCTTCCCAATAAATGCGCAAACTATTTATAACACCTATTTTAATACTCAGACATTCAAAAATCGTAGGTTTACACCGGAACTGTCAACTCCGGTAACCCATTGAACGAAAGTTACAAAAACCGTTTATATTATAAAAAAAACATGGGTTTACCTGCTTTGTTTGGTGAAAAGCTAGTTTTGTGTTTGATGTTATATGTTTCAGGATGTGTTTCGGTTTGAACTAGTTTTTTGTGTGTGTTTGGTTTGAGTTAGTTTTTGAAATGTGTTGTGTGAAATGGTTATGTTTGTTGTTTGGTTTAACATTGAAATGTTTGCGTCTACTTTTGCATCTAATACTTGACCAAAATATAAAAGTAATAAGGTAGAAGTTCAAACGAAAACACAACCAAAACAAGATCATCCTAGATCATTTCCATTTAACGGTGTTTTGCATCAAGTTTTTTTAATACAAAGAGTGTTTTGTAACTTATGTTCAACGGGTTAACGGAGTTGACAATTCTGGTGTAAAACCTATGTTTTTTAATGTCTGAGTATCAAACTGGATGTTATAAATAGTCTATATATTTTTTGGGAAGCCAGAATAGTTAGTGTATTTTTTTAACAAATTTTATATAGAGATATTTTAAAAGTTTTTTCTGTTTTTTTTAATATACAAACGGCGTTTTCTAAGTTCCGCTCAATGATATGCTCAAATTAATACCCTATTTAGTTACTAAAGCAGTTGTCATAGTATAGCTAGGGGTCGAACACAAGGACTCACAGAGACACACAATAGATTATGGATGTGGGAATTACGCTAAGCAATCAATGGTATTGAAAACAAGTACGTAAATTAAATCGGTTGTAAATTCAATTGGAGAAAGATAGGTTCAGGGTATTTCTCAGGGAATCACTGAATGCAGATAAATCAACTAGCATGATTCAGATTTGGCGCGGTTCTTGAACTCAAATCACTAAAGTATAGCAAACCAACTCTCGTTGCGAAAACTATCTAAATCTAAATCCTATGAATTCCAAATCTCTTTGCGAATCCTAAAGTCTAAATCAGCTTTTAATCTACAAGTTTGATATGTTCACAAAACAACTAAACAAATATCTTTGCGAATAGTTATTTTGCTCACCTTAGGTTTTATCAGGTAATTAATCGCACTCTCGCGCCTAATCAATTATCCTAAGATCTAAGTTTTAGGTGATCAATCCAGAATTAGCTTTGCAAACAACCTATGGTGAAGAACTAATTCAGATGTTGAATCCTAGCAAATAAGTCAACCTAGCATTCAGAGAAAACCCTATTGAGAACCCTGAACCTAACAAGGGATCTACTCAGACATGAAGAATGAAACAATCAACATAACTGAATAAATCATCAATAAAATAAATAAGAGTAGAGTAAAACAGGGGTTCGAAATCTTCTCTCAGACGAACAGAGTTCTGACTTGTCTGCCCTCTCAAAAGCTCTAAACTCAAAGTAATAAAAAGCACACACAGCCCAAGTAGCTGTAAAACCTAATTAAATAGTCTAAACATGAATTGGGGTCTTCTTGTAAATATTAAAGTTTTCTGGGCAAGTTCTGGAATTTTTCAAATTTCATTAAAGTCGCGACTTGTATTCTGCTCCGATGGGTGTCGATCGATACTCCGATCAGGTATTTAGTCACAAGACTTCAGTTTTGCTCCATAATGCTCCATAAAACTCCAATATTTCCAATAATGCTCCAAATGTGCTAAAACCTGTAAAAGACTCTAAAAGACTCTATAATAGAATAAAGACTCGATAAAACGGATTTATATCATGGCTTAAACAGGGTAAAAACCATGATATATCAACTCCCCAAGACTTAGCCTTTGCTTGCCCTCAAGCAAATAAAAGACTAAACCAGAGAAAGAGGTTTGAAAACGTAGAGACTCACTTGTTCTTGAAATAAGGAAATGACCAATTTCCCAAGCACCCAAATGTCACCTAACCAGCTTTTGATATAACCACCATGTACTTCTCCGTAGACATTCGCAGCTTCCCAGACTACACACATTATTTCTCAGCATTGTTAAATCAAGCCATCCTCGCCAGTTTCATCTCTGTGAATTAGCATCAAGAACCTTCTAGATTCTTTCCCAAACAATATCATGACAAGAAACCACAATTTCACACTTTTGGTATTATTTCTCTCCCCCAGACTTATTTATTATTATGTTCTCTTCTTGTTTTTAGCTTTGCATATACAAATCAAGGTATTAGACGCGAGTATTGATGGTGTTTGCCACCTAATCCCCGGTTTTTCCCTCTTAACGTATCAAAGGATGTAGGCGAATAATGGCATCATAGGAAAATCCTAGCCTCGCTTCCAATCCTCTGTGTGATCATTCCCTCTCGAGTAGAATAATGGGATCGTTGGAAATTTTTCTAACCCTCTACTCAGAAGAAAATTATTTCATCTTTTAATGCACTTATTAATTAACTTGTAATAGGGAGAGAAATACCGTTATTTTAAAACATATGGATTCCTTTATCAAATACGAATGAGGAATCAAGTTCTATAGATACTAACCACATTGATGAAGTGCAAAAATTTGGCTCAGGCTTTAAGGAACTTTGCTGGAAACATGAGTGTCTTCTGGTTAACCGATCAGCCTTTGGATTTTTCATTAGTCGATCTAGAACTGATTCTGTAACAATGGTCACTTAGAAGCAAGGTCAGATCTAATGATTTAAGAAAAAGATCACAGTCTCAGACAAAGGTTTGACTCAATAAAACAACGAATGACACAAAAATAGACTGACTCTAAGAAAAACAAAAACAAAGTCAACGATTACCTCCCCCAGACTTAAACAACACTGTCCCCAGTGTTATCTAGCCTAGAGTTGGTGAAAGAAAAATAAATGAACTGAGTGGATTATGTAAACCAGAAACCGTACCATTGCAGGGTGTCGATCGATACTGGAAGGTATCGATCGATACCAGCTGTATATCAACACACTGATTGAAAATCAGGGGTGTCGAGTTGCTTAACCAGAGAAAGCATTCCATTGCGTTAGATGTTAGCACTGTTAGGAACACTCAAAAACAAGTTAAAAGCAACATGGTAGATCAAACATAAATCCAAAGAATTTCAAATGCAAAAACAAATACTGACATAAGTTCAACAGAAAAGAAAAATAAAAGAAAAATACAAACGTGAAGATATAAAAGACTAATCATGCGTCTCCTCAGAATCACCATCAGAATCGGAATCGTCAACAGGAGAAGGATCGACAGGCTGAGGCGAAGGACCAGCGTCTGTGGCAGTCATGCAGCGGCAATGAGAAATAGCAGTCCAGATGCTCCGTATGCTCTCAATCATCACCTTCTGAAAGGCGGCTGGCTCCATCAAAAGTTTCGAATCAGACGGAAATGATGGTGCAGAGATATGGGAAGCTGCTGCTTGCGATCGCTGGGTGCGTCCTCCCTGACGCGAAGTAGAAGGAATGTCAGTAGCAGCAGGTGCAGGCACATGAGCTCGCCGTCTAGTCGCAGGTGCGCGAATCAACATGTGTGGTGGAGGCTCGAAACGAAGATGAGAATGATCCTCGAGAATGTATGTCAGCTCATCGTTAGGGAGCAACACCAGAAAATCTCCAGCAGAAGTAGTAAAGAACCAACGCCTCTCGGGCTTCAACCACTTAAGGTTCTTCAGATGGCTCTCGTCCATATACCGACGCGCAGTGACTGTCGAGCAGCTCGTAGTACTGATCCCTAGGTGCTGTAAGATATGTGTCAGAAGACTACCAACTGACTCCTTCTTCGTGCTCGTCCCCATAAAAGGTTTGGTTTTCAATGAGACCAGATGATGCGCAAACACAGCGCCAAGGTTGACCTCTGTAAGCTCAGGCCATGCGAATTCCTCCTCAGGAAGAATGTCTCTGATAGCCAGACACAGGAGTAGAAGCTCGGTCAACCTCATCTTGTTCGGTTCCATCTTGCACAAAAGAGTGGTGCTCAGGATTCGAACCAAACAGCGCAGGACTGGGTGTCGTATATCCACCCTAGTGGATGTCTTGGAGTCATAGGCTCCGTTCCCAAAGTGCTCCCAGAATGTCTGCATGTCGGGATGCTGCACGGGAAGAACAACTCTCTTGCAATCCCGCGGAAAACCGTAGATGTCACAAAGATCAGGGAGTGGTAACCTGTACCTCACTCCACAAGTCATGAAAGTGAAAGTGCCCTCCTGTGCATCCCGGAGAACCTCGTCCTGGTAGCAGACGCGGACTGTCGCCATGAACTGATGAACCAAGTCCGGGTAAAGATCGTACTGCTGAGTGGCCATCCGGCCCAGACCAATCTTCCCAAGCAAACGGGCCAGCTCTGTGTCAAGGCCCAAACGACGCATGGAGACTCCGTCAACAAACCGATTAGGCTCTATAACCACTCTCAACCACGCGTTATAGTGCAGTGTGTCATAATCATCCCACTCCTCCAAAATGGGTCTGTAAGTGCAATCGTCAGTCAGCGCAACCGCTCTCTCCGTCCCGTTCCAATCTCGATGACAAGGGATCCTGGCCTTCTCGTTCAGCTTAGGCCAAGGACCTCTGCGTGGGGCCACAGGAACATCCGTAGCAGAAGGGTTAGAGCTCGATGCATCTGTTGTCCTTGCTCGTTTCGAATTGATGCCATCTGCAAACAAAGACAAAAAGATACAGCATAAATCCAATATCTCTCAGCAATCACAGCAAAATCTGATCGAAATACATGAGTGGTGTCGATCGATACCTTAGCAAAATGCAGTTTCATCGCATCTCCAGAATCCAAATCATCCAAAAGTAGAAATTAAGGGCATTTGAATAAAAGTCAAGGTGCGAAACTAGTCTAGAACATCTCAGCAAATGACATTTGTCAAGAAAAACAGGTGCTAAAGAGTGGAATTGCACAAACCTTAAACCAAAAATTCGGACATAAAATGTTGAATTTAGAGATCATACCTTTTCTGGATTGAGAAATAAGTGCTAGAAAAGGGTAGAGGATGAAAATCTAATGAATCTAGGCGCTTGAATCACCAAAATCGGTGAAGAAATGAGAAATATGCGATTTGAGAGAGAGATGGAGGCGGTATCGATCGATGGAGAAGAAGGAGGAGAAAGAGAAACCCGAGGGTTTTGAAAGAAGACTTACCTGCCTGCGGCGTATCGATCAATACCCAGAGGTATCGGTCGATACCTGTCGTTGTTGGTCGACACTGGATGGTGTCGATCGACACTTATGAAAAATTATGCTCCTTTTTACGGCACTTGGTATCGATCGACACTGACTGGTGTCGATCAATACTCCTCGTCAAATCTGCTTCACGTTAAGACACAAGACACAAAACTAAAATTAAAAACAATAATAAAAGAGTTATGTACAGACTCACCAGCGGGTTGCCTCCCACTTTGCGCTTGTTTTACGTCACGAGCTTGATTTACGACCCTTCAGTCAGGAGAAAAATGAGAACTTGTGCCGAAACAAGTTCCACAATTTGACATCGCCAGCTGCAGAGTTTTGCTCATCATGCTCTCCACAAACTCCTGTCATCTCTCTTTCAGCTCCGAAGTAAGAATGACTCTAGCCTTAGAGAATGGTTTCGAAGTTTCCTTGCATTTCACCTTATATTCAATTGAATCTCCATCGCACTTCTGAGGGGTTAAAGTCACATGGGGAAAACTTTTTACTCCTTTGCTCTTTACCGTCCTCTCTGCCTTAGCTGATTTATCAGGAGGCTCTTCCAAAAGATCAATTACCAATTTCTCATCTGGAACAACGGTGATGCAAGATATATGTGTGGGAGTTCCTCTAGGGATGGCTTTGTAGTACACATCCTTTTCAATGTATGAGAACGAGATGTGCTTGCTGGGTGTGTCCATAATGGCACTAACCGTATCCATGAACGGTCTTCCAAGAATCAGCTGCGTACGAGATTGTGTGCTCATCTCCACAACCTGAAAATCAGTAGGAACCAGGCAATCTCCTACTTTAACCAGCAAATCAGGGATTGTACCATAGGGAAGTGAGGTGGAACAGTCTGCGTATGTGATAGATGCCTTTGGAGGTCGAATATCAGCTCCTAATCCTTCTGCAATTTCCCTTGACATGACATTGACGCTAGCACCTGAGTCAACGAGAGACTCTTTGAATTCACCACCAGAGATATGGCATAGAACTGAGAATATCTCTGGGTCTTCCCTCTAAGTCAACCGCTTCAGTGGAGGTGGTGGACTTCTGACCTTGGCGAAAAGTGCCTTAATCACTTCCTCAATTTCTCTGCAGTCTCAGAAGTGACTCAGCAGAGGGCGGCATTCTAGGGCTTCTTCAAAAGTTTGTGTGAGTGGAATTCTTCGTACCATATTCTCAAAGCCAAGCAGTTGTTTTGGAAAAATAGGATCTCTGAGGTGTTGAGGGATAGGATTCAGCTTCTTGGGCTTGCAAAGTCTGTCAACACTCGTACGTGGTTCCTTCGCAGTGTCTGGGTTGGCATCGATCAATACAGTGAGGGTGTCGATCAATTCTTGCTCCTTCGAGACGTCTTTGACAGATTCTTGATCTGGTGTCGATCGATACAAGAGGCTATCGGTCGACACCGAGGTGATTTCCGAAATCTCTTCGGTGTCTGAGCTACCTGAGTTTCCAGCATCTTCTGCTGAATATGAATAGCGTCGATCCTTCCACTCAAATCAGTATGCAGGGCATCAATCTTCCCATTAAATTCCACAGTCAGCTTCTGCTGTCCTTGAAGAAGCTGTTCAAACATATATTCAATCTTGCTCTCAGAAGTTCTGGGTGGTGTGGGTGGTCGTTGATACCTTTGATCCTGAGATCCAACTCCATCAGTGTAGTTAACATATTCTACTTCATCCTTTTCAGCAAGATGAGCAGCTTTCTGCTGTTTGCCCATCAACAAATTGTGCATTGAATCTAACTTAGCATTCACCTCAGCAATTTGTGTGCACTCCAAGTTACCAGCTTGCTTCCTGCGCTCCATGTCTGCATTCTTGGTACTATTGCTAGAAACCAAGTTCTCAATAAGCACATAGGCATCGTCAGGATATCTTGTGTAGAAATTTCCATTGCACGCAGCATCTAGAGTCATCTGATACCTCCAATCGATTCCCCTGTAGAAAGTACCCAGCAGCTGAACATCAGAGTACCCATGATGTGGATAATCTCTCTGATACGACCTAAATCGAATCCACGCAGCCTTAAATGCCTCAGTCGTTCCTTCAGAAAACTGAGAAATCTTGTTCCTAAGATCCTCGGATCGTGCATCATCATAAAAGTTGTTCAGGAAGGCAGTCTTAGTTTGATCCCAAGTAGTCAGCGATCCAGGAGTCAACTGCTTCAGCCAGTAAGTCGTTTCTCCACCAAGTGAGTATGGGAAAAGCTTACAGAAGAGGTAGTCGTAGGACACTCCATTGCTCTTGATGCTAGTGACCAAGTCCTAGAACCTCTCAATGTGATCCATGGGATGTTCGCTGGAAAAACCATGAAAATGGTGCTGTCCCACAAGAGTGTAGTATGCAGGTTTCAGCTCAAAGTCATTCCTCTGATAAGGTGGAGGACGAATCGCTGATCGATTTGCATAAAACTGGTCAGGTATGTTGCACTCACCAATCGTTATGCCACGATTAACCACATCATTCTCAGCGTTCGCGTTCCCAGCGACAACAGGAGCAGGTGGAATGATGTTCCCCTCTCCATCCAGATGTTGCCTTCTCGTATTGCACAACTGACCCTCTTGGTCTCTCAAAGCTCCATCAGCATCCTGAATCAGAATCATTGTGTTGTTCATCTCTGCTGGCTTCTTTACTTTCATGTTTGCACGTTCCAAATTCACACCTGAAACACACTAGGGAAAGCACGTAAGTAACAAAAAAAATATGTTGAGTATCGACCGACACTGGGTGGTGTCGATCGATATCAACAAAAAGAAGACGACGAGTATCGACCGATACTAGGTAGTATCGATCGATACCGACGAGCTTAGTCGAAATTCTCAGACTAAAATCTAATGGAGAATTGAGTCCCCGGCAACGGCGCCAAATTTGATATGCTCAAATTAATACCCTATTTAGATACTAAAGCAATTGTCGTATTATAGCTAGGGGTCGAACACAAGAACTCACAGAGACACACAATAGATTATGGATGTGAGAATTACGCTAAGAAATCAATGGTATTGAAAACAAGTACGTAAATTAAATCGGTTGTAAATTCAATTGGAGAAAGATAGGTTCAGGGTATTTCTCAGAGAATCACTGAATGCATATAAATTAACTAGCAGGATTCAGATTTAGTGCGGTTCTTGAACTCAAATCACTAAACTAGCTAACCAACTCTCGTTGCGAAAACTATCTAAATCTAAATCCTAGAAATTCCAAATCTCTTTGCGAATCCTAAAGTCTAAATCAGCTTTTAATCTACAATTTTGATATGTTCACAAAACAACTAAACCAAATCTCTTTGCGAATAGTTATTTTGCTCACCTTAGGTTTTATCAGGTAATTAATCGCACTCTCGCGCCTAATCAATTATCCTAAGATCTAAGTTCTAGGTGATCAATCCAGAATTAGCTTTACAAACAACCTATAGTGAAGAACTAATTCAGATGTTGAATCCTAGCAAATAAGTCAACCTAGCATTCAGAGAAAACCCTATTGAGAACCCTGAACCTAACAAGAGATCTACTCAGACATGGAGAATGGAACAATCAATATAATTGAATAAATCATCAATAAAATAAATAAGAGTAGAGTAAAACAAGGGTTCGAAATCTTCTCTTAGACGAACAGAGTTCTGACTTGTCTCCCCTCTCAAAAGCTCTAAACTCAAAGTAATAAAAAGCACACACAGCCCTAGTGGCTGTAAAACCTAATTAAATAGTTGATATATCATGGTTTTTACCCTATTTAGGCCATGATATAAGTCCTTTTATAGAGTCTTTTCTTGTGTTTTGGAGTCTTTTAGAGTCTTTCACAGGTTATAGCACGTCTGGAGCTTAATTGGAATTATTGGAGCTCTTCTGGAGCATTCTGGAGCGAGACTGAAGTCTGATGACTAAGAGCCCGATCTGAGCACCGAGCATCGATCGATACCCCCTGGTATCGATCGATACCCATCGAAGCAGATTTCAAAGTCGCGACTTAATGAAGTTTGGAGAATTGCAAAAGCAGCCAGAAGACTTTAATAATTACAAGAAGGCCCCAAATCGTGATTTAGGTTATAAATAGGATTTTACAGCCATTGTTTAGGCTATGCTTTTATTTTTGCTTAGGTTTAAGAGAGATTTTGGTGAGAGACAAGTCTGGTTTCCCTTCGTCCGAGATCAGATCTCAAAACCTTGTTTCTCTTTCTGATTTAATATAAGAGTATTTATTCAACATGTTTATTAATTTAATATCCATGTCTGAGTAGATCACCTGTTAGGTTTAGGGTTTTCTCATAGGGATTTCTTTGAATGCTAGGTTGATTATCTGTTAGGATTCACTATCTAAATTAGTTCTTCGCCTTAGGTTGTTCTCAAAGCTAATTCTAGGTTGACGAATCTGGAACTTAGATCTTAGGATAATTAATTAGGCACGAGAGTGCGATTAATTACCTGATAGAACCTTAGGTGAGCAAATTGATTATTCGCAAAGAGATTTGGTTTAATTGATTTGTGAACATATCAAACCTGATTTTAAAGCTGATTTAGATTTTAGGATTCGCAAAGAGATTTGGAATTTCTAGGATTTAGATTTAGATAGTTTTCGCAACGAGAGTTGGTTAACTATATTTTAGTGATTTGAGTTCTAGAACAGTGCTTAATCTGGATCCTGTTAGCTAACTTAGCTGCATTCATTGATTTCCTGAGAAATACCCTAAGCCTACATTCCCCTAATTGAATTTACAAACGTTTTACTTGCAACCCTGTTTTTCAATTACATCATCTGGTTTAGCTTGTTTCTGATCTATAGAATCTATTGAGTGATTCTTGAGTTCTTGTGTTCGACCCCTGATTTACTGCAGCAACTGCTTTAGTACTTTTTAGGGTATTAAATTGAGCATATCAATTTTGGCGCCGTTGCCGGGGACTCAATTCGCCGTTAGATTTTAGCTAGGAAATTCGTCTAAATCGCCCGAGTATCGATCGATACCCTTGAGTATCGGTCGATACCCGTCGTAAATTTCAGTTACTTACGCTCTTTACTTGTGATTTCAGGTGCATGCATAATCTTGAAACCAGAAGCAAAAAGAGCAATCCGCTAGTTGATCTATCACTGGAACAGCTAGCACAAGTGGAACGCACAAACAGGAAAGCAAAGAAGTCAGCTAAGATGAACAACAATCAAGTTGGGTTAGTTCGTGATGCTGCTGGAGCTTACAGGGACCAACAGGGTCGGTTGTGCAATGAGCAAGGACAACGTCTGGATGGAGAGGGGATTGTCATTCCACCTGCTCCTGTTGTCGCTGAGAATGCTGCTAGGGACGCAAGGGATGCTGTGGTTAATCGTGGTAGAACGATTGGTGAACACAACAGGCCAGAGCAATTTTTCGCCAATCGCTCTGCGATTCGTCCCCCTGCGTATGAGCGGAATGACTTTGAGCTGAAGCCTGCTTACTACACTCTAGTAGGACAGCATCTCTTCCATGGTTTGCCTCATGAGCATCCAATGGATCATGTAGAGAAATTCGAGGACTTGGTCACTAGCATCAAGAGCAATGGAGTGTCCTACGATTATCTCTTCTGCAAGCTCTTCCCATACTCTCTTGGTGGGGAAGCTACTTACTGGCTGAGGCAGCTACCTCCTGGATCACTGACTAATTGGGAAGACACCAAGAGAGCCTTCCTAATTAACTTCTATGATGATGGACGATCTGAAGATCTGAGGAATAAGATCTCCACTTTTTCTCAATGACCTACTGAGGCGTTCAAGGCTGCTTGGACAAGATTCAGATCGTACCAAAGAGACTGTCCACACCATGGATACTCTGATGTGCAGCTGCTAGGTATCTTCTTCAGAGGAGTAGATTGGAGGTATCAGATGGCTCTGGACTCTTCAAGCAATGGGAACTTCAACACCAACTACCCTGAGGACGCCTATGTGTTGATTGAGAATTTTGCATCTAGCAGCAGCACAAAGAGTGCAGATTTCGAGCGCAAGAAGCTGGCTGGTAATCAAGATGGATCGCAGATCGCTGAGTTTAAGGCTCAACTAGATTCTATGCACAGTCTTCTGCTGGGAAAGACAACAAAAGCTGTCCATTTTGCTGAGGATGTTGAGGTTTTCAATGAGAATGAAGCAGAAGACGTGAACTACATTGGTGGTTCTGGCTTTCAGGGACAGAGGAACCAGTTCAACAACAATCGGAGCTTCAACAACAACTTCCAGCAAGGAGGATTCAACCAGAAACCTGCCCAGATCAGTGGTTACACCAGGAACTACAGAAGTCCTTCTTACGAGCCTGTGACTGCTAAGACATCAGAGAACAAGATTGAAGCCATGCTTGAAACACTCGTTCAAGGACAGCAGCAGATTACAGTGACCTTCAATGGTAAGATGGACGCCATGTACAAAGATCTGAGTGGAAGGATCGATTCTCTGGGTATTGGTCAGAGGAAGCTGGAAACTCAGGTAGCTCAGACTTCAGAGAGTTCAAGAAGACAAGAAGGTTTTCTACCAGGAAAGGGAGAGAACCCAAGGGCACACATCAACGCCATTACCTTGAGAAGTGGTAAGGAGGTCAAATCAGGGGCAAAAGTGGATCAGCCTACTGTAAATTTCGAGATGTCTGACGATGAAGACACTGAAATCGCTAAGGCATCGATCGACACTACTCAGCATCGATCGACACCGATCGCGATTCTCAGACGGGAAGACTCAAATTCCCGTGTATCGATCGATACCCTCCCTGTATCGATCGATACCGAACCTGAAGACGATGCAGAAGTTGAGGTTGTGAAGGAGAAGCCTAAAGCAGCACCAGAGAGGGTCTACATCCCGAGGGTACCCTATCCCAGAGCTCTTGGAAAGACTAAGAAGGAAGTAGAGGATGCTAAATGCAAGGAAATTTTGGACAAGCTGGTTGTTGAACTTCCCTTCATCGATGCTATCAAGACCTCTGTAGCTTTCAAGAGGTATGTCAAGAAGATGGTGTCCAGCAATGTGAACCTTGAAGAAGGCTGTCTGATGATCACTCATGAGTGCAGTGCAATCCTAAGCAACAGGATCCCAACGAAACTTCCAGATCCAGGGAGCTTTGTCTTGGATTGCACAATCGCTACTGACAGGTTTGAGCGCTCTCTCTGTGACCTTGGCTCAAGTGTCAACCTCATGCCATACTCGGTTGCTAAGAGGATGGGAATGACAGACTTCACTGCTACTAGAATCTCGCTGATTCTCGCTGATCGTTCAATTAGACTTCCAGAAGGATTGCTAGAGGATGTTCCGATTGTGATTGGGAACTGCTTAATCCCAACTGATTTCATTGTCTTGGAGTATGATTCGGAACCCAGAGATCCTCTCATCTTGGGAAGGCCATTCCTAGCAACAGCTGGTGCTCTGATTGATTGCAGGAATGGGAAGATATCTCTTAACATTGGTGAGTTGGTCATGACTTTTAACATGGAGAAGATGATGAAGAGACCAACCATCGATGGGCGGACTTTCTTCGTTGATACCTTCTGTGATATTGCTGAGGAGTACTTCTTAGAGATGCATCCTGAGGACCCATTGGAGAGAGCATTAGCCTGCTCGGTTGAGTCAGAGGTTAAGCCACACGATGCTGCTGCTGATTACGGAAGGATACTCGATTCAGCACGACCAGTATCGATCGATACTCTGATGGTATCGATCGATACCCTACGGCCAGAAAGAAGTTTGGCCGAAAGAACTATGCAAGCTGCTGGGCTTGGAGATTGGAGCGAGGAGAACGCTCCTAAAGTGGAACTCAAACCACTTCCTGCGAATCTAAGGTATGGTTTTCTTGGTCCTAATTCCACGTACCCTGTAATCCTTAATTCTTCTTTGAACAACGCAGAGGTCACTTTACTGCTAAGCAAGCTGCGCAAGTATCGCAAAGCTCTTGGCTATTCTCTTGATGACATTTCAGGTATTTCACCGAACCTGTGCATGCATAGGATTCATCTTGAGGACGAGTCAAAGGCTTCAGTTCAGCATCAAAGGAGGCTAAATCCAAACCTGAAAGAGGTGGTTAAGAAAGAGGTCATGAAACTCTTGGATGCAGGAGTTATCTATGCCATCTCAGATAGCTCTTGGGTCAGTCCAGTGCACGTTGTTCCTAAGAAAGGAGGGATAACTGTGGTGAAGAACAACAGGGATGAGATGATTCCCACAAGGACTATCACTGGACATCGAATGTGCATTGATTACAGGAAGTTAAATGCGGCCACACGGAAAGATCACTTCCCATTGCCATTCATTGACCAGATGTTGGAGAGGTTGGCCAGTCATCCCTACTACTGCTTCCTTGATGGATATTCAGGTTTCTTCCAGATTCCTATCCATCCAGATGACCAAGGATATACCACTTTCACGTGTCCCTATGGCACGTTCGCATACAGGAGAATGCCATTTGGATTGTGCAACGCTCCAGCCACTTTTCAGAGGTGCATGATGTCTATCTTCACAGACATGATCGAGGATTTCATGGAGGTGTTCATGGATGATTTTTCAGTATATGGGTCATCATTCAAGATCTGTTTGGCTAATCTGTGCAAGGTGCTACAGAGGTGTGAAGAGAAACACTTGGTCCTTAACTGGGAAAAGTGTCATTTTATGGTTCAGGATGGCATTGTACTTGGGCACAAGGTCTCTGAAGCTGGAATCGAAGTTGACAAAGCCAAGATTCAGGTCATGACAAGTCTCCAACCACCTACTTCTGTGAAGGATATTCGGAGTTTCCTTGGTCATGCAGGGTTTTACAGGAGGTTCATCAAGGATTTCTCCAAGATAGCACGTCCACTCACTGCTCTGCTGTGCAAAGAGATCAAATTTGATTTCACAACTGATTGTCTTGCAGCCTTTGAGGAGATCAAAAAGGCTTTAGTGAGTGCTCCTGTTGTGCAACCTCCTGATTGGACTCTGCCTTTCGAGATCATGTGTGATGCCAGTGACTTTGCTGTGGGGTCAGTTCTGGGTCAGAGGAAAGACAGGAAGCTGCACGTCATCTACTATGCCAGCAGGACTTTGGATGATGCTCAGAGGAATTACAGCACCACAGAGAAGGAGCTACTTGCTGTTGTCTTCTCTTTTGAGAAATTCCGATCTTACTTGATTGGGAGCAAGGTGGTTGTTCATACTGATCATGCTGCTCTCAAGTATCTGATGAATAACAAGGATCTCAAGCCTCGTCTCTGTCGTTGGGTTCTTTTGCTACAAGGGTTTGACATTGAGGTTAAGGACAAGAAAGGCATAGAGAATGGAGTTGCTGACCATCTCTCGCGGATGCGGATCGATGAAGACGTCCCCATTGATGATCAACTACCTGAGGAAGCCATCTACTTCATTGAAACTGGGTTTCAGATGAATCTGGCCGAGAATCAGCAATTTTCACGAGTTGCAGGTTTCCGTATCGATCGATACCATTATGGTATCGGTCGATACCCTGACGATTCAGAAGCTGTTTTCATCATCGATCGTTCAGTCGCTTCTAACCACCATCTCGTCGCTGCAACAGATTCTGATACTCCATGGTACGCTGATATTGCCAATTATCTCGCTGCAGATGCAAAGCCAAACCACCTCAAGAAGTATGACAAGAAGAAGTTCATGCGCGACATAAGGAGATTCTTTTGGGATGAACCTTACTTGTACAAGCATTGTTCTGATGGCATATACAGGAGATGCATTGCTGAGTCAGAGGTTTCAGATGTTTTGTTTCATTGCCATGGATCAGACTATGCTGGACACTTTGCCACCTTCAAGACAGTATCCAAGGCTCTTCAAGCAGGCTTCTGGTGGCCTACCATGTTCAAGGATGCTCACACTTTCGTCTCACAGTGCGACACTTGTCAGAGGAGAGGGAAGATCAGTAAGAGACATGAGATGCCACAAAATTTCATCCTTGAGGTTGAAGTTTTTGATTGCTGGGGCATTGACTTTATGGGTCCTTTCCCATCTTCACACAAGAAGAACTACATCCTGGTTGCTGTGGACTATGTGTCCAAATGGGTGGAAGCGATAGCTAGTGAGAAGAATGACTCTGCGGTGGTTCTTAAGCTGTTTAAGACCATCATTTTCCCTCGCTTTGGAGTACCTCGAATTGTGATAAGTGATGGTGGCTCTCACTTTATCAACAAGGTGTTCGAGAGGTTGTTGAAGAAGTATGGTGTAAACCATCGTGTGGCTACTCCATATCACCCTCAGACAAGTGGGCAAGTTGAAGTCTCCAACAGGCAGATCAAGGAGATCTTGGAGAAGACAGTGAATGCTTCTAGGAATAATTGGTCTACAAAGCTGGATGATGCACTTTGGGCATACAGGACTGCCTTCAAGACACCGCTGGGTACTACACCTTTCCAAATGCTGTATGGGAAAGCATGCCACCTTCCAGTGGAGATTGAGCACAAGGCTGCATGGGCAACAAAGATACTGAACTTCGACATCAAGCCTGCTGCTGAGAGGAGGTTGATTCAGCTGAACGAGCTGGATGAGATCAGGCACCATGCTTATGAGAACTCGAGGCTGTACAAGGAGAGAACCAAAGCTTATCATGATAAGAAGATCATCTCCAGACACTTCGAGCCGAACGACCAGGTACTTCTGTATAACTCTCGTTTGCAATTGTTTCCTGGTAAACTGCGTTCACGTTGGTCAGGTCCCTTCACAATCAAAGAGGTCAGACCACATGGTGCTGTCGTGCTGATAAATCGCAAAGGCGAGGAATTCACTGTCAATGGACAAAGAGTGAAACACTATTGGGCGCAAGCCGGGATTCCAACAGGGCAGATAATGCCTCTGGATGATGCACCAACAGCCTGAATGGCGTTACAGTCAAGCTATTGACGTTAAACGAGCGCTTGGTGGGAGGCAACCCACTGGTGAGTCTGTCCTTGAGTCGTTTTTCCTTTTAATTTTTCGTTTGTTTTGAATCTGTGTCAGGATGAACAAGGAGCAACTCGAAATCGCCTAAGTATCGATCGATACCCCATTGGTATCGATCGACACCAATCGCGGATGAAAGTTCACCAAGTCGATCTAAGCGTGGTATCGATCGATACCATGCTGTGTGTCGATCGACACGCGGTATTCCAGGAAGGTAATTTCTTGTTTCTCTTCATTCTCTCCTTTTCTTTTGTTTCTTCTACCTACTCTAGGCTAGATAACACTGGGGACAGTGTTGTTCAAGTCTGGGGGAGGTGTCTGCTGACAACGTTTTTGTTTTTCTTAGAGTCAGTCATTTTATAGAGTCAAAACTGTTTTATTGAGTCAAAATTTGTTGGAGATTATGATCCTGTGCTTGAACCTATTGATGTGATTTTGTTTTTGAGTGCACAGTGTTACAGGATCAGTTCTAGATCGACTAATGAAAAATCCAAAGACTGACCAGTTGACTAGAAAACATTCATGTCTCCAGCAGAGTTCTTCTGAAGCCTGAGCCAAATTTTTGCACTTCATCAATGTGGTTAGTGTTCATAGAGCTTGATTCATCATTCATATCTGATAAAGGAACCCGTGTGTTTAGGATTATGGTATCTCTCTCCCCTGAAATAAGTTGATAGATTAAGAGCATAAAAGATTGAAATGATTTTCCTCTGAGTAGAGGGTTAGGAAAATTTCCAGCGATCCCATTATTCTACTTAAGAGGGGATGATCACACAAAGGATTGGAAGCGAGGCTAGGATTTTCCTATGATGCCATTATTCGCCTACATCCTTTGATACATAGAGAGGGAAGAACCGGGGATTTGGTGGCAAACACCATCAATACTCGCGTCTCCTACCTTGATATGTATATGCTAAGCTGAAAAAAAAATAATAAAAAAAAAAATATAATAATAATAAGGATATAATAAGAAATAAGTCTGGGGGAGAGAAATTGATACAAAAGAAGTGTGAAAAGGGTGGTTCCTTTGTCAAGATATTGTCTGGTAAAGAGTCTAGAAGGTTCTTTAAAATTAGCTGCAGAGATGAAACTGGCGATGAGGGCTTTACTTGAATAATGCTGTGGGATTTTGTGTGGAGTCTGGAAAAGCTGCAAATGTCTACGGAGAAGTACATGGTAGTTAGATCGAAAGCTGATCAGGTGACATTTGGGTACTTGGGAAAAGGGTCTTTTCGATGGTTCGGGAACAGGTGAGTCTCTACGTTTTCAAACCTCTTTTTCTGGTTTAGTCTTCTATTTGCTTGAGGGCAAGCAAAAGGCTAAGTCTGGGGGAGTTGATATATCATGGTTTTTACCCTATTTAGGCCATGATATAAGTCCTTTTATAGAGTCTTTTCTTGTGTTTTGGAGTCTTTTAGAGTCTTTCACAGGTTATAGCACGTCTGGAGCTTAATTGGAATTATTGGAGCTCTTCTGGAGCATTCTGGAGCGAGACTGAAGTCTGATGACTAAGAGCCCGATCTGAGCACCGAGCATCGATCGATACCCCCTGGTATCGATCGATACCCATCGAAGCAGATTTCAAAGTCGCGACTTAATGAAGTTTGGAGAATTGCAAAAGCAGCCAGAAGACTTTAATAATTACAAGAAGGCCCCAAATCGTGATTTAGGTTATAAATAGGATTTTACAGCCATTGTTTAGGCTATGCTTTTATTTTTGCTTAGGTTTAAGAGAGATTTTGGTGAGAGACAAGTCTGGTTTCCCTTCGTCCGAGATCAGATCTCAAAACCTTGTTTCTCTTTCTGATTTAATATAAGAGTATTTATTCAACATGTTTATTAATTTAATATCCATGTCTGAGTAGATCACCTGTTAGGTTTAGGGTTTTCTCATAGGGATTTCTTTGAATGCTAGGTTGATTATCTGTTAGGATTCACTATCTAAATTAGTTCTTCGCCTTAGGTTGTTCTCAAAGCTAATTCTAGGTTGACGAATCTGGAACTTAGATCTTAGGATAATTAATTAGGCACGAGAGTGCGATTAATTACCTGATAGAACCTTAGGTGAGCAAATTGATTATTCGCAAAGAGATTTGGTTTAATTGATTTGTGAACATATCAAACCTGATTTTAAAGCTGATTTAGATTTTAGGATTCGCAAAGAGATTTGGAATTTCTAGGATTTAGATTTAGATAGTTTTCGCAACGAGAGTTGGTTAACTATATTTTAGTGATTTGAGTTCTAGAACAGTGCTTAATCTGGATCCTGTTAGCTAACTTAGCTGCATTCATTGATTTCCTGAGAAATACCCTAAGCCTACATTCCCCTAATTGAATTTACAAACGTTTTACTTGCAACCCTGTTTTTCAATTACATCATCTGGTTTAGCTTGTTTCTGATCTATAGAATCTATTGAGTGATTCTTGAGTTCTTGTGTTCGACCCCTGATTTACTGCAGCAACTGCTTTAGTACTTTTTAGGGTATTAAATTGAGCATATCAATAGTCTAAACACGAATTGAGGTCTTCTTGTAAATATTAAATTCTTCTGGGCAAGTTCTGCAATTCTTCAAAGTTCATTAAAGTCGCGACTTGTATTCTGCTCCGATGGGTGTCAATCGATACCAGGGGGTATCGATCGATGCTTGACGCTCCGATCAGGTATTTAGTCACAAGACTTCAGTTTTGCTCCATAAAACTCCAATATTTCCAATAATGTTTCAAATGTGCTAAAACCTTTAAAATACTCTATAATAGAATAAAGATTCGATAAAACGGACTTATAGCATGACTTAAACAGGGTAAAAACCATGATATATCACTCAACGATTTAACGAAGTTGACGGATCCAGTGTAAAACCAATATTTTTTTAATGTCCAAGTATTAAACTGGATGTTATAAATAGATTGCATATTTTTTTGGAGTCGAAATAGTTCGTATATTTTTTAACAAATTTTATATAATTGAGGTATTTTAAGGTTTTATCCCTTTAGATAATACACTTCCAAATATGAGAATTCTTTTTTAAGATCCAACTAAAAAAATAAGTGTTTGTTTGGTGGTTTTCTAAGAAGTAATGGCCAATGAAACCTGTTCACATAAATATTAAAGGGAAATATATGTTTTAGTCTTTTACTTGTAATTTAATTAGATATGACTTATGGGACCTTTAATTATTGGCTTAGCTGAGTGGAATCCAATACAAATCTCCTTTACAATGCATATGATTTGCTTTTCAAGTGATTAAATTTGGAAAAAAATATAAGACAAACGAATTGAGTAAAGAATAAAAGTAAAGCATATACCACTAAACATATAAAGAACAACATGGCGAGCAATAAAGACATAACAGTAAGCGTCCAAACACTTTAAAGTAAACAAATATGACCAAGAAGAAAATTGAAATGTATGATGTCAAAAAAAAAAAATATATATATATATATACAAATATATGAATATAAAGAATATGAAGAAGTTCGTCTCGCAGTTATGGTTAGAATTTCAATTTTGTTATAAAAGAATACTGATTTAGAGTGTGCTGGATTAGATGCCGACAGTAAGACATCTTATCACGTAATAAGAGGACAGCGTATCCATTAGTTTTCGACTTTTTGTTTTTGCTAATTTTATTTTTCGACTTTAGTAAATGCGATGATGGTTGGATTAACCTTTGCAATTACCTACTATAATTCAGATCTAGAGGTGTCGAAATGATAAACCATCTACTCAGAAAATACTGTACGTTATGCAGATTATAATTCCATAGAGTTACTTCAGCAATACTGTACGTTATGCAGATTATATGAGTTTTTTTTATTACCATCCGAGTTTGTATCACGTGACTAATTTTTCAGGGTAAATGTAGTGGTGGAGAAGTACATTTACCGAGTTTTCTAATAGATATAAAACATGATACTATTTCGACTGGTCAAATGGAAGTTGTTAGCTAATTTTATGATTGCAAGAATCGATCTCTGGCCTAAATCTATATGACAACTCTTTCACAAGTGAGAATTACTAATCCCACAACCATTTGGTTGATTATATGAGTTGTTCTGAGGATGTTTATTGGTGTACATGTAAGAAGAATAAAATACTGTGAGTTTATCTATTTTATGAAATTATACATAATTCTTTGTTGTCTTTCCAGTTAAAAAAATACTGAAATACTAACAACTTTTGTAAAAATTGTTAATTTAATATATTGAAGAAGAATGAAAAGAAAGAAATTATTCTTCTATCATCCTCTTTTGTTACATCTTCACTTCCATTTTTTTTTAATTCTACTAATATATTTACTGGTTAATTTTTTTTTCTTAACATTGATATAAATTATGAGAACTATTACAAAGACAATTTTATTATAGTCGTGATGGAACGGGTAATAACGTTATCTGTTCTAATTCTTATCATTTAGACTCTGCATTGTTTTATTTTTAACTGAAGAAAGAGAATTGTTTATTTCAAACAAATAATACATGATGTACCTTTTCGAAATTCATATATTTGGTTTTGTTGGATCAAGTTTTTATTTTATAACATGTTGGAGTTGATAAATACAAAGTTAAGCTTAGAACAACGAAAGTTATGCAAACTATTAAGAATACGAATTATTAACCGCTTGTCATAGTTTGACAGGAAGAAACCAAAATCAAGTTGTGAGACTATATTTTACCCATACGCATTAACTAGAACTGTCTAAACACAAACAAATGTTTAGAAAACGATTGCGAACATATTAGAGGCTTTGTAAAATCAAAAACTACGACAACAGAGTTAAGCTATTTCATGAAGCCCAGGATCTAATTGTTATTTACGGGTTGCTACTTTTGGCATTAACATCCAATCCTTTTCTCAACCATTGAATCATTATCTCAAAAATAAATAATAAGAAGGCCATCAACGCAAATAATGTGGATCGACCCAAGAAACTACTTTGCCACTACTTCCTCTACATCATCAATATTCAAAATGTGGTCCATCAACGCATTATTAGCTCATCAACCAAACAAATTTTGCTTATTAATGCTCCGTATTTAGCCATCTTATGAAAAGTTTTGACCTTGACCAATGGACTCAAATTGTAAAAGCTAAATGATCATAAGATAGAGATAGAGATCCATCATGCAGCTAAATTATTAGAGAACAAACAAACTTTTCGTTATAAAATAAATATCTTGTCTTGATAGATCTAACAGGTCATAGATCTAAACCGTTTCCATCAGACAACAACCACAATCGCCCATACCAATATTATTAACTTGACGAGAGTTATGGATCCCATTTCAAACATTGATTTATATGTCATATTTATACTAAATATATATATCAACACCAATAAGACCCCGGTAGAAAAAAATTAGGGTTTTTCTATGCTCATAAAAATTAACAAAAATTATTACAGATCACCATCTTGAATATACTCATATATTCTGGATAGTCATAACATGAGTCATTTAGAGAGAAAAAAAAATCATAAACTAAAGATCTGGAACAGGATCTGATAAAAACAGAATTCGTGCTTACTTATATGAACGAGATTTAAAAAATCAAGTGACTCTGTATGTATCTTCCCACAGCTTTATTGAACCGCAAATCAATCGAACATATGCGATTTAAATTAAAATCACTGTCTTATGCAATAGACATATGAGAAAAAAAAACAATCTCAAGAAGGTTGCAGTTCAAGAAAGCTGTGGAAGAATACAGAGAGAGTCATGTAGAGAAGACGAAACCCTAAAGGAGGAAGAGGGAGCGAGGGCAAAAGTGTAATTAAGGGAAAGTTGAGAAAGAGAGAAGTTGATATTGTGAGAAGGAAAGTGTTCGATGGTAAGATATTTATAGGGACAAGGGAAGAGAATGGTCATTCCTTTTACCACACCAATCCCGAGGAGAATATTGGCCTCTAACACTCCTCTTTCCTCTCCCTCTATTTTTTTTTTATGCTGTAACATTAATAAGCTATTTAGTATTCATTTATTTATTCTTTCATCGTTTGCATGCATGGTAAGTCATTAAATCCATATTTCCTTTGTTATGCTATCATATTTTCACATTTGAGAAATACACATGGTATTTTTCCAGCTGTCCTCAAATTTATTTTTGATTTTGTTTCTCGAGGACTATTCAGTATTCACTCATTTTGCAGATGGCATTAGTAGGACATATTGTTTGGTCAAAATTCGATCCATTTTTAGAAATAGGACTTTTCCCTGATTCATGTAATGATGAATCGGATACATACAAATAATAGATAATTTAATTTTTAAAACAAGTAAGTAGATATATAATTAAATAAATAATATATAAGTTTAATTTTTATTACAAATAATATTAAAATATTAATAAAAAGAGTTTAAATTTATTTTCTTCTATGTATTACTAAATCAGTATTGTTTGTTAAATTTTTCAATCAATATTAATGGAATATAGCATGAATCAAATTTAAGAAATATTTTTGACATTTTGTGAACAAAACATGCATGATGTTAGATTTGAATGATAGTAATAATGTATTAACGATTATAATACAATATTAAATAATATGTTATCGTCATAGATACATTTTGTTTTGGTCAGTATTAAAATGCATTATATCGAATTCAAGGTTAGGAGGTGATACAATGTCTGTAATACAAACAATAGTACATGTCTTAGTCAGAAACCTATTTCAAAATTTATATGACCATTTTTTGTTATATGCGATGTTAAGGTTCAGCTGTAAATCTTTTATCAAAACAAGGTTTAGTAATAATGAGAAATAAAGAAATCAACCAAAAATATGTTGGGACGAGAAAAAAAAAGAGAACATGGAGGCATGTGGGTGGTGGGGCCCAATGTAGTAGGAAAAGAAGGTTACAGCCAGTCTTTGCCGGGACGGATGTCTCTTTGTCTACCCTTCTTCCCCGGACTCTCTCTTCTTCTATTATTACTATATTATAACTTTTTATTTTTTTGGCATTCCACATAAAGTTAATGATCTTTGCTTGGATCGATTAACTTTTCATTTCGCTTAGACTTTCAATGTATTTGGATTCTTATGTTTACAGGTTACCTCCGATTTAACCCCAAATCGGCCAAATTGATCCCGATCAGCGACAGTTTATTAACCGACAACGATATAATCCACATTGGCTCGATTACCGGCCTCATGGCCTATTAAGCTCAACTACACTAAGTCAGCACCGACCTCCGAAATAAACGGAAGATTTTCCATATTTTCTCCGAAAAAAGAAAATATTCCCGATCCAAACTCGCAGAGAAAAAAAAATCTCCAATTTTTAACCGACATAAGATCTAATAAATAGGAGAGACCCTCTTCATTTGAAAGGGATCCTACAATTCATTAACTCACGAGAGGTTAGAGATTGAGAACTACAAGATTACTCCTAGTTATTTTTCCGGTTAGCTTGTCCCCTCCGACGACCTAATCAACCTTGTATTCCGCCGAACTTATACTTAATAAAACGAGATAACGATCCCCTTACTTTTATTTGTTTAACTTAGTTGAGAACCACGTTAACGATTGGTGCCGTCTATGGGGAACTCGGATCTCAATCTCAGTAAGTAAGCTCGGCAATGGTAGAAACACTTAACGGTTGACCTCGCGGAGAAAACTGCAACAATAACAACGAACTCGAAGACGCCAACCCGGCAGATCCAAACAGACGACCACCTCCAGCTCCCGTCAACACTCACAACACCGCATCAACCGAACCAGCTGAACAGGCCGCTATCTTGCAAGCCCTGGCTACGCAAATTGAGAACTTAGCTCATCAGAACAGCGAGCGATTCGACGCTATGACAGGAGCTCATACCCAATTCAACGAGCAATTCAACAACCAACTTAGCGAGCTCTAACAAAATCACGCATCAGCCCAACCTCAAGACGGAACGCCTCAACTGCGCCAAACTATGTTCGTCGACCTATCTCCAACTCAGGTTAATCAAAGTGGAACAACCTGGCATACGGTCCACATAACCTTTAGAAAGCACACCATTCAACAACCAATGTCCCAATACGTCATTCGCGACCAAGAGCTAGAGGGCGTAGAGGCCTAACTCCGCGACATGAGTTCCAAATTTCACCAAACAACCAACAAAGCACCTGAAATCGATTGTGTGATTCAGGAACAAAAAAGCACATTCACATCAAGGATTGCTAACACCTTAGTTCGGCTAAAACCTTCCGAAGGCAATTCGAAACCCCAAAACTTCATGACATCTTTCAACATCGTCATGAACCGTTTCCAATTCAGTTTGGCTGAGGAGCTAGATGTTGCCAAATGCCAACACTTCGTAGAAAACCTAAGTGGCACCACGCTCACCTGGTTTTCTCGACTCGAAGCGAATTTGATTGATAACTACAAACAACTCACGACCGCCTTCATCAAATATTATTCCATGTACATGCAACAGAGTGTGTCCAATGCTGATCTCTGGGCTCTAGAACAAAGACATGACGAACCCCTACGATACGAGAGCTCATGGAATGGGTTAAAGCCGTAGTCGCTCATATTACGATGGGGGACGAGGCCACAATCGAGGCGCTACGAAAGGCCATCTAGTATTAATTAGAAATTGGCAAAAAAATAAAGCCCAACCGACCTCAAAGCATGGAGGACGCCTTGCACATGTCCAACACTTACATAGAGATGGAAGATGATGCATCTACTAATCGTGCATGAATTTACTTAACAAGTTTTTCCCTTAAGCAAAGCTGCAAGTGCAAAACAAACACAATAGTATTTAAGGGCTCGAATCCATAGAGATTTGAGTGATGTCGATTTCTATCAATTTCGAAATTGTGTCTAGACCTAATAGGAGTTTTAAGGGGTTTTATTGTCACGATATTTGTAGTTAGGAATTAAAATAAACTAAGCGAGAAAAGTAAGTAAGCAAGTGAGCAAAGCGGTGTAACACAATAGATTAACGTTGGACAATCGAGAACTCTCTAGGGATCATTGTCAAATTATCAACAAACAATTAATTATGATTTTTAAAGCGACTTAAGTCTTCTAATTACATAGGTTTAGTTGCAAGGTGATAAATCAAGAAAACATGCATTAACAATAAGAATTGAACGAAGAACCCTAATTTGATATCATAATCTAAATACCTAATGGTAATCGATCAATGAGAGCCCTTTGAAATCCTTATACCCAACAAGGAAACTACTCAGACATAGCTGAGCTAAACATCATAATAGTTAAATGAAAACAGTAAAGAGAAAGAGATGGAGAAAATCTTCTCTATTGAAGAACACAAGTTGAGAAATCTTCTCTACAAATCGATGAAAAAATAAAAGCGGCTAGAGTTCGTCTCTCTGTAAAAGCACGAAAGATATATATATATGATAACACCGGTTTTTGACCGTTTTATGGATCACTTTCATATTCTTTTGCAGGTGTTTTAACTCTGTTTTCAAAGGTTTTCAAGTGATTTTCATATTTTTGAGATTTGAAAGACGTTTCAGGTAACTCGGAATAAAAGAATGAATTTCAGAGCAAAATTACGTTTTTGGATAAACTTGCACCGTCAAGAAGTTTTGTTGCTAATGGAGACCTTTTCACCGTCTGATCATCCCCAAATTTAGACACAACAAAGTAGAGACAACCAGTTTTCAAATGAAATTAGATTGGAGGCAATCCAATGGTTGGATCCTTAAATATACCTGAAGCACTGAAGACAGATGAAGCTGCCCCGAAGAGAATCCCGCCGCGCCTCGAGGAGCCGGACCCGCGGCCAAGCACCATTTCGCCGCCCCTGGAGCCACTCCACCCGCGGCCAGAGGTACTGGAGCCACTTGATTCTTCTCATTATTCACTTCTCCCAAATTTTCGCAAAACAGGTAGCTCCCTTCTCTCTCTCTTTTTTATTTAATTTTCGGCTAGAGTTTTGCAATCCACCGCCGCGTCGTTTAATTTATCCGATCCATATTCATACGAACTACTGCGAGTCTTTAAATTCGCCGATCCATCTTCGTCGATTAATTATTGCCGAGGTGTAATGTCAGATCTTGACGGTTCGAACGACTCAGTTGGCTCGACTAACTCCTCTGGGCAGCTTGACAATAGCTCTGTATTATTCGCAGGAGGCGTCGAGGTGAATAGACCTACTGAGGCAAATTCGCTTGTAGGTTTGACTTCTCCTTTGGTTGCGGCATCTGACGCCGAGGCGAATTTTTCCTAGGCGAATCCTCCTTTGATCGGGGTTCATAAAGCCGAGGTGATTATATCCACCGAGGTTATTGACACTGTCGGAATGAGTACCGACGTGCTGGGTTTACCCTTTTACTAGGCTGCAAAAGTACATCACACGAAGTAATATTTAGGGATCAAATCCACGGGGTATTGTTGTCTAATTTCCAACGATTTATAACTTGTATCTAGACGTAAGCTATATTTTTATGGGTTTTGTTGTCACGGTTGTAACAAGAAAAACAAACTAAATTAAGCGATGAAATAAAACATAAATTAAGCAAGCAAATGATTAAAACGAGGTTGTAAAACAATTAAACGAAACGTTGGGCAACGGGTATTCTCTAGGGTTCATGGCCGATTTCTATTAAGACTTTGCTAGAACTTTTAAAGCGACCTTTTTGTCGTTTTGGATTCTTGAACTTGGAACACGGACACTATGTGTAGTCCACTTTCATAGACCCTACACACCTATAACTTTAATACTCGACCGGTAGCTTTCGTCTCCGCCTGCGCAAAAAGTTAGTGATTATACTCAAAAGTCGTTAACGCTCACAACTCCTCCACAAGTATATTTTCGAAATCTTGTGACAGTTTTGCTCGTTTACCCTAGGTCAAGCATATGGATCCAGTAGTTTCGTAGTTCTAAAAATACCTAAGTTCAGTTGCAAGGAGATTAATCAAGCAAACATGCATTAAGAGAAAGGATAAAACGAAGAACCCTAATCGGTATTCTATTCTAAAAACTTAATAAGAAATCGAACCATTTGAGACCCTTCGAAACCTTATACCCAACAAGAGAACTACTCAGCCATAGCTGAGGTAAACATAATCAATAAATAGAAAAGAAAAAAGTAAAAAAAAGGGATGAAAAAAGCTTCTATATCGAAGAACTCGAATCGAGAATCCTTGCTCCAAACCAAAAAACAAAGTTGCAAGAGTAGCTACTGCTATAAAAGAGTCTGATTTTTTTGTAGCGCAATTCTAAAAGACCTAAAAATAAGTATAAATAGCTTTGGCTTCGTTTAAGGTTTGATGTGGAAAGACGGTTTTGACCTCGGGGGAAGAAACGAGTTGATTTGGTCGTAAAGAAGCTTGGACGCGGGTGTGTGGCTTCTGACCATGGCGAATAGGGGTTTAGCCGCAGGTCGAGCTCATCTAGGCACGGTAGAATGGTGCTTGGCCGCGGCTTGGGTTCTTCCAGGTGCGGTGGATTTCTCTTTGGGGCAGCTTCGTTAGCTTTCAGAGCTTCAGGTATATTTAAGAATCAAACCATTTGATCGTCTCTAATCCAATTACATTTGAAAACTGGTTGTATCTACTTTGTTGTGTCCAAATTTGGTGATGATCAGACGGTGAGAAGGTCTTCTTTGATTGCAAGACTTCTGACGGTCTGAGTTTATCCAAAAATGTACTTTTGTTCCGAAATGCACTCCTTTATCCCAAGTTACCTGAAATATCTTTCAAAATACTAAACCATAGTAATCATTTGAAAAACATTAAAACGGAGTTAAAACACCTGCATAAGATATTAAAGTGATTCATAAAAATGGTCAAAAACCGATGTTATCAGTTATCCATTTTGAAGGGTTGATTCCTTCCTTTGTTGCAGCGCCTGAGACTGAGGTGATCTATGAAGAGGTTACAATTGAAGACGAGGATTTATTTTGAGATCCGTTTGAGGCGAGGATGGGAATATATCGTATGATGTCGAGCCAGTTGGCGGGTCTGTCGAAGCAACGAGCTGTAAGAAAACCTAAGAAGAAACGTCTTTAGAGGAGTTGTGGCGACGGTTTGATATTTCTGAGGACGTCGAGTTCATTGTCCTCGAATCATATGACTGAGCCAATAGACCTCCTTTGGGCTACTTCACCGTTTATGAAGGTTTCTTTCACATGTGCTTCCTTTGGTTTCCAATTCTCGAAGTGATTCTTCGGTATTTGTGGAGACACAGCCTTGCTTTGGCTCAGTTCATGCCTAAAGGGCTTTGTCACCTCGTGGGAATTTTAATTCAGAGATATGAGTGTGATATCGAGATCAGCGTCGATCATCTCCGAAATCTGTTGGAGATCCAAAGGGTCCTGAAGTCGGAGAAGTTTTATATTGGCAAAAAATGGACTCGGAGAATCATAATATGCTTTCCGAGCAAGGACATCGGCTGGGAGGACTACTTATTCTATGTCCGTGTTTCCAATGCTTCTGTTGGTAGCAACTATCTCCGCTTGGTCAAGACGAGATGGGGACCACTTGGTAGTTGATCGGTAGATTTTTGGCTCGGTGCGTTATTTGGCATTCATAACTGATCTTGTTTTCTTGTCTTTGCAGTTCGCGACTCCTTTCCTCCGTTCACATACAATTTAGCCGAGGTATTCAAGGTATTATCTGCAAGGAGAGTGATGCTATCGGATTGTTTCCAAAACTTCAGGTTAATTTTAAATTTATAAACCTAAAAGTCTGCAAGTGCACATATGTGTGTTGTATGACTTAAGGTATCAATCCACAGGGAGGGAATGCTTTTCTGTGAGACCTTAGATAGATAATTAGTAAGAAAGTCTAAAACGAGAATAAGTTTTATAGGGTTTTTGGTAACAAAATTGTAAAGAGCGAAAAACGGAAAATTGCTTGAAAATTTAGAATGAAAATCGATGACTTGAAAGTAAAAGGGGAAAAGTGATTTGTAAACTATGATAAAACAATGTTGGGTCGATAGGGATATCTTAGGGTATGTTCGATTCAAAAACTGTCCCTAAACTCTTAATAACAAAGTTTCTAGTAACTCCACGAACTGAACATAATAAATGGCGTAACCTACTTTCGTACATCTTACGCACCAATAACTTATATACTCGACCGGTAGCTTTCGTCTCCGGCCGCACAGAAAGTCATGATGTTCGAGCTGGTTCTTATTAGCTCACAGTACTCTGTAAGTATACTTTTGTATCTTACGACACGACACACTCTTATAGATGAACGATTCGGGTGTTTAGATTCAACACTTTTGGTGGTTCTTTAACACCTAGAAATCAGCCTCTAGTTCATGACACTAGATTCATGCATTAACAACGATCTATAAGAAAGAGTTCTAGAAATCGGCTATGGTTTTACCTTGTGAAATCCTTATCGAACATAGAATTCTCCTCGATAATCCATTTAAACTCAACGATTAAACTACTCAGACATAATTAAAATAAAATACATGATTAAATATATAGCATGAGATTGATGAAGGAATCTCTCGATTTTAAGAACTATGTCCGAAGAGAACCTCTTCACTAATCTCGAAAGTAAAGAACAAAGGTTAAGAAAAGTAATGTAAAAGCAAGCACATAATAATACAAAAATGAGGCACTGGGTTTTTGGTCTCTAAAGACACATATTTATAGGTCTTGAGCTCTGTTTTCGTATGTCTTTAGGGTTTCTCCTTGATGGGATTCGAACGGTTTTGCAAATGGGCTTACAAAACGAAACATGGGTTTACCGCGGGTCCATGGACTCTGGCGGCGGTGAAACACTCCTTGGCCGCGGGTGGGAAGCTTCAGCCCGTGAAATACCTCTTGGTCGGGGGTGGACAGCTTCCGGGAGTGGCCGGATGGGACGTCTTGATCTTGATGTATCTTTTGATTTAACCGTTGGATCGTCCCTAAATCAGTTGGAATGGAAAGTTAGCTGGTCCTTTTTGAATATCTCCAAAATTGGGCTGGATCAGACGGTGAGAAGAACCCATTTGGCAGTTGAATTTCTGACGGTTTGACTCTGAGTCAAAAATCAGGTTTTTTTTTCTAATTTGCAATGTTTTTGCCTAAGTAACCTGAAAAGAGTCTTGAAATTACAAATATGCGAAAACCGTGATAAAAACATATAAAGGCGAATGAAACACTAGTGTTCTAAAATAGATGGTAAAACGGGTAAAAATACGGTGTTATGAACTCCCCTAGACTTAGACTTTGTTTGTCCTCAAAGAAAACAAAACCAAAGCTCGGAAAGATCAAACAAAAACCATAGGGAACTCGAAATCTCGGAGACCATCCTTTTACACCATGACATCGAACTACATCAAACGTAGCCGTGCCTAGAAAATTTTCACCATAAGTTCTCGTAACACTAGTCCACGGTTTCCGTCATACAAAATCTAAACTTTCAAAATTAAAAATTCCGGTTAACTAGCTCTCTAAATTCATTAAGCACAAATATAAAATTCTCATCAAAAAGACCAAACCAAGACAATCGATGCTAGGTATTAATTAAGGGCATTTATAGCTGACGTTAAAAGTGTTTCGGGTTACCGCAATTTTACCGGAGGATGCGAAATATTATGCAAAACATCAAGAGAGGAAGGACCTATTGAGAACCATAGCTTCCAGCCCCTTCTTATTGCCAAAAAATGTTGCAGTTCCTCCTTTTTCCAAAAACAGAAGTTTTATGTTATTCCCCCGACTTAGAATTTTCTGTGGGATTGGAATGACAGACTTCTTACAAACGAACCATTGATGCCTCATAAGTATTTCGACCAATCCTAAACTCTTTTTAGGCTCTTGTTTCCTTTCCCTTAGGATTTTTCGATTTTTTTTGTTTTTTTTTTGAAAAGGGGAAACGCCTTTTATTGAGATAGAGTCTTACGGGTTCGAAAATTTACCAACTTTTTGAGATTTTCCAAGGCAGAACCAAGCTCTAGTCTTTGTTGATTTCACCTCCACCGATCGCGTATAGCCTACGTCTTTAGTGACTGAAAACTGGGTCGTTCCTCCCTCTCCAGCGTTCTGCACATATCTGCACATAAGACACAAATAGAGAATGCATGAGGTTTGAAAAATGGTTAAGGTTCAAGTAGGGTACCAACTAAAGATGAGTTGGCCATTTAGATATGATAAAGAGTGGTAAAAGGTAAAAGAACGTCCTGAATGTATGATTCATTATCTTTGCCTAGACCTTTGATGAGAAAAATTAAGTCAAGTTAACGTCCAAGTATAATAGAGCTAGTATGTTCCATCCTATAGAATCTCCACGGTCTAAATTCCTCTGGGGATTTCGCATTAACAGAAACTCTCTACCTACCGCCTAGTCTAGAACCAAAATACGAACGAGCATGTTACTAGGAAATAGCGTAGAACCACATTGGTCGGTTGTCGTCATGGATTTCTTTCATCATTCCCTCAAAACGTATTCATACTTTATTGAAAAACTTGAAAAATGCAAAAGAAATCTTGAAAAATGCAAAATGCAAAGACTCATGAAAGAAAAGGTGATTAGTAATAGATGAAATTATCCCTCAAACTTAAATCACACTGTCCCCATTGTGAAATAAATCGATCAAGGACGAGAAATAGATGTATGTAATAATTGAAAAATTTAAGATAAAGAAAACTTACATGGAGGTGTCGGTGAATTGATGTGTGAATGGAATTGTGGTGAATGGGGGATGTTAGATGGTGTTGTGGTGATGGGGAATGGGTGTGGGGGTGATTGGGAATGGATTGGGAAATGATTGGGATCGATCACAGATCGAGGGGAATCGATCGGGATCGACAGGGAGTTGGCCGCGGGTCGGAGGTGCGCGACCGCGGCCAAAAGGAGCTTCGCCGCAGGTCGGTGGGACGCGACCGCGGCCGAAGGCTGGTTCGCCGCAGGTTGGTGGGACGCGACCGCGGCCGAAGGCTGGTTCGTTGCGGGTCGGTGTGTTACACCCGCGATCAACCCTCTTTTTCGGCCAAGTATTTCCTCGCGGTTTGGGCTGGAACGAGCAGTTCCAAACCGTGATTTATTTTCTTTGTCTTTTAGGTTTTATTGATTTTTTTTAATTTTATTGATTTTATTGATTTTTTGAAAGCTGAGACTAAGAAAAAGAAAACGTTAGTAGAAAAAGAAAAATAAATTAAAAATAAAAGCATACCTAAATGGGTTGCCTCCCATTGAGAGTTTTTGTTTAATGTCGTTTAACTCGACATTGGTAGCGAGATGAGCTTAGTCGTAGAAGGACCGTGTCTTTCGACAAGTCTTCTTCGATCTCCTTTCGGTCTCCTCATCATGTGTATCATCGCTACATAGTGAGTCGGGATCGGGGTCTCTCAAATTGAGATATCCTTCCTTCTTGGGCTTGAGCGGGACAACATCGTAGAACACATCTTTGTCGATGTTAGCAAAAGAAACACGTCAATTTGGCTAATCCGTGATGGCTCCGACGGTTGACAAGAAAGGCCATATCAGAGGTGTGCCACGTGATTCTCCTCGTCAAGTGACTTGACTAGCATATCATCTATGTAAACCTCCATTGTTTTTACGAGCTATTCCACAACATCTTGTTGACCAGACGTTGATAAGTTTCTCTAGCATTCTTGAGCCCGAAAGGAATCACCTTGTAGCAATAGATCCCATGATTCGTTATGAACGCTGTCTTTTCCCTGTCGTTGGGGTTCATCATGATCTGATTGTATCCAAAGAAAGAGTCCATAAATGATAGGAGTTTATTGCCCGATGTTACTTCGACCAGGCGATCTATGTGTGGTAATGGGAAGCTGTCCTTCGGACACGCCTTGTTGAGATCGGTAAAGTCCACGCATAATCGCCATTTGCCATTCTTCTTTTTTACTACGACGGGGTTGGCGAGCTAGTCAGGGTACTTTGCTTAGAAGATCGAGCCAACTTTCAGCAGTCGCTCTACCTCGTCATTCACAGACTTAGATCGTTCGAGTCCCAGCTTCCATGTTTTCTGCTTCACAGGTTTGAATGTTGGATCGACGTTTAGCTCGTGGAAAGTCACATTGATGCTGATGCCTAACATATCTTCCGCCGCCAGGCAAATGTTTGTACATTTTCTTTCAAGAAGGTGATCAGCTCGGCTTGGATCGCCTCGTTCAGTGTAGCCCCAATTTCCACACATCGATCTGGATGGGAATCGTCAATACAAAACGAGATTACGGGCTCGCAGGTCGGCCCGACCTTTTCTTCGCAAACTTCTGTGATCTGTAATTGCTATCAGAGTTTAGCTAGGTCATTCTTAGACTATTGGTTCATCTTCTGCTTCTTCCGGTTGGCTTCGACATCAGTTACTGGATTCCTGAGTTTGTGCTCGGTGATGTTGTCGGGATTGAACTAAAAAGTTTTACCCTTTTAGCTAGGCTGCAAGTGCACCACAAAAGCAGTAGTATTTAGGGATCAAATCAACAGGGATTGAATGTTGTCGATTTCTATAGATTTCTAAGTTGTTTCTAGACGTAATCGATTTTATGGGTTTTGTTTGTCACGAATTGTGGCTAGGAGATTTAACTAAATTAAGCAATAAAATAAAACAGCAAGTAAGCAAAGCGAATAATTAAACAAGGTTGTTAATTAATAAACAAAGTGTTGGGCAATCGGAAATTCTCTAAGGTTGATGGCCGAAAATCATAAAGAATTCGTTAGGAGTTCTAAAGTAACTTTTGTCGTCTATTGGTTCTTGAACTTAGAACACGAATATTGTGTGTAGCCTACTTTCGTACATCCTACACACCGATAACTTAAGTACTCGACCTAAGATTTTGTCTCCGGCCGCGCAAAAAGTTATGATGAACGAGCAAGGTCGTTAACGCTCACAACCCCTCCACAAGTATACTTTCGTATCTTGTGACGGTTTTGCTCATCTCTCCTAATTCAAACATATAGATCCAGTACTTTAGTAGCTCTAAAAATATCTAAGTTCAGTTGCAAGGAGATCAATCACGCAAACAAGGTGTATCGCACACAATATTCAAAAGAAATGGACAATTCTTCAAAGACACTCTTTGGAAGAAAACGAAATACTTTATAAAATGCTTGATTGAAAGGTGAATTACAATGAAAGCAAAGCTGAGCTTATATAGTACTCATACACGAAATTAAACAAGAAGGAAATCGCAAAGTAAATGCTAAAACTAGCCGTTTGAGTCATAATGACGAAATCGGCCAAATATGGAAAACGGAGCCTTTCTTGAGTCTTGACAACTTAGGGGCGAATGTCAAGTGTCTAGGTACGTCCTGGTTGCTGTGGAAAAGCTTCACTTCAAGGCCAAACTTCAAATAATAGAGCCGTTGGAGATGAATTGCGAGAATCTCCAAATAAGGCAAGTGTAGCTCAAACTTGATCCTCTTGATCAAGTGAGGTGTGGTGCACCTTAGGTCGTGAAGGGAAGCTTCTAGAAAGATTCTTAAGTGTCTCTTAAGCTCATAGAAACCATTCTCAAGTGGGCTTTCATGTTTGGGCTTCAAAAGATTCCACTTGACATTTTCGGGTAGGATTGAGTCCATTAGATACGTCTCCACTGTTGGGGTTTTTATGAGAGATTGGCTGGGATGATTGGAGAGATCTTGGATGTTCTGGAAACTAGACTCAAATATCTTTCGATCCATATATAAAGCGTCTCCTGAAGTGCAGTGATCTAGAAGCGACACTTGATTGAACATTCGATTGAAATCAGAGCTCAACAACGGGGTTAGGTTCCAACCTTCAAACTGATCAAGCCTGATCAGTCCTTCGTGTTCCAGATGCTTCAGTTTCTCCTTGAACATGATGAAGCTATTTTCCAGACTCTTCCTCCTAATGATTTCCTCTGGGGTTGATTGATCCTTCAAGCCGTTTGCTCGCTTTCCACTCGTTGAAGTAACTTTGGGAGTTACTGTCCCAAATCGATAAGAGAACCGCTGTCGCCAATAAACAAGATCTAAGCTTGTCGTACGCTCAGTACAATTATCTTTTGAATTGGTAGTATCCAAAAGTCCTCCGGTTTTCCAATGTCGGCTTTGTAATGCATCAAACCGATCGTTCATCATAGTCTCCATAATCGGCCCGGTTTGGTCTTGTCCGAGCTTTGAGATCACCTCTGGTGGGCTAGCTGGTTAGATGACCTCATCACACCCTCCCCCTTGGAAAGGTTTTGTCCTCGAAACTTCTAGACCTGCACCAAAATAGAGCAAGTTAGTATCTTCGTAAAGAAGTGAGTCTAGAAATTTACCACGGGTAACGATTGGTGTGGGGCTCAGATATAATCGATGTTGAACATCAGGTGGTTCTTCTTTGATCAGCAAAGAAGAGATGACTCCTCTCCATGGTGTGTTGCTGACTTCCTTGGGCAGTAAGGTAGTCGTTTTAGTGAAATCTCCTTTTACACTTTCGATGTCGCCTTTGTTCCTTTGCGGTTTTGGTCCTTGTTGCTTCTCCTTGGTACCTGAGATATTCTCTAAATTTTTGGCAAGAAACAAGTGTGTTATGGCGGTCATGGAATTATCAAAAGCAACAGAGCAAAATTCAGTTCGAGTCAATTCATCTACTTTTTCTTCTACGTGTGACTCAAGATACAAAATCTGGTTTATAGATTTTTCCACCGAAATTATTTTATCATCAGATTCTATGGGACTTATCACGTCCATGAACACATTCATTGAGTCATCAGAAGTATATAACAGTGATGGATGACTTACCTGATCAGAACTGTCGATGAGTTCTAGTTCCTTCGTCGCCACGGTATTGTGATTTATGGCTCGATCGGGCGGCTCTTCTTGTAGCAGCACTTTGCTGGTGCCACTTCCATTATTTTCAATGGATGCCTTTGTCATAGTGTGCTCCACTCCATGTCATATACCTGCACTAACAACCTTTGGCAAAGACAAGTGCATCAAATCTGAATTCAAAAATTTAAAACCAGAATTTTCTAGACAATTATCTAATGAATTCAGTTTCGGCTCAGGTTTGGAAATTTTAATCTCTTGTCTCTCAGGGCACACAGCAGCAAAATGACCTCTCTTATGACATCTATAACAGATGGTGTCATTTATTTTTAAAACTTTAGAAGACTTACATTGCTCTGTTTTGACTTGTGGCTCATTCTTCGGTTTTGTGCTATGCGTTTGAGATGCATCGGTTTGTTTGGAGGCTGGTTTAACTTCTTTTGCTCCCACTGGCTTCTCAATCTCTGTCTTCTTCTCTAAAGTGCTTTGAGACACTTTCTTTGGCTCAGGACAGCAAGCTTTATTTGACTTAGAAACAGGCTGGAGTTTTGGTGTTGACATCCATCTTCCTGTAGTTGTTTGGAACAGAGACCTCTTTGGGATGTAGCTCCGGTTGTGGAACTTTTGTACAAACTCTCTGTACATACGCTGCTTGAGATTACCCCAAGTGCTAACCGGATTATGGTAGTAGTTCAGAGCTTCTTCTTGTATCCACCATGTAGAAGCTTCTTCATTAAGTGAGTTAATGGCGTAGGTGAGTCTATCCTCCTTTGGAATGTTGTGGGACCTAAACCAATGCTCCATTTCGTTCTCCCATTGTAGGTAAGCTTCTGGTTCTTGCTTATGACCTGAAAAACAAATGTGGCGAGGTTCACAATCTGCTTCATCATCCGTTGGTGCATCATATTGCTCGTCTAGAATGGTGTTGTCGATGGCTGCTTGGTTTGGCTCTTGATCCTCCTCTCCATACTCTGAATTGTCAACAACACTATCTTCTGGCTCCACCTCGTGGCTCCAAGTTTCTTCATCAAACTGGTCACCGCCTCTTGAACTGATTTCAGAATCAGTTTCGTCTCGCCATGAACGATCTTCTCCTATATCGTCTTGTAGATCAGTTTCTTCATACCACGGCTTATGGTATTCCCCTTCTTCACCATGTTCTGGTTCATTGTTGTAGTCTCCTTTGTCTAGACTACATTGAGAGTCAGCCTCTCCCTGCCATGAATCTCTTTCATGGTTATCACCTATATCATCCTCTCGGTCGGTCTCTTCTTCGCTAGACCGAATCGATTGATCGGTGTTGTCTCGGCTACAATCAGGTGGCTCTGGTTCAAGCTCGTCTCCATCAGGGTCTGCTCCATATTCAGAGCTTGAGTAGTCATCTCCTGGCCTTGGTGGAGCTTCATAGTCAGCTTCCTCATCGGTGTAGATTTGGCTTTCTTCTCCTTCACTCCAATGGTCTTCGTGGGCTTGGTAAGTGTATTCTTCCTCTGAATCTCCGATGGCTGCTTCTCAAAGTTTTATTTTCCTCGTAAAACAAAGAAGACAGAGGTAAAGGAAGAGATTAAAGTCGAGTGTAGCAAGAAAAAGGAAAGAAGAAGGAAAAGGCAAATAAAATCAAAACAAAAAGGAAACAGAAAATCGCACAGAATTTTTTATTTTTTATTTTTTTTTAATCTTCGCTGGGTTTAAAAACTATCAAATCAAATTTTAAAATTCCAGGACTAATTGTTTTGGCTTTTATATTGAATTGAGAAACTAAAACAGTAAACGAAAAAAATTTCTGAGTTTTTATGAGTTTTATAAAAATGAAACAACAAGAACAGCGACAAAAGACAATTTTTATGGGTTTTATGATTTATATGAAGAACAATGAAACAAATGAAACAAATGAAAAAAAAGGAACGAAATAACCTGATAGATAGGAGCTTTTAAAGCTCTGATACCAAAATGATATAAGCACGGAATCACTCCAATACTATGACCACTCGATGATCGAGAGATTCCAAGCTTTGTTGCGGAAGTGGGGACGATGGTGAGATGGAAGGTGATGGTTTTGATTGATTCTCTCAATCGAGTGTTGATTGACTCTCTCAATCTAGTGATCGAACCAACTTATTTGAATCACACAAATAAGTTAAATCTGAGGTTTCTTAAGAACAAGGTGTATCGCACACAATATTCAAAAGAAATGGACAATTCTTGAAAGACACTCTTTGGAAGAAAACAAAATACTTTATAAAATTCTTGATTGAAAGGTGAATTACAATGAAAGCAAATCTGAGCTTATATAGTACTCATACACGAAATTAAACAAGAAGGAAATCGCAAAGTAAATGTTAAAACTAGCCGTTTGAGTCATAATGACGAGAATCGGCCAAATATGGAAAACGGAGCCTTTCTTGAGTCTTGACAACTTAGGGGGGAATGTCAAGTGTCTAGGTATGTCCTGGTTGCTGTGGAAAAGCTTCACTTCGAGGCCAAACTTCAAATAATAGAGCCGTTGGAGATGAATGGCGAGAATCTCCAAATAAGGCAAGTGTAGCTCAAACTTGATCCACTTGATCAAGTGAGGTGTGGTGCACCTTAGGTCGTAAAGGGAAGCTTCTAGAAAGCTTCTTAAGTGTCTCTTAAGCTCATAGAAACCATTCTCAAGTGGGCTTTCATGTTTGGGCTTCAAAAGATTCCACTTGACATTTTCGGGTAGGATTGAGTCCATTAGATACGTCTCCACTGTTGGGCCTTTTATGAGCGATTGGCTGGGCCGATTGGAGAGATCTTGGATGTTCTGGAAACTAGACTCAAATATCTTTCGACCCATATATATATCGTCTCCTGAAGTGCCGTGATCTGGAAGCGACACTTGATTGAACATTCGATTGAAATCGGAGCTCAACAACGGGGTTAGGTTCCAACCTTCAAACTGATCAAGCCTGATCAGTCCTTCGTGTTCCAGATGCTTCATTTTCTCCTTGAACATGATGAAGCTATTTTCCAGACTCTTCCTCCTAATGATTTCCTCTGGGGTTGATTGATCCTTCAAGTCGTTTGCTCGCTTTCCAGTCGTTGAAGTAACTTTGGGAGTTACTGTCCCAAATCCATAAGAGAACCGCTGTCGCCAATAAACAAATCTAAGCTTGTCGTACGCTCATTACAATTATCTATTTAATTGGTAGTATCCAAAAGTCCTCCGGGTTTCCAATGTCGGCTTTGTAATGCATCAAACCGATCGTTCATCATAGTCTCCATAATCAGCCCGGTTTGGTCTTGTCCGAGCTTTGAGCTCACCTCTGGTGGGCTAGCTTGTTCGATGTCCTCATCAATGTGCTACAAGAGGCGCTCTAATTCGAGAACGAGGAACGGTACACTCACTTTCACTATACATGGATACTCTTATTCGCTAACCGTTCCTGAACTTTGTGAAGCTTTGAAACTTCAATATCTCGATGAGATTAACCCCGAGGAGGACCCCGATAAGGACTTGTGGCGGGTAATGGACAAGGCGTCTACGGCAACGGAAGATCTAAGGCTTCTTTACTTACGCATCTCGCTGTCCACTTCATATATAAGTTCTTGGCGTACACCATCTTTTCGAGAAAAAGTACGGCGAGTGTCCGCAAAACTGAGCTCGTAACTCTTCATTTACCATTCACAGCTAATCCATGTTATTCTTGCTTCGCTTGCATCAATGCAAAGAATTTTGTAAAGGTGAAACACGAAGCGCCCGCCACGAGATCCGAAGATTCTACCACTGCTTTCGGAAGCATCATCACGGCAATCCTACAAACCGTCAACTTCGATTTCTCGACTGAGACTCCACTTCACGGGACTTGGTTTGATCTCATGCAGTTTTCCCGGGAGCATACTATCTCTCGCGCATCGCTCGACCCAGACAGATTTGGCTACAAGTACTGCCCAAACGCCGTGGCCAAGGCCAAGCGAGATGCAGCTGCAGAGCATTCTCGAATACTCCTACTAGCACAAGCCCGTGCACCATTTGGTCCTGCGAGCTTCTCACGCACACACATACCAGTATATGCAGCCATGGAAAGGAAACTACAGCGACATGAGAGACGATACAAGTGTGTGATACGCTTTCTTGAGGAGAACCACCAGTTCGATGGTAACCTATCCAAGTCCGAGACAAATGGCTCACGTGACATTTAGCCTCGCACTTCATCACTCACGACCAGATTACACATAACGACCACGGTTCCATCGATCTTTTTCCCTCTCTTGTTGTTTTGCATAATATCTAGCATCCTCCAGTTGAAATACGGTAACCCGATACACTTTTAACCTCACCTCTAAAAGCATTTAATGCCTAGCCTCGATTGTCATGGTTAGTACTTTTGATGACAATCACATAACCCTTACGGATACCGTGGACTAGCGTTGCAGTACTTTGGTGAAAATTTTCTAGACTGAGTCCCGATTGATGCATTTTGTTGGTTATGGTTTAGAAGGACGGTCACTGAGATTTTGTTAGTTCCAACGTTTTCGAAAACTTCTTTCTGAGGTTAGATTTCTGTTTTGTTAGAGAAAAAATAAAGATCTAAGTCTGGTGTAGTTGATAACACCGGTTTTTGACCATTTTATAGATCAATTTAATATATTTTGCAGGTGTTTTAACTCCGTTTTCAATGGTTTTCAAGTGATTTCCATGTTTTAGAGTGTTGAATGATATTTCATGTAAATTGGGATAAAAGAGTGCACTTCAGAGAAAAGGTACGTTTTTGGATAAACTTGGACCTTCAGAAGTATTTCAATTAAAGAAGACCTTCTCACACTCCGATCATCCCCAAATTTTTGATACAACAAAGAAGAGATAACCAGCTTTCAAATGCAATTGGTTCGGAGACATTCCAATGGTTAGATCTTCAAAGGCAGCCAAAGCTGCCAAAGCTGCCTTGAAGCGGAATCACTGCGGGCAGAGAAGCTGCACCCGCGGCCAAGAAGAGGAAGGCCGCGGTCAGTGGAGACGCGCCAATGGCCAGCAGGCATTTCGCAACGGTCAGAGACTACGCACCTGCGGCCAGCCCCTGTGCGACCAATTCGACTTCGTTTTAATCCTGATGCCTTTCTCCTTATTGTTTTTATTTAATTATTATGATGGTTAACTCAGCTATAACTGAGTAGTTTCTTTGTTGGGTATAGGGTTCTCTAGGGGCTCTCACGGTTCTATTTATCATTAAGTTTTTAGGTTAGGATATCGATTAGAGTTCTTTGTTCTATCCTTTTTGTTAATGCATGTTGCTTGATTGATAACCTATGCAACTGAGTCTATGTATTTTTAGAACCACGAAAGTGCTGGATCTATATACTTGATCTAGGGTAGGCGAGCAATTCCGCTACAAGATACGAAAGTTTACTTGTAGAGGGATTGTGAGCGTTAACAAACTTGTTTGTGTCATCATAATTTTCTGCGCGGCCAGAGACGAAAGCTACTGGTCGAGTATATAAATTATAGGTGTTTATGATGTACGAGAGTAGGCTACACACATTATCGTGTTCCAAGTTCAAGAATCAATCGACGACAACAGTCGCTTTAAAAAATCCTAATAAATTTCTTATGATAATCGACTGTGATCCCTACAGAGTTTCCGATTGCCCAACGTTTCGTTTAATTGTTTACAACCTCGTTTTACTTATTCGCTTTGCTTACTTGTTTTCTTATTTTCTCGCTTAGTTTAGTTTAAATTCCTAACAACAAAATCGTGACACATAAAAACCGATTAGGTCTAGACACAACTTAGAAATCAATAGAAATCAACGACACTCAAATCTCTGTTGATTTGATCCCTTAAATACTATTGTCTTTGCTGTGCACTTGCAACTTTGCTTAAGGGTAAAGCTTGTCAAGTCAATTCCCATCACATCACGACCAAGAGAGACTCTTAGACAACTAAGAGAGCTTAGAAACACCTTCCCATGCAGCAGCAATCACAAGATCAGGCGGATTTCTTTGCTAGTCCACTTTTCTTTTATGGCCGCGTTCACACTTAGAGCCATAAATCTCCAATGGCTATATTTTCAAGACCACCACGTTTTAGGAGACTTCTATGACGACCAGAATGTTCAAAGGAAGCTCACATATCCCCTTAAACCGTCCATATACAAAGACGACATCACTTTTCTTGCTTTAGCCGATTCTCGCCATAATAGCCCAACAACTAGTTTTTGATGTGTTTAGTGTGCGATTCACTTGTATTCCTTTGATCATCTGATTGAGAGAGTCAATCACCACGGATTGAGAGAGTCAATCATCATGGATTGAGAGAGTCAATCAAACAGTCACCTTCCATCTCAACATCACGCCCACTTCCGCAGAAGCTTGTTAGCGATTTGATCACCGTGAGATCAATAAGACAAGGTGGATTCCGAGTCTTATATAATCATGGAACAAAGAGAAAATTGAGAACCTTTTCCCGCTGTCTTAGACCAAGTAGACAGGGAGAAGATGATTCCTGTGTCTGGCTTCCTAACAAATCAGGAGTTTATACCTCAAAATTAGGTTACCATATCACCATGATAAATGCAAACCAGAAGCATCCGCCTGCAGAAAGTTTTGATCCGCAGAATTTCAATTGGATCTCTACAATCTGGTAAGGGAATTTTTCCCAAAAACTTCGGGTTTTCATGTGGAAAATTATGTAGAAGGCTCTTCCCTTAGGCGATAATCTACTGGGCCTCTTCGATAACTCTTGCTGCATTCATTGTGGAGAGCTCGAAACCACTGAGCACTTATTCTTTCATTATGATTTCTCTCAACATGTCTGGCGTTTAGCTCCGTTCAAAACCGCTATCGACTCAGCAAGCATCACTGATTTCCAAATAGCCCTTACAGCCTCCAAACACATGGTATGCCTTCCTCCAATTGGTTTAGGTATTGGACATTTGTTTTCATGGCTTTGCTGGTCCATATGGTCAACACGGAACTATCGTATATTCGAAAACAAAGCCTTCACACCTGAGGAAACTCTAGTTGAGGCCATTACTGAAGCTCGAGAATGGCAAGAAGCTCAACACTCAATCAAACCTCGATCACCCGTTGCAGCAGCTCCCTTTTCTCCCCATAGCTCATGAGGTTTGATCACCTGTCACTCTGACGCAGCTTGGCACGATATATCAAAAATGGTTGGACTTGGATGGATTTTTTGAACCGTAACAGCATTGAATTACATAGGAACAACTCAGCAGAATCCTTTGTGTTATCTCCCCTACTGGGAGAAGCGTTGGCGATACAAACTGCGCTAACCCAAGCTTTGGAGAAGGGGTACACACAACTATGCCTCAAATCTGATGCTTATGATCTCATCCGAGCCATCAACAATCAGAATCAGCTAAAGGAGCTCTATAGACTTCTCTGTGATATTCAATCCCTTGATTATCTTTTTCAAGGTATTTCGTTTGTCTATTTCCTGCGCCTTGCCAACTTGTTGGCCGACGTGTTAGCTAAGAGTGCTCTTCGTAAGTTCTCTAACTCTTCCTCTACTATGTAAGACCTTATAATTTTCTTTAAAGAAGATGATGTTCAAAAAAAAATATATATGAACGCCGAACAAATTTTACTTTTAAGAAAAAACAAACAATACTAGATTCATATTTTAGTATAATATCTTAGTTATATCTTTGTATAAGTTTTTATATAATAATTATTAGTTTATGATATTAATGTTAAAAGTTTTGTTAAATTTTTTATTTTATTATCTTATCGAATTGTGTCATATTTTGAACCGGCCCAACTCGAGATAAGAAAAATTTATTAATTTATGGTGTTTATTAATTTATAGATTTTCTACTGTATATGTGTTGTACCTAGAATTACAACGGTCAAATTTTATAAATAGGAATAAATAGCGGACTTTGGTTTATCTTTAATAACATAAGAGCCGAGGGACTATCGAGCAATAAACAGAAAGAATATTGCTCGAGAGGATTAAAACAGATCTTGAAGCGATTTAGACAAGGTTTTTGGAAGTAAAGTGGATTTAGTATTTCGATCTCAATAGTGATTGTACAAGAACAAGAACAAAGAATTGCTAAGTGTTTAGGTGTGTAGCGCTTGTTGCGGGAAGAAGAAGTTGTTAGTCCATTTGCCCTCATCCTTACTTTATACTATGAGATCGTGCTTAACGCTACCATTTTCTCCGTCTAATTCGCTATGAATGGTCTTTAATTCCGAGGCTCCGGCTGTTATGTTCAGGCGCCTTAATATACCGGTATGAATTAGTCTTTGTCTTATCAGAGTTGACTAATGGTTTTCCATTTAATCTCATTTGACTTTAAACTTCACCTCGGTGGGCCTTTCAGTTCGGATCGTCACCTCATTATTTGTTCTTGTTTTATTCTCTCAAGATGGGGACAAGAGCATACAATAATATCACTTTGGCGCAGCTCAATTTTACCCTTTTTCACAATACCATTTTCACACAGCTTAATTCATTCATTAACTAAAAGAAAAAGATTGATTTCAAATCATAATTTAATACAAGAGAAGAATAATTAATCTAAAAATCACACATTAATTAATACAAGCAGAAGGGAGAGATAGGCGAAAGAATCAACGGGAAAGGATTTGATATGATTGATAAACGAAGTAAGGAAAGATTGGAGCTCTGCCATTCTCTTCTCACTTTTTTCTCCAAACTATCTGCAAACCAAAAATAAAATAAACTTTAGTAATGGAATCATAGTGATTATTCTTTGTACATTTCTGAGCTAAGTGTCTACGTATCTACTTATAGTAGTCGGAAATGTGCATGCACATTAATTAACATATATTATATATATTTTTGACCAAAGAAAACATCACATGTATATTTTTTTAACCGATTGGGCTAAACACGTTTAAGTGATATATAAGTTTCTTAAAGAAGAATTAAATTTTAATTCAATTGAAAGAGAAAATAGTATACTCTTTTAGCTGGAGTGAATTTATCAGATGGAACAAGTGTAGCCCGGAGGTGGATTTTTGCCACAGGTAAGAAGAAGCTGAAGAGCAACGGGGACGTAAAGCTTAAGGTTAAGAGCCTTAAGCTTGAGTGTAGTGCAGAGACAAGCGGCGGCTTCAACTTCAACGAGGCCTTTAAGTAACGGACAGCATTTGTTAACTGCTGGGTCTCCAAGTCCTATCTTTACTAAACCTCCCAACAAGTCCACGCACGCCCCCAACTTCAGTGTGTCTATTGGACATGTCGCCTTCCCACTACCCGGGGGTGGAGGACAATCCTTCCCTCCTGTAGCCGGTGGGTTTGTCCCCGGTGGAAGTAGAGGACCCACAATTGGTAATGGTGGCAATGGCAATGTGGGATTCACCACCGGAGGTATCGGTAGCCCGCCCACCGGCGGAAGTGGTAACTCTGGGACAGTCACCGGAGGAATGGGTAGCTTTGGGACGGTCACTGGAGGAACGGGTAGCTTCGGAACAGTCACCGGAGGAACTGGAAGCTTAGGTACGGTCACCGGAGGAACGGGTAGCTTTGGAACTGTCACCGGAGGAACGGGTAGCTTTGGAACTGTCACCGGAGGAATGGGTAGCTTGGGAATTGTTACCGGAGGAACAGGTAGCTTAGGGACAGTTACCGGAGGAACGGGTAGCTTGGGAACAGTCACTGGAGGAATGGGTAGCTTGGGAACGGTGACAGGGGGTTTAATGGAGGGTTTACCGCCCTTCCGGTGGTTGCAGGATCCGCATGAGAGTGAATGTTGGGGAAAGCAGATAATGCAAATGAGGAAGAGACAGAGAGAGAGCGATGAGAGTTTGGATGAGTCCATGTTGAGAAGAGTGGATGGAGGAAAGATAAGAATGGGTATATGACTATATATGCAAGAATTGGAAGAAGGGATCACGTGAACATGGGGGCTACTTCTGCAATAAGAAGAGAAGCCCCAAAATAAGCATGGTTGGCAATTATCATAAGAATACAAGATTCCCTTGATGACCCATCGCTATATCGCATCACATGTCCCCGCCTTTTTTTCACTCCTTTGTTCGTGCCTCTTTGTCTTGGGGTTACTGCAATTTTTAACGAAAGTAACTACAGTTTCAACACTGTACAATCATGGTTTCTCCTAATCAATATATATACAAGCGTGTTGAAGTAGTAGTGAATGTAACGAGTTAAATTAACGGCAAGGGACAATGACTAGGATATGAGTTATAATTTCGAAGGTATGTACGTTGTTAATATGAACAAAAGTAAAACACAAGTAGAAAGAAATAAAATTGAATAACATATTTTTTTCAATTTTTTAAGAAATAATAACTACAATAACCTTGAAAAGTAGTGGTTTTTGTAGACTAACTATGTCTCAATTTTCTAAAACTAAACTAACCTTCAAAAGTTACCAAAAGACATTAAAACATATTTTTTGTTTTAATAACGCAAATACCATTTTAATTTTTTTTTTACAAAAAAACTAATTAAAAAAAATCTTAATTTGTTTTTTCTCTCTCTCACTTACGACTTCTCTCTCTCTCTCTTCTTCTTCCTCTTCTCTCTTTCTCTCTTTCTCTCTTTCTTTCTTACAAAAAAAATTGTGTGTCATCGGCGATTGGCGATTTCAAAGACCTATCGTCTTCCTCGACGAGTTTGTCGACGACTTCGGTGTGGATTCCGAGTTCCGGCGTCGATTAGGTAAGAAACTTTCGTTTTCATTTTCCGAGTCAGTCTTTTGATCTTTCGCGAGTTTCTTCGGCGAGTTTGACGAAGTGACGTGCAACAGGTCTGAGAGGTGACGGTTCTGAGGGGCTACAGAGTCGAGTTCTCGGCGAATCCAGTTCGAGTAGCGGCGTCTTCGTCCGAAAGTGACAATTTTCGAGAAAAAATTAAATCCTAATTTCTGTGTTGCAGATATCTTACAAAAGCTGTGATTTCGGTCGATGCTTGACGCTTTGATCGGGCACTTAGTCAGCGGACTTCAGTTTTGCTCCAGAACGCTCCATAAAACTCCAATATCTCCAATAATGCTCCAAATATGCTAAAACCTGTAAAAACACTCTAAAATGCTCTATAATAGAATAAAGACTCGATAAAACGGACTTATATCATGACTTAAACGGGGTAAAAACCATGATATATCACTAGGTGCATGACTCTCAAGCCGGACAACTCAACAAGCAAACCAGACAGTTTAATCTGGTACCAGCAATCAAATCCTAACTCGATACTCTAACCTTCTACCCATTACTCATTACCCAACGCGACATATAAAAAGGCAGCAACGGTTTAAGAATAGGCTAATGGCATCAAATCAAATATTGGAAAAAGGGGAAAATGCAACACGCCCTCACCTGACTGCATGCGGTGGAGAAGGAGGAGGATACGGTGAAGGTGACGTGACCAACTCACCTCTGATCTCGTCGGAAGAGCTCGGTGAAGGAGTTGGAGAGGCAGGTCCGGTACGTTTCACTGGAATGGCCATATCTTCTGACTCGAGTCTCCGATCCGGATAATCTCGGGCTTCAGGGAAAGATGAGTCCCGGGGTTTCAATTGGATAGGTAATATGTCTCTTAGTTCGCAGCGGTTCTTCGGGAGAACAGCCCGCAAGGTGACGGCGGCGGTTAGGGTTTTATGGTGAACGGCAGATTCGACACTCGTCACTGGAATGGCGATATCTGTGGACTCAGGTCTCCGTTCCGGTCAAACTCGATCTTAATGGAACGATAAGATCCGGGGCTTCGATTTGATTGGTTCTGCATCTCGTGGGTCTTAGCAGTTCACCGGGAAATTCCTCTGAAAGGTGGCTGACGGTTCCTGTGCGGAAGAGAGACAAGGAGGAGGCTGGTCTCGACGGTGAGGAGGAGAGGGGCGGCGCCGGTGAGAGCGAGGGGTCACGCAGGGAGAGAGAGAGGAGAACAAGGTGCCGAGAGAGAGAGAGAAGAGAGAGGAGCCGCGAGAAGAGAGAAGAGAAAGAGAGACTAGGGTTTATTTTTCCCTTGCTTAGGCTTATATACGGGCCTTGGTACGGTTTAGACAGATTTAAAAAATTGAACCGGGTCGGGTTATCACAAATGGGGTGAACACGCGTCAACTTGCTCGACAGCGATTACTGGAATTTCCACGTTCTGGTGCTCAACTTTCTTTCTCCCCAAAGCTTGTATTCATCGGATCAACTCCCTCTGCAGCAGTTACCTATGGAAAGGAAATATTGAGGGTCACCATTATGCTAGAGTGTCATGGGAAACTGTAACTCATACTAAAAAAGAGGGTGGTCTAGGAATAAGGGATCTCAATGTTTGGAATATGGCTTGCTATCTTAAGCTGATATGGCTCCTTTTCTTTCAAGGGGGCTCGGTGTGGGTTGCTTGGTTTAAAAACGAAATTCTTAATGGATGTCTCAACAACTTCTGGACAGCAAAGCCACACAAGAGTCACTCATGGCTCGAAAATAAGCTACTGAAGATTAGGGGTGAAGGTTACAATTGGATAAAACTGAGAATTGGTAATGGAAATACATGTAGGTTCTGGTCTGATAATTGGTCCCCTTTTGGGAGCATTCAGAACTTCCTCTTCAGCCATTGTAACTCTCGACTAGGTGTCCCTGAAACTGCTACAATCTCAAGTCTCTATCGCCAAGGGCAGTGGCACCTGCCACACGCAAGGTCAGATGCTCAATTAAGCCTTCACGTTTATCTCACTACAGTTCAACTAACGGAGGAAGATGACTACTACGAATGGGAAATAGATGGAAAAGTGAGCAATCGTTACGCTACGGGACAAGTTTATAGCAAGCTCACAGAGGATTTGCAAGAGGTACCTTGGGTGAATGTGGTCTGGAACATTGGCGGGATCCCAAAGCACAATTTTTTGGCTTGGCTGGTAGTCTTGAATAGGTGTCCAACTAGAGATCGCATCTTGAGTTGGGGACTAGCTACTGACCCGTTGTGTCTTATGTGTAACTCGAATAGCGAGAGTCGGGATCATCTCTTCTTCGATTGTCTGTTTACCTGGTCGATTTGGTCCTCTGTTGCTTTGAGATGTCTTCTCCAAGCAGATCATCATTGGTTTGGATCCCTGGTGCAGATGCAGAATCTCTCGGGAGGGAAGGCGCGACGGAGGCTAATATTGTTGTGTTGGCAGGCGACAATGTATGGAATTTGGTCGAAGAGAAACGCCAGACTTCATAGGAATATCTTTCTAACTACTAATGCGATCTCTTCTACAATTGATCTCCAAGTCCGAAATCGAATAGCTAGTTACAGAGAAGCGAATCCGATTCTCGCTTCGAAGATGCTACAATTATGGTTCTCTACAAGTTCGACTTCAATCGTCTGAGAAAATTTCTGATTCGTGTTATTTTGATTAAATGGTTCTCCAATCGTCGGAGAACACTTCATCTCCTTCCTCGACGGTTTTTGACTTCTGATTCGCGGGTATCACTATTGGCATGGGCCTTGGGCTCAGATTCATTTCCTAGTTCAATTTAGATCTGAATGCAGGTTATTTGCTGATGTACTGGGCTTGGCCCATAATCTAATATAGCCTTATAGCCTTGTAATTTCTCTTTTTCTCATGCATTAAATATGAAAGCCTTTGGTCAAAAACTTGCTCGACAACGTTGGATTATACGGGTGGATCGTCATTACGAAGATCCGTTTTTTTTTTTTTTAATGTTAAATTTATTCACACAAAAAAATGGTTTACAAATTCGGCATCAACTTTTAGAGAAATTCAAATAGAAAATAGATGATTGAAAGTAGAACCATCTACATAATCCTTTCTCGTAGTCGTGGTCTCCTAGGCGGATGGAGCTAAAGCGATTACGCATATTCTTGTCGATGAGTTTGATCATCCGTTGAGGGGGAGTTGGTTCTTCACCATGTTGACGCCTATTCCGTTCTCCCCCCAAATGGTATAACGAAGATTGGAAGACGTACCGTGTGATGAATGTTGTAAGGTGATCAAAGCGTGAATCATGGATGAGAATGTCCCAGCTCGTGGTGAAATGGTTACCGAGCAGCTTGTGCGTGAGTGATTTCCAGACTTCCGAAGAGTATCGACAATCGAAGAACAAGTGATTGCGTGATTCATGAGGGTGATTACAGAGTATGCAGGGAATGTGTTGCGTCCCTCTCTAGCTGGCGGCTCTGTCCGGGGTTGATAGGCGGTTTAGCACAGCTAGCCTTGTAAGAAAAGAGTACTTAGGTGTAGCGTGCTTGAACCATATTCATTTATGCAAAAGCGTTATAGGATGCACTGTTCTGATCTGATTCAGGGTGCTCTTGGTTTGAAAGTTGCGCTTGTAAGAGCTCCCGGAGGCTCGTCAGAGCTGAATATCTCCCCCCTCTGTTCGTTTCCGTGCAGCCTCGCTAATAGCTTCCTCAATTTTGTTGAAGTTCTCCGTTATATGCCTTCTCCTACGATGGTTATTTAAAACCGTTGCAACCGAAGACCAACAGTCAAACCATGAGAGCATGTGCTGGTATTCCCATATCAATATACCCCCGAGGACCCGTTATGTCCAGTAATCTGCCCAACGAAGACCAACAGTCAGAATAATGTAGAGTAGCCATTTCGAAGAACGACATTGAGGAAATTTGTTGCAATATCCCGATATTTAAGTAACTGTTTCCACATCCATGAACCAGCACTTGTGTTGTCTTTGACTAACCATATAGAGCCTTGTCGGAAGAGCATTTTCTTTACCCATTCAACCCAGACCGAAGGTTTGTTTGAGACAATTCTCCATATCAGTTTGAGACAGCTCACTGTATATGCTTCCTTTAAGGACCTAATCCCGAGCCCGCATTCTGATTTTGGGTAGCATATATCACGCCATGCCACTTTCGCCTTGTTCGGATTAAGATCTGGGCCTGACCAAAGAAAAGCCACACAGAGTTTTTCAATTTCCTCGATGAAGCCACTTGGAAGTCGAAATGCAGAAATCTAAAAGTTTGTGATGCTTCCTATGACTGATCGAAGGAGCTGCAGCCGGCCTGCGAAAGAGAGATGTATTCCTCTCCAGGAGATGAGCCGCATTCTGATTTTGTCAATTAGAGGTTCATAATATGCTATTCTCATTTGCTTTGTCAATAGGGGCAAGCCCATGTATTTCACTGGTAGCTGTCCGATTGTAAAGGGGAAGCTCGCTGTGATATCAGCTCGAGTCTGATTTGAAACGCCGCCCAAGTAGAGGGTAGATTTTTGTAGACTAATCTTGAGTCCTGACATTACCGCGAACTCATCAAAGATCTTTATAGTTTCTTCAACTGACCTTTGATTCCCCTCAAAGAAGACCATAACATCATCTGCAAAACATAAGTGTGTAATCTGGATCCCTTTACATTTCGGATGATAACCAATTCTCCTTTCCATAGCTGCCTTATCCAACATTCTCGACATAACATTCATGTAGATGACAAATAAATATGGGGAGAGCGAGCAACCTTGTCTCAATCCACATTTACTATTGACTTAACCAGCTAGCTCGCCATTCACCTGATTTGAGAACGAGACACTTGAGATGCATAATTTGATCTAGTGAATGAATTTCTCTGGGAAGTTCAAAGCAGCGATAGTGTTCAGTATAAAACCCATTGAACTTAGTCGAAAGTTTTCGAGATGTCTATCTTCATAGCGCATCTTGGGGATACAGAGGCCTTGTGATAATCTTTAACTAATTCAGTCGCCAATAAAACATTCTCAATCAGAAGACGATCTCTTACAAAAGCTGACTGATTCCCACCAATGAATTTCGGAAGCATTACCTTCGGTCTATTGGCAATAAGCTTTGAGATTATCTTATAGATCACATTACAGCAGGATATCGGCCTATAATCTCGCATTTCTTTTGCTTCATCCTTCTTGGGTATAAGTGCCAAAATCGTAGAATTGAGACCTTTAGGCAAGTTGCCTTTGGAGAAAAAATATTGGACAGCCACAGCTACATCACTCCCGATAATTGGCCAAGCTATTTTAAATAACTCACTAGTGAAACCATCTGGCCCCGGAGACTTGTCATTCGGCATAGAGAATACGACTTTCTTTATTTCCTCTTCTGAGATTTCATTGTCCAGAAATTGGTGCGGTCTATCTCTGTGCATCGGAAGTCTATAAGAGACTGCATGTTCTCGATGGATACACCTATATAATATTATGGTATGTGGGTCAAAAATTCTTTGAAAAACCGCTCAGCTTCGAGCTTAACCTCCTCCTCTGTGTTTAAAACTTCACCACTCGGAGCTACTATTTCCCTTAAAGTGTTCCTCATCTTCTGAGCTTGAACTGACTTGTGAAAAAACTTGTTATTCCCGTCTCCAACACTGAGCCAGTGAAATTTTGATGTCTGCTTGATAAACCCCTCTTCTAGAGTTGACAGGAGTTGCCATTTATCATACGCTATAGCCTCTGCTTCCATTGTTGTCGGTGATGGGTCAAGAAGCGTTTCAGTTTGCTTAGAGAAAAGGTTCTCATGAGCCTCCCTTGTACTCTTCGGAAGGTTTCCCAACTTTTCTCTCCCTAGATCATGTAAGAGAGGCTTCATAGATTTTAACTTCTTTGAAAGACGATATAGGGCTGAAGTGGAGACAAATAGTGGAGTTGTAGTTTCCCAGAAGTCCCACAGTTGTCATGAATTGCAGAAGCTTTGTCAGCACGTTCACAAATTTGAATGGTTTCGTTTTCCTTCCAACAACCACCTCTAGCTCAAACCGGCCTCGAGAGTGATCTGAAGAACCGCCAGCATCAAAAACACAGTATGATTGCTAGTAAATATCCAACCAGTTCTCATTTACTAGCAAACGATCTAATGTTTTGCATATAAGACCCTCCGGTTGTTTATTGCACCATGTGAGGCGAGGCCCATGATATCCCAAGTCAAGTAACGAACAATATCGTAGTAGATTTTGAAAATCTCTCGTGCGTTGGGGCAGTGATTCCAAACCATTTGAGTGTTCTTCTCCTCTAAGAATCTCATTAAAATCGCCACATATCATCCAAGGTGTTCTACGAAACAATGGAGAGTCGTGGTGATTTTTAATATCCTCCCATATAAATTTTCTTTCTTCCATAGAATTTGAGGCATAAACAAATGAGCAAAATAATTCCTCTTCTCTGCCCTCTAGTAAAACAGAGCATGTTATCATCTGTTTACTCTTGAAAAAAGGTGTTAATCTCGCTGTGTCTTTCCATATCACCCATATACGACCCATCGGATTGAATTCTTAGTTTGACATAAACGAACAATCTTGAAAAACCGAAGAAACCATTTGAGATTATTTGCTTTCCTTGACACGAGTCTCCAACAAACATCCAAATTGCATAGAACTATTATTTACCCATTGACGGGCGATGGAATGTTTTGAGATTTTGTTTAAGCCACGAACATTCCAGAAAAAACCGACATTAAGGATTTTTTCGAGAGGACCGTCTCGTTTGAACAATAAGAGTTGATTTCTTAGCTTTATAAGTATTTGGATCAATATCAATAGGTGGCTTACGGTTATCCTTACTACTTCAGATAAGAGATTGTTGTGACGACGCAGCCTCATTATCCTTCCCGTATACTAGACAAGTTGGTCGTTGAGCTTCCCTTCATAGTTGCTATTAAGACTTCTCCAGCTTTCAGGATATATGTGAAGAAGATGGTGTCTAGCAACGTGAACCTTGAGGAGGGTGTCATGATGATTAAAGTTGAGTACAGCGCAATTCTACTCAACACTATCCCAAAGAAGCTACCAGACTAAGGGAGCTTTGTTTTGGACTGCACTATTTTCACAGAGAGATTCAAGCGTTCTCTCTGCGATACTGGGTCGAGTGTGAATCTCATGCCACACTCAGTTGCTAAGCGAATGGGGATAACATATTTCCAATCTACAAGGACTTTGCTGGTACTTGCTGATCGCTCAGTGCGACTTCCAGAGTGACTACTCGAAGATGTCCCAATCAAGATTTCGAATTGCTTAATCCCAACAGATTTCATCATCCTGGTGTACGATGCTGAGCCTAAGGATCTTCTTATCCTGGGCAAACCATTCCTTTCAAATGCTGGAGCTTTGATTGATTGCAAGAATGTACATATAGATCTTAACATCGGTGACTTGGTTATGTCGTTCAACATGGAGAAGATGATAAAGAGACCAACCATCGATGGGCAAACTTTCTTTGTGGATACTTTCAGCGATATAGCTGAGGAGTATTTCTTGGAGATGCACCCTGAGGATCCACTTGAGAGAGCATTGGTGTGCTCTGATGACTCAGATGAGTTTTTGAGTGATGCTGCTGCTGGGTACGCTAAGATGCTCGATTCAACTGATGCAGTATCGATCGATACCCACTGTATCGATCTATACTAGGCGTGTGCGATAGAGGAGTTGGCCGAAACTCCTAAGAAGGCTTGTGAGCTTGGTGATTGGAGTAAGGAGAAAGCTCCTAAGATCGAACTTAAGCCACTTCCAGCCGAATTGAGGTATGTTTTTCTTGGTCCTAATTCCACATACCCTGTGATTGTTAATGCTTCCTTGAACAACGCAGAGATTACCTTACTGCTGAGCAAGCTGCGCAAGTATCGCAAGGCTCTCGGCTATTCTCTTAATGACATTTCAAGTATCTCCCCAGACCTATGCATGTACATGATTCACCTGGAGGATGAGTCAAAGTCTTCGATTGAGTGTCAAAGGAGGCTGAATCCGAACCTGAAGGAAGTGGTCAGGAAGGAGGTGATGAAATTGTTGGAAGCAGGGATTATCTACGCCATCTCAGATAGTTCTTGGGTTAGTCCTGTTCTTTTTGTGCCTAAGAAAAGAGGTATAACTGTGGTGAAGAACGAGAAGGATGAGCTGATCTCTACAAGGACAATCACTGGTCACAGGATGTGTATTGACTACAGGAAGCTGAATGCGGCCACAAGGAAGGATCACTTCCCATTGCCATTCATCGACAAGATGCTGGAGAGGTTAGCGAGTCACTCGTACTACTGTTTTCTCGATGGGTACTCAGGCTTTTTCCATATTCCTATACATCCAGTGGACCAGGGGAAGATGGCTTTTACATGTCCTTATGGCACATTCACCTACAGAAGAATGCCATTTGGATTATGTAACGCTCCAACGACCTTTCAGAGATCTATGATGTCGATTTTCACAGACAAGATTGAGGAGTTTATGGTGGTGTTCATGGATAATTTTTCTGTGTATGGATCGTCATTCAAGGATTGTCTGGATAACTTGTGCAAGGTGCTTCAACGATGCAAGGAGAAGCACTTAATTCTTAATTGGGAGAAGTGCCACTTCATGGTACACGATGGCATCGTTCTTGGGCACAGGGTTTCCAAGGCAGGGATCGAAGTTGACAAAGCCAAGATTCAGGTCATGACAAGCATTCAGCCGCCGCGGTCTGTCTCTGAGATTCGTAGCTTCCTTGGTCATGCTGGGTTTTACAGGAGGTTCATTAAGGATTTCTCTAAGCTTGCACGCCCACTCACCGCCCTGTTGTGCAAGGAAGTCAAATTTGATTTCACATCTGATGGTCTTGCAGTCTTCGAGGAGATTAAGAAGGAATTGGTGAGTGCTCCTATTGTACAACCACCTGATTGGAGCTTACCTTCTGAGGGTATGTACGATGCGAGTGAGTTTGTTGTTGGAGCTGTGTTGGGTCATAGGAAAGACAAGAAGCTCCATGCTATTTATTATGCCAGCAGGACGTTGGATGATGCCCAGCGAAATTACAGCACCACTGAGAATGAGTTACTTGCAGTTGTCGTCTCTTTTGAGAAATTTCGATCCTACTTGATTGGGAGCAAGGTTATTGTCCACACCGGCCATGCTGCTCTCAAATACTTGCTGAAGAACAAGGACCTCAAGCCTCGTCTTTGCCGATGGGTACTTTTGCTCCAAGGGTTCGATATCGAGATCAAGGACAAGAAGGGAGTTGAGAATGGAGTTGCTGACCACCTATCGCGACTAAAGATCGATGAAGACGTGCCTATTGATGATTTCTTGCCAGAGGAGCGTATCTACTTCATTGAGAGTCAGCTTCAGGATGCTTGTTCCGAAAATCTGAAATTTTTGCGAGTGCAGACCTTCCTTATCGATCGATACTCACCTAGTGTCGGTCGATACCCGTCACCATTCGGACCTGTTTTGCCTATGGACTACATCGATTTGTCTGAGGAGTATCTAGCTGCTGTCTCTGACCCCGATCGACCATGGTATCCTGATATAGCTAATTACCTTGCTGCAGATAATGAGCCGAAGCATCTCAAGAAGTATGAGAAGAAGAAGTTTATGCGCAAGATGAGGCGATTCTTTTGGGATGAGCCTTACCTATACAAGCACTGCTCAGATGGTATTTACAGAAGATGTGTTGCAGAGTCTGAGGTGCCGGAGATTCTTTTTCATTGTCATGGGTCTGAGTATGTTGGACACTCCGCCACTTTCAAGACGGTGTCCAAGGTTCTTCAAGCAGGCTTCTGGTGGCCTACCATGTTCAGGGATGCTCACGCGTTTATCTCACAGTGTGATGTTTGTCAGAGGAGAGGGAAGATCAGCAAGAGACATGAGATGCCACATAATTTCATCCTTGATGTTGAATTTTTCGATTGCTGGGGCATAGATTTCATGGGTCCTTTTCCCCTTTCACATGGGAACAAGTACATCTTGGTTGCTGTGGACTATGTTTCCAAGTGGGTGGAAGCGATTGCCAGCAAAACCAACGACTCTTCAGTGGTTCTTAAGCTGTTTAAGACCATTATTTTCCCTCGATTTGGGGTAACTCGAATTGTTATAAGTGATGGTGGCACTCACTTTATTAACAAAGTTTTCGAGAAGCTACTGAAGAAACATGGTGTGAATCATCGTGTGGTTACTCGATATCACTCTCAGACTAGTGGGCAAGATGAGGTCTCCAACATGCAGATCAAGGAGATCCTGGAGAAGACAGTAGGGCCCACTCGGAAGAATTGGTCTGAAAAGCTGGACGATGCACTGTGGGCCTACATGACTGCATTCAAGACGCCGATGGGCACTACACCATTTCATTTGCTTTATGGGAAAGCATGCCACCTTCCAGTGAAAATCGAGCATAAGGCAGCTTGGGCTACAAAGATGATAAATTTTGACAACAAACCTGCTGCTGAGAGGCGATTGGTCCAACTGAATGAGCTGGATGAGATTAGGCATCACGCCTATGAGAACTCGAAGCTGTACAAGGAGAGGACTAAGGCATATCACGACAAAACGATCCTCTCCAGACACTTCGAACCCAATGACCAGGTACTTCTGTATAACTCTCGTTTGCAATTGTTTCCCGGAAAATTGCGTTCTCGTTGGTCAAGTCCCTTCACGATCAAGGAGATCAGACCACACGGTGCAGTTGTCCTGCTGAGTACATCAGGCGAAGAGTTCACTGTCAATGGACAAAGGGTGAAAATTTATTGGGCGAAAGCCGAGATTCCAAGAGGACACATGGTACCTCTGGAAGATGCACCCACCGCCTGATCGTCCGTAAAGTCAAACTCGTGACGTAAAACAAGCGCTTGGTGGGAGGCAACCCACTGGTGAGTATGTACAAATTTCTTTTATTCTTTTGTTTTTGGTTTTTGGTATTGTGTTTTCGTGTGAATCAGATGAAAAAGCCTATGTCGACCGATACAATTACTGGTATCGATCGACACCAGGAGAAACAGACGTTGCATCGACCAATGGTCCTTGTATCGATCGATACCAGTAATGATATCGGTCGATACCAAACGCACATGTAACTTCTCTGATTTTCATGCCTACACTCAGTTATTTTGCCATTATTCACCTACACCTTTGATACATAGAGAGGGAAGAACCAGGGATTTCGTGGCAAACACCATCAATACTCGCGTCTCAAACCTTAATATGTATATGCAAGAGAACATGATGTGAAATAAGTCTGGGGAGAGGAAATAATACCAAAAGGTGTGAAAATTGGGTGGTTCATTTGTCATTATATCGTATGGGAAAGAGTCTAGAAGGTTCTTGGCATTGATTACAGCGATGAAACTAGCGATGAGGGCTTTATTGGACAATGCTGCGAAATTATGTGTGGAGTTTGGGAAGTTACGAATGTCTACGGAGAAGTACATGGTGGTTAGATCTGGAGTTGGTTAGGTGATATCAGGAAAACTTAGGAAAATGGTCATTGCGATGGTTCAGGAACATGTGAGTTTCCGTGTTTTCAAACCTCTTTCTCTGATTTAGTTTTCTGTTTTGCTTGAGGGCAAGCAAAGGCTAAGTCTGGGGGAGTTGATATATCATGGTTTTTACCCCTTTTTAGCCATGATATAAGTTCTTTTTATATAGTCTTTCTAGTATTTTGGAGTCTTTTAGAGTCTTTTTAGGTTTTAGGTACGTTTGGAGCATAATTGGAGATATTGAAACATTCCGGAGCTTTTTGGAACTAAGCAAAGATCGTGTAGCTGAGACAGCCGATTTGATGCCCGAGTATCGACCGATACCACTTATGGTATCGATCGATACCAATTGCAGAGAGACACGAATCGCGACAATTAGAAGATTGAAGAATTTTCAATCTGCCCCATAAGACTTTATTATTTACAAGAACCCTCAAAACGTGTTTTAAGAGTATTAATTAGGGTTTTTAGCCACTTTGGCTAAGACGATTTATTCTACTTTCATTCTATTCTGGTTTTGGAGAGAGAGCTTTGTGAAGGAGACAAGTCATAACTTTGTTCGTTTGAGAGAAGATTTTGAACCCTCTTGTTACTCCTTTCTTATTGTTTAATTTAATGATCTATTCAGTTATGTTGATTGTTTCATTCTCCATGTCTGAGTAGATCCATCTTAGGTTTAGGGTTTTCTCATAGGGATTTCTCTGATTGCTGGTAAATGATTAGCTAGGATTCACCATCTGAATTAGTTATTCACCATAGGTTGTTCTCAAAGCTAATTCTGGCCTGATCACCTAGAACTTAGATCTTGGGTTAATCAATTAGGCACGACAGTGCAATTGAGTAATCTGACAGAACTTAGGGTGAGCAAATTAATTATTCGCAAAGAGATTTGGTTTAGTTGATTTGTGAACATATCAAACTCGATATTAAGGCTGATTTATTCTTAAGAATTTGCAAAGAGATTTGGGGTTCTGAATTTTAGATTTAGATAATTCTCGCAACGACAGTTGGTTAATTATAACTTAGTGATTTGAGTTCAAGAACCGCGCTAAATCTGAATCCTGACTGATTGGTTATCAGCATTCATTGATTTTCTGAGAAATACCCTGGGCCTATATTCTCCCCCATCGATTTACATCCTCTTTTATTGTTTATTGCTTTTATTTCAACTGAATTGCTTAGCTTAATTCGAAACTAATTGGTCTATTATGTGATTTTCTTGAGTCTTTGTGGTTCGACCCCTAAATATACTGAAACTACAGCTTAGTACTTTTAGGGTATTATATTTGAGCTTATCAGATAGCGTAAGAGGCAGCATAGGGTGTTGTTGAACGCGTTGCTCTTTTGAAGTAGGTGTGAATATCCTTTTTGCTCTCTTTGCTGTAGCGGAAATTGTTTTGTAGACGACCTCCTTCCCAAACTTCTTCGAAAGGAATGTGCATCGAGATCGATTTCAAAAATTTGTTGAATTCGATCAATCTTTCTCTCGAGATGCTTTGTGTCTTTGGATCTTCCGGTTTTGGACTTGGTGGAGGTGTTAGCTCAAAGGCGGAGTAGGACTCACAATGAGAGTCTGGGGTTTCGAACCAATGGTAAGAGGCGTTGTTGATGATAAGGATGAGGCTTCTTCATGAGCTTGAATCACCTTGCCAGGCGCATATGAATAAGGTTCCATGTCGCTTGAGAACTCATCTGAAGTTTGGGTATCTATAGAGAAGGCATCTTCCTCGAAGGAGGTAGTTCGGGATACGAGAGGTCCAAGCAGGAGCTGGGCACGGGTCGAGAGGGTGCAGGTGCGGCGAAGGGCAGTTCGGCCGCGTGAGGAGAGGATGGAGGCGCGGTCGAAGGAGGCTTGACCGCATGTCGGGAGGACGGAGGCGCTGTGAAAGTGCAGTTGGCCGTGGCTGGAGGGCTCGCGACCGCGGTGAAGGGAGTCCGTGGAGACTTGTTCGGTTCGTCGTCTTCTTCAGTGTTTTCTGGGCCCAATAGGTCATTTGGCTTCTCTTCTAGGTCAGGGACATGAGAATCGAGTGTTGTATCATGCTCCTCATGATTTTTAGAAAACTTCTCCACCTTTGCCTCTACTTCATCAATGGCATAAATGAGTCGATCTAGTGTAAGATCGAGCTCTACCGTCTTGTCGTTAACTTCTCCTACGCCTTCCCACAGCTCGAGGGCGTAGTCATAGGTGGTGTTGCTCTAGTCATTGATAGAGTTATCCAAGTCATCAAGCTTGTAATTCAAAGTACGTACCCCATCATAAACGTTTCGGATATCGAACTTTTGTTTTCCTTGTTCGTCTTCAACGAGTTTCATCCCCTCGTTGAGTGTTGCATCATCTGTAAGGGTCTGCTCTTTAAGGACTTTGACATGGGCAACAATATCATCAAACTTCTTGTTGAATTTAACGAACATAGAGTCTACTTTCTCGTTCAAAGTGGCTCCGGACTTAACTTGTAAGTTGATATTTTTGTTGATCATTTCTTCGAGTCGCTCCAAACGAGCGCCAAGTTCCGAGTTGTCTTCATGCTGGTTGAAGATTTGATGAGGAAGACAATATGAGGACAAATTGAGACGCAAAAGGCTCATCACGGTAGTAAGGAGGCGCGTGGCGTCCTTTAGAGTAGCTGGCCGGGCCGGTTTCCGATCCATGTAGAACGAATCACAGTTGACGTGTGAATCTTGAGAGTAGTGAGCACAAGATGGGTCGTAGCAACCCTGATCGTAGTAGTCATCTCGCACCAGAGGCGAGTCCATATTTCAAAGCCTGAAACGAAGAAAAACAAAACCAAATTTTTTAAAAAAAAATTTGTCTTAGGGTCGATTTACTAACCTCTAAGGTGTTGCAGAAACGGTAGCGATTAACTCCCCGGGCAACGATGCCAAAAACTTGATGCACTCGGATTGTTCTCCGAAACTTCAGTTTTTAAATTTATAAATCTAAAGGTTTTGCAAGTGCACAGACGTGTGTTGTAGTACTTTAGGTATCGATCCACATGGAGAGAGAGCTGTTCTACGAGACCTTATACAGAGAATAGCAAGGAAATCTAAGCCGAGAATAAGTTTTTATAAGGCTTTTTATCACGAAAATGTAAAGAGCTTAAAAACGGAAAATTGCTTGTAAAGAGAAGATGAAAATCAATGGCTTGAATATAAGATTGGAAAAACGATTTGTAAACTATGATAAAATGGTGTTGGGTCGACATAAATATCTTAGGGTATGCTCGATTCAATCACGATCCCTAAACGGCGTAGATATTCAATCAATCATGATTCTCTTAGTAACTGTTTCTAGATTTCAATTCCACGAACTGAACACAATAAACGGCGTAGCCTACTTTCGTATATCCTATGCACAAACAATCTATCCATTCGACCGGTATCTTTCGTCTCTGGCCACGCGGAAGATCGTGATGTTCTCACTGGTTCTTCTTAATTCACGACACTCCTTAAGTATACTTTCGAAATCTTATGATGCACACGCTCTTATAGATAATGATTACGATGTTTTTAGATCCAGCACGTTAAGTGGTACTTAACATATATGCATCACCTCTTGTTCATGACGCTAGAATTAGCATTAACAACTATCCATAAGAAAGAGCTCTAGATATCAGCTAGGGTTTTATCTCGTGAAATCATTATCGAACGTAGAATTTCCCTTTTATAATTCCTTTAAACCCAACAATGAAACTACTCGTACATAGATGAACTAAAAATATTAGTTAAATAAATTGCAGTAAATTGATAAAGGAGCCTTACGAGTTTAAGAACTAAATCCGGTGAGAACTTCTTCACCAATCTCGAAAAGTAAAGAATAAGAGTTTAAGAGAAAAAGCAAGAACACAACTAAACTAAAAATGGTGTAAAAGAAAGAACACGAAATTAGGTCTTCTAAGAGGCATATTTATAGGTCTTCTCTTATGCTTATGTTGGTCTTTAGGGTTTTAAGTGACGGAAATTGAATGGGCCTTGAAAATTGGGCTTACGGGACAAAAATAGCTTGGCCACGGATCCATGGAGTCTGGCCGCGGCAAACCTTCACTTGCCAGCGGGTGGAGGTTTCTTGCCAGCTGGGATGCTTCTGGGAGTGGCCAGCTCAGACGTCTTGATCTTAATGTATCTTTTGTTTGAACCGTTGGATCGTCCTCAAATCTATTGGAATGGAAAGGTAGTTGGCCCTTCTTGAATATCTACAAAAATTGGGCTGTATCAGACAGTGAGAAGAACCTCTTTGGCAATTGAACTTATGACGGTTTGACTCTGAGCCGAAAATCTAGTTTTCCCCCAATTTGCAATGCTTTCGCCTAAGTAACCTGAAACGAGTCTTGATACTACGAATATGCGAAAACCATAATAAAAGCATGTAAAACCAAGTGGAACACTTATTAAAGTGTTTTTAAATAGATATTAAAACGGATAAAAATACAGTGTTATCAAAGACCTAATTTCGTGTACTTGCTTTTACACCATTTTTAGTTTAGTTTTGTTCTTAATCTTACTCTTAAACTCTTGTTCTTTACTTTTTGAGATTCGTGAAAAGGTTCTCACCGAACTTAGTTCTTAAAATCGTGAGGCTCCTTCTTCAATATCCTGCAATTTATTTAATCATGATTTTCGTTTCTAGTATGTTCGAGTAGTTTTATTGTTGGGTTTAAATGAATTATCAAAGGGAAATTCATTGTTCCATAAGGATTTCACGAGATAAAACCTTAGACGATTTCTAGAGCTCTTTCTTATGGATAGTTGTTAATGCTAAATCTAGCGTCATGAACTATAGGTGATTCATAGGTGTTAAGTACCACCAAAAGTGTTGAATCTAAAAACGCCCGAATCGTTTAACCATAAGATCATGCGCATCGTAAGATTTCAAAAGTATACTTACGGAGTGCCGTGAACTAAGAAGAACTAGTGCGAACAACACGATCTTCCGCGCGGCCAAAGACGAAAGCTACTGGTCGAGTGTTCAGGTTATTGGTGCGTAGGATCTACGAAAGTAGGCTACACCGTTTATTCTGTTAATTAAGTTCGTGGAGTTGAAATCTAGAAACAGTTACTAAGAGCTTATTGATCGTGATTGAACCAAGCATACCCTAAGATAATCCTGTCGACCCAACACCGTTTTATTATTATTTACAAATTGTTTATCAATTTAGTTTATGCCATCAATTTTATTAGTCTATTTTACAATCAATTTTCTGGTTTACGTTCTTTACATTTTCGTGACAAAAACCCTTATAAAATCTTATTCTTGTCTTAGACTTCCTTGCTATTCTCTGTCTAAGGTCTCGAAGAACAGTTCTCTCTCCATGTGGATCCATACCTAAAGTACTACAACGCACATATGTGCACTTGCAGAACCTTTAGGTTTATAAATTTAAAATCTCAGTTTCGGAACCAATCCGACGCTATCAAGTTTTTGGCGCCGTTGCCCGGGGAGTTAATCGCTATAGTTTCTTCCACACCTTAGAGGTTAATAAATCGACTTTAAGACAAACTTTTTTCTTTTTAATTTGTGGTTTTGTTTTTCTTCGTTTCAGCTTTGAAACAAGAACTCGCCTTTAGAGCGAGATGACTACTACGAGCAGGGTTGCTCAACCCATCTTATGCTCACTACTCTCATGAAACACACGTCAACTGTGACTCGGTCTACATAGATAGGAAACCGGCCCCGACCAGCTACTCACAAGGATTCCACGTGCCTCCTTACTACCGAGACAAGCCTCCTGCCTCTCATTTTGTCAACTCTCTACAAAACTCTCACGATCAACCTCATCAATTCTCGGACCAGTACTTCTTCAACTTAAAGATTAGCCTGCGTTTTCAGCGACTCAACGTGATGCTAAATCAATACCTTGATTACCAAGTGGTGACCGAAGCGGCCATAAACACGAAGCTAGACACAATCTACACCAAATTTAACAAGAAGTTCGATGATCTTGTTGCCCACGTCATCACACTCGAAGAGAAGACCCTAAAAGACGATGCTTCTATCAAAGATAATATGAAAACCATGGAGGAGGAGAAAACAAAACAAAAATACGACATCATTTAAAACTCCATGGAGATTCGCAATTCAAAGCAAGAAATCAAGGAAACTAATTAATTTGCCTCTTGGTACAGAGAGAAAACTGTTAATGAACTTAAAGAAATCGAATATCGCCTCGGCATACTCGAATACAAAGCTAGAGAAACCAATGCTACGGTTAGTCACCTATATGACGCTCAAAAGACGAGCGAGACTTGTTTGGAGAAACTTTATAAGAATCATGAGGAGCCAAATGATGCCCTTGAACCAGAAAATACTGAAGGAGACGAAGAAGACGATGAACCGAACAAGTCCCCACGGACTCCCCTCACCGCGGTGGCGAGCCCTCGACCCACGGCCAAGCCATCTTCGACCGCGCCTCTGTCCTCTCCTCATGCGGCCGAACTGCCCTTCGCCGCGCCTGCACCTTCTCGAATTGTGGGCCGCTCTTCCTCGTCTCTCCTTGGACCTCTCGTGTCACGAACACCCTCCTTCGAGCAAGATGCCTTCTCTATAGATATTGAAGCTTCGGATGAGCTGTCAAATGATTTGGAACCAGATTCATATGCGCCTTGCAAGGTGATTCAACCTCATGAAGAAGCCTCATCCTCTTCATCAACAACACTTTAAAGGAGCCCACCAAGGAGGATCTACATGCCTCATTACTTTGACACCACTAACTCCTACTGTGAGCCCTGACATATCATGGTTTTAACCCCTTTTAGGCCATAATATAAGTCCGTTTTATAGAGTCTTTCTACTATTCCATAGTGTTTTTGAGTCATTTACAGGTCTTAGCACGTTTGGAGCATAATTGGAGATATTGGAGCTTTCTGGAACATTTTGGAGCAAAGCTGAAGTTCGTGTTGCTGAGTACCCGATTTCACATCAAGCATCGATCTATACCCCCTGGTATCGATCGACACTCATCACAGCAGAAACGACCCGCGACTTTAATGAAGAGTTGAAGAATTTCAACTTGGTCCAGAAGTCTTTAATATTTACAAGAAGTGCCAAAACGTGATTTAGGTTATCTATAGGATTTTTACAGCTACTTTGTTGGCTACGTTTTATTTTTATTCTGGATTTGTGAGAGAGCTTTCCAAGGGAGACAAGTCTGAAACTCTGTTCGTCGAGAGAAGATTTCAAACCCTTCTATTACTCTTTCTTATTTTCTATTGAGTATTTATTCAAACATGTTTATTGATTCAATTTTCATGTCTGAGTAGATCTCTTGTTAGGTTTGGGGATTCTCATAAGGGATTTCTTTGAATGCTAGGTTGATTAGTTACTTAGGGTTCATAATCTGAATTAGTTCTTCGCCTTAGGTTGTTCTCAAAGCTAATTCTGGATTAATCACCTAGAATTTAGATCTTAGGATAATTGATTAGGCACGACAGTGCGATTAATTACCTGATAGAACCTTAGGTGAGCAAATTGATTATTCGCAAAGAGATTTGGTTTAATTGATTTGTGAACATATCAAACTTGGAATTAAGGCTGATTTATTCTTAGGGATTAGCAAAGAAATTTGAGATTCTGAAGTTTAGATTTAGATAGTTTTCGCAACGACAGTTGGTTAATTATACTATAGTGATTTGATTTCGAGAACCGTGCGTAACCTGAACCATGATTAGTTAGTTTATTTTGCATTCATTGATTTCCTGAGAAATATCCTTGAACCTATCTTTCTCCCAATTGAATTACAACTCGTTTACTGCTTACTGCTTTTGTTTAATCTGAATAGCTTAGCTTTATTTGATAACTATACAATCTATTGTGCGATTTCTCTGAGTTCTTGTGTTCGACCCCTGATATACTGCAGCAACTGCTTTAGTACTGTTTAGGGTATTAATTTGAGCATATCAAATTTGGCGCCGTTGCCGGGGACTCAATTTCGCCATTAGATTTTAGGTGTCGAGTTTTGACTAAGCCCGTCGGTATCGATCGATACTACCTAGTATCGGTCGATACTCGTCGTTTCTTTTTGTTGATATCGATCGACACCACTTGGTATCGATCGATACTCATCGCGTTTTTGTTACTAACGTTCTTGGTTTTTGTGTTTCAGGTGCATGCCTAATCGTGAAACCCGAAGAAACAAAAGCACTCCGCTAGTCAATCTATCGTTAGAGAAGCTAGAACGTTTATAACGCATAAACATAAAGACAAAGCAAACATCAGGGATGAACAACCCAGTGGTTTTAAGAGCTGATGAAGCTGGAGTCTTGAGAGACCAAGAGGGTCAAGTGTCCAATGAGACAGGGCAGCGACTTGATGAGGATGGAAACGTCATTGCCCCTCCTGCTGTTGTTGGTCAGATTGTCGCGCCAGCTGCGCAGGCCAACGTTGGGAATGCTGGAGTTGATCGAGGTAGAACACTTGGTGAGCACAACAGACCTGATCAGTTATTTGCCAATCGAGCTGCGATTCGCATCCCAACTTTTCAGAGGAATGACTTCCAGCTGAAACCTGCGTATTACGCTCTTGTAAGTCAAAACCCTTTCCATGGCCTACCTCATGAGCATCCCATGGATCATATCGAAAGGTTCGAGGATTTGGTCACTGATATGAAGTACAATGGAGTGCACAATGAGTTCCTTTTCTGCAAACCTTTCCCGTTCTCTCTTGGTGGGGATGCTGCTTATTGGCTGAAGCAGTTAGCTCCTGATTCGCTAACTACATGGGATGAGACGAAGAATGCATTCCTGATCAACTTCTACGATGATGCGAGATCTGAAGAGCTCAGGAACAAGATCTCTCAATTTTCTCAAGGTCCAACAGAGGCACTCAAAGCTGCTTGGATCCGTTTCAAATCATATCAGAGAGATTGCCCGCACCATGGGTTCAATCAGGTTCAGCTGTTGGGTACTTTCTACATAGGGATCGATTGGAGGTACCATATGGCTTTGGATACTGCGAGTAATGGGAACTTCAACACCAGATATCCAGATGATGCGGTTGTGCTGATTGAGAACTTGGCGTCTAGCAATAGCACCAAGAATGCTGATTTCGAGCGGAAGAAGCAAGCTGCAGGAATTGATGGATCGCAGATTGCTGAAGTTCAAGCGAAGTTGTATATTCTGCTTGGGAAATCGAAGAAGACTGTACATTTTGCTGATGGAGTCGATATCATGGATGAAGAAGAGGTGGATGATGTTAAGTACGTTGGTGGTTCTGGTTTTCAGGGTTAGCGATTTGGGTACAACAACAACCGAAACTTTAACAACAACAATCAGAAAGGTGGGTACAAGTTAGAGGGGAACCAATCTGGTTTCGGAGCGAAGCAATTTACTCAGAAACCACTTCAGAGCAGCGATTTCACTCGTAATTATGGGAACTCTTCGTACCAACCAGTCTCTCCAAATTTCACAGATAATAAGATGGAATCCATGATGGAACAGATTCTTCAGGGAGAGCAGAAGTTGCAAGTGGATTTCAATGGAAAGTTTGACTCTCTGTACATCGATCTGAATGGGAAAATCAAAGCCATCAATCTTTCCTAAAGGAAGCGGGAAACTCAGGTTGCTCAGACAGCCGCAGCTGTGAAGAGGCAAAAAGGATTTCTCCCAGGGAAAACTGAGAATCCAAGGGCACACATCAATGCCATCACTTTGACGAGTGGAAAAGAGGTGCTTACAGGAGTGAAAAACAGTCCAATCGCAGAAAATCTCGTCGATCTTGCTGGAGATGACGATTAGGATTCTGAAAATCCCCATGTATCGATCGATACCAGCCAGTGTCGATCGATACCAGTTCAGACATCTACCCGAGTGGATCCAAAAACCCGTGTATCGATCGATACCCCTCAAGTATCGATCGATGCTGAGACACAGCCAGAGAAGGAACCCGAGATTGTCAAGGAGAGGTGTATAAACCAAAAATGCCTTATCATATGCCTCCTAAGCTGACAAAGAAGGAATGGGAGGATGCCAGATGCAAGGCTATGCTGGATAAGTTGGTTGTAGAACTTCCTTTTCTTGATGCTATTAAGACTTCTCCAGCTTTCAGGAGATATGTGAAAAAGATGGTCTCTAGCAACGTGAACCTGGAGGAAGGTGTCATGATGATCACAGCTAAATGCAGTGCGATCCTACTCAACAAAATTCCCAAGAAGCTACCATACCCAGTGAGCTTTGTTTTGGATTGCACTATCTTAACAAAGAGATTTGAGCGAGCTCTCTACGATATTGGGTCGAATGTGAACCTTATGCCACACTCAGTTGCCAAGCGAATGGGGATGACAGATTTCCAATCTACAAGGATTTCGCTGGTACTTGCTGATCGCTCAGTACGGCTTCTAGAGGGACTACTCGAAGATGTCCCAATCAAGATTGGGAATTGCTTGATCCCAACAGATTTCATCGTCCTGAAGTACGATGCTGAGCCTAAGGATCCTCTTATCCTGGGCAGGCCATTCCTTGCAACTGCTGGAGCCTTGATTGACTGCAAAAATGGACAGATAGCTCTCAACATCGGTGATTTGGTGATGTCCTTTAACATGGAGAAAATGATGAAAAGGCCAACCATCGATGGGCAGACATTCTATGTGGACACCTTCAGTGACATAGCATAAGAGTACTTCCTGGAGATGCACCCTGAGGATCCACTGGAGAGAGCACTGGTCTGTTCGGCCACTTCAGAGGTCCGTCCGTGTGACGATACTACTGGATACTAGAAGATGCTTGATTCAGCATCACCGGTATGGATCGATACCCCTCTGGTATCGGTCGATACCCTGCGGCCAGAAGGAGGGTTGGTCGACAATTCTAGGCAAGCTGCTGGGCTTGGAGATTGGAGCGCAGAGAATGCCCCTAAGGTGGAGCTAAAGCCACTTCCAGCGAATCTGAGGTATAGTTTTCTTGGTCCTAATTCTACATACCCTGTCATCGTTAATTCTTCCTTGAACAACGCAGAGATTGCTTTACTGCTGAACAAGCTGCGCAAATATCGCAAAGCTCTTGGCTATTCTCTTGCTGACATTTCAAGTATAACACCAGACTTGTGCATGCATCAGATTCACCTGGAGGATGAGTCAAAGTCTTCGATTGAGTGTCAGAGGAGGCTGAATCCGAACCTGAAGGAAGTGTTCAGGAAGGAACTGATGAAGCTGTTGGAAGCAGGGATTATCTATGCCATCTCGGATAGTTCTTGGGTTAGTCCAGTTCACGTTGTGCCTAAGAAAGGAGGCATAACTGTGGTGAAGAACGAGAAGGATGAGCTGATCCCTACAAGGACAATCACTGGTCACAGGATGTGTATTGACTACAGGAAGCTGAATGCGGCTACAAGGAATGATCACTTCCCATTGCCATTCATTGACCAGTTGCTGGAGAGGTTAGCAAGTCACCCATACTACTATTTTCTTGATGGGTACTCATACATTTTCCAGATTCCTATACATCCAGAGGACCAGGGAAAGACGACCTTCACATGTCCCTATGGCACATTCGCCTACAGAAGAATGCCATTTGGATTATGTAACGCTCCAGCGACCTTTCAGCGATGCATGATGTCGATATTCACAGATATGACTGAGGAGTTTATGGAGGTATTCATGGATGATTTTTCTGTGTATGGATCGTCATTCATAGATTGTCTGGATAACTTGTGCACGGTACTTCAAAGATGCGAGGAGAAGCACTTGGTTCTTAATTGGGAGAAGTGCCACTTCATGGTACAAGATGGCATTGTTCGTGGGCACAAGGTTTCTAACGCAGGGATCGAAGTCGACAAGGCTAAGATTCAGGTCATGACAAGCTTGCAACCTCCACGATCTGTTCCTGAGATACGAAGCTTCCTTGGTCATTCTGGGTTTTACAGGAGGTTCATCAAGGATTTTTCTAAGCTCGCACGTCTACTCACAGCCTTGTTATGTAAGGAAGTCAAGTTTGATTTCACATCTGATTTCCTTGAAGCCTTCGAGGAAATCAAGAAGGCATTGGTGAGTGCTCCTGTTGTCCAACCACCTGATTGGAGCTTGCCTTTTGAGGTTATGTGTGATGCCAGTGATTTTGCTGTTGGAGCTGTGTTGGGTCAGAGGAAAGACAAGAAACTCCATGCTATTTATTATGCCAGCAGGACGTTGGATGATGCTCAGCGAAACTACAGCACCACTGAGAAGGAGTTGCTTGCAGTCGTTTTCTCTTTTGAGAAATTTTGGTCCTACTTAATTGGGAGCAAGGTCATTGTTCACACAGACCATGCTGCTCTCAAATACCTGCTGAAGAACAAGGACCTCAAGCCTCGTCTATGCCGATGGGTTCTTTTGCTCCAAGGTTTCCACATCGAGATCAAGGACAAGAGAGGAGTTGAGAATGGCGTTGCTGACCACTTATCGCTATTAAAGGTCGATGAAGTCGTCCCTATTGATGATTGCTTGCCAGAGGAAGGTATTTACCTCATTGAAGCTCAGCTTCAAGGCCTTTTTCCCGAAAATCTGTAATTTTCACGAATGCATAATTTCGGTATCGATCGATACTCACCTAGTGTCGATCGATACCCGTCGCGACCTGGACCTGTTTTGACCGCAGAACACTTAAACTCTTATGATGTATATCTCGCCTCTGTCTCTAGTGCTGCACATACATGGTACGCCGACATTGCCAACTACCTTGCTGTAGAGACTGAGCCAAAGCATCCCACAAAGTATGCGAGGAAGAAGTTTATGCGCGAGATGAGGAGATTCTTCTGGGATGAACCTTGCCTATACAAGCACTGCTCAGATGGGATCTACAGAAGATGGGTTGCAGAGTCTGAGGTGCCAGCGATTCTTTTTCACTGCCATGGTTCTGAGTATACTGGTCACTTTGCTACTTTCAAGACGTTGTCCAAGGTTCTTCAAGCAGGCTTCTGGTGGCCTACTGTGTTCAAGGATGCTCATGCCTATATCTCACAGTGTGATTTCTGTCATAGGAGAGGGAAGATCAGCAAGAGACATGAGATGCCACAGAATTTCATCCTTGAGGTTGAAGTTTTCGATTGCTGGGGCATCGATTTCATGGGTCCCTTTCCCTCGTCACAGGAGAACAGGTACATCCTGATTGCTGTGGACTATGTGTCCAAATGGGTGGAAGCGATTGCTAGTAAAAAGAATGAATCCGCGGTGGTCGTTAAGCTGTTTAAGACCATCATCTTCCCTCGATTTGGAATACCTCGAATTGTGATAAGTGATGGTGGCTCTCACTATATAAACAAGATTTTCGAGAGAGTGCTGAAGAAGTATGGTGTAAACCATCGAGTGGCTACTCCATATCACCCTCAAACCAGTGGGCAAGTCGAAGTCTCCAACAGGCAAATCAAAGAGATTCTGGAAAAGACAGTGGGTGCTTCTAGGAAGGATTGGTCTACAAAGTTGGATAATGCGCTATGGGCCTACATGAATGCTTTCAAGACACCGCTGGGTACTACACCATTTCACCAGCTGTATGGGAAAGCATGTCACCTTCCGGTGGAGATAGAGCACAAGGCAGCGTGGGCAACGAAGTTGCTGAATTTTGACATCAAGCCTGTTGCAGAAAGGAGGTTGATTTAGCTGAACGAGCTGGATGAGATTAGGCACCACGCCTACGAGAACTCGAAACTGTACAAGGAGAGAAATAAAGCCTATCATGATAAGAAGATCTTCTCCAGACATTTCGAGCCAAACGATCAGGTACTTCTGTATAACTCTCGTTTGTAATTGTTTTCTGGTAAATTGCGTTCTCGTTGGTCATGTCACTTCACAATCAAAGAGGTCAGACCACATGGAGCTGTCGTGCAGATTAGTCCTACAGGCGATGAGTTCACTTTCAATGGACAGAGGGTGAAACATTATTGGGCGAAAGCAGAGATTCCAACAGGACAGATAATGCCTTTGGATGATGCACCCACAACCTGAATGGCGTTACAGTCAAGCTAATGACGTTAAACGAGCGCTTGGTGGGAGGCAACCCACTGGTGAGTCTGTTTTCGAGTCTGTTTTTAAGTCTTATGTTTTTGCATTTTTTGTTTTGTGTTTGTGTCAGGATAAACAAGGAGCAAAACTCGAAATCGCCTTAGTGTCGATCGATACCCTATTGGTATCGGTCGACACCAATCGCGAATGCTTGGTTCATTATGTCGACTTAAGCCTAGTATCGATCGATACCAGGCCGGGTGTCGGTCGACACCAGATGTTCCAGCACGGTAACTTCTTGTTTCTCTTCGTTCTATTCTGTTCTTTTGTCTTCTTTTACCTACTCTAGGATAGATAACAATGGGGACAATGTTTTCCAAGTCTGGGGGAGGTGTCTGCAGACATTGTGATTGTTTTTCTTAGAGTCAGTTGTTTTATCGAGTCAAAACGTTTTATTGAGTCAAAACTTGTTGGAGATGATGATCATGTGCTTGAATTGTTGTTTTGATTTTGTTTTTGAGTGACCAGTGTTGCAGGATCAGCTCTAGATCGACTAATAAAAAATCCAAGGACTGACCAGTTGACTAGAAAACATCCATGTCTCCATCAGAGTTCTTCTGAAGCCTGAGCCAAATTTTTGCGCTTCATCAGTATGGTTAGTGTTCATAGAGCTTGATTCATCATTCATATCTGATAAAGGAACCCGTGTGTTTAGAGTTATGGTATCTCTCTCCCCTGTTATAAGTTAATAAATAAGAGCATAAAAGATGAAATGATTTTCTTCTGAGTAGAGGGCTAGGAAAATTTCCAGCGATCCCATTATTCTACTTAAGAGGGAATGATCACACAAAGGTTGAAAGCGAGCTTAGGAAAATTTCCCGTGATACCACTATTCGCCTAAACCTTTGATACATAGATAGGAAAGAACCGGGGATTCGGTGGCAAATACCATCAATACTCGCGCTTCGAACCTTAATGTGTATATGCAGATCTAAAAAAAAAAGAGAACATAATAAGAAGTAAGTATGGGGGAGAGAAAGTGATACAAAAAGTATGAAAAAGGTTCTTGAACATTAGCTACAACGATGAAACTGGCGATGAGGGTTTTATTTTAACAATGCTGCGAGATAATGTGTGGAGTCTGGAAAAGCTGCGAATGTCTACGGAGAAGTACATGGTTGTTAGAACAAAAGTTGGTTATGTGACATTTGGGTGCTTGGGAAAAGGATCTCTGCGATGGTTCCTGAACCGGTGAGTCTCCGCGTTTTCAAACCTCTTTCTCTGGTTTAGTTTTCTGTTTTGCTTGAGTGCAAGCAAAGGCTAAGTCTGGGGGAGTTGATATATCATGGTTTTAACCCCTTTTATGCCATGATATAAGTCAATTTTATAGAGTCTTTCTACTAGTTCGTAGTGTTTTAGAGTCCTTTACAGGTCTTAGCACGTTTGGAGCATAATTGGAGATATTGGAGCTTTCTGGAGCATTTTGGAGTAAAGATGAAGTTCGTGTTGCTGAGTACCCGATTTCACGTCAAGCATTGATTGATACCCCCTGGTATCGATCGACACTCATCACAGCAGACACGACCCGCGACTTTAATGAAGAGTTGAAGAATTGCAACTTGGTCCAGAAGTCTTTAATATTTACAAGAAGCCCCAAAACGTGATTTAGGTTATTTATAGTATTTTTACAGCCACTTTGTTGGCTACGGTTTATTTTTATTCTGGATTTGTGAGAGAGCTTTCCAAGGGAGGCAAGTTTTAAACTATGTTCGTCGAAAGAAGATTTCGAACCCTTTTGTTACTCTTTCTTATTTTCTATTGAGTATTTATTCAAACATGTTTATTGATTCAATTTCCATGTCTGAGTAGATCTCTTGTTAGGTTTAGGGATTCTCATAAGGGATTTCTTTGAATGCTAGATTGATTAGTTACTTAGGGTTCATAATCTGAATTAGTTATTCGCCTTAGGTTGTTCTCAAAGCTAATTCTGGATTGATCACCTAGAACTTAGATCTTAGGATAATTGATTAGGCACGGCAGTACGATTAATTACCTGATAGAACCTTAGGTGAGCAAATTGATTATTCGCAAAGAGATTTGGTTTAATTGATTTGTGAACATATCAAACTTGGAATTAAGGCTGGTTTATTCTTAGGAATTAGCAAAGAAATTTGGGATTCTGAAGTTTAGATTTAGATAGTTTTCTCAACGACAGTTGGTTAATTATACTCTAGTGATTTGAGTTCGAGAACCGTGCGTAACCTGAACCCTGATTAGTTAGTTTATTTTGCATTCATTGATTTCCTTAGAAATATCCCTGACCCTATCTTTCTCCCAATTGAATTACAACTCGTTTACTGCTTACTGCTTTTGTTTAATCTGAATAGCTTAGCTTGATTTGATAACTATACAATCTATTGTGCGATTTCTCTGAGTTCTTGTGTTCGACCCTTGATATACTGCAGCAACTGCTTTAGTACTGTTTAGGGTATTAATTTGAGCATATCAAGCCCTACTCGTCCTTTGAACTGACACCTCCACCAAGTCCAATACCGGAAGAGACAAAGACACAAAGCATCTCGAGAGAGAGATTGATCGAGGTCAACTACTCCGTGAAGTCAATCCCGATGAACATCTCTTTCGAAGAAGTTTGGGAAAAAGGACCTCTATACGCTTTCTTCCGCTACAGCAATGAGAGCAAGGAAGACATTCATATCTAATTCACGAGAGAAAGACGCTCAAATACACCATATGGTACGTCTTACGCTATTCACATATTTCATCACGAGAAGTACCGAGAGTACCTGAACAAGATAAGTTGGGAGAAGTTATAAGAATTTAACAACGTGGTTCGTGATATACCTCGAGGTATCACTTTTTCTAGAGATTTCCTAGACCACATGATTGGTCACTTATTTTATGAAAGCAAAGAGTCCATCTTGGAGATAGAAGATCTCTTCGACAATGCTATGAAAGGAAGACCCGTTTGCATGTTTTAGCATGCATCTCACTTAGAGTTTTTTTATCATTTACATGCATAACCATGGTTTTGACTTGCATTTAGGTCTTATTTAGAGATTAGGACACTTACATTAGGTCTAGTGCATTCTTGCATGTTTTGGAGTATTTTCTAGGTAATTGAAGGCAATTGGGCATATTTGGAGGGTTGGACCAAAGTGGAGTGCAAAGTCCATCTAAGATGCCGGAAAGATGTGGCTGGACGGAGACCTTCCGATCCGAATCGGCTTAGATGACCTTCATCAAAATTGTATAGGGGTGAATTAGCTGTCCAGGGGAAGTTGAATCAAGCCTTTCGGACTAGTTGTTCGAGAGTTACCACGGTTTTACTGGAGACGTATCCGCCTGGTCGAGAAACTAGTGCCTTGTACCGGCCAACCACACTGCGGGCCTTCCATCAGGTCTGATCCATCCGGTCCTAGCACAGGAGAGATGACCGGCCCATTCAGAAATCAACAACCGGCCAGAAGCCACACGGTCCAACACAGCAGCATTCACACATTCAAGTTACAACATCAGCCAAAGTGACTCAAAGATCAGGCCAAATGAAGACCTTCCCGTGCCTAGTTTAATCTAAGGTCTTGATGAAAGTCATATACAATCGAGCTGAATTTCGTTTAGTGGTGGTTTCATGTCATTCAGATCAATCTTTCAAGATATATGGCAAATATAGCAAGGACACGTCTGTCTGGCATCCAAACGAGTTCTGCTCCAAATACGACGTCTGAAAGATCAACCCAGACGATGGGTTTCCACTCCGATTCAGCTTCTGCGTTCTTCATAGATGTTGTAGAGGAAGGAGTTATCAGTCTTTTTAAAGTGATTTCAGGTCATTTGGATGTCAAGTTCAGTAGGTATTGCCGAGTTACTGAAGGCGTATCGCCTGGCCGAGAAAACGCAACTTTGCACGGGATGCCTTCTGTCCGGTCCATTCCACCCGGTCCAAAAACTTTCGACCAAAAATCCAAATTTCGAACGGGTCAATATCCGGTTGGTCCCGGGTTGATCCAATCCGACCCAGCTCAAGAAACACCTTTTAAATAGTTTGAAAACCCATTTTTTAGATCTATCTCCCTTTTTATGCTTTTTCTCCCATTTTTTCTCTCTTTTTCTCTATAGAACAAGTCCTTGTTTTTATAGGGTTCTTGGGATTTTTCCCTTGGATTCTTTTGATTTATGAAAGTTTAAGATTATATATTTTCATCTCTATCTAATCTTTCACATTCCTATTCCTTAATGATGATTAACATCACCTCTTTCACAAGATTTGGTGTGTTCTTCATGATTAGTGAGTATATATTTTTTAAGCTCATGGATGAGGTAGATTCGGTGAATTTCGTGGTAGATCTTGATTTCTAGGACTTAGTTTACATCTTTCCCCTGTTATTTGGTGTTCATAATGCTAGATTAGGCTAGATATAGTTAATCTAGATCTTAGGGAATTCATGCACACAAGGTGTTCGATGAAATTCCCCAAAGAACCAAATAAGGGATTTTGTTTTCTTAACCTATGAGAGTAGTTGTCTAAGGAGTATTAGGGCCATAGGAACCTACGTTTATTGCTTGTTAATCATCCTATCACAAACGATGGTTTGTTCTTGATTTGGTGATTAACAAAGTGATTAAGACCATGAGAGTAGCTTAATCTTGTTTAAGTGTTCTAGGCTAATGGAATTGCTTGATTGTGTGAAATGACATCTAGATAGATCATGAAAGGATCCGAAATCAATAACCTCATCCAAGGGCTTGCCTTTATCTATTTGTTAAACTCGTTTTTGCTTTGTTTACTTGTGTTCTTGCCTTTAATTTGAATCATTTAGGTTGTTAGAAACCAAAAAACCTCTTTTGCTTGCTTAACTTAGAAAGTTGTATGCATTCCTAGTGCTTGGAACTTATACCCATGGATTCGATACCTCATATGATACTTAGGCATTTGAGTAATTGATACATATCAAAATCTTTGTATCAATTTGGCGCCGTTGCCAATTCAGTTTAGCTTTCAACATTGAGATTTTGGATCTTTTTGAGATTAAGCCTTTTCTTATCTTTTGTTTACTGATCTCTCTTTCAAGCTCTCTCTTGTAGGTGCAAGAACTTGTGTTCTAAAGGCAACAACAACCTTGTTGAATCAAGAGACGACATCCACCTTCTCCAACGCGGTCTTAGAGCAAGAAGAGAGAGGGAAACATTGCTAGGCTCGACATGGAGAACGTGCAAGTGAACCCGGATGGTGGTAATGACCTCGTTGCTTATGCTCCACATCAAGGAGCAAATGGTGGTAATCGAAACCACCACCCACCCGCCCGTAATGGTCATAACATATCTGGAGCGGGTGATGCGGCCAATGCTCATGTCAACCGCCAAGGTATTCGAGCACCACCGGTTGAGACCAATGACTTTGAGGTCAAAGCTAGCTTCATCAATATGGTGCAAAGCAACAAGTTTCATGGCTTGGCGGTAGAAGATCCTCTTGATCATTTGGATCACTTTGACCGTATTTGTGGCTTGACAAAGATGAACGGTGTCTCGGAGGATAGCTTCAAGTTAAGGTTGTTTCCATTTTCTCTTGAGGACAAGGCAAGGCAATGGGAAAAGAGCCTTCCCCACGGTTCCATCACTTCATGGGACCAATGCAAGACATCATTCCTTGCCAAGTTCTTCTCTCCCTCTAGAACGGCCAAACTCCGGAATGAGATCTCAAACTTCACTCAACGTGCTAATGAGAGCTCCAATGAAGTGTGGGAGCGGTTTAGGGGATATACAACGCAATGCCCTCATCATGGATTCACGGATGCTTCCCTCTTAAGCACTATATACCGTGGAGCATTGCCCAAGATCCGTATGTTGCTTGATACCGCTTCTAATTTTAGCCAAGTAGGTGAATGAAGCAATGGAGTTGGTTGAAAACCTTGCTTTGAGTGATGGAACATATGGTGATGAGTTTGATCGGTCTACAAGAATCACAAGCGATTTTGAAGAGCAACGACTAACAAAGGAGATGAAAGCTCTAAGTGACAAGTTGGACAAGCTTCTCACTACATCTCAAAAGGCGGTTCAATTTGTTGGAAATGGTGAGGCAAACCAAGGGTTCCAAGAACAAATAGTGGATTTGAGAAACCAAGAAGACGTGCATTATGTTAGGAATAATGGTGGTATCAAAGAAGTTTCAACAACAACTATGGCAACCAAGGTCAAGCCCCCATTAATCACCAACAAATCTATGCTCCCAAGAACAACTTTCATCGGAACCAAGGTGGCTTTCAACAAGGCTTTGTCCGACAAACTCAAGGAAACAACTCCATGCCTCAAGACCTTGATATAAAGAACATGTTTCAACAAATTCTACAAGGACAAGCTAGTGGAGCATTGGATATGAGCAAGAAGATGGAGGAAATAAATACCCTAGTTGCTTGCTCATACAATGATCTCCACAAAAAGCTTGAGGCATTGAGTTCAAAAGTTCAACAAATGGAGACTAAGGGAGCCAATGGAGACAAAGTGAAACAAAGCTCTTCAAACGGGAAAGCAATACAAACCTCAAAGGAGTATTGCAATGCCATCTTCTCAAAAGAATCACTTCCCATTGATGATCATGCATGAAACCGCCATTGGGGAAATTGAGCTTCTACTTCACGGTTCACATGTTGAACACCTTCTCCCTAGAGACGCTCCCTTGAATCTCAATGGGGACATTGAGGAACAAGGTGTGGGAGTGACCCTTGAGAAGGATGAGGACGTGACCTTGGTTGAATACAAGGGTAGTGTTGATTGCAAAGATTCACCAAGCACAACTAGGATCGAGCCTAAGTCTCTCCCCAAGCTTGGTAATCCCGGTAAGTTCTCGATAGCTTGCTCTCTTGGAGTTTTGGAGATTGAGGATGCTTTATGTGATTCCAGTTCAAGTGTGAACGTCATGTCCCGTAAGATGCTAAAGAGTCTAGGGATAAGAAACCTCACTCACCACCCATCACCCATCACCCATCACTTTCGGAGATGCCTCTTCACGGAAACCGCTTGGCCTTCTTGAAGATTATCCGCTTAAAGTTGGGAATTGTATAGTTTCAACGGATTTCGTTGTTATGGAAATGAAGAAGACCAACAAGTTCCCACTTCTCCTTGGAACCCCATTCCTACTTACTACCGGTGCTAGAATGGATTTCAAAGATCAAAGGGTAGTTCTCTTGAATGTGGATAATAAGGTATATTACCCAATGAGGACTTCTTCCAACAAGATTTGTGGCACAATTGCTATTGAGGTTGATGAGTTTCTTAATGAAGAAGTGAGGAATGTGGGTAGATGTGAGATGATTGATGAAGCTCCGCCCCCCAAAGGACTATGAAGAGAAAGATGAGTCTCTTGAGAGAAAGGATTTGGGTTATGGTAATGACAAGGAAGCTTCAGAAGTTGATATTCCTTGTTTGGAACCACTTCCTCCCACCATAGTGGAGAACGTTGTTGAGAGTAGAAATAGTGTCAAGAAGAGGACGAATGCCAAGGGTAAAGTGAAAAACGGGCCAAGTTTGCTTCATGAAGACAAGGCCATGCTAGACCAGCCCTCTATGATGACTCTCACTCCTTGGAAGTACAAGGATGGAATGATTGAGTACAAGATCAAGTGCAAAGGCCGGTCCAAACCTTTTGCCTCGGTCAAGGCGATCCTCACACCCGAGCTCAAAGAGAAAGGAGAAGCCAGTTTTCAAGAGGTCATGAGCAAGGTCCTCAAACTTGAACTCAAAGATCCGCCTTGGAGTGTTCACACTCCTCTCTCACCTGCCTAAAAGGATAACCAAAGTCAAACTTAGTGACTTTAAACAAAGTGCTCTTGGGAGACACCCCAAGCTTATCATTGTACATACTTTCTTTTCATGTTTTTCTATGTTTTCTTGTTCTTTTTTATCTGTTGTTGAGTGATTGCAAGGTTCTTAATGGTCTAATGGTCATGGACTTAAGGACAAATGTGTGTATGATTGAGGTTATCACTCTCGTTCCCTTCATTCACTTCCAAGGTAATACTTCAAATTTTGCACATAGCATTTAGAATCTTATCTTCTTCTTTCTTTCATGCATTGTTTAGCTCTCTCTTAAGCTTCTCTTACACAAGGGACTGTGTAATTTAAGTTTGGGGGAGGGTTTGTGTGTTACCTAACTTTGTTTTTGGTGTTCTTATTTTGCCTTTTGCATCTTGAATCTCATGCATATCATGCATTTTCAACAAATTTGAAAATTTTGAAATTTTTTTTGCATTTCATATCTAGGATTTAGTCTAGATGCATAGTATTTTAGGTAGTCTTTGCATTAGCATTAGGAGCAATGATAGATTTATCATTGTAAAGTATCATTTTTAGAGCTTGATTCAATGCCCTCGTTTCTTGTTGTTTGATGCTTTTGATCTCGTGTTGAAATCAAGGATGAACCATATCTCGATCTTGCGTTTCATTACTAGGGTCTTAGCTAAAGCAAGTTTTGATTTGATTTCAATCCTACATAAGTGCAAACAATAATTTTGACATTGAAATTATCATGCTTGTCCATTGCATAGTGAACTCATTGTTACCATATGCACTTAGGCTCTCTTATTATTTACACCACTCTTTTGCTAGTCCAAGTAGCCGATTCCCATCATTGGAACGGTTTACCATACCTTTAATCTACCCTCCTTTCGAGCCAAAATCTTTAGTGTGCGTATGTGAGGCCTAATTTTTCGAGTAAGCTTGGAAAAAACTGTTGAGTTTAGGGCGACAAGGATAGGTTTTCATGCAGATCTAGCCAAGCATCAGAGGCTAGACTAGGTTAGGTTCGTGGGAAAGGGAAGTTTTGGGTTTGCTGTGAACGAAATGGTGTGACTAATGGGATTGTGGATAAGAAGTAAGTGAAGGTGAAGAAGGAATGCAATATTGTAATGTGGTTAGTGCAAGTAAACAAGATTAGCTCTTAGCAAATATCATAGCCTCATAGAAAAAGGAAAAAGCCAAAGAATTGGCTAGAACATCAAATGGTAAAAGATGAGGCAAGGCAAAGAAAAAAAAAAGAAAAGAAGAGCTAAGGAAGCAACAAGAGAAGCACAAAACCACAAGATTCAATGGAGAAGAAGAAATTCCTCAAGTGAGAAAAGATGAAGTGGAAGAACAAGTTCACGTATGGGACATGAAGGCAAAAAGGTCTTGTGGGATAAGGGTAGCTTAGGATTGTGACTTCATGGGTAGATATGCTAGGGTTAGAAACGTTTTGGGCATTTGGTAGATGTAAGTCTATCCATGTATGCATAGATTGCCTTTTACTCTTACCATTTTGCTAAAGCTTACTCATTCATTGAGAGATCCTTTGCATTGGTGGAACAACATACATTTGAGATCATCTTAGTCTCAAGACCTTTACCCTAGCCAAATGGATTCACTTGCCTTGCATGAGAATGATTCACTTGAAACGATTAATGAATGTTAAAGGATTGGATGACATGAATACTTGTGTAGGCTAAGGCTTGAATTTCATTTGTATAGGGAAGGATATGGCTAGCTCTTTTTGAGTAGACTTGTTTGATCGCATCTTAGGGCTAGTAACTTGGACATTGAGTTGAATTCTTTTTATGGCACTTTTGGATTTGAGCTCCCATTTTTAGTCTTCTTCCTTTCTTTATTCTTATTTGCTTGAGGACAAGCAAATGTTTAAGTTTGGGGAATTGATATGCTCATATATTGCATGTTTTAGCATGCATCTCACTTACAGTTTTGTGTCACTTACATGCATAACCATGGTTTTGACTTGCATTTAGGTCTCATTTAGAGATTAGGACACTTACATTAGGTCTATTGCATTCTTGCATGTTTTGGAGTATTTTCTAGGTAATTGAAGGCAATTGGGCATATATGGAGGGTTGGACCAAAGTGGAGTGCAAAGTCCATCCAAGATGCCGGAAAGATATGGCTGGATGGAGATCTTCCGATCCGAATTGGCTTGGAAGACCTTCATCACAGTTGTAGAGGGGTGACTTAGCTATCTAGGGGAAGTTGAATCAAGCCATTCGGACTAGTAGTTCGAGAGTTATTACGGTTTGACTGGAGATGTATCCGCCTGATCGAGAAACTAGTGCCTTGTACTGGCCAACCACACCGCGGGCCTTCCATCCGGTCTGATCCATCCGGTCCTGGCACAGGAGAGATGACTGGCCCGTTTACAAATCTACAATCGGCCATAGCCACACGGTCCAACACAGCAGCATTCACACATCCAAGTTACAACATCAGCCGAAGTGACTCAAAGATCAGGCCAAATGAATACCTTCCCGTGCCCAGTTTAATCTAAGATCATAATAAAAGTCATAGAAAATCGAGCTGAGTTTTGTTTAGTGGTGGTTTCATGTCATTCAGATCAGCCGCTCAAGATATATGGCAAATAAATCAAGGACACGTTTGTCTGGCATCCAAACTAGTTCTGCTCCAAATACAACGTCTGAAAGATCAACCCAGACAAAGGGTTTCTACTCCGAGTAAACTTCTACGTTCTTCATAGAGGTTGTAGAAGAAGGAGTTAGCAGTCTCCTTGAGGTAATTTCAGGTCATTTGGATATCAGGTGAAGGAGTTATGGCCGATTCACTGAAGGCATATCCGCATGGCCGAGAAAACGCAACTTTGCACGGGATGCCTTCCGTCCGGTCCATTCCACCCGGTCCAAAAACTTTCGACCAAAAATCCAAATTTTGGCCCGGTAAATACCCGGTTTTTCCCGGGTTGATCCAATTCGACCCTGCTCAAAAAACATCTTTTAAATATTTTAAAACCCCATTTTTTAGATCTACCTCCCTTTTTATGTTTTTTCTCCCTTTTTCTCTCTCTCTTTTTCTCTCTAGAACAAGACCTTGTCTTTTTAGGGTTCTTGAGATTTTTCCCTTGGATTCTTTTGATTTATGCAAGTTTAATGTTATATCTTTTCATCACTATCTAATCTTTCACATTCCTATTCCCTAATCATGATTAACATCACCTTTTTTTACAAGATTTGGTGTGCTCTTCATGATTAGTGAGTAGATCTTTTTAAAGCTCATGGATGATGTAGATTAGGTGAATTTCGTGGTAGATCTTGATGTCTAGGACTTAGTTTACATCTTCCCCCTCTTATTTGGTGTTTATAATGCTAGATTAGGCTAGATAATCTAGATCTTAGGGAATTCGTGCACACAAGGTGTTCGTTGAAATTTCCCAAAGAACCAAATAAGGGATTTTGCTTTCTTAGCCTGTGAGATTAGTTGTCTAAGGATTATTAGGGCCATAGTAACATATGTTTATTTCTTGTTAATCATCCTATCACAAACAATGGTTTGTTCTTGATTTGGTGATTAACAAAGTGATTAAGACCATGAGAGTGGCTTAATCTTGTTTATGTGTTCTAGGCTAAGGGAATTGCTTGATTGTGTGAAATGACATCTAGATATAGATCATGAAAGGATCCGAAATCAATAACCTCATCCAAGGGCTTGCCTTTATCTATTTGTTAAACTCGTTTTTGCTTTGTTTACTTGTGTTATTGCCATTAATTTGAATCATTTAGGTTGTTAGAAACCAAAAAACCTCTTTTGCTTGCTTAACTTAGAAAGTTCTATGCATTCCTAGTGCTTAGAACTTATACCCATGGATTTGATACCTCATATGCTACTTAGGCATTTGAGTAATTGATACACAGCAAAATCCTTGTATCACCGTTCGAACTCGCCATAAGATTGAAAAACAAGGTCGGTTTCTCATTACTTGCACCATCCGTGGAGTTGAATTGAAATACGTTCTTTGTGACTCCGGAGCTTGCCTAAGCATCATGTCAAAATCAACCGCCAAAAGACTCGGTATCAAGCACGTGCACCATACCCGAACAAAAATTAGTATGGCCGATGAGACTTGTGCTACACCAAAAGGAATTACCCGATACATGCCCGTAAGGATTGGAGATTTCATAGCTCCTGGCGATTTCTACATTGTCCAAACAATGAAGGGCAATGCAACACCGATAATCCTAGGATGTCCTTTTTGTCAACTGTTGGAGCCATCATGGATTTGCCCCATCGACGTATTTCCTTTGTCAACGTCAACAAAGATTTGTTGTACAATGTTGTCTCGCTCAAGTTCAAGAAGGACGGATATCCCAATTTAAGAGACCCCGATCCGGACTCACTATGTAGTGATGATTCACATGACGAGGAGATCCAAAGGAGATCAAAGAAGACTTGTCGCAAGACTTTGTCCTTCTATGCCTAAGCTAATGTAGCTACCAACGTCGAGCTAAACGACTTTAAACAAAAGCGCTCAATGGGAGGCAACCCATTTTTAAGTATGCTTTTATTTTTCATTTTTCTTTCTTTTTCTATTAATTTTTTTTTTCTTAGTTTTCAGCATTCTAAAAAAAAAAAATCAAAAAACCCAAAAAACAAAAATCAAAAAATCGAAAAGACAAAAAGAAGAAATCACGGTTCGAATGTGTTCGGTCCAGCACAAACCGTGAGGAAGGACTTGACCGCAAAAGAGGATCGACCACATGTGCAACGTCTCGACCCGCGGCGAACCAGCACATGTCCGCGGTCGCACCCATTTGACCCGCGACAAAGTCCCTTTAGGCCGCAGTCGGAGACTTTCCCGCGGCCAATCCCCTGACGACCCCGATCGACTCCGTTCGATTCCCGATCAATCCCAAACCATTTCCAAACACCTCCATACCCATTCCCCATCACCATATCACCATCTACCATTCCCCAATCACCACCATTCCATTCCCAAATCCATTCCCCAACCACTTCTAGGTAAGTTTTATTTTTCCTTACACTTTTCAATTATTACATACATCTACTTATTCGTCCTTACTCGATTTATTTCACACTGAGGACAATGTGATTTAAGTCTGGGGGAGGATTCCATCCCTTACTAATCACATTTTCTTTCATGAGTCTTTGCATTTTGCATTTTTCGCGCTTTTCTTTAAAAAATTTCAAACTTTTCAATAAAGTAGGAATACGTTTTGAGGGAATGATGAAAGAAATCCATGACGATAACCGAACAATGTGCTTCTACGCTATTTTCTAGTAACATGCTCTTTCGTAATTTGGTTCTAAACTAGGCGGTAGCTAGAGTTTCTGTTAATGTGAAATTCCCAAATGAATTTAGATCGTAAAGATTCTTTAGGATGAATTATACTAGCTCTATTATACTTGAACTTTAATCTTACATTCATGATGTTCTTTTAACTTTTACCACTCTTTGTCGTACAAGAATGGCCAACTCATCTTTAGTTGGTATCCCACCCGAAACTTAACCATTGTTCAAACATCATGCAACTCTCTTTGTGTCTTATGTGCAGATATGTGCAAAAACGGCGGAGAGGCAGGAACGACACAATTTTCAGTAACTAAAGACGAAGATTATACAAAATTGGTGGAGGTAAATTCAACGAAGATAAGAGATTGGTTCTGCCTTTGAAAACTAAAAAACATGGTAAACTTTTGTGCCCCTAAGACTCTATCTCAATAAAGGCTTTCCCCCTTTCGAGAAAGAAAAAAAAACCAAAACAATCGAAAGGGAAAGGAAACAAAAGCCTAAAAAGAGTCTAGGTTGGTCGAAATTATTGTGAGGCATATATGGTTTGTTTGTGAGAAGTTTGTCATTCTGAGCTCACAGAAAATTCTAAGTGTGGGAGAATGATAGAAAACTTTTGTTTTATGAGAATGGAGGAAGTGCAACATTTTTACGCAAGAAGAAATTACTGGAAGCTTGTGGATATTGATATGCTTGGTTTTTACCATTTTCTAACACATGTTTTGATGTTTCTTTTGAGTATTTTATCGAGTCAAAGTCCGTTTTTAGAGTTTTTCAGTCCTTTATTTAGTTATCTCAGGTAAAAGGGCGTTTACGGAAGAAATTGGAGTTACGTGGGCAAAAACGCATGGAACGATACAAAAAGAGTAAGAATCGATCGATGCAACACCATCAGAAGAACCAGAATTGATCGATGCAAGAAGTGCATCGATCGATGGAGCATGCCCTGAAGAACCAAAATCGATCGATGCTCAAGTGGAGTCGATCGATGCTACACCATCCGAAGAACCATAATCGATCGATGCAAGGAGTGCATCGATCGATGGAGCATGGCCAGAAGAACCAGAACCTATTGATGCAAGGAGTGCATCGATCGATGGAGCATGCCCAGGAAGTCCAAAATCGATCGATGCAAGCTGGCGAGAAGGAAAAAGAAATTTCTGATTTTCCTATTTTACCCCGAAAACTGCCTTTTCTGACCTAATTCGCCCAGAACCCTATAAATACTTAATTCCCAGCCACTTTTTTGGCTATCTCTCTTTTGACGGCTCTCTATTCTACCTAGTTTTTGGTTATTGATTTTGTAAGCAAGACGAAGAATCTCTGCAACTATTGAGAAGAATTATAAACCCTTTCATCTCTTTCATTATTATTATGAGTTTCTCTCTATCTCCTTGCTTGTTCTCCATTGCCATGTATGAGTCGTCTCATAGTTAGGTTTAGGGTTTCAAGGGGATCCATGAACCATTGAATTAGACATAGATAGAGATTTATCTTTTGTGGTTTTCGCTTATTGTTGTGTTTATTGCTTAGGCTTAAGTTGACCGCTTAGTCTCTGAACTAAGGCTTAGTATATCACACATAAGTGTCGTAGGTTGCTAGAAAGAACATAAGCGAGCGAATTATCCTTAGCCTACGGAAGTTGATGTTAAGGCGATTTGTGAACATATTTAACCTGCTCATTAATGACGATCTAGAATTATATGCCAAAGAGAGTTAGGATTTTAGGTTGCTAGGTTTAGTAATCAATGCCACATAAATGGATTGGTTAGACATTTATGTTTGAGTTTGAAACTTGTGATTAGTCATTCCCTGAATAGTTTTCTTATTCGTGATCTCTGGATTCCCGAGAATAAACCCTTGACCTAAGGCTTTTCCTTTATTGAATTTACATCGTTTTAATTTCTTTCGTTACTTTTCCAAAACCAACCATATTCTTGTCTTAGCTTAGTTTCATAATTGTGAGAATTGTAGTGTAACCTTGGTCTATGTGGATTCGATCCTAAAGTACTGCATTGACAACCATTATGATTTCGGTAGTGTACACTTTAGTTAATTGACTACGTGGTAAAAAACCTAAATCAATTTGGCGCCGTTGCCGGGGACCAATAGCGTTACCTTCAATTTTGAATTTGATATTTAGTCTAAGATTCACTAACATTTTATATCATGTATTTCAAGGACTTTCCAGGATGGATCACAACTCGGGAAATGATGGTAACTTAACCGGCCATCGACCACTCCTCTCTCGCAAAACTCAGAGGCGATCGCCTATGGAACATGGACCCGTTGGCGATTACATCCCAATGCCAAGTTCCTACACATATCGACCAACCCAAGCTCACTCGCACCAAGGTCGAGATTGGAGCGATTTTGGCCATGAAAACTATCACCATCACTATCAGCCGCGTTCACAACCACCATCTTGTGCCTACGATCACGTCCCCAAAGAGTATTTAGAGACCATGATGCATACAATGTTGAAAAATCAGCAAGAGTCCTTGATGCAAGGTTGGACCATATCAAAAACGATTGCGGAGGGAAATTTGATGATATTCATGCCCAGGTACAAAAACTCGAAGAAATGGTTAAACATATAGAAGAGATGCAGTTGCAGCAAAACCACGAAATTGAGAAGAATAAGATTTTCATCGGTCATGTTAACAAATCCATGGAACTCATGGAAAACAGTTTTGAAGAGAAACTCACAAACTTGAGGGAGAGTCTCTCGACTACAGCCACAAATCTCAGTACAACTGCAACCAGAGCACTCAAGGTTGAGAGAGAGATGAAAGAGATTGGCAGGAAAGGAAAATAAACTAATTCGATCGTCCATATCCTCTGCGATGGGCAAAGGCAAGCAGGAGAAACGCTCCGAAAGATCCGTTTTAACATGGATGGAAGGCATAGTGATATCCTTGGTAAGACCATGGGACTCGGAGACATCTCTGCTGATCTTTCTGAGGAACTTAAGACGCTCCAAAAGTGTTTATCCAATGTGGAAGACACCATTCATGTCCTAACATCTATAAGCGAAGAGGAGATTTCTCCAATAGCGCCAAGGGATGCAGATAACACCTCCAAATCAAGGGTGGATCATCAATGCATGATGGTAAGGCAGACCGCAACGATCAGAGGAAAAAAACCACGCGAGAAAACCCCAATTTTGAGGTGAACTCTTGCCTCAGAACATGAAGATTGTGAAACTCGGCCGATAAGCGAAGCGATGCTAGATGATTACCATTCCATTGTGAAGGAAATCCCATTCCACATGTCGTTCGATCAAGCTTGGAAGAAATACCCATCAATGAGGGAGCTCTTTTTGTACAGCAGGGAAGATAAGCCCATAAGCTAGGAAGATCTGTTCGAAGAAGCTTTCTAAGCCCAGAACATTGCACAAGCTCGAAAAACCAGGATGCTTCGTCGTTCCATGCGTAATCTTCGGCTCCTACTTCAACAACGCTCTGTGTGATTCGGGAGCCGCTATAAATCTTATGCCATAGGCGAATGCAAGACGGTTGAAGATCGATAACATGAAGCCCTCGAGGATGTGAATCGGGCTTGCAGGTGGCTCAACCACCACCACGGTTGGCATTATCGAGAATCTCCCTTTGAAATATGGAAATTGCATTGTCCCGGTCGATTTTCAAGTGGCGAAAACCCGTGGAATGATGAATGAACCCCTACTTCTTGGAAGACCATTATTAGAAATAGCAGGGACCATTATGGATTGACTAAATAGGAGACAGTGCCTCGCGAACGTCGATAAGGAGATCTTCTACTTAGAAGCACCCCTCGGTTTCACCTCAAAACGCATTTGTTACACGATCGAAGGGAAAAGAGGATGCGAGGTACATAACACCCTTGATGACTATCCAAGCACGGATGAAGACAAATGGGCCTTGAGGAGGAGACCAAAACGAGTTAAGGGGAGTGCGAACCTCTTAGATCTATCATCCGCCTAGAACACTCAAGAAGTCGAGCTAACGACTTAAAACAAGCGCTTGGTGGGAGGCAACCCACCGGTACGTATTTATTTATTTGTTTTTAGTTTAACTTAATAAATTTTGGTTTCTGCTTTCTTAATTCTCTGATAAACCCTTCATTAAAAAAAAAAAAAAATTTTAAAAAGGAGAAGGGAAATCGATCGATGCAAGGCGTGCATTGATCGATGCCAAGGGCTCCGAGAACCAGCAATCGATCGATGCAGAGTATGCACCAATCGATGGAAGGCAGGCTGACAAGCAGCAACCGACCGATGCAACACTTGCATCGATCGATTACCAGCACATGTAAGTAAACCGGTTCCGAAACTCGGTTTATTTTTACCTCTTCTTCTTCCCCGATTTTCTCTCTCTTCTCCTCCTTAAAATCGACGGATGCTCAATATTTTTTCCAAGAACACAAAACCTTTAATTTCTCATAACTTTCTTGATTCTCAACAGATTTGGACGATTTTGGTGTCTATCCCCATCGATTTTCTGTGCTCTACAAAACTCCCAACCCAGATTTATCGATTAGCAAAGGTATGAACTCTGAATCTCCCTTTCTCGGTCGCGATTTTCATGGGTAAACACCAAAGGTTTGTTGCTTCAATTTCTTGAATCCATGGTTAGATGCTTTAGGTTATTTACCCTGCTAGACTACTAGGCACGAAGTTCGACCACACATTGCTATTGTTAATGAGAATATGTGGAAATTTCAAAACCTAGGGTTTATGTTCTTAGGAGGATTGCGGGTTTTGACTAATTCATGTGAAAATTTGATATGTATCGTAGACAGATTATGTTTATTCTGCGCCGATTGTCACTTTGCATAAGCGCACGCCCTCGATTCCCATGAATTTGCAAATTCTTAAATGATCTCGGTTCGTAATTTTCATATGCGTCGTGAGTCATGGAATTGAGTTGTTGAGATGATCTGTTATGGCCAATCGATCACGATGTATGTATGTTTGCTATCGCAAAACAACATCTTGATTTATCTGTGTGCTAGTCATTGCACTTGGAACTCACTTTGCAAAAATTCTGTTGTTCGTTTTCAAGGAAAATATCAAGAATTATCCGGCATAACAAAGACAAGGACAAGGGAAAAGCACATGAAGCTGAACATAAGACGCCTTGGCCTCGACCTGCTGAATTGGCTTTTCCAATACCGATGATGACCAAGCAGGAGTTACAAAAGGATAAGGTCTACAAAAACCGACCGGTGTCCAGCATATGGGGAAAGTACGAGAGCATGTTCTACAATGGGCTGTTAACGGTAGAGATCTGCCACATGCATTTTTCAAGCTCCTACACATTGGTCAAGATGGGTATTCGGCAAGACATTGAGACCATGATTGAGCGTGTTGGATTGGGACGGTTGGCCACTCTCGACGAAGGTTTCGATGCTGATTTCACTCTCCAGTTTTTGGCATCCGTTGAGCTGCGATATGAAAACTCGAGGGAACCCATCGCTAGTGAAGGGACACTCATATTTTTTGCTCATGGCATCCTCCGCCAGATCTCGATCCCCGCTCTCTGCACTCTCTACGGTTTCGAGGCAAGCCACGAGGAGACTTCTTTTCCTGAATTTCACAACGCCAAGAGCTTATGGGCAAAGATATCCAAATGGAAATACGATGGTGCTTACTCGAATTAGTCAAGCATTCGCAACCCCGCACTCAGGGTGTTTGTAAAGATGCTTAGCCGCATGCTCTTTGCTAGGGACGAAGCTGGAGCTATGCGTACTGACGAGCTCATCATGTTTTACTACGGGATTGCACCCGATATAGGTCATCAACTCAGACATTCCTTCCATAGATCTCACCATGTCAACCTTGGAGCCATCCTTGCTCAAGTTTGGGTAAGGAAGAAAACTCGAGGTCTTTCCGGGAAGGGCAAGAAAGAGTACGTCGGAAGCCTCCTTACACATATCTTCGATCATCTAGAGATACGGCGAGATTGTGGTGGCTTACGACATACAAGTTGATATGCTCAAATTAATACCCTATAAGTACTAAAGCAGTTGTTGTAGTATATGTAAGGATCGAACACTAAGACTCAAGAAAATCACACAATAGACCGAATAGTATCGAATCAAGCTAAGCAATTCAAATGAAACAAAAGCAGTACACAGTAAAAGAGTTGTAAAATCGATGGGAGAAAGATAGGTTCAGGTTATTTCTTAGGAAATCAATGAATGCAGATAAACTACCTAATCAGGGTTCAGGTTATGCACGATTCTTGAACTCAAATCACTAAAGTATAATTAACCAACTGTCGTTGCGAGAGTTATCTAAGTCTAAATCATAGAATTCCAAATCTCTTTGCGAATCCTAAAGTCTAAACCAACTTTTAGATCAAGTTTGATTTGTTCACAAAACAACTAAACCAAATCTATTTTGCTCACCCTAAGTTCTATCAGATTACTCAATTGCATTGTCGTGCCTAATTGATTAACCTAAGATCTAAGTTCTAGGTGATCAATCCAGAATTAGCTTTGAGAATAACCTAAGGTGAAGAACTAATTTAGATAGTGAACCCTAAACAACTAATCAACCTAGCATTCAAAGAAATCCCTAATGAGAACCCCAAACCTAACAGGAGATCTGCTCAGACATGGAAATTGAAGCAATAAACATGACTTAATAAATACTCAAATAAATAATAAGAAAGAGAGACAAAAGGGTTCGAAATCTTCTATCGGACGAACCGAGTTTCATACATGTCTCCCTTCAAAAGCTCTCTCACAAAACCAAAGTAAAATAAAGCATAGCCATCAAAGTGGCTGTAAAATCCTAATAAATAACCTAAGTCACGTTTTGGGGCTTCTTGTAAATAATAAAGTCTTCTGGGCAATTTTTCAATTCTTCAACTCTTGGAAAAGTCGCGATCGTGTCTTGCTGCAGTGAGTATCGATCGATACCGTGGCTTCAAATCGGGTACACAGCTACACGAACTTCTGCTTTGCTCCAAAATGTTCCAGAAAGCTCCAATATCTCAAATTATGCTCCAAACGTGTTAAAACCTGTAAAAGACTCTAAAACACTACGAAAAAGTAGAAAGACTCTATAAAACGGACTTATATCAAGGCTTAAAAGGGGTAAAAACTATGATATATCAACTCCCCCAGACTTAGCCTTTGCTTGCCCTCAGGCAAATAGAAAGCCAAACCAGAGAAAGAGTTTTGAAAACACGGAGACTCACCTGTTCATGAACCATCGTAAAGATCCTTTTCCCGAGCACCCAAATGTTACCTAACCAGCTTTCAATCTAACCATCATGCACTTCTCCGTAGACATTCGCAGCTTTTCCAGACTCTACACATTATCTCGCAGCATTGTTCAAAAAAATCCCTCATCGCCAGGTTCATCACTGCAGCCAATGTTCAAGAACCTTCTAGATTCTTTCCCATACAATATCATGACAAAAGAACCACCAAATTCACACACTTTTTGGTATTGTTTTCTCTCCCCCAGACTTGTTTTTCATCATGTTCTTTCTTTCTTTTTGGATCTACATATACACATTAAGGTCTGAAACGCGAGTATTGATGGTGTTTGCCACCTAATCCCCGGTTCTTCCCTCTCTATGTATCAAAGGTTTAGGCGAATAGTGGTATCACGGGAAATTTTCCTAACCTCGCTTTCAACCTTTGTGTGATCATTCCCTCTTAAGTAGAATAATGGGATCGCTGTAAACTTTCCTAACCCTATACTCTGAAGAAAGTCATTTCATCTTTTATGCTCTTATTTATCAACTTGTAACAGGGGAGAGAGAGATACCATTACTTTAAACATATGGGTTCCTTTTGTCATATATGAATGATGAATCAAGTCCTTTAAACATCAATTGCATCGATGAAGTGCAAAAATTTGGCTCAAGCTTTAGAAGAACTTTGCTGGAGACATGGATGTTTTCTAGTCAACTGGTCAGTTTTGGATTTTTCATTAGTCGATCTAGAACTGATCCTGTAACACTGTTTACTCAAAAACAAAATCAGAACAATAGGCTCAAGCACATGATCATCATCTCCAACAAGTTTTAACTCATAAAAATGATTTTTGACTCAATAAAACGACCGACTCTAAGAAAAAACAAAAACAATGTCACCAACTGATATGCTCAAATTAATACCATAAAAGTATTAAAGCAGTAGTTGTAGTAAGTGTAGGGGTCGAACACAAGAACTCACAGAGACACACAGTAGATTGAATAGTATTGAATCAAGCTAAGCAGTTCAGATGAAACAGAAAGCAATAAACAATAAACGAGTTGTAAAATTGATGGGAGAAAGATAGGTTCAGGGTATTTCTCAAGAAATCAATGAATGCAGATAAACTAACTAATCAGGGTTCAGGTTACGCACGGTTCTTGAACTCAAATCACTAAAGTATAATTAACCAACTGTCGTTGCGAGAATTATATAAATCTAAACTTCAGAATCCCAAATCTCTTTGCAAATTCCTAAGAATAAATCAACCTTAATATCGAGTTTGATATGTTCACAAATCAACTAAACCAAATCACTTTGCGAATAATCAATTTGCTCACCCTAGGTTCTATCAGGTTTCTCAATTGCACTGTCGTGCCTTATCGATTAACCTAAGATCTAAGTTCCAGGTGATCAATCTATAATTAGCTTTGAGAACAACCTAAAGTGAAGAACTAATTCAGATTATGAACCCTAACTTATAAATCAACCTAGCATTCAAAGAAATCCCTTATGAGAACCCTAAACCTAAAGTGGATCTACTCAGACATGGAAATTGAAGCAATAAACATGACTGAATAAATACTCAAATAGATAATAAGAAAGAGTAAAATAACAAGAGGGTTCGAAATCTTCTCTCGGACGAACAGAGTTTCAGACTTGTCTCCCTTCAAAAGCTCTCTCACAAAACCAAAGTAAAATAAAGTATAGCCATCAAAGTGGCTGTAAAATCCTAATAAATAACCTAAGTCGCGTTTTGGGGCTTCTTGTAAATAATAAAGTCTTCTGGGCAATTTTGCAATTCTTCAACTCTTGGAAAAGTCACGACTCTTGTCTGCTGCAGTGAGTATCGACCGATACTGGTCAGTATCGATCGATACCGAAGCTTCAAATCGGGTACTCAGCTACACGAACTTCTGCTTTACTCCAAAATGTTCCAGAAAGCTCCAATATCTCCAATTATGCTCCAAACGTGCTAAAACCTGTAAAAGACTCTAAAACACTACGAAATAGCAGAAATACTCTATAAAACAGACTTATATCATGGCCTAAAAGGGGTAAAAACCATGATATATCAACTCCCCCAGACTTAGCCTTTGCTTGCCCTCAAGCAAATAGAAGACAAAACCAGAGAAAGAGGCTTGAAAATACGGAGACTCACCTGTTCATGAACCCTCGCAAAGATCCTTTTCCTAAGAATCCAAATGTCACCTAACCAGCTCATGATCTAACCACCATGTACTTCTCCGTAGACATTCACAGCTTTCCCAGACTCCACACATTATTCCGCAACATTGTTCAAACAAAGCCCTCATCGCCAGTTTCATCGCTCTAGCTAATGTTCAAAAACCTTCTAGATTCTTTACCACACAATATCACGACAAAAGAATTACCCAATTCACACAATTTTTGGTATTGCTTTCTCTTCCCCAGACTTGTTTCTCATTATGTTCTTTCTATCTTTTTAGATCTGCATATACACATTAAGGTCCGAAACGCGAGTATTGATGGTGTTTCCCACCTTATCCCCGGTTCTTCCCTCTCTATGTATCAAAGGCGTAAACGAATAGTGGTATCACGGAAAATTTTTCTAACCTCGCTTTCAACCTTTGTGTGATCATTCCTTCACAAGTAGAATAATGGGATCGCTGGAAATTTTCCTAACCCTCTACTTAGAAGAAAATCATTTCATATTTTTATGCTCTTATTCATCAACTTATAAAAGGGGAGAGAGATACCATTAATTTTAAACACATGGGTTCCTTTATCAGATATGAATGATGAATCAAGCTCTATGAATACTAACCACATTGTTGAAGTGCAAAAATTTGGCTCAGTCTTTAGAAGAACTTTGCTGGAGGCATGGGTGTTTTCTAGTCAGCTGGTCAATCTTTGGATTTTTAATTAGTCGATCTAGAACTGATCCTGTAACACTGGTCACTCAAAAGCAAAATCAAAACAACAATTCAAGCACAGGATCATAGTCTCCAACAGGTTTTGACTCGATAAAACAATTTTTTTTTATGACTATAAGAAAAACAAAAACGCTGTCAGCAACTACCTCCCCCAGACTTGAACAACACTGTCCCCAGTGTTATCTAGCCTAAGGTTGGTGAAAGAAAGCAAAAAGAACATAGTGGAATTGTGAAGAAAAGGAAGAGTTACCGATCTGGGACAGGTGTATCGACCGACACACGGCCTGGTATCGATCGATACCAGGCTTAAGTCGATACAACGAACTCTTCTCAATCGCGTAGGGTATCGACCGATACCAACAGGGTATCGATCGACACTCATGCGATTTTGTGTCTGCTCCTTTTTTATCCTGACACAAAACACAAAATGAAAAAAAAAAAAAGACTATTATACAAACTCACAAGTGGGTTGCCTCCCACCAAGCGCTCGTTTAACGTCATTAGCTTGACTGTACCGCCGTTCAAGCAGTGGGTGCATCATCCAGAGGCATTATCTGCCCTGCTGGAATCTCGGCTTTCCCCCATAGTGTTTCACCCTCTGTCTATTGACAGTAAATTCCTCTCCTTTAGGATTAATCAGCACAACGGCACCATGTGGTCTTACCTCCTTGATTGTGAAGGGACCTGACCAACGAGAACGCAATTTACCTAGAAACAATTGCAAACGAGAGTTATACAGAAGTACATGGTCGTTCGGCTCGAAATGTCTGGAGATGATCTTTTTATCATGATTGGCCTTAGTTCTCTCCTTGTACAGCTTCGAGTTCTCGTAGGCGTGGTGTCTAATCTCATCCAACTCATTCAGCTGAATCAATCTCCTCTCAACTGGAGGCTTGATGTCAAAGTTCAGCAACTTCGTCGCCCACGCTGCCTTGTGCTCAATCTCAACTGGAATGTGACATGCTTTCCCATACAGCAAGTGAAACGGTGTAGTACCCAGCGGTGTCTTGAAAGCAGTTCTGTAAGCCCATAGCGCGTCATCCAGCTTCGTAGACCAATCCTTCCTAGAAGTACCCACTGTCTTCTCCAAAATCTCATTGATTTGTCTGTTGGAGACCTATACTTGCCCACTGGTTTTGAGGGTGATATGGAGTAGCCACAAGATGATTTACACTATGCTTCTTCAGCAACTTCTCAAAAACTTTGATAATAAAGTGGTTGCCACCATCACTTATAACAATACGCGGCACTCCAAATCGTGGGAAACTGATGGTCTTAAACAGCTTAAGAACCACAGCAGTCATTGGTTTTACTAGCAATCGCTTCCACCCATTTGGACACATAGTCCACAGCAACCAGGATGTATATGTGTGTGACGAGGGAAAGGGACCCACAAAGTCGATGCCCCAACAATCGAAAACTTCAACCTCAAGGATGAAATTCTGTGGCATTTCATGTCTCTTACTGATCTTTCCTCTCCTCCGACAGACATCACACTATGAGATATAGACATGCGCATTTTTGAACATAATAGGCCACCAGAAGCCTGCTTGAAGAACTTTGGACACTGTCTTGAAAGTAGCAAAGTGTCCAGCATACTCAGACCCATGACAATGAAAAAGAATCGCTGGAATCTCAGACTCAGCAACGCATCTTCTGTAGATACCATCTGAGCAGTGCTTGTATAGGTAAGGCTCATCCCAGAAGAATCGCCTCATCTCGTGCATAAACTTCTTCCTCGCATACTTTGCGGGATGCTTGGGCTCAGTCTTTACAGCAAGGTAGTTAGCAATGTCAGCGTACCATGGTCGTGCAGGACTAGATACAGCAGCTAGATAGGCGTCATAAGAGTCGAAGTGCGCTGCAGGCAAAACAGGTCCAAATCGTGTCGGGTATCGACCGATACTAGGTTAGTATCGATTGATACTGAAGGTCTGCATCCGTGAAAAGTGCATATTTTTGGGACAAACATCATGAAGCTGAGCTTCAATGAAGTAGATACCCTCCTCTGGCAAGTAATCATCAATAGGCACGACTTCATCGACCTTTCTTCGTGATAGGTGGTCAGCAACGCCATTCTCAAATCCCTTCTTGTCCTTGATCTCGATATCGAACCCTTGGAGCAAAAGTACCCATCGGCAAAGACGAGGCTTGAGGTCCTTGTTCTTCAGCAAGTATTTGAGAGCAGCATGGTCTGTGTGAACAATCACATTGCTCCCAATCAAGTAGGACCAAAATTTCTCAAAAGAGAAAACAACTGCAAGTAATTCCGTCTCAGTGGTGCTGTAATTTTGCTGAGCATCATCCAACGTCCTGCTGGCATAATAAATAGCATGGAGCTTCTTGTCTTTTCTCTGACCCAACACAGCTCCAACAGCAAAATCACTCGCATCACACATAACCTCAAAAGGTAAACTCCAATCAGGTGGCTGGACAATAGGAGCACTCACTAATGCCTTCTTAATCTCCTTGAAGGCTGCAAGGCAATTTTATGTGAAATCAAATTTGACTTCCTTACATAACAGGGCTGTGAGTGGGCGTGTAAGCTTAGAGAAATCCTTGATGAACCTCCTGTAAAACCCAGAAAGACCAAGGAAGCCTTGAATCTTAGATACTGATCGTGGAGGTTGCAGGCTTGTCATGACCTGAATCATACATTTGTCAACTTCGATCCCTGCCTTAGAAACCGTGTGCCCAAGAACAATTGCATCTTGTATCATGAAGTGGCACTTCTCCCAATTAAGAACCAAGTGCTTCTCCTCGCATCGTTGAAGCACCTTGCACAAGTTATCCAGACAATCTTTGAATGACGATCCATACACTGAAAAGTCATCCATGAATACCTCCATAAACTCCTTAGTCATGTTTGTGAAAATCGACATCATGCATCTCTGAAAGGTCGCTGGAGCGTTACATAATCCAAATGGCATTCTTCTGTAGGTGAATGTGCCATAAGGACATGTAAAGTCGTCTTTCCCTGGTCCTCTAGATGTATAGGAATCTGGAAAAAGCCTGAGTACCCATCGAGAAAACAGTAGTATGGGTGACTCGCTAACCTCTCCAGCATCTGGTCGATGAATGGCAATGGGAAGTGATCTTTCCTTGTAGCTGCATTCAGCTTCCTGTAATCAATACACATCCTGTGACCAGTGATTGTCATTGTAGGGATCAGCTCATCCTTCTCGTTCTTCACCACAGTTATACATCCTTTCTTAGGCACAACGTGAACTGGACTAACCCAAGTATTATCTGAGATGGCATAGATAATCCCTGCTTCCAACAGCTTCATCACTTCCTTCCTGACCACTTCCTTCAGGTTCAGATTCAGCCTCATCTGGCACTCAATCGAAGAATTTGACTTATCCTCCAGGTGAATCCTATGCATGCACAAGTCTGGTACTATTCCTGAAATATCATCAAGAGAATAGCCAAGAGCTTTGCGATACTTGCACAGCTTGCTCAGCAGTAAGGTAATCTATGCGTTGTTCAAAGAAGCATTAACAATCACAGGGTATGTGGAATTAGGATCAAGAAAAACGTAACTCAATGCGGCTGGGAGCGGCTTGAGTTCCACCATAGGAGCATTTTCCTCGCTCCAATCTCCAAACCCAACAGCTTGCTTATAATTTTTGGCCAACTATCCTTCTATTCGTAGGGTATCGACCGATACTAGGGGAGTATCGATCGATACTCGCGATGCTGAATTGAGCATTTTCGAGTATCCAGCAGTATCATCGCACAATTGGATTTATAAAGTGGCTGAACAGACCAATGCTCTCTCCAGTGGATCCTCTGGATGCATCTCCAGGAAGTACTTCTCTGCTATGTCACTGAAGGTGTCCATATAGAACGTCTGCCCATCGATGGTTGGTCTTTTCTTCATCTTTTCCATGTTCAAGGACATCACCAAATCACCGATGTTGAGGGTTATCTGTCAAATCTTGCAATCGATCAAGGCTCCAACAGTTGCAAGGAATGGTCTGCCCAGGATAAGAGGATCTTTAGGATCAGCATCGTACTTCAGGACGATGAAATCTGTTGGGATCAAGCAATTCCCAATCTTGATTGGGACATCTTCGAGTAGTCTCTCTGGAAGTCGCACTGAGCGATCAGCAAGTACCAGCGAAATCATTGTAGATTGGAAATCTGCCATCCCCATTCGCTTAGCAACTGAGTGTGGCATGAGGTTCACACTCAACCCAATATGGCAGAGAGCACGCTCGAATCTCTCTGTGAAGATAGTGCAATCCAAAACAAAACTCCCTGGGTCTGGTAGCTTTTTGGGATTTTTTGTTGAGTAAAATCGCACTGCACTCAGCTGTAATCATCATGACACATTCCTCAAGGTTCACATTGCTAGACACCATCTTCTTCACATACATATAAAAGTATGATAAGCTCAAATTAATACCCTAACAGTACTAAAGCAGTAGTTGTAATATAGTTAGGGGTCGAACACAAGGAATCACAGAAATCACACAATAGATTGTATAGTATCGAATAAAGCTAAGCAATTGAGATGTAATTGAAAACAGTGCAGAAATTAAAAGTGTTGTAAATCAATTGGAGAAAGATAGGCTCAGGGTATTTCTCAGGAAATCAATGAATGCATATAAATTAACTAGCAGGATTCAGATTTAGCGTAGTTCTTGAACTCAAATCACTAAGGTATAATTAAACAATTGTCGTTGCAAGAATTATCTAAATCTAAATCATAGGAATTCCAAATCTATTTGTGAATCATAAAGTCTAAATCAGCTTTAATATCAGGTTTGATGTGTTCACAAATCAATTAAACCAAATCTCTTTGCGAATAATCAATTTGCTCACCTAAGGTTCTATCAGGTAATTAATCGCACTGTCGTGCCTAATCAATTATCCTAAGATCTAAGTTCCAGATTCGTCAACCTAGAATTAGCTTTGAACACAACCTAAGCGAAGAACTAATTCAGATGGTGAACCCTAATAAACTAATCAACCTAGCATTCAAAGAAAACCCTTATGAGAACCCTGAACCTAAAGTGGATCTACTCAGACATGGAGAATGAAAGCAACATGATTGAATAGATCATCAAAGAAATCAATAAAAACAGGAGTTCAGAGTAGTCTCTCCAAAAACCAAAAGTATAATCAAAGTAGAATAATGCCTAGCCTAAAAGTGGCTTTAAAACCTAATTATATAGCTAAAACACGTTTTGGGTCTTCTTGTAAATATTAAAGACTTCTGGACCAAGTTGCAATTCTTCAACTCTTCATTAAAGTCGCGGGTCGTGTCTGCTGTGATGAGTGTCGATCGATACCAGGGGGTATCGATCGATGCTCGACGTGAAATCGGGTACTCAGCAACACGAACTTCAGCTTTGCTCCAAAATGCTCCAGAAAACTCCAATATCTCCAATTATGCTCCAAACGTGCTAAGACCTGAAAAAAACTCTAAAACACTACGAAATAGAATAAAGACTCTATAAAATGGACTTATATCATGGCCTATAAGGGGCAAAAACCGTGATGTATCAACTCCTCCAGACTTAGCCTTTGTTTGCCCTCAAGCAAATAGAAGAATAAACCAGAGAAAGAGGTTTGAAAACGTAGAGACTCACCTGTTCAGGAACCATCGCAAAGATCTTTTTCCCAAGCACCCAAATGTCACATAACCAGCTTTTGATCTAACCACCATGTACTTCTCTGTAGACATTAGCAGCTTTTCCAGACTCCACACATTATCTCGCAACATAGTTCAAATAAAGCCCTCATCACCAGTTCCATCGATGCAGCTAATGTTCAAGAACCTTCTAGATTCTTTACCATACAATATCATGACAAGGAACCATCCTTTTTCACACTTTTTGGTATTATTTCTCACCCCCAGACTTATTTCTTATTATGTTCTCTTTTTTATTTTCAGCTTTGCATATACACATCAAGGTATGAGACGCGAGTATTGATGGTATTAGCCACCGAATCCCCGGTTCTTCCCTCTCAATGTATCAAAGGATGTAGGCGAATAATGGCATCATAGGAAAATCCTAGCCTCGCTTCCAATCCTTTGTGTGATCATTCCCTCTTAAGTAGAATAATGGGATCGCTCGAAATTTTCCTAGCCCTCTACTCAGAAGAAAATCATTTCATCTTTTATGCTCTTATTTATCAACTTATAACAGGGGAGAGAGATACCATAACTCTAAACACGCGGGTTCCTTTATCAGATATGAATGATGAATCAAGCTCTTTAAACACTAACCACATTGATGAAGTGCAAAAATTTGGCTCATGCTTCAGAAGAACTCTGCTGGAGACATGGATGTTTTCTAGTCAACTGGTCAGTCCTTGGATTTTTCATTAGTCGATCTAGAGCTGATCCTGCAACACTGGTCACTCAAAAACCAAATCAAAACAACAATTCAAGCACAGGATCATCATCTCCAACAAGTTTTGCTCAATAAAACAACTTACTCTAAGAAAAACAAACACAATGTCAGTAGACACCTCCCCCAGACTTGAACAACACTGTCCCCAGTGTTATCTAGCCCAAAGTCAGTGAAAGAAAACAAAAGAACAGAATAAAATTGGGAAAAACAAGAAGTTACCTTGCTGGAACATTGAGTATCGATCGACACACAGCCTGGTATCGATCGACACACAACCTGGTATCGATCGATACCAGGCTTAAATTGATATGATGAACCGTCTATTCGCGATTGGTGTCGACCGATACCAATGGGGTATCGATCAACACTAAGTCGATTTCGAGTTTTGCTCCTTGTTTATCCTGACACAAACACAAAACGAAAAAAATGAAAGAAAAAGACTCAAAAGCAGACTCACCAGTGGGTTACCTCCCACCAAGCGCTTGTTTTACGTCATTAGCTTGACTATAACGCCCTTCAGGCAGGATAAGAATGTGAGCTTGCACCAAAACAGGCTCCACAACTTGACATCGCTATCTTCAGAGTTTTGCTCAACATGTCATCCACAAACTCTTTTCCTTTTTCTTTCAACTCCGAAGTGAGAAGGACCCAAGCCTTAGAGAATGGCTTCGAATTTCCGTTGCACTTCACCTTGTACTCAATCGAGTTTCCATCATAGTTCTGAGGGGTTAAAGTCAAATAGCTAGCACTCTTGACTCTTTTGTTCTTCACCGTCCTCTTTGCCTTAGCCTTCTTGACAGCTTCCTTGGGGATGCTGGGCGGTTCAACAAAAACGTCTATGACAGTTGGGTTGTCAGGAGGCTCTTCCAAAAGATCAACTGCAAATGTCTCTCTTGTGACAACAGTGAAGCACGAGACATGTGTGGGAGCACCTCTAGAGGGAATGGCATCATAGTAGACATCTTCGTCAATGTAAGAGAAAGAAAGTCTCTTATTAGCTGTATCTATGATCGCGCCAGTAGTAGCCATAAACGGTCGTCCCATGAGCAAAGAAACCTCAGATCCTTCGCTCATCTCCACAACTTGAAAATTAGTGGGCACCAGACAATCTCCTACTTTAACCAACAAGTCAGGGATTGTACCATATGGAGGTGAAGTGGAGGAGTTCACAAACGTGAGAAGCATCGTAGGGGGTCTTATATCAGCTTTCAATCGTTCAGCGATGTCCCGTGATATGACATTGACGCTAGACCCTGAGTCAACAAGAGACGCATCGAATTCAACGCTAGAGATGGAGCATGGAACCGCAAATTTCCCTGGGTCTTCCCTCTGGGTCAACTGTCTTAGTGGAGGTGGAGCACCTCTAGACTTAATGAAGAGTGCCTTAATCTCTTTCTTAGTTTCTCTGCAATCTTTGAAGTGACTTAGCAGAGGACGAGACTCTAGAGCTTCTTCAAAGGACAATTCATTGGAGATTCTTCGTACCATCTTCTCAAAGCCATGCAAATGCTTTGGAGAAATGGGATCTCTGAGGTGTTAAGGAATAAGATTCAGCTTCTTGGGCTTGCGAACTCTTTCTTCAATCAACTCAGGTGTTTTCACTATTTCCGGCTCGATCTGCGAGGGGTATCGATCGACACCAGGCAGGATATCGATCGATGCTATCGCTGTTGAATCGTCCTTGGCAGATACATCATCATCACAAGGAGGCTCCACATTCTGCTTATCCAGCAAAGCCTTGCATCTAGCGTCCTCCCACTCCTTCCTTGTCATAATATGAGGCATAGGATAAGGTATCTTGGGTATATACACCCTCTCCTTGAAAATCTCAGGCTTCTTCTCAACCTGTGTCTCAGCATCGACCGACACTGTAGGAGTGTCGATCGATACTTGTGATTTTGGATTCCATCGTGCAGGTGTCTGGACAGGTATCGATCGATACAGACTGGTATCGATTGATACTTATGCGATTTCAGAATCCCAGTCGTCATCTTCATCAGCATCATCGAAAATTCCTGCATCAAATCCCTTTTCTACCACTACAGTGGCTTCTTTAGCACTTCCAATGGTAATTGCATTGACGTGTGCTCTTGGATTTTCAGTTCTTCCTGGAAGAAAGCCTTCCTGCCTCTGCACAGCAGATGCGGTCTGAGCAACCTGAGTCTTCGGCTTCCTTTGAAAAAGGTTGAAAGCTTCGATCTTCCCATTCAGATGGTCAATCTTCCCATTGAGATCAGTGTACAAATGATCAATCTTCCCATTGAAATCCACTTGCAGCTTTTGCTGTCCCTGAAGAATCTGCTCAAGCATGGATTCCATCTTATTCTCAGTGGTCTTTGGAGAGATGGGCTGGTACGAAGAATTCCCGTAATTGCGAGTGTTGTTGCTGAAGTTTCGGTTGTTATTGTACCCAAATTGCTGACCCTGAAATCCAGAACCACCAACGTAGTTACAATCCTCCATTTCATCTCCACCGATTTTATCGACTCCATCAGCAAAGTGTACAGTCTTCTTCGACTTCCCAATCAAAATGTCCAGCTTGGCTTGAACTGCAGCAATCTGCGATCCATCAATTCCTCCAGCCTGCTTCTTCCGCTCAAATCAGCATTCTTGGTGCTATTGCTAAACGCCAAGTTCTCAATCAGCACAACCGCATCATCTGGATATCTGGTGTTGAAGTTCCCATTACTCGCAGTATCTAAAGCCATCTGGTACCTCCAATCGATCCCTCTGTAGAAAGTACCCAGCAGCTGAACTTGATTGAACCCATGGTGCGGACAAGCTGCTTTGAGTGCCTCGACTAAACCTTGAGAAAACTGGGAAATTTTGTTCCTGATCTCTTTGGATCTCGCATCATCATAGAAATTGCACAGGAATGCATTATTCGTCTCATCCCATGTAGTTAGCGAACCAGGAGCCAACTGTTTCAGCCAATAAGCAGCATCCACACTAAGAGAGTATGGGAAAAGTTTGCAGAAGAGGAACTCATTGGGCACTCCATTGTACTTCATGCTAGTGACCAAATCCTCGAACCTCTCGATATGATCCATGGGATGTTCATGAGATAGGCCATGGAAAGGACTCTGACTCACGAGAGCTTAGTACGCAGACTTCAGCTCGAAGTCATTCCTCTGAAAAGTTGGGATGCGTATCGCAGATCGATTGGCATAGAACTGATAAGGTCTGTTGTGCTCGCCAAGTGTCCTAACTCGATCACCTGCAGCATTCCCAACATTGGCGCGCCCAGCTGGCGCGACTATCTCAATGACAACAGCAGGGACAACGACGTTTCTAGCTTCATCAAGTCGCTGCCCTCCCTCATTGCACACATGACCCTCTTGGTCTCTCAGGACTCCAGCTTCATCAGCTCTTAAAACCACTGGGTTGTTCACCCCTGATGTTTGCTTTGTCTTTATGTTTGTGCGTTCCACAAGTGCTAGCTGTTCCAGTGACAGTTCAACTAGCTGAGTGCTCTTGTTTCTTCTTGTTTGACGAACATGCATACACCTGAAAACACAAAATTCAAGAACGTAAGTAACCAAAAACAAATACGTTGAGTATCGATCGATACCTGATGGTGTCGATCGATATCAACAAAAGAAGACGACGAGTATCGACCGATACTAGGTAGTATCGATCGATACCGACGGACTTAGTCGAAACTCGACAGCTAAAATCTAAAGGCAAAATTGAGTCCCCGGCAACAGCGCCAAATTTGATATGCTCAAATTAATACCCTAACAGTACTAAAGCAGTAGTTGTAATATATTTAGGGGTCGAACACAAGGACTCACAGAAATCACACAATAGATTGTATAGTATCGAATTAAGCTAAGCAATTCAGATGTAATTGAAAGCAGTGCAGAAATTAAAAGTGTTGTAATTCAATTGGAGAAAGATAGGCTCAGGGTATTTCTCAAGAAATCAATGAATGCAGATAAACTAACTAGCAGGATTCAGATTTAGCGCAGTTCTTGAACTCAAATCACTAAGGTATAATTAACCAACTGTCGTTGTGAGAATTATCTAAATCTAAATCCTAGGAATTCCAAATATCTTTGTGAATCCTAAAGTCTAAATCAGTTTAATATCAGGTTTGATATGTTCACAAATCAATTAAACCAAATCTCTTTGCGAATAATCAATTTGCTCACCTAAGGTTCTATCAAGTAATTAATCGCACTGTCGTGCCTAATCAATTATCCTAAGATCTAAGTTCCAGATTCGTCAACCTAGAATTAGCTTTGAACACAACCTAAGCGAAGAACTAATTCAGATGGTGAACCCTAATAAACTAATCAACCTAGCATTCAGAGAAAATCCTTATGAGAACCCTGAACCTAAAGTGGATCTCCTCAGACATGGAGAATGAAAGCAACATGATTGAATAGATCATCAAAGAAATCAATAAAAAAAAGGAGTTCAGAGTTGTCTCTCCAAAAACCAAAAGTAGAATCAAAGTATAATAATGCCTAGCCTAAAAGTGGCTGTAAAACCTAATTATATAGCTAAAACACGTTATGGGCTTTCTTGTAAATATTAAAGACTTCTGGACCAAGTTGCAATTCTTCAACTCTTCATTAAAGTCGCGGGTCGTGTCTGCTGTGATGAGTGTCAATCGATACCAGGGGGTATCGATCGATGCTCGACGTGAAATCGGGTACTCAGCAACACGAACTTCAGCTTTGCTCCAAAATGCTCCAGAAAGCTCCAATATCTCCAATTATGCTCCAAACGTGCTAAGACCTGTAAAAGACTCTAAAATACTACGAAATAGAATAAAGACTCTATAAAACGGACTTATATCATGGCCTATAAGGGGTAAAAACCATGATATATCAAAGTACTAAAGCTGTAGTTGTAGTAAGTGTAGGGGTCGAACACAAGAACACATAGAGACACACAATAGATTGAATAGTATCGAATCAAGCTAAGCAGTTCAAATGAAAAAGAAAGCAATAAATAGTAAACGAGTTGTAAAATTGATGGGAAAAAGATAGGTTCAGGGTATTTCTCAGGAAATCAATGAATGCAGATAAACTAACTAATCAGAGTTCAGGTTACGCACGGTTCTTGAACTCAAATCACTAAAGTATAATTAACCGACTGTCGTTGCAAGAATTATCTAAATCTAAACTTCAGAATCCCAAATCTCTTTGCAAATTCCTAAGAATAAATCAGCCCTAATATCGAGTTTGATATGTTCACAAATCAACTAAACCAAATCTCTTTGCGAATAATCAATTTGATCACCCTAGGTTCTATCAGGTTTCTCAATTGCACTGTCGTGCCTAATCGATTAACCTAAGATCTAAGTTCCAGGTGATCAATCTAGAATTAGCTTTGATAACAACCTAAAGCGAATAACTAATTCAGATTATGAACCCTAAACAATAAATCAACCTAGCATTCAAAGAAATCCCTTATGAAAACCCTAAACCTAAAGTGGATCTACTCAGACATTGAAATTGAAGCAATAAACATGACTGAATAAATACTCAAATAGATAATAAGAAAGAGTAACAAGAGGGTTAGAAATCTTCTCTCGGACGAACAGAGTTTCAGACTTGTCTCCCTTCAAAAGCTCTCTCACAAAACCAAAGTAAAATAAAGCATAGTCATCAAAGTGGCTGTAAAATCCTAACAAATAACCTAAGTCACGTTTTGGGGCTTCTTGTAAATAATAAAGTCTTCCGGGAAATTTTGTAATTCTTCAACTCTTGGAAAAGTCGCGACTCATGTGTGCTGCAATGAGTATCGACCGATATTAGTCAGTATCGATCGATACCAAAGCTTCAAATCGGGTACGCCGCTACACGAACTTCTGCTTCTCACAGATAGGAGGACTTTCCTGAAGACGTGCATGTGTTCCAGAAATGTTCCACACAAAATGTTCCAGAAAGCTTCAATATCTCCAATTATGTTCCAAACGTGCTAAAACCTGTAAAAGACTCTAAAACACTACGAAATAGGAGTAAGACTCTATAAAACGGACTTATATCATGGCCTAAAAGGGGTAAAAACCATGATATATCAGCAACTACCTCCCCCAGACTTGAACAACACTGTCCCCAGTGTTATCTAGTCTAGAGTCAGTGAAAGAAACCAAAACGGCTAAGTGGAGACGTGAAAAAACAAAGAAGTTACCTGCGCGTTGGGTATCGACCGATACCATTACTGGTGTCGATCGATACAAGGACCATTGGTCGATGCAACGTCTGTTTCTTCTGGTGTCGATCGATACCAGTGATGGTATCGGTCGACACTGACCTTTTCATCTGATTTACACATAAACACAAGACAGAAAAACGAAAAATACTAAAATAAAAGACGTATATACAGACTCACCAGTGGGTTGCCTCCCACCAAGCGCTCGTTTAACGTCAGGAGCTTGACTGTACCTCAGGTGATCAGTCATGAGAAGATTGAGAACTTACTCCCAGGCAAGTTCTACAACTCGACACTTCTAGCTTCAGAGTTCTGCTCAACATGCTCTCCACAACCTCCTTTCCTTTCTCTTTCAACTCCGAAGTAAGAATGACTCTAGCCTTAGAGAATGGTTTTAAGGTTCCTTTGCAATTCACCTTGTATTCAATCGAATCCCAATCACACTTATGAAGGATTAAATTCATAGAAGCAACACCCTTCACTCCTTTGCTCTTCACCTTCTTCTTTGCCTTAGATATTTTGACGTCTTTCTTGGTGATGATAGAAGGACTATCTAGAGGGTCTATGACAGCTGGCTCGTCAGGAGGCTCTTCCAAAAGGTGAACTACCAACGTCTCTCCTGTAACAATGGTGATGCAAGAGATATGTGTGGGAGTTCCTCTAGTAGGAATGGTACACCTCCTTGTCAATGTACGAGAACGAGATTCTCTTGCTTGGTGTATCTATAATGGCACCAACTGTAGCCATGAAGGGTCTTCCAAGAATCAACTGCATACTAGATCTTGCACTCATCTCCACAACCTCAAAATCGGTGGGAACCAGACAGTCTCCTACTTTAACCATCAAATCATGGATTGTACCGTATGGAACCGATGTGGAAGAGTTCGCGAAAGTGATAGATGTCTTGGGAGATCGAATATCAACTCCCAATCTCTCTGAAATTGCCCTTGACATGATATTGACGCTAGCCCCCGAGTCAACGAGAGACTCTTTGAATTCAACTTCAGAGATAGAGCATGGAACTGATAATATTCCTGGGTCTTCCCTCTTAGTCAACTGCCTCAGCGGTAGTGACTTGCTTCTTGCCTTAATAAAAAGTACTTCGATCTCTTCCAGAGTTTCTCTGCAATCTCGAAAGTGACTCAGCAGAAGACGGTACTCTAGAGCTTCTTCAAAAGTTAGTGTGTGTGGAATCCTTTGTACCATCTTCTCAAAGCCAAGCAGCTGTTTTGGAGAAATGGGGTCTCTGAGGTGGCTGGGTGGCATGGGGGTATGGGGGTATGGTGCCTTAGGTTTGTAAACACGTTCCTCAGTCATCTTTGGTGTTTTCGTAATTTATGGGTCGGTCTGCGAGGAGTATCGATCGATACTAGGTTGGTGTCGGTCGATACTGGGTTTTTGTGTCGCTTCTGCAGATTGGTATCGATCGATACAGGGTGAGTGTCGATCGATACTAGTGGTGGATACGAACACAACAATCTCAGGCTCAAAATCATCTTCAATCTCTGCGAATTTTTCCTCATTTAGACCCTTTTTCACCACTGTAATGACCTCTTCAGCACTTCTTACAGTGATTACATTGACGTGTGCTCTTGGATTCTCCGTTTTCCCTGGAAGAAAACCATCCTGCCTCTTCACAACTGCTGCTGTCTGAGCAACCTGAGTTTCCAACTTCTTCTGAGAGACTTTGAGAGCGTCAATTTTCCCATTCAGATCAGTGTACAGAGAGTCAATCTTCCCATTGAAATCCACTTGCAGCTTTTGCAGTCCCTGAAGAATTTTTTCAAACATGGATTCCATCTTACTCTCTATGGACTTTGGAGAGATGGGTTGGTACGAAGAGTTCCCATAATTGCGAGTGAAATCGCTGCTCTGGAGTGGTTTCTGAGCAAATTTTTAGCCAGATTGGTTTCCCTCAAACTTGTACCCACCTTGCTGAGTGTTGTTGTTGAAGCTTCGGTTGTTGTTGTACCCAAATCGCTGACCCTGAAAACCAGAACCACCAACGTAGTTAACATCCTCCACTTCATCTTCATCAATATTATCGACTCCATCAGCAAAGTGTACAGTCTTCTTCGACTTCCCGATCAGAAAATTGTGCATAGAATCCATCTTGGCCTGAACTTCAGCAATCTGCGATCCATCCCATTCTGTCTCTTTCGCTCAAAGTCTGCATTTTTGGTGCTATTGCTAGACGCCAAATTCTCAATAAGCACATTAGCATCATCTGGATATCTGGATATCTGGTATTGAAATTCCCATTGCTCGAAGCATCCAAAGCCATATGATACCTCCAATCAATCCCTCTGAAGAAGAAACCCATCAGCTGAACATCAGAGTACCCGTGATGTGGACAATCTCTCTGATAAGATATAAATCTAGTCTAAGCAGCCTTGAACGCCTCAGTAGGTCCTTGAGAAAACTGGGAGATCTTGTTCCTCAGATCCTCGGATCGTGCATCATCATAGAAGTTGTTCAAGAAAGCAGTCTTAGTCTCTTCCCAGGAATTCAGTAATCCAGGAGGTAACTGTTTCAGCTAGTAAGTCGCATCTCCACCAAGAGAGTATGGGAAGAGCTTGCAGAAGAGGTAATCATAGGACACTACATTGCTCTTGATGCTAGTGACCAAGTCCTCGAACCTCTCAATATGATCCATGGGATGTTCACTGGAAAGACCATGAAAAGGGTGTTGACCCACCAGAGTGTAGTATGCAGGTTTCAGCTCAAAGTTATTCCTATGAAATGGTGGAGGACTTATCGATTGACATAAAACTGACCAGGCCTGTTGTACTCCCCAATTGTTCTACCACGATCAGCGACAATGTTCCCTGCATTCGCAATAAACAACCTCCTCGACAACAGCAGGAAGTGGAATGATGTTCACCTCTCCATCCAATCGTTGCCCTTGCGCATTGCACAATTGACCCTCTTGGTATCTGTAAGCACCAGCTTCATCTCGAACCAAAACCAACGGATTGTTGTTCATCTCTGCTGGCTTCTTTGCTCTTATGTTTGTGCGTTCCACAAGTGCTAGCTGCTCCAATGACAGTTCAACTAGCTGAGTCCTCTTGTTCCTTCTGGTTTCACGAATAAGCATACACCTGAAAACAAAAGTCAAGAACGTAAGTAGCAAAAAACATGATAAGTATCGACCGACACTGGGTGGCGTCGATCGATATCAACAAAAAAAAACGACGAGTATTGACGGACACTGAGTAGTATCGATCGATACCGACAAACTTAGTCGAAACTTGATAGCTAAAATCTAATGGCGGATTGAGTCCCCGGCAACGGCGCCAAATTTGATATGCTCAAATTAATACCCTATAAGTACTAAAGCAGTTGTTGTAGTATATGTAAGGGTCGAACACAAAGACTCAATAAAATCACACAATATACCGAATAGTATCGAATCAAGCTAAGTAATTCAGATGAAACAAAAGCAGTAAATAGTAAAAGAGTTGTAAAATCGATGGGAGAAAGATAGGTTCAGGGTATTTCTCAGGAAATCAATGAATGCAGATAAACTAACTAATCAGGGTTCATGTTATGCACGGTTCTTGAACTCAAATCACTAAAGTATAATTAACCAATTGTCATTGCGAGAATTATATAAGTATAAATCCTAGAATTCCAAATCTCTTTGCGAATCCTAAAGTCTAAACCAGCTTTTAGTTCAAGTTTGATTTTTTCACAAAACAACTAAATCAAATCTCTTTGTGAATAGTTATTTTGCTCACCCTAAGTTTTATCAGATTACTCAATTGCACTGTCGTACCTAATTGATTAACATAAGATCTAAGTTCTAGGTGATCAATCCAGAATTAGCTTTGAGAACAACCTAAGGTGAAGAACTAATTTAGATAGTGAACCCTAAACAACTAATCAACCTAGCATTCAAAAAAATCCCTTATGAGAACCCCAAACCTAACAGGAGATCTACTCAGACATGGAAATTGAAGGAATAAACGTGACTGAATAAATACTCAAATAAATAATAAGAAAGAGTGAAAAGAGGGTACAAAATCTTCTCTCGGACGAACAGAGTTTCAGACTTGTCTCCCTTCAAAAGCTCTCTCACAAAACCAAAGTAAAATAAAGCATAGCCATCAAAGTGGCTGTAAAATCCTAATAAATAACCTAAGTCACGTTTTGGGGCTTCTTGTAATTATAAAGTCTTCTGGGCAATTTTGCAATTCTTCAACTCTTGGAAAAGTCGCGATCGTGTCTTGCTGCAATGAGTATCGACCGATACTAGTCAGTATCGATCAATACCGAGGCTTCAAATCGGATACTCAGCTACACGAACTTCTGCTTTGCTCCAATTTGCTCCAGAAAGCTCCAATATCTCAAATTATGCTCCAAACGTGCTAAAACCTGTAAAAGACTCTAAAACACTACGAAATAGTAGAAAGACTCTATAAAACGGACTTATATCATGGCTTAAAAGGGGTAAATTACCATGATATATCACCAGCATGTCCGAGAAGTACTTCCAGAACTGTCATATCCTCAAACCAATGCTCATCTACCAGTTTCAGAACTCAGACGGAGAGATCTTGCATTTCCAGCTGCAAGATCAAGACTTGACCACAGTGGATGATGAAGCAAACATCGATTGGATGCCGCCGGAGCCCAAGTTAGTGCCCAGTACTTCCAGTTCTCAGCGCAGTCGTAGAGGATCATATAGTCGAGCTTCTCGCTCATCTCCCAGAGCATATGCTTCTCACAGATAGGAGGACTTTCCTGAAGACGTGCATGTGGACACAGCTGATCATATCGAATACCTTCTTCTTCCAGATTTCAGCGAGTATCGTCTCAAACCTTGCCCGTTCGAGACAGATGATGAAGAGAAGTGGAAATTTGTTAGTGGGGATTGCTGAAGAACAACGCCATGCTGATGAAGATTTGGGGAGCACTTGCTAAGATACCGACTCCCAGAGTACCCTCCTATTTCAGGGCACATGCGACTGCAGTAGATCGTGATGATGAGCCAGCTGATGGCATGCACGACTTGGGGACCGAACCTGACGTTGCTGGACGCATGTCTGCTGTTGGTGAATCCAATGGTCCACATCCACCCGATGATAGACTTCCTAGGAGGAGGCGCACGCTAGGACAGGACGCAAGCGGTAGTTCGGAGGACCGCTGATTCACCAGTAACATTCTCTATTGTTAGTTTTATTTTCTTTCATTTTATATTTTTCTTGAGTCTGTTTTGCCTTCTTCTTAATTTATTTTCACACCGAGATGGTGTGAACTAAGTTTGGGGGAGGATCTTTGTCGTTTACTAACGCTATTTTCTTTCTTATGTTTTTATTTTTGAGTCATTTTGATGTTTTTCTTGAGTCATTTTGTTTTATTGAGTCAAAACTTATTGGAGATTATGATCACAACCTTTGAATTTTTAACTAATTTTGCATCTAAGTGACCATTGTCGCATGGCTAGTTTTAGATCAGACTAATGAAAAATCTAAAGGCTAACCAGTCAAACAGAGGCATCCATGTTTCTAGGAAAATTCAAAAGCTTGAGCTAGTTTTTGAACTCTTTATTTTACCTCATCATCGTGATTGGCGTCTTCAGAGCTTGACTTCTCATTCGTATCTAACAAGATAACATGTGTACAAGTATGGTACTCCTCTCCCTTATTTAAGATAAAAAGCAGAAAAGATGAAATGATTTTCTTTCGGGTAAAGGGCTAGGAAAATTTCTATCAATCCCATTATTTTACCTCGAAAGAGATGATCACAAGAGTGTCCGTGACCGTGAAAAGGATGTTGTCCCACAAGAGTGTAGTATGCAGGTTTCAGCTCAAAGTCATTCCTTGGGAAAGGGGGAGGACGGATCGCATAGCGATTTGCATAGAACTAGTCAGGTCTGTTGCACTCACCAATCGTCCTACCACGATTAACCACAGCGTTTTCAGCATTCACTGCGTTCGCGTTCACAACGACATTCCCAGCGACAACGGGAGCAGGCAGAATGATGTTCCCCTCTCCATCCAAACGTTGTCCTCTTTTATTGCACAAACGACCCTCTGGGTCCCTGTAGGCACCAGCCTCATCTCGAACCAACTCTACTTGATTGTTGTTCATAGCTGCATGTTTCTTTGTCCTTCTGTTTGCGTGTTTCACAAGTGCTAGTTGCTCCAATGACAATTGAACTAGCTGAGTGCTCTTGTTATTTCTGGTTTCACGATTAGGCATGCACCTGAAAGCAAGAGTCAGAAACGTTAGTAACTTGTAGTAGAATGAGTATCGATCGATACCAAGTGGTGTCTATCGATATCAACAAAAGAAGACGGCGAGTATCGACCGATACCAGAGAGTATCGACCGATACCGACGAACTTAGTCGAAATTCACAAACGTAATCTAATGGCGAATTGAGTCCCCGGCAACGGCGCCAAATTTGATATGCTCAAATTAATACCTTATTTAGATACTAAAGCAGTTGTTATAGTATAGCTAGGGGTCGAATACAAAGGACTCACAGAAACACACAATAAATTTTGGATGTGGGAATTACGCTAAGCAATCAATGGTATTGAAAACAAGTACGTAAATTAAAACGGATGTAAATTCAATTGGAGAAAGATAGGCTCAGGGTATTTCTCAGGGAATCACTGAATGCAGATAAATTAACTAGCAGGATTCAGATGTAGCGCGGTTCTTGAACTCAAATCACTAAAGTATAGCTAACCAACTCTCGTTGCGAAAGCTATCTAAATCTAAATCCTAGGAATTCCAAATCTCTTTGTGAATCCTAAAGTCTAAATCAGCTTTTAATCTACAAGTTCAATATGTTCACAAAACAACTAAACCAAATCTCTTTGCGAATAGTTATTTTGCTCACCTTAGGTTCTATCAGGTAATTAATCGCACTCTCGCGCCTAATCAATTATCCTAAGATCTAACTTTTAGGTGATCAATCTAGAATTAGCTTTGCATAGAACCTATGGTGAAAAACTAATTCAAATAATGAATCCTAGCAAATAAGTTAACCTAGCATTCAGAGAAAACCCTATTGAGAACCCTGAACCTAATAAGGGATCTACTCAGACATGAAGAATGAAACAATCAACATAACTAAATAAATCATCAATGAAATATATAAGAGTAGAGTAAAACAGGAGTTCGAAATATTCTCTCAGACGAACAGAGTTCTGACTTGTCTCTCCTCTCAAAAGCTCTAAACTCAAATTAATCAAAAGCACACATCCAAAGTGGCTGTAAAACCTAATTAAATAGTCTAAACACAAATTGGGGTCTTCTTGTAAATATTAAAGTCTTCTGGGCAAGTTCTGCAATTCTTCAAACTTCATTAAAGTCGCGACTTGTATTCTGCTTAGATGGGTGTCGATCGATACCAGGGGGTATCGATCGATGCTTGACGCTTCGATCAGGTATTTAGTCACAAGACTTCAGTTTTGCTCCATAATGCTCCATAAAACTCTAATATTTCCAATAATGCTCCAAATGTTCTAAAACCTGTAAAAGACTCTATAATAGAATAAAGACTCGATAAAAACCATGACATATCACTAAGGTCGGAAGCGAGGTTAGGAAAATTTCCAGAGATACCACTATTCACCTACACCTTAGAATAAAAGGGTGGCAATAAAATGAACCGGGGATTCGGTGGCAAAAACCATCAATACTCGCGTTCCATCCGCCATTAACCCTACAGAAAGAAAAGGAGAAAAGAATAAGTCTGGGGGAGGGAAAAAGTACCAAACGTTGTGTTGTTATCTTGTCACGATATCAAAAGGGAAAGAGTCTAGAAGGTTCTTGGCACTATGATCTTTGATGAGACCCAGCGATGATGGCTTTTTATTATTCCGCGAAATAATGAGTTGAATCTGGGAGGCTGCGATGCTTGCAGAGAAGTACATGGTGGTTCGATCTAGAGCTAGTTTGGCAATACGTGGATTACTAAGGTAATGGTCATTGCAGATTCCTAAAGGAAATGTGACTCTCCGTGTTTTTCAAACCTTTTCGTTTTGCTTAGTTTTCTATTTGCTTGAGGACAAGCAAAAGACTAAGTCTAGGGGAATCGATATGCTTAGTTTTTTACGGTTTTCTAACACATGTTTTGATGTTTCTTTTGAGTATTTTATCGAGTCAAAGTCCGTTTTTAGAGTCTTTCAGTCATTTATCTAGTTATCTCAGGTAAAAAGGCGTTTACGGAAGAAATTGGAGTTACGTGGGCAAAAACGCATGGAACGGTACAAAAAGAGTAAGAATCGATCGATGCAAGGAGTTCATCGATCGATGCAACGCCATCAAAAGAACCAGAATCGATCGATGCAAGAAGTGCATCGATCGATGGAGCATGCCCAGAAGGACCAAAATCGATCGATGCACAAGTGGAGTCGATCGATGCAACACCATCCAAAGAACCATAATCGATCGATGCAGCATAGTCAGAAGAACCAGAATCGATCGATGGAAGCCGGCGAGAAGGAAAAGGAAATTTCTGATTTTCCAGTTTTGCCCCGGAAACTGCCTTTTCTGACCTAATTCGTCCAGAACCCTATAAATACTTTATTCTCAGCAACTTTTTAGGATATCTCTCTTTTGACGGCTCTCTATTCTACCTAGTTTTTGGTTATTGATTTTTTAAGCAAGAAAAAGAATCTCTGCAACTATTGAGAAGAATTCTAAACCTTTTCATATCTTTCATTATTATTATGAGTTTCTCTCTATCTCCTTACTTGTTCTCCATTGACTTGTTTGAGTAGTCTCATAGTTAGGTTTAGGGTTTCAAGGAGATTCATGAACCATTGCATTAGACATAGATAGGGATTTATCTTTTGTGGTTTTCGCTTATTGTTGTGTTTATTGCTTAGGCTTAAGTTGACTGCTTAGTCTTTGAACTAGGGCTTAATCTATCACACATAAGTGTCGTAAGTTGCTAGAAAGAACATAAGCGAGCGAATTATCCTTAGCATGTGGAAGTTGATGTTAAGGCAATTCGTGAACATATTGAACCTGCTCATTAATGCTGATCTAGAATTCTATGCCAACGGAAGTTAGGATTTTAGGTTGCTAGGTTTTGTAATCAATGCCACGGAAGTGGATTGGTTAGACATTTATGCTTGAGTTTGAAACTTGTGATTAGTCATTCCCTGAATAGTTGTCTGATTCGTGATCTCTGGATTATCGAGAATAAACCCTTGACCTAACGCTTTTCTTTATTGAATTTACATCGTTTTAATTGCTTTCGTTACTTTTCCAAAACCAACCATATTCTTGTCTTAGCTTAGTTTCATAATTACTTTCGTTACTTTTCCAAAACCAACCATATTCTTGTCTTAGCTTAAGTTCATGTTTGCACTTAAAGAATTTAGAGAGCTAGTTGACCTGATTTTTGGATTTTGAAAGTTTATATTTCGTATGACGTATACCGTGGACTAGTGTTACAGAAACTTCTAGTAAGAATTTTCTAGGCTAGGTTGCGTTTGATGTAGTTCAATGGTTATGGTTTAGAAGGACGGTCTCCGAGATTTCTAGTTCCCTATGATTTTTGTTTGATCGTTTCCAAGTTTAAGCTTTGTCTTGTTTGAGGACAAACAAAGTTTAAGTCTGGGGGTGTGATAACACCGTATTTTTACCCGTTTTACTATCTATTTAAGAACATTTTAATAAGTGTTTCACTCGCTTTTCTGTGTTTTATTACGATTTTCGCATATTTGTAGTTTCAAGACTCTTTTCAGGTTACTTAGGCGAACACATTCCAAATTGGAGAAAAACCAGATTTTCGGCTCAGAGTCAAAACGTCAGAAGTTCAATTACCAAAGATGTTCTTCTCACCGTCTGATCTAGCCCAATTTTAGGGATATTCAAGAAGGACCATATATATTTCCATTCCAACAAATTCGAGGACGATCCAACGGTTCAATCAAAAGATACATAAAGATCAAGACGTCTGATCTGGCCACTCCCAGAAGCATGCTGCGGCTAAGAGGCAATCCGCCGTGGCAAGAATCCTCCACCCGCGGCCAAGTGAAGATCCGCCGCGGCCAGACTCCATGGACCTGCGGCCAAGGTGATTTCGTCCCGTCAGCCCAATTTGCAAGGCCCATTCAATTTATGTCAGTTAAAACCCTATAGACCGACGAAAGCAGAAGAGAAGACCTATAAATATGCCTCTTAGAAGACCTAATTTTGTGTGCTTGCTTTTACACCAGTTTTAGTTTATTTTTGCTCTTGCTTTTACTCTTAAACTCTTGTTCTTTAGTTTTCGAGATTGGTGAAGAGATTCTGACCGGACTGAGTTCTTAAAATTGTGAGGCTCCTTCATCAATCTCCTGCAATTTATTTAATTATAATTTTCGTTTCTAGTTTGTTTGCGTAGTTTTATTGTTGGGTTTAAAGGGATTATCAAAGGGGGATTCTATATTTGATAAGGATTTCACGAGATAAAACCCTAGCCGATTTCTAGAGCTCTTTCTTATGGATAGTTGTTAATGCTAAATCTAGCGTCATGAACCAGAAGTGATTCATAGGTGTTAAGTACCACAAAAAGTGTTGGATCTAAAAACACGCGAATCATTTATCCATAAGAGCGTGTGCATCGTAAGATTTCGAAAGTATACTTACGGAGTGCGGTGAACTAAGAAGAACCAGGGTGAACATCACGATCTTTCGCGCGACCAGAGACGTAGGATGTACGAAAGTAGGCTACGCCATTTATTCTGTTCAGTTCGGAGAGTTTAAATCTAGAAACATTTACTAAGAGCTTAGGGACTGTGATTGTATCGAGCATACCCTAAGATACTCCTGTCGACCCAATACCGTGTTATTATTGTTTACAAATTGTTTCTCTTTTTAGTTTGTGCCATCGATTTTCTTAGTTTATTTTACAAGCAATTTTCCGTTTTACGTTCTTTACATTTTCGTGACAAACCCCCTTATAAAAATTTATTCTCGCCATAGACTTCCTTGCTATTCTCTGTCTAAGGTCTTGCATAACAACTCTCCCTACCTGTGGATCGATGCGTAAAGTAATACAACGCACGTATGTGCACTTGCGGAAACTTTAGATTTATAAATTTTAAACCTCAAGTTTCAAAACCAATTCGACGCTATCACACCTATGAATCACCTCTAGTTCATGACGCTAGATTTAGCACTAACAACTATCTATAAGAATGAGCTCTAGAAATTGGCTAGGGTTTTATCTCGTAAAATCCTTATCGAACATAGAATCCCCCTTTGATAACTCCATTAAACCCAACAATAAAACTACTCGCACATACTAGAAACGAAAATCATGATTAAATCAATTGAATGAGATTGATGAAGGAGCCTCACGATTTTAAGAACTAAGTCCGATGAGAACCTCTTCACCAATCTCGAAAAGTAAAGAACAAGGGTTTAAGAGAAAACGCAAGAGCAAAACTAAACTAAAAATGGTGCAAAAGCAAGCACACAAAATTAGATCTTCTAAGAGGCATATTTATAGGTCTTGATCTCTGCTTTCGTCAGTCTTTAAGGTTTTAAGTGACAAAAATTGAACGGGCTTTTCAAAATGGGCTTACGGGATGAAACTGCTTCCACCGCGGGTCCATGGAGTCTGGCCGCGGTGAACCTTCATTTGGCCGCGGGTGGAGGCTTCCTGGCCGCGGCTGGAGTGCTTCTGAGAGTGACCGGATGGAACATCTTGATCTTCATGTATCTTTTGATTGAACTATTAGATCATCCTCCAATCTGTTGTAATGGAAAGGTAGATGATCCTTCTTGAATATCTCCAAAATTGGGCTAGATCAGACGGTGAGAAGAACCTCTTTGGCAATTAAACTTCTGATGGTTTATCTCTGAGCCGAAAATCTAGATTTTCTCCAATTTGTAATGTTTTCGTCTAAGTAACCTGAAAAGAGTCTTGCAACTACGAATATGCGAAAACCATAATAAAAACATAGAAAAACGAGTGAAACACTTATTAAAACTATCTTAAATATATGGTAAAATGGGTAAAAATACGGTGTTATCATTGGTTGGTAATCCAAAATGCATGCATCATTCAACGGCAAACAAAACAAATCTGAAGGTTGTCAAAGTCTTCACCTTGATTGATTTGAGGAAGCCACTCTCAGAATCCGTGAACGTCCATTTTGAGTCGGGTGCAATTAAAAGAGTTCACGTATCAAGCCCATGGATGCCACCAGTTTGTGAACACTATAAGGAAATTGGACATGTCATAAAAAGGTGCAAGCTAGCCCCAGTCAAGTGTGCTAGTTGCTAGTTGTAAGGCACCAGTGGAGACATCATGGAAAGCTAAGGAGCTGGTGGAGGATCCCAAATCCTCAAAGGATCACTTGGAAGGTCCTATCATGGTAAATACAAAGGACAAACCTCCAACTAACCTTATAAAAGGCCAGTTTAGTGGCAAATATTTGGAAAAGGACAAGGCTCGTGTGAACTCCCTCGAATCGCAAGACCATAGCTCAGAGGTAGAAGAAGACTCTTCTGATATTTCTTCCAGCGACTTAGAGGTAGAAGAAAGTGAAATTTTGGAAAAAAAAGTAGTCAACTGTGGTTTTGTCAAAGCGACAGCAAAATAGAGCTAGGGGGCAAGGGCCCCAAAACCCATTAACCAATGTGTATAGACCTTTTTGGATTGAATATCTACGACTTCAACGTATATAGCCATCATTGAAGATTTAAAATTTGGATTAAGCGTAATAGACATTTTTTGTTGGTATTATAGAAATGCATGTAAAACAGTCAAAGATTCAGAAGTTTATCAAAGAGTTACTTCTCAACTAGATTTTTGAGGATAACTATAACTTTTCGAAGTTGGGTAAGATTTGGATTTTGTGGCACCAAAGTGTTAAAGTGCATGTTTTTTCTAAGTCTCTGCAAATTATCACTATTGAAGTCATGTTGCTAGATTCTCAGAAGTGGATTATGGTATATGTTGTGTATGCCTCTAACGATGCAAACAAGAAAGAGTATTTGGAATGAACTCGTGGATTTTTCATCTTCTCAGCGTATGCAAGGCAAAGCTTGGCTAGTCATGGGAGATTTAAACCAAGTCTTGGACTCTTAAGTCCAACAGAGCAATCCAAGTTAGTAAATTCAAATGTGGACAACAAAACAAGGGAGTTTAGAGGTGTTTGCTAGATGCAGAGGTGTTAGACTTAATTTTTCGTGGAACAAGAAAGCTAGAGCACCGGTTGCAAAAAAAGATGTATAGGGTACTAGTAAACGACATATGGTCGGTGAAGTTCCATTTCTCTTTTGCTCTGTTTGGTAAACCAGATTTTTCTGATCATGCATTCTAGTAGTGTGGTGCTGAATTCCAGAATGCAGAGGCAGAAGAGACCAATTAAGTTCTTTTTTTTTTCTACAAAACAAGGAGTTCATTAATCTGATTGGAGAGCATTGGTACTCAATAAATCTTGTGGGATCGGCCATGTATATAATCTTAAAAAAGTTGAAGGTGTTGAAATGTTTTATTAGAGGGTTCAACATAGATAATTTCTCAGATTTAGAGAAAAAGTGGTTGAATCGCATGATATCCTTTTGCACCGCCAGGTCCAAATGCTTGCTATCTCAAATATTCATCATGCTGAGTTGGAGATGGGGCCAATCAGAAAATCTCAAATTCTTGCGAAAGCTGAAGACGATTTTTTCTGTCAGAGATCAAGAGTACAACATGGCTTAGGCAGGGTGAACCGCTATCACTCTACATGTTTATGCTAGCAATGGAAGTTTTCTCACGACTACCTCATTCTCGTTTTGAGGTAGGCTACATTTTCTATCATCCGAAAACCGAGGAGCTTAGCATCTCCCACCTTATGTTTGCGGATGACGTGGTGGTTGTTCATCTTTACATGGTATCAACGAGGCTTAAGATTATTTTGCTAGTTGGTTATGGCTGCATATGAATTGAGAAAAGACTCAGATGTATCACACGGAATCGAGCCAGAGTGAATCCACCGCTATTGCTAGCTATGGATTCCCGGTTAGCTCCCCATCCCCCGTCCGTTATTTGGGGTTATCTCTTATGTATCAAAAGTTGAGAATTGCGGAGAATGATATACTTGTGGACAATATTGCAAGCATATTAAGAGCATGGGCTATAAAAACGATTTTTACATTTTGGATTTCCACTTTCATGCTTCTGAAAGGGTGTATAAAGAAGATTGAGTCCCTATACTCAAGGTTTCTCCAAATAGTTTAAATTGATAATGATAATTGGCGTTAATTCCGCTCTAATAAACTATTGGTGGGTATCTCTATAACACAATTTGTCAAACCAGTTTTCTACATGTCACGCTCAAATTAATTCCCACGAGATCAATTACAAAGATATCTTTAATGAATAAAATTAATTTTGGTTATTTAATATATTTTTTATTATTGTATATTGATATGCTCAAATTAATACCCTATTTAAATACTAAAACAATTGTTATAGTATAGCTAGGGATCGAACACAAGGACTCACAGAGACACACAATAGATTATATAGAAGAGAATTAAGCTGAACCAATAGATGTAATTGAAAGCAAAACGTAAATTAAAAGAGTTGTAATTCGATGGAGTAAAATATAGGCCCAGGGTATTTCTCAGGAAATCAATGAATGCAGACAAACTAACTAACATGATTCAGATTTAGCGCGGTTCTTGAACTCAAATCACTAAAGTATAGCTAACCAACTCTCGTTGCGAAAGCTATCTAAATCTAAACTTCAGAATCCCAAATCTCTTTGCAAACTCCTAAGAATAAATCAGCTTTAATATCGAGTTTGATATGTTCACAAATAAATTAAACCAAATCTCTTTGCGAATAATCAATTTGCTCACCCTAGGTTCTATCAAGTAATTAATCTCACTCTCGTGCCTAATCAATTATCCTAAGATCTAAGTTCCAGATTCGTCAACCTAGAATTAGCCATGAGAACAACCTATGGCGAAGAACTAATTCAGATGGTGAATCCTAATAAACTAATCAACCTAGCATTCAGAGAAAACCCTTATGAGAACCCTGAACCTAAAGTGGATCTACTCAGACATGGAGATTGAAAACAACATGGTTGAATAGATCATCAAAGAAATAAATGGAAACAGGAGTTCAGAGTTGCCTCTCCAAAAACCAAAGTAAAACCAAAGTAGAATAAGACATAGCCAACAAAGTGGCTGTAAAATCCCTATAAATAACCTAAATCACGTTTTGGGGCTTCTTGTAAATATTAAAGACTTCTGGACCAAGTTGCAATTCTTCAACTCTTCATTAAAGTCGCGGGTCGTGTCTGCCTCGATGAGTGTCGATCGATACCATTGGGTATCGATCGATGCTTGACGTGAAATCGGGTACTCAGCAACACGAACTTCAGCTTTGCTCCAAAAAGCTCCAGAAAGCTCCAATATCTCCAATTATGCTCCAAACGTGCTAAAACCTGTAAAAGACTCTAAAAGACTCTATAATAGAATAAAGACTCGATAAAACGAACTTATATCATGGCTTAAACAGGGTAAAAACCAAGATATATCAACTCCCCCAGACTTAGCATTTTGCTTGCCCTCAAGCAAATAGAAGGCTAAACCAGAGAAAGAGGTTTGAAAACGTAGAGACTCACCTGTCCATGAAACATTGCAATGACCAATTTCCCAAGCATCCAAATGTTACCTAAGTAGCTTTTTGATCTAACCACCATGTGCTTCTCCGTAGACATTCGCAGCTTCCTATACTACGCACATTATCTCACAGCATTGTTCAATCAAGCCATCCTCGCCAGTTCCATCGCTGTGATTAATACCAAGAGCCTTCTAGATTATTTCCCATACAATATCATAACAAGGAACCACCCTTTTTCACACTTTTTGGTATTATTTCTCTCCCCCAGACGTATTTATTATTATGTTCTCTTTTTTTATTTTATTTTTGCTCTGCATATACATATCAGGGTATGAGACGTGAGTATTGATGGTGTTAGCCACCGAATCCTCGGTTCTTCCCTCTCAATGTATCAAAGGATGTAGGCGAATAATGGCATCATAGGAAAATCCTAGCCTCGCTTCCAATCCTTTGTGTGATCATTCCCTCTTAAGTAGAATAATGGGATCGCTGGAAATTTTCCTAACCCTCTACTCAGAAGAAAATCATTTCATCTTTTAATGCATCTTATTAATTAACTTATAACAGGGAGAAAAATACCATAATTCCAAACACATGTTTTCCTTTGTTAGATACGAATGAGGAATCAAGCTCTAAGAGTACTAACAACATCGATGAAGTGCAAAATTTTGGCTCAAGCTTTAAGGAACTTTGCTGGAAACATGAGTGTCTTTTAGTTAACCGGTCATCCTTTGGATTTTTCATTAGTCGATCTAGAGCTGATTCTGTAACAATGGTCACTTAGAAGCAAGGTCAAATCAGTAGATTCAAGAAAAAGATCACAGTCTCAGACAAAATTTTGACTCAATAAAACGACTAAATAAAACAACGAATGACTCAAAAATGGATTGACTCTAAGAAAAACAAAAACAAAGTCAGCGACTACCTCCCCCAGACTTAAACAACACTGTCCCCAGTGTTATCCAACCTAGAGTTGGTGAAAGAAACCAAATGAACCAAGTGGATTATGAAGAATCAGAAACCGTACCTTCGCAGGGTATCGATCGATACTAGCCGTATGTCAACACACCGATTGAAAATCAGGGGTGTCGAGTTGTTTAACCAGAGAAAGCATTTCATTGTGTTAGATGTTAGCACTGTTAGGAACACTCAAAAACAGGCTAAAAGCAACATGACATATCAAACATAAATCCAAAGAAGTTCAAATGCAAAAACAAACACTGACATAAGTTCAACATAAAAGAAAAATAAAAGAAAAAGAAAGAAAAATACAAACGTGATGATCAGATAAGACTAATCATGCGTCTCCTCAGAATCGCTCTCATGGTCAGCAGTAATTGTATGTGAATGTCCAGGCTGGGACGATGGATCAGCATATGTGGTAGTCGTGCAACGGCAGCGAACAGCAGTCCATATGCTCTTCATGCTCGCTATCATAAATCTCTGGAAAGCAGCTGGCCCCATTGGGACGTCCGTGTCCTCAGGCCAATGTGGCTCAGGAATAGGCGGGAAAGGTGCAGCCTGTGTACGTCCTCTCTGACGTGAAGTAGATGGGATATCAGCAGGTGGACGAACTTGTCGTCTAGTCGCAGAAATCGAAGTCAACGACTCCGCAGGAGGCTAAAAACGAAGCTGAGCAGGATCCTCAGACATGTCTGTCAGATCCCTGTCAGGTAACTGCACCAGAAAATTCCCATCGGATCTACTAAGAATCCACTTCCTCCCGGGCTTCAACCACTTAAGATTCCGCAGATGAGCCTCATCCATGTATCGACGCGTAGTGACTATCGAGCAGCTCGTAGTACTGATCCCGAGGTGCTGGAAGATAGGAGTGAGCAGACTACCAACTGACTCCTTCTTCGTGCTCGTCCTTGTGAATGGTTTGGTCTTCAGAGAGACCAGATGATGCGCAAAAACAGCCCCAAGTTTGACATCCTCAAGCTCGAGCCAATCAAAATCCTGCTCAGGGATGATGTTCCTGACAGCCAGAAACAGGAGCAGAAGCTCAAATACTCTCATCTTGTTAGGCTCCATCTTGCACATGAGAGTAGTGCTCAGGATCCTAACAAAACATTGCAGGGCTGGATGTCGTATGTCCATCTGAATGGATGTCTTGGAGTCATAGGCTCCGTTCCCGAACCATGCCCAGAATCCGCGCATGTCAGGATGGGCAGCTGGAAGAGCAATCCCCCTGCGATCCCTCTGAAAACCATAGAGATCACATAGATCAGGGAATCAAATCATGTACCTCACTCCGCGAGCCATGAAAGATAGGGTACTACCCTGTGCGTCTCGCAGAACCTCCTCTGAATAGCTAATGCGAGCTGTCGCCATGAACTAACGAACCAAATCTGTGTAGAGGTCATGCTGCCGTGTAGCCAGGTGACCAAAACCAATCCGCTCCAGCAGATGAGCCAAATCGGTGTCGAGACCCAGCTGATGCAGAGAAAGCCCATCGAAAAACCTGGTAGGGTCGATGGTGACACCCAACCACGCGTTGTAGAACAGCGTGTCGAAATCGTCCCACTCCGCATAAATGGGTCATCACTCAAGGCATACGCCTTCTCCTGTCCATCCCAATCGCGGTGGCAAGGGATCCTGGCCTTCTCGTTCATCTTAGGCCAAGGACTTCTGCGTGGGGCTGCAGGAATATCCGTAGTAGACGGGTTAGAGCTCGATGCGTCTGTAGTCCTGGCTCTCTTTGACCTAGATGTCATCTGCAAACAAACACAAAAGGACACAACATAAATCCAGCATCTCGCAGTGAATTAAACAAATATGGACCAGCAGACACAGATGGTGTCGATCAATACTAGGGGGTATCGATCGACACCCTACCCAACTTCCAGTTCATCCGATTTCCAAATTCCAAATTCCCCAAAAGTCCAAATCAAAGGCAATTGAATGTAAGGCAAGTTTCGAAACTAGTCTAGAGCATTTCAGCAAATGATATTTGTTAAGAAAAACAAGTGTTAAAGAGTGGAATCGCACAAACCTTAAACCCAAAAATCGGACATAAAATGTGGAATTTCGTACACATACCTTTGCTGATTGATGAAACAAATGCTAGAAAGAGATAGAGGATGAAAATCCAATGAGTCTAGGCGCTTGAATCACCAAAATCGGTGAAGAAATGGGAAAGATGCGATTTGAGAGGGATATGGAGGCGGTATCGATCGATGGAGAAGAAGGAGGAGAAAAAGAAATTTGAGGGTTTTAAGAGAACTTACCTTCCCGCACGGTATCGATCGATACAAGGGCGTATCGATCTATACTCAGAGACAATTCCTTCTTTTAACCACGCAGTAACGATCGATACTGACATGTGTCGATCGATACTCCTCACTTAATATGCTTCACGTTAAGACACAAGGTACAAGACACAAAACTAAAAATAAAGAATAAAATAAAAGACTTATGTACAGACTTACCAGTGGGTTCCCTCCCACCAAGCGCTTGTTTTACGTCACGACCTTGACTTCACGGCTGTTCAGTCAGGAGAAGGATGAGAACTTGCGCCGAAAAAAGTTCCACAATTTGACATTGCCAGCTTCAGAGTTCTGCTCATCATGCTCTCCACAAACTCCTGTCATTTCTCTTTCAGCTCCGCGGTGAGAATAACTCTAGCCTTAGAGAATGGTTTCGAGCGTCCCTTGCACTTCACCTTGTATTCGATCGAACCGTCATCGCACTTCTGAGGAGTTAAGGTGACATATGTAGCACTCTCGACTCTTATGTTCTTCACTTCCTCTTTTGCCTTAGCTGTTTTGACGTCTTTCTTGGTGATGACAGAAGGACTATCTATAACGTCTGTGGCAGTTGGCTCGTCAGGAGGCTCTTCCAAAAGATCAATCCCCAATGTCTCTCCTGGAACAACGGTGATGCAAGATATATGTGCGGGAGTTCCTCTAGGGATGGCTTTGTAGTACACCTCTTTGTCAATGTATGAGAACGAGATGTGCTTGTTGGGTGTGTCCATAATGGCACCAGCCGTAGCCATGAACGGTCTTCCAAGGATCAACTGCGTGGGAGAATGTGCACTCATCTCCACAACCTTAAAATCAGTAGGAACCAGGCAATCTCTCTACGTTAACCAACAGATCAGGGATTGTTCCGTACGGAATAGATATGGAAGAGTTCGCGAATGTGAGAGGCATCTGAGTAGATCGTATGTCATCGATCTTAAGCTTCTCCGCAAGTGCCTTCGATATGACATTCACGCTAGACCCTGAATCAACAACCAGTGATTCCTTGATTTCAACTCCAGAGATGGAGCATGGAACTGAAAATTTTCCTGGGTCGTCCTTCTTAGTCAACTGCTGCAGTGGAGGCGGTGGACTTCTGACTTTGGCAAAAAGTACCTTGATCTCGTCCTCGGTCTCTCTGCAATCTCAAAAGTGACTCAGCAAAGGCATGTACTCTAGAGCTTCTTCAAAGGTCAGTGTGAGGGGAATCCGTCGTACCATCTTCTCAAAGCCACGCAGCTGCTTTGGAGTGATGGGGGCTCGGAGGTGTTGAGGGATAGGGTTCAGCTTCTTGGGCTTGCGAAGTCTGTCAACATTCGTAGGCGGTTCCTTCGCAGTATCTGGGTTGGCATCGATCGATACAGGGAGGGTGTCGATCGATGCTTGCTCCTTCGAGACGTCCTGGACCGATTCTTGAACGGGTATCGATCGATACAAGAGGGTATCGGTCGATACAGAGGTGATTTCCGAAATCTCTTCGTTCTGTGAATGAACCATCAGTTTCTTGACAGTTGATGCAGTCTGAGCTACCTGAGTTTCCAGCATCTTCTGCTGAATATGAATAGCGTCGATCCTTCCACTCAAATCAGTATACAGGACATCAATCTTCCCATTGAATTCCACAGTCAGCTTCTGCTGTCCTTGAAGAAGTTGTTCAAACATAGATTCAATCTTGCTCTCAGAAGTTCTGGGTGGTGTGGATGGTCGTTGATACCTTTGATCCTGAGATCCAAATCCATCAATGTAGTTGACATATTCCACTTCATCCTTTTCAACAAAATGAAAAGCCTTATGTTGCTTGCCTATCAACAAATTATGCATTGAATCTAACTTAGCATTCACCTCAGCAACCTGGCTGCAATCTGAATTACCAGCTTGCTTCTTGCGCTCCATGTCTACATTCTTGGTACTATTGCTAGAAACCAAGTTCGTAATAAGCACATAAGCATCGTCTGGATATCTGGTATTGAAATTCCCATTACTTGCAGCATCTAAGGACATCTGATACCTCCAATCGACTCCTCTGTAGAAAGTACCCAGCAGCTGAACATCAGAGTACCCATTATGTGGAAAATCTCTCTGATACGACCTAAATCGAATCCACGCAGCCTTAAATGCCTCAGTCGGTCCTTGAGAAAACCGAGAAATCTTGTTCCTGAGATCCTCGGATCGTGCATCATCATAAAAGTTGTTCAGGAAAGTAGTCTTAGTTTGATCCCAAGTAGTCAACGATCCAAGAGTCAACTGCTTCAGCCAGTAAGTCGCTTCTCGACCAAGTGAGTATGGGAAAAGCTTGCAGAAAAGGTAGTCGTAGGACACTCAATTGCTCTTGATGCTAGTGACCAAGTCCTCGAACCTCTCAATGTGATCCATGGGATGTTCGCTGGAAAAACCATGAAAAATGTGCTGTCCCACAAGAGTGTAGTATGCAGGTTTCAGCTCAAAGTCATTCCTCTGATAAGGTGGAGGACGAATCGCTGATCGATTTACATAAAACTGGTCAGGTCTGTTGCACTCACCAATCGTTCTGCCACAATTAACCATAGCGTTCTCAGCGTTCGCGTTTCCAGCAACAATGTCCTCGCAAACAGGAGCAGGTGGAATGATGTTCCCCTCTCCATCCAGACGTTGCCCTCTCGTATTGCATAACTGACCCTCTTGGTCTCTCAAAGTTCCAGCAGCATCCTGAATCAGAATCATTATGTTGTTCATCTCTGATGGCTTCTTTGCGTTCCTGTTTGCACGTTCCAAATTCACACCTGAAACACACTAGGAAAAGAACGTAAGTAACAAAAACACGTTGAGTATCGACCGATACCAAGTGGTGTCGATCGATATTAACAAAGAAAAGCGTCGAGTGTCGACCGATACTAGGTAGTATCGATCGATACCGACAAGCTTAGTCGAAATTCTCAGACAAAAATCTAATGGCGAATTGAGTCCCCGGCAACGGCGCCAAATTTGATATGCTCAAATTAATACCCTATTTAGATACTAAAGCAGTTGTTATAGTATAGCTAGGGGTCGAACACAAGGACTCACTGAGACACACAATAGATTATATAGAAGAGAATTAAGCTAAACCAATAGATGTAATTGAAAGCAAAACGTAAATTAAAAGAGTTGTAATTCGATGGAGTAAAATATAGGCCCAGGGTATTTCTCAGGAAATCAATGAATGCAGACAAACTAACTAACAGGATTCAAATTTTGCGCGGTTCTTGAACTCAAATAACAAAAGTATAGCTAACCAACTCTCGTTGCGAAAGCTATCTAAATCTAAACTTCAGAATCCCAAATCTCTTTGCAAACTCCTAAGAATAAATCAGCTTTAATATCGAGTTTGATATGTTCACAAATCAATTAAACCAAATCTCTTTGCGAATAATCAATTTGCTCACCCTATGTTCTATCAAGTAATTAATCGCATTCTCGTGCCTAATCAATTATCCTAAAATCTAAGTTCCAGATTCGTCAACCTAGAATTAGTCTTGAGAACAACTTATGGCGAAGAACTAATTCAGATGGTGAATCCTAATAAACTAATCATCCTAGCATTCAGAAAAAACCCTTATGAGAACCCTGAACCTAAAGTGGATCTACTCAGACATGGAAATTGAAAACAACATGATTGAATCGATCATCAAAGAAATCAATGGAAACAGGAGTTCAGAGTTGCCTTTCCAAAAATCAAAGTAAAACCAAAGTAGAATAAAGCATAGCCAACAAAGTGGTTGTAAAATCCCTATAAATAACCTAAATCACGTTTTGGGGCTTCTTGTAAATATTAAAGACTTCTTGACCAAGATGCAATTCTTCAACTCTTCATTAAAGTCGCGGGTCGTGTCTGCCTCGATGAGTGTCGATCGATACCATGGGGTATCGATCGATGCTTGACGTGAAATCGGGTACTCAGCAACATGAACTTCAGCTTTGCTCCAAAATGCTCCAGAAAGCTCCAATATCTCCAATTATACTCCAAACGTGCTAAAACCTGTAAAAGACTCTAAAAGACTCTATAATAGAATAAAGACTCGATAAAACGGACTTATATCATGGCTTAAACAGGGTAAAAACCAAGATATATCATATATATACATTTGTGAATAGATTTTGTTCTTTGTAGAGAGTTTATACATTAGTATGAGATAAACGAATCAATTTTGATTTTTTGTTTTGGGTTAAGGCTCTGGTTTAGGCCTTGGTCAAGTGTATATATAAACCCATCTTATGTAATTTTTCCTTAATCAATTAAATGCAATTATTTTAGTAAAATAGTATCAAAGCAAAATATCTGGTTTCTCTACGAAACTTTCACTTTCATTTTCTTCGATTCTCACCAGAATTTTACCGGCATCTCTCTGTTCTTTCACTTTTTTCTCTTCATTTTAACTCAATTTGAGCTTTCTTAGCTTCGGCGAGCTTCATCCTCGTCATTTCATGTGCAATTTCATCTCCTCATCGTGATTCTCATTGTTGCTTATTTTGGTTCTCAATGGAAAAACGAAATTGCAAGTCAAAGTATCGTCGATACACACCTGATTTTCCGAAATCTAGTTCTCTGGTGTCTCATCGAAATCGCGATGAGATCTCTGGTCTCGTTCAGTCTCGCGGAACTTCATGACTTCCAGATCATGGGTCAGGATCATCCGATCGGCTCAGTAATCCTCGATTCGCTTAATCCCGTCTCGTGATCGATCACTTTGAGGTATCAGATTCACCTGCTAATATTCACTCTCCTTATCATCTTTATAGTTCCAATCATCCTGGTCTAGTTTTAGCTTCGGAACTGCTTGATAGCAATAACTATGGAACCTAAATCATAGCTATGACCACTAGTTTAGAAGCGAAAAACAAGATGGGATTTCTAGATAGACCTATCGCTAAACCCAATGAAAATGATCCATATAACAAGATTTGGTGTAGATGCAACAATATGGTTAAGTCATGGTTGTTGAGTAGCGTGTCAAAGAAGATCTATACAAGCATCTTATACTTTAAGAAAGATTTTAACACACTCTAGCGAAGGCTCTTTGGGAAGAATTGCCTAGCATTTAGATTACTCCTAGAACTGTGGAATATCTTCTTGATGAGAGAGAGACAAATTGTTCATTGATATTTGGATGGGACTCAAATAAAATTATGAGAGTATTAGAAGTCGTATCCTAATGAAGAAGACTCTACCATCTCTATATGAGGTTGACAACATGCTTGATCAGGAAGACACATAAAGCTGCGAGAATGCCACTTTAGAATGAGCTAATTGCTGCAGCATTTGATAACACCGTATTTTTACCTGATTTACTATATATTTTACAACACTTTAATAAGTGTTCCACTTAGTTTTATATGATTTTATCATGGATTTCGCATGTTTGCGGGTTTTAAGACTCTTTTCAGGTAACTCGGGATAAAAGAGTTCATTTCAGAACAAAAGTACGTTTTTGGATAAACTTGGACCGTCAAGAGCTTATGAAGACCTTTTCACCATCCGATCATCCCCAAATTTGGATATAACAAAGTAGAGACAACCAGCTTTTAAATGAAAGTGGATTGGAGACAAATCTAACGGGTGGATCCTTAATTATACCCGAAGCACTGATGACAAATGAAGCTGCCCTGAAGAAGCAGTTCACCGCGCCTGGAGGACTCCCAGCCGCGGCCAAGCATTAGTTCGCCGCCCTTGGAGCCATTCAACCCGCGGCCAGGGTCCATTTCGCCAATTTTGTGACAAAAATTTTGTGACAAAAACCCATATAAAACTCATATTCGTTCTAGGTTTATTTACTATAAAGTGTCTAAGGTCTCATAGAACAGCACCCTCTCGATGTGGATCGATGCCTCAAGTATAACAACGCACATTTGTGCACTTGCAAATTTTAAGGTTTACAAATTTAAAACCTGAAGTTTTGGATACGAATCCGATACGCATCAAGTTTTTGGCGCCGTTGACGGGGAGAGATCGCTACAGTTTCTATCACACCTTAGAGGTTAGTAAAACGACTTTAGAAAAAAAAATTTCTTTTTGACTTTTGGTTTTGTTTTTCTTTGTTTCAGGCTTTGAAACATGAACTCGCCTTTGGAGCGAGATTGCTACTACGACAGGGTTAGTATGAACCATCTTGCACTCACCACTGTCATGACTCACATATTGTGTGTGACTCGTTCTACATGGATCGAAAACCAGCACCGACCAACTACTCTCAAGGAAGCCACAAGCCTCCATACTACCGAGACGAACTTTTTGCGTCTCCCGTTGTCAACACTAGGCAATACTCACACCGGCTTCCTCATCAAATCTTGAACCAGCATGATGAGAGCTTGGAATTCAGCGCTCGATTGAGGCGAATCGCTGACTTCCAAGCTAAGTTGGACTCTATGCAAAGCTGTTCACTTTGCTGACGATGTCGAGGTATTCAACGAAGATGAAGTAGAGGATGTTAACTACATTGGTGGTTCTGGTTTTCAGGGTCAGAGAAATCAATTCAACAACAACCGAAACTTCAACAACAACTCGCAGCAAGGAGGGTCGAATCAGTTTGGCCAGAAACCATTTCAGAACAGTGGGTATGTCAAGAACTATGGGAATTCATCTTATCAGCCTTTATCTGCTTACCTCCCAGATAGCAAGATCGAGGGTATGTTCGAACAGCTGATTCAAGGACAGCAGCAGCTCACAGTGAATCTCAATGGAAAGATAGATGCTGTATATAAGGATCTGAATGGAAGGATCGACGCGCTCGATACTCATCAGAAGATGTTGGAAACGCAAGTAGCTCAGACTGCATCAGCTGTCAAAAGAAAGGCGACTCAGGCACAGAAGGAGTACGTCAATGCCATCACTTTGAGAAGTGCAGGAGATCTCGAAAACTTTAAAGAAGATGATTCCGAACCTGACTCATCAGTATCGATCGATACCACTGCTAGTGTCGATCGATACCCCTCGGAGGTTGAACCAGAAATCACGAGGAAACCAAAAACGGTTAAGAGACATGTCTACAAACCTAAGAAACCAGATCCTCGACCACCTAAACACCTCAGAGATCCTATTTCTCCGAAGCAGCTGCGTGGCTTTGAAAAAATGGTACGAAGAATCCCACTCACACATACTTTTGTAGAAGCTCTTGAGTACATGCCTCTGCTGAGTCATTTCCGAGACTGCAGAGAAACTGAGGAAGAGATTAAGGCACTTTTCATCAAAGTCAGAAGCCCACCGCCTCCACTGAAGCGATTGACTAAGAAGGAAGACCCAGGGAAATTTTAAGTTCCATGCTCCATCTTTGGAGTTGAAATCAAGGAATCACTGGTTGATTCGGGGTCTAGCGTGAATGTCATTTCAAAGGCACTCGCAGAAAAGCTTAAGATCGATGACATACAATATACTCAGATGCCTCTCACATTCGCGAACTCTTCCACATCTATTCCGTACAGTCAAATCCATGACTTGATGGTTAAGATAGGAGACTGTCTGGTTCCTACTGATTTTCAGGTTGTGGAGATGCATGCAAGGTCTAGCACACCTTTGATTCTTGGAAGACCGTTCATGGCTACTGCTGGTGCAGTTATGGACACACCTAGTAGGCAGATTTCATTCTCGTACATTGACGAATAGGTCTCCTACAAAACCATTCCTTCTAGAAGAGCTCCTACACATATATCTTGCATCCCCGTTGGTGCATGAGAAACATTGATGGTTGATCTTTTGGACGAGCCAGATGTTGTGCCAACTGTCATGGAAGCTTTAGATCACCCTCCTATCATCGCCAAGAAAGTCATCAAAAAGACTAAGGCAAAGAAGAAGGTGAAAGACAAAAGCGTCGAGAACGCTACATATGTCACCTTAACCCCTCAAAAGAGTAATGGAGATTCGATCGAGTACAAGGTGAAATTCAAAGGACGCTCGAAACCGTTCTCTAATGCCAGAATCATCATAACCCCAGAGCTGAAAGAAAAAGGGCAAGAGGTTATTGAGCGTATGCTGCGCAAAACTCTGAGTTTGGAAGTGTCCAGTTGTGGGACTTGCATGGGAGTGAGTTCCCTACTTCCTTCCGACTGGTCATCGTTAAGTCAAGCTCGTGACGTTAAACAGGCGCTGAATGGGAGGCAACCAATTGGTAAGTCTGTACATACGTTTTTATTTTCCTTTATCTTTGATTTTTGGTTTTGTGTCTTGTGTCAAACGTGAAGCAGATTTAACAAGGAGTATCGATCGACACCAGTCAGTGTCGATCAATACCAAGTGTCGTAAAGGAGCATAAGTGTCAAACGACACCATCCAGTGTCGACTAAAAACTGACAAGTGTCGATCGATACCTCTGGGTATCGATCCATGCTCCACGGCCAGGTAAGTTTCCTTAAAACTCTACGGTTTTGTCCTCTTCCTCACAATCCTTCATCATTCGATACCGCCGCCTCTCTCCCTCTCTAAAATCCCAACTTTTTCAAATCTTCACTGAATTGAGCAATTTAAGTGCCTGGATTCATCAGAATTTCATCCTCTATCCATTTCTAGCACTTGTTTCTCAATCCAACAAAGATGTCTGCACCAAAGAGAGCAAGGACTTCTGGTGAGCCGACAACATTCAATGAAAATGAGCGAGCCGAAGCACGAATCTCATCGCAGTGGGTTAAGGTAGTGGTTAAAGCCTGTCTTGGCGACGGCCGCTACAGAGTCGTGCCGATTAATCAACCCACCACCAGCTTGCTAGTGAACGAGCACTCTATTCGCGCTCTCCGTACGTCGACCTCTTGCCGGGCGCCGGTAACGTACAAGTTGAATGATAGAGTTAAGTACCGGGATGATGCGTATTGGCGTCGAGGTTTCGTGAGTAATGTCCGGGGTCGCAACAGTTACGGGGTTATATTTGACGGAGAGACAAAGGAAAATGAGCTTCCAGGTGATGCGTTACGCAGAGCTTCTCCGACTTCACCCACACAGTCTGGACCACCACCTCCACATATGAACCCCACTCCTCGGGCCGCTTGTTTTCCTCGTGCCGCTTCAGCACCACGCACCGATCCTTGGCCTAGACGGGAGGGCACCAAGATTGTATCCGAACGGGATTGGGATGGACAGGAGAAGGCGTATGCCTTGAGTGATGACACCGCTTTTAGATCCATTTCTGAGGAGTGGGACGATTTCAACACGATGTTCTACAACGCGTGGTTGGGTGTTACCATCTAGGCTAGCAGGTTTGTGGATGGCCTTGCTTTGCATCAGCTGGGTATCGACACCGATTTAGCTCGCCTGCTTGAGCAGATTAGTTTTGGTCACATGGCTACACGGCAGCATGACCTTTACCCAGACTTGGTTCGTCAGTTTATGGCGACAGCTCGCGTTAGCTATTCATATGAGCTTATGCGAGATGCACAGGGAGGTAGCGTGTCCTTCATGGCTCGCGGAGTGAGGTACAAAATTTCACTCCCTTATCTCTGTGATATCTGTGGGTTTCGACGGGATCGCATGAGGGTCGCTCTTCCAGCTGCCCACCCTGACATACGTGGATTTTGGGCATGGTTTGGGAACGGTGTCTACGAGTCTAAGACGTCCACTCAGATGGACATACGACATCCGGTCCTACGTTGTTTTGTTAGGATCCTGAGCACTACTCTCCTGTGCAAGATGGAGCCTAACAAGATGAGAGTGTCTGAGCTTATGTTTCTGTTTCTGGCTGTCAGGAACATCATCCCTGAACATGATTTTGATTGGCCTGAGCTTGAGGATATTAACCTTGGGCTGTGTTTGCGCATCATCTGGTCTCTTTGAAGACCAAACCATTCACAGGGACGAGCACGAAGAATGAGTCAGTTGGTAGTCTTTTGACACCTATCTTTCAGCACCTCGGCATCAGTACTATGAGCTGCAGGATTGTCACTGCGTGTCGATACATGGATGAGGCTCATTTGAGGAACCTTAAGTGGTTGATGACCGGGTGGGAGTGGATTCTTAACAGATCTGATGGGAGATTTCTGGTGCAGCTACCTGACAGGGATCTGACAGACCTATATGAGGGTCCTGCTCAGCTTCGTTTTGAGCCTCCTGCGGAGCTGTTGACTCCGATTCCTGCGACTAGACGACAGGTTCGTCCACCCGCTGCAGAAATCCCATCTACTTCATGTCGGGGAGGACGTACACAGGCTACACCGTGCCCACCTATTCCTGAGCCATAGTGGCCAGAGGACAAGGACATCCCGATGGAGCCAGCTGCTTTCTAGAGACTGATGGTAGCGAGCCTGTAGAGCATCTGGGCCGCTGTTCGCTGCCGTTGCACGACTACCACGGATGCTGATCCATCATCTCAGCCTGGACCTTCACATACCGCTGCTGCTGGCCATGAGAGCGATTATGAGGAGACGGAGGATTAGTCTTCTCTATCTTCACGTTTGTATTTTCTTTTCTTTTTCTTTTATTTTTCTTTTCTGTTGAATTTGTGTCAATATTTGATTTTGCATTTGAACTTTTTTGGATTTATGTTTGATCTACCATGTTGCTTTTAACCTGTTTTTGAGTGTTCCTAACAGTGCTAACATCTAACGCAATGGAATGCTTTCTCTGGTTAAGCAACTCGACACCCCTGATTTTCAATCAGTGTGTCGATATACGGCTGGTGTCGATCGATACCTTCCAATATCGATCGACACCCTGCAATGGTACGGTTTCTGGTTTTCATAATCCACTCAGTTCATTTGTTTTCTTTCACCAACTCTAGGCTAGATAACACTGGGGACAGTGTTGTTTAAGTCTAGGGGAGGTAGTCGCTGACTTTGTTTTTGTTTTTCTTAGAGTCAGTCCATTTTTGAGTCATTAGTTGTTTTATTGAGTCAAAACTTTGTCTGAGACTGTGATCCTTTTCTTGAATCTATTAATTTGACATTGCTTCTAAGTGACCATTATTGCAGAATCAGTTCTAGATCGACTAATGAAAAATCCAAAGGCTGACCGGTTAACCAGAAGACACTCATGTTTCCAGCAAAGTTCCTTAAAGCCTGAGCCAAATTTTTGCACTTCATCATTGTGGTTAGTATCTATAGAACTTGATTCCTCATTCGTATCTGACGAAGGAACCCATGTGTTTGAAAATAACGGTATTTCTCTCCCTATTACAAGTTAATTAATAAGTGCATTAAAAGATGAAATGATTTTCTTCTGAGTAGAGGGCTAGGAAAATTTCCAACGATCCCATTATTCTACTCGAGAGGGAATGATCACACAGAGGATTGGAAGCGATGCTATGATTTTCCTATGATGCCATTATTCGCCTACATCCTTTGATACGTTGAGAGGGAAGAACCGGGGATTCGGTGGCAAACACCATCAATACTCGCGTTTCACACCTTAATCTGTACATGCAAAGCTAAAAACAAAAGAGAGAACATAATAAGAAATAAGTCTTGGGGAGAGAAATGATACCAAAAAGTGTGAAAAAGGTGGTTCCTTGTCATGATATTGTATGGGAAAGAATCTAGAAGGTTCTTGATACTAATTCACTGAGATGAAACTAGCGAGGATGGCTTGATTGAACAATGCTGTGAGATAATGTGTGTAATCTGGGAAGCTGCGAATGTCTTTGGAGAAGTACATGGTGGTTAGATCAAAAGCTGGTTAGGTGACATTTGGGTACTTGGGAAATTGGTCATTACAATGTTTCATGAACAGGTGAGTCTCTACGTTTTCAAACCTCTTTCTCTGGTTTAGTCTTCTATTTGTTTTAGGGCAAGCAAAAGGCTAAGTCTGGGGGAGTTGATATATCATAGTTTTTACCCTGTTTAGGCCATTATATAAGTCTGTTTTATCGAGTCTTTATTCTATTATAGAGTCTTTTAGAGTTTTTTACAGGTTCTATGTGTTTACAACCACGAGAGTGTTGAATCTAAACATCCGAAAAGTGCATCCATAAGAGCGTGCGCGTCGTAAGATTTCGAAAGTATACTTACGGAGTGCCGTGAACATATGAACCAGTAGGCTCATCACGATTCTTCCGTGCGGCTATAGACGAAAGCTAGTGGCCGAGTGTATATATATGTTAGTGCGTAGGATATACGGGAGTAGACTAAGCTATTTTTCTGTTCAGTTCGTGCAGCTGAAATCTAGAAACACCGGTTACTAAAGAACTAGGGACCGTGTAACTGAATCGAGCATCACCTGAGATATATATCTCTCGACCTAGCAACGTTTTAGCATCGTTACAAACTGTTTTCTTAGTGTAGTTTAGCAATTAGATTCTCTTAGTTTAGGATAGCCATCAATTTTCTTAGTCTAGGATTAGTAGTAATTTTCCGTTTTTTTTTGTTCTTTACAATTTTGTGACAAAAACCCATATAAAACTCATATTCGTTATAGGTTTATTTACTATAAAGTGTCTAAGGTCTCATAGAACAGCACCCTTTCCATGTGGATCGATACCTCAAGTATAACAACGCACATTTGTGCACTTGCAGATTTTAAGGTTTACAAATTTAAAACCTGAAGTTTTGGATACGAATCCGATACGCATCAAGTTTTTGGCGCCGTTGACGGGGAGAGATCGCTACAGTTTCTATCACACCTTAGAGGTTAGTAAAACGGCTTTAGAAAAAAAAATTTCTTTTTGACTTTTGGTTTTGTTTTTCTTTGTTTCAGGCTTTGAAACATGAACTCGCCTTTGGAGTGAGATTGCTACTACGAACGGGGTTAGTATGACCCATCTTGCACTCACCACTGTCACGACTAACATATTGTGTGTGACTCGTTCTACATGGATCGAAAACCAGCACCGACCAACTACTCTCAAGGAAGCCACAAGCCTCCATACTACCGAGACGAACTTTTTGCGTCTCCCGTTGTCAACTCTAGGCAATACTCACACCGTCTTCCTCATCAAATCTTGAACCAGCATGATGAGAGCTTGGAATTCAGCGCTCGATTGAGGCGAATCGAGGACATCTTCAACAATACCATTGAATCCCAAGCCAAGTTTGGAGCCACTTTAAATGACAAGATAGATTTTATCTCCATCGAATTCAACAAGACGTTCGATGACCTTGCTACCCACATCAAATTCCTTGAAGAACAGACACTTAAAGATGTTACAACACCAAACGAGAGGATGGAACTCGTTGAAGAAGAACAAGCAAGACAAAAGTTTGATATTCGAGAAGCTAATGATGGGGTACGTACTTTGAATTACAAGCTTGATGATTTGGATAACTCTGTCAATGACAACAACAACACCACCTACGACTACTCCCTCTAGCTGTGGGAAGGCGTATGAGAAATTAAAGACAAGACGGAAGAGCTCGACCTTACGCTAGATCGACTCATTTGTGCTATTGACGAAGTGGAAGAGAAGGTGGAGAAAATTTCTAAAAGCTATGAGGAATACGACTCAAGCACTACAGGAAATTGAAGTATTGAAGCACTAAAACATAGCGTTTTTACAAACTCTGCAATAAATGTTATAGACGTTACTCTTTCATAGCGTTTGTAAATTGTCAATGCTATGAAAGAGTGGTCGCGTATAAGAGTGTTACACCTTCTTAATTTTTTGTTCATGTCCTCTTCTTTAATTGCATGTGTCATTCGATTGGTGTTATGTTAGGTGAAAGCGGCATACTTAATTTTTTTGCCCTCTTATTTTTTTGGTTTTGGCTCGATAATTTATTGAGGAAAACACTTAACCATTTCTTGTCTCTTAACCAAAAATTGATATGAACACAAAAAAAATTAGGGATTTCACAAAAATCCCCTTTGTCGACTCTCCTCGATCTTCCCTCATCTTGGCGAATCAAATTTGACATCAATCTCCTCCTTTACTTCCAAAAGCAACCTTCGTAATCGTATCTTGGTGACTCCAGAGGCATTCAATCTCTTAGCCACAATCCTCCGTCTCCGACACCTTTCTTTGTCGATCCAATCACCGTGAAATCTGGGTAAGCTTTTCCTAACCTTAGAGAATCAGTTGATTTTTATAAACCCCAGCTTCCAGAAACCCCAATTAAAGCGTTTATATACATGTATCGATCATGTCGCTGCTTGGTTTTGTGAACATGGTGTGCAAAACGAAGTGTTCTCTGATTTTTCCTGCTACTTTTTGTTTGATCTGTGAGGCTCTCTAGTTTAATAGATCTGAAACTTAAGTTCCTTTTTCTTCTCTCCACTCAGGATCTTGTGTGTTTCCTAATAATTTTGGAAAGTCTTTTTAGGAGACTTTACAAACTCGGTGATGGCTCTCGTTTACTTGATTGATCTTTGACCTGGAAAAATATAATTCCAGAGGCCACTTTCCCAGTACAAGTCACATGACAATTATGTAAACTTAGAAATTAGGTCTGTGCTAAATCAACGAAACCGTAAGCGCTTGACTTTTTGGTTTCCTAGTTAGTGTTAATGATTTTTGATGACTTAGGTATGTACATGTATATAACATTGAATTATTCTTGCTCATGGTTTTGTAATTTTCTTGTGCCTTTGAGATGCCTATTGACTGTTATGTTTTATGAATTTGTTGTACATGTATATGGAGACGATGAATGGTCTTATGGGTATTGTGAACAAGGAACTGGTGTATTCAGCTGTCCTAGTAGCAAGAATCCAATGTACACATATCGTGAGAAAATTGTTCTGGAACCATCAACAATTCAGACAATAGGAAATCGAACGTTACCAATGGCTCCCCACAACGGCCTGGAACCATCAACAATTCAGACAATGGGAACTTAAGAATGCAAGGCACTTGGCTGAAAGGGTTACTTAACACTGCCAAACCCTCAACAAGTATAGAGATAGAGAACAAAGATGAAGATGCAGATCGTGCAATCACCAATGAGCAAAAAAAACAAAGCCGTGACTCTGTACCGGTCCACCATAGTGCATTTGGTTAACTGTGTATATCCATCGGTTCAAAAGTTAAACGCATTATTCTCCTCATCTGTATCTATTACTGTGCTAGAAGATGAAGTTGGCTTTATGTAGTTTGTAAATATTATGAATACAATTTTTATTGCAAGTAATTTAAGTATTTGATTTTTTTTTTTGTAGTTTGATAAATATTATAAATACAATTTTGGCTTTATGTATTTTGATAAATATTATGAATACTATTATTGATTATTTTTGGTCCTTATGAATTAAAATTGAAGCTTTTGGAATTCAAAATTCAAAATTCAATTCATAAACAAATGAATTTTTTTTTATATAAAATAAAGCAAACATATTTTTTATATAAAAATAAAAAATTAGAAAAAAAAACGAATTCTTGATATTATTTTAGGGTATATATAGGGTTTAGGGTTTGAAATGAAATACTATTTATTTGTAATTTTCTAACTAAGAATTAAAAATATAAAAACTTATTATCTCATAATATTTTAAGTCTTAGCGATTTTTAATAAAATAATCTAATAAAATTTTTTAACTAAAATAAAATTTACAGTCTTACAAACATTTGATTTAGTATTTAGGGTTTTGGAGGGTTAGGGTTTGGGTTAGTGTATTGAAGGGTAAGGGTTTAGGATTCAACACTTGCAATATATTATTTTCTATTTATGAACAATATAATTTATTATTTCATATCAAAGATATATTAAATATAAAATATTTATTTTAAAAAACAAATGTTACAAATATGGCTAAATCCTAAACCCTAAACACTAAATCCTAAATCCTAAACCATAAACCCTAAACCTTAAACCCTAAATCCTAAATCCTAAACCCTAAACACTTACAATTTTTTTAAATATGATCATTTTATAAATCCTAAATTCTAAACCCAAAAACTCTAACTCTTAATCATAAAATATAAATCTTAAATTGTAAACTAGATCTTACACATAAACATCAAATAATATACTAAAAATATAACACTTTCAAAAATTTCAATCTAACCATAACACCTACTAAGTGTTATATGTGTTTTATAAGAAATAATTTTGAAAGATAGAAATTCTCTCAAAATTTACTTATTTTAAAGTTCTAACAAACTTATGTTTCCAATTAACAAATGAAATTGATTAAAAAAGAAAATCAAATAATTGCAAATGATTGCAAAATAAATGATTAGAAACTTACAAATCCTACAAACTAATGATAAGTTACTAACCCTTTCATAGTTTAGTATCACATAACATTTGTTATATAGTTTTTGTATTTATGTTTTTTTGTAAACTACAAAATTATATATTATTATGAAAATAAATAATTTATCATAAACTCAATGATATAAAATATTTTCGAAATTAAAACTGTAAATAAAACATATTAAATATTGTTTTATTTAGGCTATGAAAAAATAAATAAACATTTATAAAATGAGAGCCTATGGAAAGATATCACTTGGATCGATGACGTGACACAATATTAAACCGTTGGATCTTACTTTTTTCTCTCTCATATCGATCCTACGCTTCTTCGTCTCACTTCTCACCTCTCACATCTCTCTCTCTGTAAACCCTAAACGAAGGACGATGCCGGAACTTTTAAGAATTTTGAGTTGAAGGGTTAAAGAGATGAACAGAGGAAAAAGGAATCTGAAACAAGCGGCGTCAGAGCAGGATTTCACGCTTGAGGAACGTCAGAATATTGCAGGGGTCGTCTCTCTCAGTGGTTCCAATCGAATTAAGGTGAAATTTAGGTTTCACTCCTTTATTCAGGCTCGCCAATTCCTAGCGTTTTCGTCGGATTTTGTTTGTTCTCGAAAAGGATTGGCTTAGTTTGTATGTTTGTATTTGTTGTGAAAATGCGAGAAAAGAAGTAGAAAAAAAATCAAAACATTGGAGAGAACGAATTGAAGCAAAGATTTAATAATCCCAATCTCGAGAAGAGTCCCATTGAAGCAACAGGTAATGCTGTGTTTCTTAAAGTTTAGGTTTATGCAGAAAGTTCAATTTTTTTTGAAAATTGATTTACTTTAGGCAATAGAGAAAATCTGTAATGCTTATTATCTGTGTGCTGAATTGTTTTTTCTTTTGGTAGTGGAATGTGAAGAGGCTTTGCTTTGAGTATGATACAGATCCGTATTATCAAGCTCTAGATCTTAAAGTTAAGGTAAACCTCGTTTCATTAGGCTTTAAAGTTTTGATATTGCTTTACGACGATGCGTCTCATTGAGGTTTTAGCTAACTTAAGTGATTTTCATTTCTATAGGATTATGCTTCTTCTACTGAAGTTGAGGCTTTCTCTCCAGTCAGCCATACTCTTTTCAATCCCTCAGACATTATAGAGAAAGTAAGTGCTAATGCCGTAGTCTTGATCGAGTTATTGTAGATTTTCCACTCGCAATTTTTTGAGTATCCCACTCGCAATTTTTTGAGTAACCATGATTTTTTATTATTATTGCAGGAGTTACCTGATTTTGTTGATAATATCGAAGAAGTTTCAAAAATTGGAGGTCCAAGAGTGTGGAGAGAATTCACAAATATAAATACAAGAGTTGTATGAATTTATCTTTTAATTTTGTGAATGGCTCTATAAATTTGTTAATATATTATTATTATGGAATTTTTTTATCAGGTGTCAAATTTTGATCAAATGCAAATCTAAAATTGCGAAATACGAAACAAACAAAAGATATGAATCAAAAACGCTATAAAAACAAACGCTATAAAAACAGACGCTATAAAAACAAAGGCTATAAAAACAAACGCTAACAAAAACAAACGCTATGGGTGAACGCTAAATTTTTTTAAATATTATACAATAACAAATCAATAACGCTATGCATACAACTTTTATAACAAAAAACACCTGTTATTATAAATATATCTATTGCATATAAAATAGCGCTATATTAAATCTCCTATATAATTGCATTTCTTAAAAACGCTGTCAAAAGTACAGAGTTTTTTATAACGGGAGTATACAGAGCGTCTGTAAAAGCGCTATGGATTTCAACCATAGCGGATATAGCGCGCTATGAATATGCACATTTCTTGTAGTGAACGCTTGATGACCATGTTCCTGACCCGTAGGAGAAGCCAAATGACTCCCAAGAACAAGAAAACACCGAAGGAGATGAAGACGACGAACCAGTCAAGTCCCCACGCACTCCTCTCACCACAGGCACGAGCTTTCCAGCCGCGGCCAGCCCTCCTCTCGCCGCGCCTCCGCCTTCTCGACCTGCGGCCAAGATGCCATCCACCGTGCCAGCGTCCCACCGACCCGCGGCTAGCTTCTGTTCGTCCTACTTTGAGACATTCGAGTCCCGAACACTCTCCTTCGAGCAAGATGCCTTATTCATCGATTCTCAAGCCTCAACAGGCCTTACAACCAACCTAAAACCAGACTCTATTGCCCTTTGCAACATGGTTCTTGCTACTCAACCATCCGAGGAAATTGAAGAACAATATTCCGAAGAAGAAGGTCCAAGGTCATTCCTCCATGGCTCCGATCTTAGCTCTATTTGTGACTCATAATTCGACCCAACACCTCCCGCAAGCCCAATCCCATAAGAAACAAAGACGCACAGTATTACGCGAGAGAGATTTATCGAGTTCAACAACTTCGTGAAGTCAATCCCGATATACATTTCTTTCAAAAAAGTGTTGGAAATGGGACCGCTAAACTCTTTCTTTGGCTACAACAATGAGAGCAAGGAAGACATCCACACCTATTTCATGAGAGAAAGACGTTCAACAACGCCTTATGCCACTTCTCACGCTATCGAAATCTACCTTCCCGAGAAGTACCGAGAGTACCCAAACAAGATAAGTCTAGAGAAGTTGGAGGAGTTCAACAACGTGGTTCGAAATCTACCTAGAGGTACTACTTTTGCTAGAGTTTGCATGGATCATATGATCGGTCACTTTTTTTGTGAAACCAAAGAATCCGTCAAGGAGATAGAAGATCTTTTTATGAATGCTATGAACGGAAAATCCGTTAGGAGTCTCCATAAGATTGAAGAGGGAGGTCAGTTTCTAATCACTTGCAATATACGTGGATTTAAGTTTAAAGATGTTCTTTGTGATTCTGGAGCTTGCCTTAGCATCATATCAAAATCGACCGCCAAGCGTATCGGTCTCAAGCACGTCCACTGTACCCGAACGAAGCTCAACATGGCCGATGAGACGTGCGTCACACCAAAAGGGATCGCCTATGATATGCCAATAAGGATTGGAGATTGCATAGCGCCCGTCCATTTCTACATTGACAAGACGACGAAAGTTAATTCAACACCGGTGATCCTTGGATGGCCGTTTTTTTTAACCGTTGGAGCCATCATGGATTGGCCAAATCGACATGTGTCCTTTGTAAACATCGACAAATATGTGTTCTACATTGTTGTCCCGCTCAATCCCAAGAGGGAAGGTCACTTCAATGCAAAAGACCACGATCCCGACTCATTATGGAGCGATGATTCACATGACGAGGAAAAAAAGGAGACCAAAGAAAACTTGTCGTAAGACACTGTCTTTCTACGACTAAGTTCACCTCGATACCAACGTCGAGCTAAACGACTTTAAACAAAAGCGCTAAATGGGAGGCAACCCATTCTAGGTACGTTTTTCTTTCTAATTTTTATTTTTTTTTTCTACTAACTTTTTTTTTTCTTAGTTCCAGCTTTATACAACAAAAACAAAACAAAAACCCAACAAAATCAAAAAACCGAAAAGACAAAAAGATGGAGACTGATATATCATGGTTTTTTACCCTGTTTAAGCCATGACATAAGTCCGTTTTATCGAGTCTTTATTCTATTATAGAGTCTTTTAGAGTCTTTTACAGGTTTTAGCACATTTGGAGCATTATTGGAAAAATTAGAGTTTTATGGAGCATTATGTAGCAAAACGGAAGTCTTGTGACTAAGTACCTGATCGGAGCTACAAGCATCGATCGACACCCATCGGAGCAGAATACAAGTCGCGACTTTAATGAAGTTTGAAGAATTGCAAAACTTGCCTAGAAGACTTTAATATTTACAAGAAGACCCCAATTCGTATTTAGACTATTTAATTAGGTTTTACAGCCACTTTGGCTGTGTGATTTTCATTACTTTGAGTTTAGAGCTTTTGAGAGGGGAGACAAGTCAGAACTCTGTTCGTCTGAGAGAAGATTTCGAACCCCTGTTTTACTCTACTCTTATTTATTTTATTGATGATTTATTCAGTTATGTTGATTGTTTCATTCTTCGTGTCTGAGTAGATCCCTTGTTAGGTTCAGGGTTCTCAATAGGGTTTTCTCTGAATGTTAGGTTGACTTATTTGCTAGGATTCAATATCTGAATTAGTTATTCACCATAGGTTGTTTACAAAGATAATTCTGGATTGATCACCTAGAACTTAGATCTTAGGATAATTGATTAGGCGCGAGAGTGCGATTAATTACCTGATAAAATCTAAGGTGTGCAAAATAACTATTCGCAAAGAGATTTGGTTTAGTTGTTTTGTGAACATATCAAACTTGTAGATTAAAAGCTGATTTAGACTTTAGGATTCACAAAGATATTTGGAATTCCTAAGATTTCGATTTAGATAGCTTTCGCAACGAGAATTGGTTAGCTATACTTTAGTGATTTGAGTTCAAGAACCGCGCTAAATCTGAATCTTGCTAGTTAATTTATCTGCATTCAGTGATTCCCTGAGAAATACCCTGAACCTATCTCCCTCCAACTGAATTTACAACCGGTTTAATTTACGTACTTGTTTTCAATACCATTGATTGCTTAGCGTAATTCCCACATCAGTAATCTATTGTGTGTCTCTGTGAGTCCTTGTGTTCGACCCCTAGCTATTAATTTGAGCATATCAAATTTGGCGCCGTTGCCGGAGACTCAGTTCGCCATTAGAATACGTTTGTGAATTTCGACTAAGTTCATCGGTATCGGTCGATACTCGTCGTTCTCTTTTGTTGATATCGATCGACACCACTTTGTATCGATCGATACTCATCGTGTTACAAGTTACTAACGTTTCTGACTCTTGTTTTCAGGTGCATGCCTAATAGTGAAACCAGAAAGAACAAGAGCACTCAGCTAGTTCAACTGTCATTGGAGCAACTAGCACTTGTGGAACGCGCAAACAGAAGGACAAAGAAACCAGCAGCTATGAACAACAATCAAGTAGAGTAGGTTCGAGATGAGGCTGGTGCCTACAGGGACCCAAAGGGTCGTTTGTGCAATGAAAGAGGACAATATCTGGATGGAGAGGGGAACATCATTCTACCTGCTCCCGTTGTCGCTGGGAACGCGAACGCAGTGAATGCTGAAAACGCTGTGGTTAATCGTGGTAGGACGATTGGTGAGTGCAACAGACCTTACCAGTTCTATGCAAATCGCTCTGCGATCCGTCCTCCCCCTTTTCCAAGGAATGACTTTGAGCTGAAACCTGCATACTACACTCTTGTGGGACAGCATCCTTTTCACGGTCTTTCCAACGAGCATCCCATGGACCATGTTGAGAGGTTCGAAGATTTGGTCACTAGCATCAAGAGCAATGGAGTCTCTTATGACTTCCTTTTCTGTAAGGTTTTCCCATACTCTCTTGGTGGGGAAGCAACCTAATGGCTGAAGCAGTTACCTCCTGGATCGCTAACTAGCTGGGAGGAAACTAAAACTGCTTTCTTGACCAATTTCTATGAAGACGCAAGATCCGAGGATTTTAGGACCAAGATATCCCAATTTTCCCAAGGACCTACTGAGGCGTTCAAGGCTGCTTGGACGAGGTTCAAATCATATCAGAGAGACTATCCACATCATGGATACTCTGATGTTCAGCTGATGGGTTTCTTCTTTAGAGGACTTGATTGGAGGTACCAAATGACTTTGGATGCTTCAAGCAATGGAAACTTCAACACCAAATATACTGATGAAGCCTATGTCCTGATTGAGAACTTGGCGTCTAGCAATAGCACCAAGAATGCTGATTTTGAGCGGAAATGACTAGCTGGTAACGTGGATGGTTCGCAGATCGCTGACTTCCAAGCTAAGTTGGACTCTATGCAAAGTTGTTCACTTTGCTGACATGTCGAGGTATTCAACGAAGATGAAGTAGAGGATGTTAACTACATTGGTGGTTCTGGTTTTCAGGGTCAGAGAAATCAATTCAACAACAACCGAAACTTCAACAACAACTCGCAGCAAGGAGGGTCGAATCAGTTTGGCCAGAAACCATTTCAGAACAGTGGGTATGTCAAGAACTATGGGAATTCATCTTATCAGCCTGTATCTGCTAAGCTCCCAGATAGCAAGATCGAGGGTATGTTCGAACAGCTGATTCAAGGATAGCAGCAGCTCACAGTGAATCTCAACGGAAAGATAGATGATGTATATAAGGATCTGAGTGGAAAGATCGACGCGCTCGATACTCATCAGAAGATGTTGGAAACGCAAGTAGCTCAGACTGCAGCAGCTGTCAAAGGAAAGGCGACTCAGGCACAGAAGGAGTACGTCAATGCCATCACTTTGAGAAGTGCAGGAGATCTCGAAAACTTTGAAGAAGATGATTCCGAACCTGACTCATCAGTATCGATCGATACCACTGCTAGTGTCGATCGATACCCCTCGGAGGTTGAACCAGAAATCACGAGGAAACCAGAAACGGTTGAGAGACATGTCTACAAACCTAAGAAACCATATCCTCGACCACCTAAACACCTCAGAGATCCTATTTCTCCAAAGCAGCTGCGTGGCTTTGAGAAAATGGTACGAAGAATCCCACTCACACATACTTTTGTAGAAGCTCTTGAGTACATGCCTCTGCTGAGTCATTTCCGAGAATGCAGAGAAACTGAGAAAGAGATTAAGGCACTTTTCATCAAAGTCTGAAGTCCACCGCTTCCACTGAAGCGATTGACTAAGAAGGAAGACCCATGGAAATTTTCAGTTCCATGCTCCATCTCTGGAGTTGAAATCAAGGAATCACTGGTTGATTCGGGGTCTAGCGTGAATGTTATTTCAAAGGCACTCGCAGAAAAGCTTAATATCGATGACATACAATCTACTCAGATGCCTCTCACATTCGCGAACTATTCCACATCTATTCCGTACGGTCAAATCCATGACTTGATGGTTAAGATAGGAGACTGTCTGGTTCCTACTGATTTTCAGGTTGTGGAGAAGCATGCAAGGTATAGCACACCTTTGATTCTTGGAAGACCGTTCATGGCTACTGCTGATGCAGTTATGGACACACCTAGTAGGCAGATTTCATTCTCATACATTGACGAAGAGGTCTCCTACAAAGCCATTCCTTCTAGAAGAGCTCTAACACATATATCTTGCATCCCCGTTGGTGCATGAGAAACATTGATGGTTGATCTTTTGGACGAGCCTGATGCTGTGCCAACTGTCATGGAAGCTTTAGAACACCCTCCTATCATCGCCAAGAAAGTCATCAAAAAGAATAAGGCAAATAAGAAGGTGAAAGACAAAAGCGTCGAGAACGCTACATATGTCACTTTAACCCCTCAAAAGAGTAATGGAGATTCGATCGAGTACAAGGTGAAATGCAAAGGACCCTCGAAACCATTCTCTAAGGCCAGAATCATCATAACCCCAGAGCTGAAAGAAAAAGGGCAGGAGGTTATTGAGCGTATGCTGCGCAAAACTCTGAGTTTGGAAGTGTCCAGTTGTGGGACTTGCATGGGAGTGAGTTCCCTACTTCCTTCCGACTTATCGTCGGTAAAGTCAAGCTCGTGAAGTTAAACAAGCGTTGAATGGGAGGCAACCCATTGGTAAGTCTGTACATACGTTTTTATTTTCCTTTGTCTTTGATTTTTGGTTTTGTGTCTTGTGTCAAACGTGAAGCAGATTTAACAAGGAGTATCGATCGACACCAGTCAGTGTCGATCGATACCAAGTGTCGTAAAGTAGCATAAGTGTCAATCGACACCATCCAGTGTCGACTAAAAACCGACAAGTGTCGATCGATACCCAGAGGTATCGATCGATGCTCCACAGCCAGGTAAGTTTCCTTAAAACCCTACGGTTTGTCTTCTTCCTCACAATCCTTCATCGTTCGATACCGCCGCCTCTCTCCCTCTCTAAAATCCCAAATTTTTCAAATCTTCACCGAATTGAGCAATTTAAGTGCCTGGATTCATCAGAATTTCATCCTCTATCCATTTCTAGCACTTGTTTCTCAATCCAACAAAGATGTCTGCACCAAAGAGAGCAAGGACTTCTGGTGAGCCGACAACATTCAATGTGAATGAGCGAGCCGAAGCACGAATCTCATCGTAGTGGGTTGAGGTAGTGGTTAAAGCCTGTCTTGGCGACGGCCGCTACAGATTCGTGCCGATTAATCAACCCACCACCAGCTTGCTAGTGAACGAACACTCTATTCGCGCTCTCCGTACGTCGACCTCTCGCCGGGTGCCGGTAACGTACAAGCTGAATGATAGAGTTAAGTACCGGGATGGTGCGTATTGGCGTCGAGGTTTCGTGAGTACTGTCCGGGGTCGCAACAGTTACGGGGTTATATTTGACAGAGAGACAAAGGAAAATGAGCTTCCAGGTGATGCGTTACGCAGAGCTTCTCCGACTTCACCCACACAGTCTGGACCACCACCTCCACCTATGAACCCCACTCCTCGGGCCGCTTGTTTTCCTCGTGCCGCTTCAGCACCACGCACCGATCCTTGGCCTAGACGGGAGGGTACCAAGATTGTATCCGAACGGGATTGGGATGGACAGGAGAAGGCGTATGCCTTGAGTGATGACACCGCTTTTAGATCCATTTCTGAGGAGTGGGACGATTTCGACACGCTGTTCTACAACGCGTGGTTGGGTGTTACCATCGAGGCTACCAGGTTTGTGGATGGCCTTGCTTTGCATCAGCTGGGTATCGAAACCGATTTAGCTCGCCTGCTTGAGCAGATTGGTTTTGGTAACATGGCTACACGGCAGCATGACCTTTACCCAGACTTGGTTCGTCAGTTTATGGCGACAGCTCGCGTTAGCTATTCAGATGAGCTTCTGCGAGATGCACAGGGAGGTAGCCTGTCATTCATGGCTCGCGGAGTGAGGTACAAAATTTCACTCCCTGATCTCTGTGATATCTATGGGTTTCGACGGGATCGCAGGAGGGTCGCTCTTCCAGCTTCCCACCCTGACATACGTGGATTTTGGGCATGGTTTGGGAACGGTGTCTACGAGTCTAAGACGTCCACTCAGATGGAGATACCACATCCGGTCCTACGTTGTTTTGTTAGGATCCTGAGCACTACTCTCCTGTGCAAGATGGAGCCTAACAAGATGAGAGTATCCGAGCTTCTACTTCTGTTTCTGGCTGTCAGGAACATCATCCCTGAACAGGATTTTGATTGGCCTGAGCTTTAGGATATTAACCTTGGGGCTGTGTTTGCGCATCATCTGGTCTCTCTGAAGACCAAACCATTCACAGGGACGAGCACGAAGAAGGAGTCAGTTGGTAGTCTTCTGACACCTATCTTTCAGCACCTCAGCATCAGTACTACGAGCTGCAGAATTGTCACTGTGCGTCGATACATGGATGAGGCTCATCTGAGGAACCTTAAGTGGTTGATGACCGGGAGGAAGTGGATTCTTAACAGATCTGATGGGAGCTTTCTGGTGCAGCTACCTGACAGGGATCTGACATACCTATATGAGGGTCCTGCTCAACTTCGTTTTGAGCCTCCTGCGGAGCTGTTGACTCCGATTTCTGCGACTAGACGACATGTTCGTCCACCCGCAGCTGATATCCCATCTACTTAACGTCGGGGAGGATGTACACATGCTACACCGTGCCCACCTATTCCTGAGCCACAGTGGCCAGAGGACACGGACATCCCGATGGAGCCAGCTGCTTTCCAGAGACTGATGGTAGCGAGCCTGAAGAGAATCTGGGCCGCTGTTCGCTGCCGTTGCACGACTACCATGGATACTGATCCATCCTCTCAGCCTGGACCTTCACATACCGCTGCTGCTAGCCATGGGAGCGATTTTGAGGAGACGTAGGATTAGTCTTCTCTATCTTCACGTTTGTATTTTTATTTTCTTTTTCTTGTATTTTTCTTTTCTGTTGAATTTGTGTCAATATTTGTTTTTGCATTTGAACTTCTTTGGATTTATGTTTGATCTACCATGTTGCTTTTAACCTGTTTTTGAGTGTTCTTAACAGTGCTAACATCTAACGCAATGGAATGCTTTCTCTGGTTAAGCAACTTGACACCCCTGATTTTCAATCAGTGTGTCGATATACGGCTGGTGTCGATCGATATCTTCCAATATCGATCGACACCCTGCAATGGTACGGTTTCTGGTTTTCATAATCCATTCAGTTCATTTGTTTTCTTTCACCAACTCCAGGCTAGATAACACTGGGGACAATGTTGTTTAAGTCTGGAGGAGGTAGTCGCTGACTTTGTTTTTGTTTTTCTTAGAGTCAGTCCATTTTTGAGTCATTCGTTGTTTTATTGAGTCAAAACTTTGTCTGAGACTGTGATCCTTTTCTTGAATCTATTAATTTGACCTTGCTTCTAAGTGACCATTGTTGCAGAATCAGTTCTAGATCGACTAATGAAAAATCCAAAGGCTGACCGGTTAACCAGAAGACACTCATGTTTCCAGCAAAGTTCCTTAAAGCCTGTGCCAAATTTTTGCACTTCATCATTGTGGTTAGTATATATATAACTTGATTCCTCATTTGTATCTGACAAAAGAACCCATGTGTTTGAAAATAACGGTATTTCTCTCCCTGTTACAAGTTAATTAATAAGTGCATTAAAAGATGAAATGATTTTCTTCTGAGTAGAGGGCTAGGAAAATTTCCAACGATCCCATTATTCTAATCGAGAGGGAATGATCACACAGAGGATTGGAAGCGAGGCTAGGATTTTCCTATGATGCCATTATTCGCCTACATCCTTTGATACGTTGAGAAGGAAGAACCGGAGATTCGGTGGCAAACACCATCAATACTCGCGTCTCACACCTTAATCTGTACATGCAAAGCTAAAAACAAAAGAGAGAACATAATAAGAAATAAGTCTTGGGGAGAGAAATGATACCAAAAGGTGTGAAAAAGGGTGGTTCCTTGTCATGATATTGTATGGGAAAGAATCTAGACGGTTCTTGATACTAATGCACTGAGATGAAACTGGCGAGGATGGCTTGATTAAACAATGCTGTGAGATAATATGTGTAGTCTGGGAAGCTGCGAATGTCTACGGAGAAGTACATGGTGGTTAGATCAAAAGCTGGTTAGGTGACATTTGGGTACTTGGGAAATTGGTCATTTCAATGTTTCATGAACAGGTGAGTCTCTACGTTTTCAAACCTCTTTCTCTGGTTTAGTCTTCTATTTGTTTGAGGGCAAGCAAAATGCTATGTCTGGGGGAGTTGATATATCATAGTTTTTACCATGTTTAAGCCATGATATAAGTCCGTTTTATCGAGTCTTTATTCTATTACAGAATCTTTTAGAGTCTTTTACAGGTTTTAGCACATTTGGAGCATTATTGGAAATATTGGAGTTTTATGGAGCATTATGAAGCAAAACTAAAGTCTTGTGACTAAGTACCTGATCGGAGCTACAAGCATCGATCGATACGCCCTGATATCGATCGACACCCATCGGAGCAGAATACAAGTCGCGACTTTAATGAAGTTTGAAAAATTGCAGAACTTGCCCAGAAGACTTTAATATTTACAAGAAGACCCCAATTCGTGTTTAGACTATTTAATTAGGGTTTACAGCCACTTTGGCTGTGTGCTTTTCATTAATTTGAGTTTGGAGCTTTTGAGAGGGGAGACAAGTCAGAACTCTGTTCGTCTGAGAGAAGATTTCGAACCCCTGTTTTACTCTACTCTTATTTATTTTATTGATGATTTATTCAGTTATGTTGATTGTTTCATTCTTCATGTCTGAGTAGATCCCTTGTTAGGTTCAGGGTTCTCAATAAGGTTTTCTCTGAATGTTAGGTTGACTTATTTGCTAGGATTCAATATCTGAATTAGTTCTTCACCATAGGTTGTTTACAAAGCTAATTATGGATTGATCACCTAGAACTTAGATCTTAGGATAATTGATTAGGCGCGAGACTGCGATTAATTACCTCATAAAACCTAAGGTGAGCAAAATAACTATTCGCAAAGAGATTTGGTTTAGTTGTTTTGTGAACATATCAAACTTGTAGATTAAAAGCTGATTTAGACTTTAGGATTCGCAAAGAGATGTTGAATTCCTAGGATTTAGATTTAGATAGCTTTTGCAACGAAAGTTGGTTAGCTATACTTTAGTGATTTGAGTTCAAGAACCGCGCTAAATCTGAATCCTACTAGTTATTTTATCTGCATTCAGTGATTCCCTGAGAAATACCCTAAACCTATCTCCCTACAACTGAATTTACAACCGATTTAATTTACGTACTTGTTTTCAATACCATTGATTGCTTAGAGTAATTCCCACATCCATAATCTATTGTGTGTCTTTGTGAGTCCTTGTGTTCGACCCCTAGCTATACTATAACAACTGTTTTAGTATCTAAATAGGGTATTAATTTGAGCATATCAGAGACACGGTTCGAAGCTGCTCGGCTGCACAAGCCAGACCCGCGGCGAGCTAGCCCTTGGTCGCGGCTATAACCGTTCAACCCGCGGCCAACCCCATCCCGATCCCGATCGATTCAAAACCCATTCCCAATCACCCCCACATCCATTCCCATCACCATATCACGATCTACCATCCCACATTCACCACCATTCCATCCCCACATCCATTCCCCGACCGCTTCCAGGTAAGTTTTCTTTTTCCCATAAACTTTTTCAATTATTACATACATCTATTTATTCGTCCTTACCTTATTTATTTCACACTGAGGACAGTGTGATTTAAGTCTGGGGGAGGTTTCCATCCCTTACTAACCACCACTTATTTCATTTGTTTTTGCATTTTGCATTTTTTCGACGTTTTTAAAAAAAATTTCAAGTTTTTTGAAAAGCGTAGGAATACGTTTTGAGGGAATGATGAAAGGAATCCATGACGATAACCGACCAGTGTGCTTCTACTCTATCTCCTAGTAACATGCTCTTTCGTAATTTGGTTCTATACTAGGTGGTAGCTAGAGTTTCTGTTAATGCGAAATCCCTAGAGAAATTTAGACTGTAGAGGTTCTTTATGATGGAATATGCTAGCTCTATTTTATTTGGACTTAATCTTGACTTAATTTTCTCATCAAAGGTTTAGGCAAAGATAACGAACCATACATTCATGACGTACTTTTACCTTTTACCACTCTTTGTCGTAAATGAATGGCTATTTCATCTTTAGTTGGTATCCCACCCAAAACTAAACCATTGTTCAAACCTCATGCAACTCTCTTTGTGTCTTGTGTGCAGATATGTGAAAAAACGCCGGAGAAGGAGGAACGACACAGTTTTCAGTCACTAAACACGGAGACTATACGCGATTGGTGGAGGTGAATTCAACAAAGGTAAGAGCTTGGTTCTACCTTGGAAAACTCAAAAACATGGTAAATTTTCGTTCCCATAAGACTCATTATCATAAAGGCGTTTCCCCCATTCAAAAAAAAAAAAATCAAAAATAATCGAAAGGGAAAGGAAACAAAAGCCTAAAAAGAGTATAGGTTGGTTGAAATACTTATGAGGCATCCATGGTTCGTTTGTGAGAAATTTGTCATTCCGAGCCCACAGAAAATTCCAAGTCTGGGGGAATGACAAAAAATTTCTGTTTTCGGAAGAAGGAGGAAGTGCAACATTTTTACGCAAGAAGAAGTGACTGGAAGTTGTGGTTATCAATAGGTCCTTCCTCTCTTGCTGTTTTGCATAATATCTCGCACCCTCCGGTAAAATTACGGTAACCCAAAACACCCTTAACATCACCTCTAAAAGCCTTAAATACCTAGCATCGATTATCTTGGTTTAATCCTTTTGATGAGAAACCCACGCATATACTTAATGAATGTAGAGAGCTAGTTGACCTGATTTTTTTATTTTAAAAATTTATATTTCGTATGACGGATACCGTGGACTAGTGTTACGGGAACTTCTAGTGAGAATTTTCTAGGCTAGATTGCGATTGATGTAGTTCGACGGTTATGGTTTAGAATGACGGTCTCTGAGATTTCTAGCTCCCTATGATTTTCGTTTGATCATTTCCAAGCTTGAGCTTTGTCTTGTTTGAGGACAAACAAGGTTTAAGTCTGGGGATGTGATAACACCGTATTTTTACCCATTTTACTATATATCCACTTGGTTTTCTATGCTTTTATTATGGGTTTCGCATGTTTGCGGTTTTTAAGACTGTTTTCAGGTAACTCGGGATAAAAGAGTGAATTTCAGAACAAAAATACGTTTTTGGATACACTTGGACCGTCAAAAAGTCTTGCAGCTTATGAAGACCTTTTCACCATCCGATCATCTCCAATTTTGGATACAACAAAGTAGAGACAACCAGCTTCCAAATACAAGTGGATTGGAGACAATCCAACGGTTGGATCCTTAATTATACCGAAGCACTAAAGACAAATAAAACTGCCCTGAAGAAGTAGTTCACTGCGCCTGGAGGTCTCCCAGCCGTGGGCAAGCATCAGTTCGCCGCCCCTGGAGCCATTCCATCAGCGGCCAGGGTCCATTTCACCGCGGCCAAGAAGGACGCACCCGCGGCCAAGCCCAGTTCTGCCCTAGATGATCTGTTTCTTCACCCGAGGCCAAAACCATCTTTTCCCGTCAAATCTTAACTCGACCAAAACGAGTTGAAGACCTATTTATACTTATTTTACAGAATCAATTAGAGAGAGAGATTAGTTTAGAGATTTTTGTCGCTTTCTTTTGGTTTTTACAAGACTTTTGTTCGTTACTTTCGAGATTGGTGGAGAGGTGCTCACCGGCCTTCGTTCTTAAAAGCGTTCTTCATCAATCTCCTTAAATTTATTTAATCATGATTTTAATCTCATCTATGTGTGAGTAGTTTTATTGTTGGGTTTAAAGAGATTATCAAAGGGGAATTTTATGTTCGATAAGGATTTTACTCGGTAAAACCCTAGCTGATTTCTAGAGCTTTTCCTTATGGATTGTTGTTAACGCATGAATCTAGTGGGAACTATAGGCTGATTCGAGGTGTTTAGAACCACGAGAGTGCTGAATCTAAACATTCGAAAATTGTATCCATAAGAGCGTGCACGTCGTAAGATTTCGAAAGTATACTTACGGAGTGCCGTGAACATATGAACTAGTAGGCTCATCACGATTCTTCCGCGCAGCCAGAGACGAAAGCTATTGGTCGAGTGTATAGATACGTTGGTGCGTAGGTTATACGAGAGTAAACTACGCCCTTTTTATGTTAAATTCGTGGAGTTGAAATCAAGAAACACCGGTTACTAAAGAGACCGTGTAATTGAATCGAGCATCACCTGAGATATATCTCTCTCGACCCAGCAACGTTGTAGCATCGTTACAAACCGTTTTCTTAGTGTAGTTTAGCAATTAGATTCTCTTAGTTTAGGATAGCCATCGATTTTCTTAGTTTAGGATTAGTAGTAATTTTCCGTTTTTTTTGTTTTTTACAATTTTGTGACAAAAACCCATATAAAACTCATATTCGATCTAGGTTTATTTACTATACAATGTATAAAGTCTCATAGAACATCACCCTCTCCCTGTGGATCGATACCTCAAGTACTACAACACATATCTGTGCACTTGCAGGCTTTAAGGTTTACAAATTTAAAACATGAAGTTTGGGAGACGAATCCGATACGCATCAACATTCCAAGTCTCTCAGTCACATGGTCTATTATTTGGTAAATCATCTCAGTATTCTTCTGGATATTAGTTTGTTGGTGGTTATGGTTATCAGAAGAAAGATATGCTAGTTTGCCCACTAGTTTATGCGACTGCTCAACCTCTTACACATGTAGTTGCTAATGTGACAGTTTGAGAACCATCACAAGACAGTGTTGTACTTAGTGATGATCTTTCTGCTGCTCAAATTCAGTAAATTGTGTTCTTCCTCAATACCAAGCTTCAGCCTCCCAGCTCTAATGCTAATTCATAAGTTCACTCCGTCTCAGCATCTTATGCACCTTCTTCTTCAACCATGTACCCAATCTCCGAATTATTTTACCATTTTATCTTTTGTTCATTTAGCAGAACTGGAAAACCTTATTATGTTCTCTTAATGGCAATCTACCTACCATTAATGCTTGGGTTATATACATGTGAGCTACGAACCACATATCTCATGACAAAACATCATTTTCTTCTTTGAAACCTTTACCTAATACCACATTAACTTTACCCATTGGGATTCTAGTGAGTATTGTTGGAATATGAAAAATACACTTAGGCAAAAAAATTTGATGTTCTTTACATTCATCAGTTCAAATTAACCTTCTCAAAACTTAGACTGTCGTATGTGGTTTGATGAGTCTTCTTGCTCTATTAAGTATCATACACGGGCATTAACGATTGGAATGGGTAGACAGTTTGTTAATCTTTACTTCTTGGACATTGAGTCACTCTTTTTCAAAGTATACACTCTGTTTTTGCTTATGTTTCTAGTTATGAACTTTAGTATAAGAGGTTAGGTAACCCTTCCTTGTCTAAATTGCAGCTTATGCAATCTCTTCTTTCTTTACCTAAGAATAAAATTGATGCAGACACTCATTATAAAGTTTGTCATCTCTCGAAACAAAAACATATTCCTTTTGTTTCAAAGAATAATATCAGTGAAAATCTTTTTAATCTAATACACATTGACACTTGGGGTCATTTCTCTGTCCCTACACATGATGGTTTAAAACAATTTTTAACAATGGTGGATGATTGTTCTCATGCAACTTGGGTTTACTGAATTAGGAACAAGTTGAATGTTTTTAAGGTCTTTCCCACATTTTTCACAATGCTTGAAATTCAATTTCAAACCAAAATTAACGGGGTTACATCTGACAATGCTCCAAAACTCTATTTCACCACCTTTTTTACCAATCCAAAAGCACCAACACATCCTAAATGTTGGTAGATCTATCTTCTCTTCCAATCACATATCCCTATTCCTTATTAGGGTGAATGTATTCTCACAGCAGTTCATCTCATTAACTGATTCATGCTCCTATTCTAGATGATAAAAGCCCATTTGAGGTACTAACAAAGAAAAATCGAGACTACAATTAACTAAGTTTTTTTGGTTGCCTTTGTTATGCTTCTTCTTCTCCTAAAAACATACATAAATTTGAGCCTAGAGCTCGGGCTTGTGCTTTCTTTGATATACTGCTAGATACAAAGATTACAAACTCCTTGATCTTGATACTAATTCAATTACTGTCGCAAGACATGTGATTTTCCACGAGAGCTCTTTCCTTTTGTTGGATCAGATTTATTTCAAGATGCTCAAAATCTTTTTCCTGACCTGATTCAACATTCTCATGTGATCCCTCAAATTTATGGTGATAAGCATTATGCATCCTCATCGTCAGTAGAGTCTCAGCCTTCTGCTGATCCTACACTTGATGCTCTTGAACCTTCTATTATGTCATCTCACAAGAGATAAAAACAACATGCTTGCCTTCAAGACTACTACCATCATTTAGTAGGGTCTTTAACCATTCACAATATCTCTCAGTTTCTTTCCTATGATAAAGTCAAACCTCTTTATCTTTCATTTCTAGTCTCCTTCGATAAAGAAAAAGAACCCTCAACCTATGCGGAGGTAAAGAAACTTCTGGTTTGGTGTGGAGCTATTGATAATGAAATTGATGCTTTGGAAGGAACTGAGACTTGAACCATATTCACTCTTCCTCTTGATAAAACTCCTATTGGTTTCAAATGGCTCTTCAAAGTGAAGTTTAATGACGATGGGAGTGTTGAGCGTTACAAAGCCATATTAGTTGCAAAGGGTTACACTCAACACAAAGGATTAGATTACAATGAAACTTTTTCACCGGTTGTGAAACTAACCACAGTCAAAATGTTGCTTGATCTATCAACTATATGTGGGTTTTCCCTCACTCAATTTGACCTATCAAATGCTTTCTTCAATAATAATTTTGATGAAGAAATTTTTATGAAACTTCCACCTGGCTAAGCTGATAGAAAGGGGGAGTCTCTCCCTCCAAATGCAGTGTTCAAACTGAGCAAGTCCTTGTATCGATTCAAGCAAGCATCAAGAAAGTGGTTCTTAATCTTTTCTACTACTCTATTGAGTCTCGGGTTTGCTCAATCTTCTGCTCATTATACATGCTTCCTACAAATTACTAATATTTTCTTTCTTTGTGTGTTAGTACGTGTGGATAATATCATTATTATAAGCAATAATGATGTAGAGGTTGATGGGAAATTGCTCACTTAATTCCTCATCTATTTGCACTCGCTTGATTTATTTCCCAACTAACGCTTGTTTAAAATAATTACCCAAGTTGTAGTTGACTTTGCAAAATCGGGATTAAAAAAATCAAACGCTAATTACTAAATGGATACGTGCCCAATTAATCGTCTGTAACTGCTTTAATACAACTTCGAATGATTTGCAACTACTCCCATTGGAAAGATAACTCAATTTCCTATAACTTTGGTGAAGAGCCTCAAAGCTAAATTTAAATGGAAGGCTTCCATCCGAGTCGAACTTCTAGAAATATATTCTTGATACAAGCTCGACTCGGATGGAAGCCTTTCCTTTGGATTTAGTTTTGGCGCTCTTCATTACAGTTATAGATAATTGAGTTAGCTTTCCAATGGGAGTACTTCAATTCATTCGGGGTTATATTAAAGGAGTTACAACCGATTTAGTAGACATGTATCCATTTAGTAATTAACGTTTTACTTTTTTAATCCCGATTTTGCAAACTCAACTACAACTTGGGGAATTATTTTGAGCAAGCATTAATTAGAAAATAAATCAAGAAAGTGCAAACAGATGAGAAATTAAATGAGCAATTTCCCAGAGGTTGACACTTTAACGTCTCAGCTCAAGTCACACTTCAAGTTGTGTGACCTTGGACCATTGAAATACTTTCTTGGACTTGAAATTGCTAGATCATCTGAAGGGATTAATGTGTGTCAACGTAAGTATTCGCTAGACCTTCTTGATGAAACATGACTTCTTAAATGCAAACCATCTAACAATCACAAGGATCTTCATCTCAAATGGTCTAATAAGGATAATGGTGGATAATTGGTTAATGTTGAATCATAAAGGCACCTTATAGGGAAGCTCATGTATCTGCAAATTACTATACCATATATAACATTTGCAGTTAACAATCTTAGTCAATTTTCAGCAGCTCCACGCAAAGCTCATCAACAGGTAGTTTACAAGATCTTGCACTACATCAAAGGAACAATTGGCCAGAGCTTCAAATTCAAGCTTTAGCATATGCTGATTGCGCTTCATGTCAAGACACAAGAAGCTCTACCTCTGATTTATGTATCTTCTTATGAATTTCTCTGATATCATGAAAATCTAAGAAACAAAAAGTGTTTTCTAAGAGTTCAGCAGAGGAAGAATACATAAGTTTTTCTGTGGCAACATAAGGACTACTATGGCTTATTAAATTTTTGAAAGAGTTGCATATTCATCTGGTAAAACCCACACTTTTCTTCTCCGATAATACCATTGCATGTTAAGACTTGTTTGCAGCTGGCGGATCCTTTCACCAAACATCTATATACAGCTCAATTTCAGTGATTGGTAAGCAAGATGGGGTTCCTTAATATCTTCGTCCCATCTTGAGGGGGACTATTATCGTATATGGACATTTGTGAATAGATTTTGTTCTTTGTAGAGAGTCTATATATACATTGGTATGAGATAGTCCAACCAATTTTGTTTTCTTTGGTTTAAATCTCTGGTTTAAGCCTTGGTCAAGTCTTTATATAAATCCACTTTATGTATTTTTTTTATTCGTTGAAATGAGATTATTTTAATGAATTATTTTTATCTCTATAACTTATTTTAGGTGGCATTTTCCTACGTGTCATGATCATGTTCAGTTTCACGAAGAGAATGATTAAAAATTCAATAATGAAGTCACGAAGAGAATGGTTTACTTATAATCAAATTGTACTTTTTAAATTTTGAGTTAATAGGTTTTGAAAAAAACGATGGTTAAGTCGGGATATCGCACTGAACAAGAATCCTCATATAAAGGTCTTAATTAGGTCTATTGACCGAATGTGAAGCAATTACATGCATATGTCTGGAGGCTCAAGTGCTCTCCAAAACTTCAAAATTTTATTTGGCAAGCCGTTTCAGGGTGTCTTCCGGTTTCAACAAATTTAAGAGCTAGATGAATAAATTATGATGCAAAATGTGCACGGTGTGGAGCGGAAGGGGAAAAAAACCAATCGAGTTCTTTTTGAATGTCCTTCGGCTATACAAATGTGAGCATTTTCTCAGGTTCCAACGCCTGATAGATAATCAGAATAAAAGTTACCCTTGGATTATTTTGTATATCTGGAAGGCTAAAAATGATAAGGTTTTCTGAAATCTGGATAGAGATCCTCATGAAGTTCTTAAGATTGCGGAAACTGAAGCAACGATTTGGGAATTGGCACAAGTAAGTGAACAAACCATAGTATCCCAAAGTTGTGCTCCTTCACCAGTTTTGTCGGGTTATGAGGGGATATGTTGTTACGTTGATGGCTCATGGAAGGAGACAAACACTTTTTATGGAATAGGATGGCACTCTTTTCAAGCAGGCGTCAAAGTATCTATTTTTGGTGCAAGGAATCTACGAAGAAATCTCTCTCCTTTACAATATGAAGTAGAAGTTCTCATATGAGCCATTCATTGCATGATTGCAAACCAAAAGACGGAGATAGCTTTTGCGGCATACTTTTATGTGTGTAAAGATGGTGTCTACACCGAAGGAGTGGTTTGCTTTTGCATTACACTTGGAGGAATTCATGAAGAGTAAGGAAGTGTTTACTTTTTTCTCTATCTCGCACATCCCCCATGCAAACAACACAAAGGCGGACAAGCTAGCATGTAGTGCTCGAATCTACCCGCATGATATTGTTTATGTAAACTCGATCCCCAGGTTGAATTTTCGAACCGTTCTAGATATTATGCTCGACAATTTATATTACAGGTTTATTACCCAAATAACGAATCTTTAATATATCAATTGGATGAGTTTAAAAACCAAATCTCAATTAGAACAAAGTGATATTAACGAAATAATTGATGTAAGAATCGAACCATATTTTAATATGATTTAACCAATATCATTATTTTTTATATGATAAAAAATCGAATCCGAATTTGAAACAAATCGACAAAAGATAAAATTAATCTAAAGCTACATTTTTGGGATAAATAATCTATATTTTTACAAAATTAAAAATATTATCGAAACTCGATATAAGATTATGTTTCATGTTAGATACTATTAGATACATTGGGTTACCTCTCCTAACAAAGCACATGACATCACATGAATATTTGTCGCTTCTATACAAAATTCGAAAAAGGATCAGCTCTTGGACTACTTGACTTTTATCCTTTGCAGGAAGACTTCAGCTCATAAAATCGGCCATCCTCAGCTTTACAAACTTCTGGCTATTGGCATTTAGACTCCCATCAGAATGTTTACGAGAAGTTGAGAAGTTTTGTTCAGCTTTTCTTTGGTCTGGCTCAGCCTTAAACACCAAGAAAGCTAAAATAGCATGGAGTCATGTTTGTAAATCGCTGAAAGAAGGTGGACTTGGTTTGCAACCTTTGAAGGAGGTAAATTCGGTTTATTGCTTCGAGCTGGTATAGAGAATCGCCTCCTCTCACCCTTCTTTGTGGGTGAACTGGATCAAGACATACTTAATTAGAGAAGGGTCATTCTGGACAGTGAAGGATAACACAACTTTAGGCTCGTGGATGAGGAGGAAAATTTTGAAATATAGAGAGAAGGCCAAACATTTCTTCAAAGTGGATATTGGGAGTGGTCAAATGACATCATTATAGTTTGAGCATGGTCTCCCATGGGTCGGCTAATAGAGATTGCGGAACCGAGAGGTTTTACGGACATGAGGATTCCAATACATGCATCGGTGGCACATGCTTTGGTCAATCGACGTCGAAGAAACCATCATGTGGACTACCTAAACGGAATAGAAAACGTGTTGGCCGAGCAAAGAGTGAGACCTAGAGGGGACTTGGAAAATGATACTCCTATTTGGAGAAGTAATGCAGATGATTATAAGAGGGTTTTTAATTTGAAGAAGACATGGGCTCTTATCCGAGAAGCTGGACCCGAGATAACTTGGCACAAAGGAGTTTGATTCAAGTACTCAACCCCAAAATATGCTTTCGTCACTTGGTTAGCAATCCAAAACCGTCTATCAACGGGGGATCGCATGTCCACATGGAATACGAGAGCAAGTACGATTTGTAGCTTGTGCCGTGATCGCATGGAGACTAGAAACCATCTATTCTTTTCCTGCAAATATTCTGAAGATGTTTGGAAAGCTTTGAGTAGAGGACTTCTTAAGGACTAATTCACTTCAGATTGGCCAACACTCATCTCTGAAACTCCTGGCGATCGAATCCCCGCCTTCCTCGTTAGGTATTTTCTTCAAGTAACAATACACAGTCTCTGGAGAGAAAGGAACTCACAGCGGCATGAAAATCATCCCCTCCCACCAGGTTGTCTCGTAAAACTCATTGATAAACATGTTCAAAACCGCATATCTATTATTCGAGCTATGGGTGATATAAAATTCGAGAGTGCTCTCAAAATCTGGTTTGCCTCAAGGAGATAACATGATAAGTTTGATTTCTAATTTCTATTCTCATATACAAACTTTCAAACTCTAGTTGAACATGTTGTAAAAAACAATTTTTTTTTTGTTTTGAATAAATTTTACATTCAATTAAAAAAACAAGTCGAGATGATGATTCAACTACGTTAATAATATTCAATCATGATAAATTTTTTAAAAATTACTTTGTAAATCGTAATTATACTTTAATAATAGTTTTCAGAAAAATATATTCGCGTGGGATATCAACTACTTACCATATATTTGGGGAGTAAGGGATCATATAAAAGAACATGTCTTATTCAAATCTTTGGTGCAGTTGGCAATGAGATTTTGAAGTTTAAGATTGTTTTACTTTGTTATTATGGTATTTTAAACTAATCTTTTGACCTTTGTTAACTCATGTACATTCTGTATACTTTCTTGATTTAGATTACTAACCTCTCTCGTTTTTCCTTGATCTTTAGAATTTCTAATCGGAACCATTCGAGAACACACTTTCAGATACCAAGAGCCTTTTAGCTGGTCTGTGACCGCTAAAGTCAACCAAATACTTGAATTTTAATTTCAGATACAAATTAGATAACATATACGGAACAAATAGCATATAGTTACACCCAAAATGTAAGAGAGGTAAAGAAGACAAATGAAAGACAGCAAGACTGACATGTGAAGTTTGGGATGCTCTTTTGTTCTCTGGTGGCTTTGTTGTGTAGTGTCATAAAAGAAAGTTTACATGTGTGCGTGGACCATCTTCATATTTTTTTTCTTTTTTTTTAGTTTCTTCAAAACTCTTCTCTTTTTACTACTTTCTTCTTCGTTTTTACCGTTTTTTATCCAAGCACACCCTCATCTAACTTCTGCATCCATATAATTTAACACACACCAAAAAGTCAATTATCCAAATAACAATGAAGTTTTATAAAATTACGTAAAATAACTTTAAAAAAAAACAAAAAACAAAAAACTTAAGTTGAGTATAATTTTTTTAAAAATAACATGCAAATAAATAAAATAGCATGTTATTTAGTGAAAATAATATAATGTTACATAACATAGCACACATTTCACAATTAATTCATTATATAACTAGTCTATTTTTCAAATATAAGACCATTTACAATGGAGTAGTTGAAAAAAAAATTCAACTACTGAATTAATACAATGAAGCTGTTGGAAAAAAGTGAACGCACATGTGGATTCATTTGTGTTGAAACAATTCAACAAGTTGAAAAAAGGGACCACAATGAGCAACCACATAATTTGAGATTTCTTTTTTTCCATCTATATTATTTGAGTTCAATTATTGTATATTAAATTATATTTTTTTTATAAAAAAATTATACCAAAATTCATCATTTTTCATACTCTATAAATAGAGACTTATTTCATTAGATTTGGACACAGGAAAAAAAAACCATCTTTTTATAATTTTCTATTTAACCTCCCATAAACTCTTGTTTTTATCTCTTTATCTCTGTGTTGTGAAATGGATCCCAACAATAATCCATCTAACACCCAAAAAATTTTGAAAAAATTATTTAAATCTTAATTATTTTAATTTAATTTAATCGATAATTGTTATTAATATGTAATCACAAAAACAAAAACATAAAAGAAAACAAATATGTGAAATAAAAATAGTGGGATAGGGTGTTGAATTTTATTAAACAAAACCATTGTAGAATGTGAAAATTGAATGAGTGTTGAATGATTAGGTGGAATTGAGAGAAAATGATGTGGAATGTTAAAAAGTGAAAATAGGGTGTTAAATTTTTTTTTCCATTGTATATATATTGATAACTGTTTATATATAAGATTCTCACAGGAATTGTTCCTAAGAGTATTACTAAGAGCCAGCGGTCAGTGTATGGCCTGTTGTGAATTCCAAAAATGACAGATGGATGACTAATTAATCGGTGATTATTGTCAGCTGCGATACACCTGAATTGCTATGTTTTGATTTAATGGCTTAGATTCATTCTCCACATCCACTGGCCCTCGTTGATCTCTTACATCTTAACATGGGTTATGATCTTCTTGTGGATAGATGTACCTCTTTTTCTGAGGTTGTGAATTGGAGATATTAACCAACCCCTGTGTATTGACAAGAGAAAGAAAAAAAACAGCTCATATGTAATAGAAAAGTAGTTATGAGCACTTCGTGCTAGCTTATCCGCTTTTGTATTGTTTGCGCATGGAATGAATGAGATAGAGAAAAAGAAAATATCTTTACTCCTTCTGAATTCATACGGATGTAGTGAAAATGCGTGTCATTCCTCCGGTACATACACCATATTCAACAGTTCAGAATAGTTGCGAAAACTATCACCCAAATAAGTGGTTCGAGTTCAACATGTGAAGGAGATAGACTTCTACGAAGATTTTTTTGCTCCCAATAGCGGTCATTACCGCCTTCTTCGACACAGTTCTAACCTAGTTCTGAAAAAGTGTCAATCTCCTTCCCGGAAACGTTTACATAACACCAAACCTCATCTATCACCCCCGGAAGACTCATAGTAGTAACCAAATTTTGAGGAGCCAAATTTTTATCGATATGTTGTAGCGAGTTCCTAAGGTTGCTTCAGTCTCCACAATCTTTAGATTTTCTTGTTGGGTTCTATTCACATTAGAAAAGATCTTATTATTTCTAACTTTCCAAATATACCAAATTAGCCAAGAAAATATTATAATATGATTCTTTTGCGGTGTATGCCAAAAAAGATAATCAAAATTTGAGAAAACAAATGAAATTAGGAACCACTCCAGAGGCGATGGGATCTGAGAGATAGTCCAAGTTTGTAAACCGGAGGGAGCTCAAACATGACGTGACTTATTGTTTCCTCTTTAGTTTCGCATCGAGTACATTGTGTATGGCAATTGATTCTTCTTGCTCGCAAATTTTTTGAAACCGATTGACATCCTGATATGGCTTGCCAAATAACATGGGGTAATTTCGATGAACATTTTAGCTTTCTGATAACACCGTATTTTTTACCCATTTTACCGCTTATTTTAGAACACTTTAATAAGTGATTCATTCTCTTTTACATTTTTTATCGTATTTTTCGCATATTTGTAGTTTCAAGACTCTTTTCAGGTTCGTTAGGCAAAACGACGCAAATTGGAAAAAAACTAAATTTTGGACAATTGTGGACCGTCAGAAGTTTGACATCCGATGGAGACTTTCTCACCATCTGATCACGCTTATATTTGTACGCAAGATAGAAGGGAGAACCACCTTTGATACCTACTTGGTTACAAGACAATCCAACAGTTAGATCTCAAAATACATCCAATTGACTGAGACATGTTCTGCAGTCTTGCGAAAGAAGCAAGAGAAGAATTGAAAATTCAACCTCATAGGCCAACCACCACGGGTCCAGAGCTCGTAGCCATGGCGAAGACACTCCTGGTCGCGGGAAGAGGCTCTCCATCCATGGCGAAACCACCTTTGGTCGCGCGTCAAGCTCTCGCACCCACGGCCAGCCGAGATCGGCCCAAAAACACCCTGTTTTGAAGCCCGCTTAAAACTCACTTCGTTTTATCTTCAAGGAAACCCTAAGGACGTCCAAATCAAGAGTTGAAGACCTATAAATACATGTTTTGCAGACCTTATTTTGTGTGCCTCTTTGTGCCCCTCTTGGGTGTCCTTTTGGGAGCCACCATCACAATTTTCTAGGATTTTTATTTTCTTTGTTCTTTGTTCTTCGTTCTTTGTTCTTTGTTTAGGGAGATCGAGATTTCTCTTGAACCATCTTTTCTTAAAATCGAGAGACTTCTTCTTCCATCTATTGGTTTTATTTAATTATGTCTTCGCTTTTAATTATGTTTGAGTAATTCGTCGTTGAGTTTAAGGGCTCCATCGAAGGGAATCGACTATGTTTGATAAGGATCTTCACGAGATAAACTTAGCCAAATTCTAGAACTCTTTCCTATAGATCGTTGTTAAAATATAGTGTTACGGCATAGAATCTGATCTTAGGTGTTAAGAACCACCAAAAGTCCTAAATCTAAACACCCAAATCGTTCATCTATAAGAGTGTGTCGCATCGTAAAATACAAAAGTATACTTACGGAGTGTCGTGAACTAAGAAGAACCAGCGTGAACAGCACTATTTTATACGCGGCCAGATACGAAAGCTACTGGTCGAGTATATATATTGTTGGTGCGTATGATGTACGAAAGTAGGCTACACCGTTTATATTGTTCAGTTCGTGGAGTTACTAGAATCAATATTACTTAAACCTTTGTTACTATGTTTTGAATCGATCATATCCAATAGATATGCATGTCAACTCAACATAAATTTTTATTATTTTAATAGCGTCTTATTTTCTTTCTTTGTTGTTGCTTGCGTCGCAAGGTACTGATGCACCTCCGTTCGAGTTGGTCGATGACATCAGTCACTCCGATCTGCTCCGTCAGCCTCGCCTTTGCACCACCGTCGTTCAGTTGTTGTCCGTTCATCGATCCGAGCAGTCACCGGTGTTCGTTACCTTCACCGTACGACTCCGCTTCCTTCACGCCTTGCTTGTCGCCAACCACCGTCGAGACCCGACCAGAGAGCTTCGTCGCCGCTGTCTCCGTTTAAGCTTTGCCGCCGCCGAGCTCCACCGAGAGGAATCGGTGAGAACCCTTTTTCTCGAGATGTGACGTTGTCGTTTTGCATAGGATTATGGATTTGCAATTTAGAGATTGGTTCAGCCGGTTTAGCTTGGTTAAGTTAATCAGATTTTTGCAATTGGATTTGAATTGGAATTGGATTGGTAATCAGCTTGGTTTGGTCGTTGAATTGTAATCGGAGTTGTTGGATTGTTGCAGCAAATTGGGACTTGGAAATTGATTTAATCGGTTAAGTCTGGTTCAATTGGTTTAGTTGGTTGTGACTGCAAATTGGAAATTAATTGGTTTAATTTGTTTTTATTTTGGAATTGTGAATTGGTTTAGGATTGGTTTATTGGTAATTAATTAATTGGGTATTAATTAATTGTGAGTCCGGTTTATCTAAACCAAGGATCCTAGTGGTCGTGTTTTGGTTTAATTAAATCAAGGACCCGGGTTTCTAAACCAATTCAACTTCCTAACCTGGTGTTGTTGTGTATCCGTTATAGATAAAAATGTAATTTGACCAGAACCTCCGAGTGAGAATCCTCAGCTTCCTAGATGTGTTCTTCTTCTTCAAGTGGCAAAGGTGAGGGAGTGTGACTTGTGGATTCATAATGCATAGTTGTGTCCTCCCGTTCCATGCCTTGTGTAATGTAAGACTGTCTCTTTGTAGTGACAATTCTTTGGATATGTTAATATGTTAGGTAAAATTCCGAAATGTGAGAAATTGATAGAATTAGTATCTCAAGAATATAAGTTATAAATTGATAATTTATCGTGTGTTATTTGTTGTGTGAGATGCATGCTATTGTGTGTTAAATAAATTATTGAATGCGGAAAATGTTAGTACAAACGCGGTAAAGTCGCGGTAGGTCCTGCAAAGAAGGTTGCTCCCATGGCGTCAGTCGTTGAGACCCGTCCGGCTGAGCATGGTAAAGCACTTCTTTGTTGTTGTGTGAGAGGGCTGACGAGCCCTAAGAAATAAAGTGTTGGAAGAAGTGCTTCGGCACGAGGAATCCCGTAAGCACTAAGAAAGAAAGTGTTGGAAGAAGTGCTTCGGCACGAGGAATCCCGTAAGCACTAAGAAAGAAAGTGTTGGAAGAAGTGCTTTGCCACGAGGAATCCCGTAAGCACTAAGAAAGAAAGTGTTGGAAGAAGTTCCACATGTGTTTTTTTACTATGCTTGTGTGCGTCGGAAGTCTTAGGAGCATTGTTGTGTACGTTAATAAATGTAATGGAAGAATAATGATTTGCAAGCTTCTTTTCTATGTCTATACTTGCCATGTTTTTTGGATGACTTGGTTGTGTCTTATGAGTCAAGTGGGCAAGAAGGATCTCCCTCACTGAGTGACTTTGTTGCTCACCCCCTCCTCTTTTTCCTTTTTCAGTGTTGCAGGTGTGTTAAGACAAGCGTTGAAATTCAAATGAGTTGGCGGGAATTTCGGTTACAAATCGTTTTGGGCCAGGCCAGAAGGTCAACACGCTGACTTAGCCTGCGTGAGTGGGGGTGATTATAACATCCCGATTTCTGTTATATGCGGAGAGGCTTATAAGAATTGATTTGGCTACCTCTGTCATCAAAGTGCACTTATCTTTTCGGTCACTTGTCCAGAGAGAACTCCAGAGTTAAGCGTGCTTGAGCTGAAAAAACTTAAGGATGAGTGACCTGCCAGGAAGTGATTCGTGGTACTGTGCGAGTGAGGACAAAACACGGGGAAAGATCATGTGGTGATTGCATGGTCAGTAAACAAGTCTTACGAGCCTCCCGGACTAACGCACCGGCCGTCGGACGAGGGTGGGGCCAACAGGTAGGGCGGTCGGGGCGTTATAAGTGGTATCAGAGCCGAAGCCAAAAACGAGTGTGAAGTCATGTGGGCTCACACCGTCAAGGGTAACGGTCCTGGTTCGCAACGAGGACGTTGCACTCTGTGAGTGGGGGTGATTGTAACATCCCGATTTATGTTATATGCGGAGAGGCTTATAAGAATTGATTTGGCTACCTCTGTCACCAAAGTGCACTTATCTTTTCGGTCACTTGTCCAGAGAGAACTCCAGAGTTAAGCGTGCTTGAGCTGGAAAAATTTAAGGATGGATGACCTACCGGGAAGTGATTCGCGATACTGTGCGAGTGAGGACAAAACACGGGGAAAGATCATGTGGTGATTGCAGGGTCAGTAAACAAGTCTTACGAGCCTCCCGAACTAGCGCACCGGCCTTTGGACGAAGGTGGAGCCCACAGGTAGGGCGGTCGGGGCGTTATAATAATGATGACACAACAAAGTATAAACTGAGTAAGAAATTGAGCTTTTTGATTTAAGCAGAACCACCCGATGCAGCATTATTACATCTCAAGCTGATACTAAAAACTAAACTGTTACATCAATGGTACTCTTGTAAACTTGCATATGTCAGCTTCTGATTTTGGGATTCAAGTAACGAAACCAAAACATACAAAGCACATGTTCTCCTCGATTTGGTTCGAGAAAGTGATATAAAAGGTCCCTCAAAGAAAACTGTATTCTCCGAATATTGCATTGTGCATTCTTAAACTCAAGGTAACATATCATTTCCATAAAAAATAAATAAAATTTAGCTGCAGAATTAAAATCACATTCAGAAACTAAGAACAATTCTTCGAATGCCAAAAAAAAAAGAAAGATCAAAACTTTCATATTAAAAAAAAAGATGAAACTAGCCCACCATGCCTAACCAAAATCAGGATAATCGTCTTATGAAATAATATTATGCAAATTCTTAACATAAACAAAAACAAGAAGAAGAAAAAAAACTCTGACCTTGTAAACATTAAGATTGTGAGGGAGGAAAATGCTTGGAGATTTCAATGGGCTGCAACGAGCTACAGAACACAAAGACTTGTAAATTCGAAGAAACCGAAACCGGAAACTCCCTGCAAAAATGTAAATAAGGTTAGAAAACAAACAATCGAGATGATCAAAAAGAGATTAGAATCATAAAACCAACTAACCTAGAACATCAGCATCTTCAAAGCGTATGCTTATCCTTGCTCAATGGCCTTGATGGATCTAATTTTACCTGCACGATAACCAACCAGAGCCGTCAGAGACGAGAAAAAGAAGAGAACGAGAGAGAAGAGAATGAAAAATCTGGCTCATTCGGGGACCCAACTACGGTCGATTGAGAGAGAACGAGGACTGAATTCGGAGATTGAGAGAGATAGGGTTTCAGAGACTGAGAGGAAACTCGATTGACAAGACTCTAAACACACCAAGAAAACAGCAAAATGGCTCGGTCGCCGAGGTCCTTGGCAACGGAAGGGTCGGATCCGATGCATCAGGTTTGCTCAAGGATGAAAAAGAAGGTACGGCGGAGGTTCGAAGGAGGAAGTTAGGATATTTAGGTTTCCAGAGCTTCAACCACTTCGACCTCGGACGGCGCTGGTGCTGGAGGTTGAAGAAGGCAGCGGTTAGCTTAGGGTTAGAGAGAGACGAGAGAAAGGGGATAAGTTCCTTTTCTTCTTCTTTTTTGTCAAGTTTGTTTGGTTTTTTAAAAAGTAATGGCGCTGAGTTTAATTTTTTTTTGGCTAAGTGTTGCCGCTCACATATGTATTAGACTCCAAAACTTATTTTTTGCTTTTCACAAATTTGAGACTACTATTCTCAAATCAGTCTCATATATGTAACCGTTCTGTGACTCTGTTTTATAAGTCACAAATTAATACCCTAAACCCTAAACTTTAATAGCCATGAAAGTTTGAATATGAATTTACAATCTTTCTTATTATAATTATAAAGTAGAAATCTCTTTTTAAATTGTAAACTAACATATTATAACTAAATTATGAAATATATAAATCTTTCAAAATCATTTCATGTGAATAACGTGTAACACTTACTACATACATAAGTTTAAAATATTTGAAATGAAATTTTTTTTTCACTTTTATGAAGATTAAGTGTATATATTAGTTGAAATCAATGTAAAAACGTATGAATTCTTATATTTACAATTCTATTTTGTTGATTCTTTTTTAAAAAAAATTAGAGTTGCTAAACGGTAGCAAATTTGGGACTCTTTTTTGACTACTATAAAAAACAAATCGAGTGGAGTTGCTAAACGGTAGCAAATTTGGGACGCTTTTGTGACTATTATTAAAAAAATCGAGTGGAGTTGCTAAACGGTCGCAAATTTTGGACCCTTTTGTGGCTGTTTTGTGACGATACTTAATAAATCACAAATCTATACCCTAAACTATAAACTTCCAATCATTCTTATTCTAAATATGACTTTACAATCATTCTTATTCTAATTCTAACACTACAACTCTCTATTTAAACAGTAAACTAAGATATGGTAAGTAAATTTTGAAAAAATTCTATCTTCCAAAATCATTTCATATAAAACACATATATACTTACTACACTTTTGAGAATATACAAACATAAATTTAAAATATTGGAATTTAAAAGTGTTTTTCTCAGTTATCATGATTCAATGTATATAGTAGTTAAAATCTATGTAAAAAACTATAAATTAACATATTTACAATTATATATTGATGAATTTCTTTAAAAAAATCGACTGGAGTGGCAAAACCGAAACAAACCAGTCACAAATTTGGGACTACTTTTGCGACTACAAAGTCAGACTACAAATCAGTCACATATTTGTGACTCTTTTGTGACTCCTATGTTTCGTCGTTAATTTGCGACTCTTTTGCCTCTGCATTGCGAGTAGTCGCAAATTAGTCACACTTTCGTCCCGCATTTTTGTGACAAAAAAAGAGTCGCAAAAATTGGTCACAAAAACTGTGTTTTCTAGTAGTGAGATTAAGAGCAATTACATCATAAATCAATCAGAATCATCATCTTCATTGGGTTCATCATCTTCAAGTTCATCATCGTCAGTACTCTCTTCAAACTCATCGTAATCGCCTTCTTCTTCTGTGTCGTCAGGTAGATATTCAAGTTGCCTGTTTTGGGGATCAACTAAAAGAGCGTTGTCCGTAATCTTTGGTTTTGTAATGTCACTGCAAGAATCTTATTGCATTGGAAGATCGTCAACACCAATAATTTTACCCCTTGGAGCTATTTTAATAACTGATAACCATGAGATCCCAGTGATTCGAACTCGCGGATATGGAATAAATGTTGTTCTGCTTGTGATGTTAGGATAAATGGCTCAAACTTGTTGTATCGTCGTGATTTGTTGACTTCAACCACACCAAATTTGTTAATTCGCACCCCTCGACCGACTGTTGGATGGATCGAATCAATCACATTTGAAGAGAACGCATTTCATACTAACCATGCAACACCCCCATAATAATCTATTTCACCCCTAACACATACTCCGTAGTTGGTAGTTGCCCGACGAACGCCGTACTTGTATGTATGAAACACATAACCACAAGTGAAATATATGGGTGCAATCGTTATCTTCCCGGTTTTGGGGTAACTCATGAAACCATATTGGATATGCGGGGTCGCCATGATCCACCTATGAAAAGTGTGCATGTTATACTGAGTATCGATTTAATTAAATAAAATATTTATAACTATATATTAACTTACTTGCGTCTTCAACCACTTAGCAAAGTGACGATCTTTACGATCGTCTATTTCATCATCTGAAACACCTTCAATGCATTCCCGTACCTTGCTAACAAATAAGTTACAAAATACATATATATACATGGAAATTAACACCTTTACTTATATTAATTAATATATAATAAACTATATATAATTAATTGATTAGTGGATAATTAAATAGCTACGTTACCTTTCGTAAGAACTCACTTCCTCGCTGTTTAGGAGGATGTACGTTTGTGCGTTGTGCCTTACATTCTCGTTAGACCACCAAACTTGCTTCAATTTTCTACTAAGACGACCGATTGGTGAGAAAATATATGGGACACCCTCTACTTCATAAGTTCTTCCCACACCACCATCATCATATCATCGGGGAGCCCGTTTGAGTGTAATGATGTATATTACCTCCAATTGCTTCATGAACATTTCCTGGAAGGAGTTTGCCAATGCGAAAGGAAGTAATCGTTGCATAAACAAGTGGCAGTCATGACTCTTCATCCCTGAAAACGTTTGTCCTTTCTCAACAGATTTAGAAACATTGGATACGTACCCATCAGGAAACTTCACGTCAGATGAATTCCAATTGAACAACGATGCATTTTCTTCTGCACCCAACCGAAATATAGGAACTGGTGATTTCTTATTGCTCATTATGTGCAACTCATTTCTGTTGCAAATATCGGGCAAGTCCAACCTTGACTTTTCGCTGTCTTTGGTTCTTCCTTTCACGTTTAACACTATATGCATGATGTTTTCAATAAATGTTTTCTCAATGTGCATGACATCAAGATTGTGTCTCAGTAGATGATTTTTCTAATACAAAAGTTCCCAAAAATGCTTTTCTTGTGCCAATTATGATTGACCCCGTATCCATCAAGCATATTAGCAGGAGTGTGCCAATTTGCCCCACGATTCACCATTTCTAGTCCCCTAAAATGATATATTTGCGCTTCTAGATCTTTCCCAGATTGTCACCGCCGGTTTCTACCAATCAACCATCCCCTAAAATGATATATTTGCGCTTTTAGGCCATCTATTTATTTACGGCTCTTTGTTCTACTCATATTTTGGCTTTTTGATCTTGTAAGCAAGGAGAAGAATCTCTGCAACTATAGAGAAGATTTCTATACCCTTTTATATCTTTCATTATTATTATGAGTTTCTTTCTATCTTCTTTCTTGTTCTCCATTGTCATGTCCGAGTAGTCTTATAGTTAGGTTTAGTGTTTCAAGGGGATCCATGAAACATTGAATTAGACATAGATAGAGATTTATCTTTTGTGGTTTTCGCTTATTGTTGCGTTTATTGCTTAGGCTTAAGTTAACCGCTTAGTCTATGAACTAGGGCTTAATCTATCACACGACAGTGTCGTAGGTTGCTAGAAAGAACATAAGCGAGCGAATTGTCCTTAGCCTGTGGAAGTTGATGTTAAGGCGATTCGTGAACATATTGAACCTACTCATTAATGCTGATCAAGAATTATATGCCAACGAAATTTAGGATTTTAGATTGCTAGGTTTAGTAATCAATGCCACGACAGTGGATTGGTTAGATTGTTATGTTTGAGTTTGAAACTTGTATTTACTTGTTCCCTGAATAGTTGTCTGAGTCGTAATCTCTGGATTCCCGAGAATAAATCCTTGACCTAACGCTTTTCTTTTATTGAATTTACATTGTTTTAATTGCTTTTGTTACTATTCCAAAACCAACCATATTCTTGTCCTAGCTTAGTTTCATAATTGTGAGAATTGTAGTGTAACCTTGGTCTCTGTGGATTCGATCCTAAAGTACTGCATTGTCAACCGTTATTGTAACGCCCGCGTTCCGGAAAATAAATTAATTATTTAATTAATTTAATTGTTTAGGAATTTTCCTTCGGTTTTGAGCCTTAGACAAATCTGGAGAAATTAATTATTGGGGGAAATAATTAATTCGGGTTTGTTCCGGGGGTGTCATAAAACGATTTGGAAGTTGTGGGGTTTTTCTCAAAGGTTGAATCTTTGTGTTGTCTTCTTCCTTATCCTCTTGTGGCGTGAAAAACCAGATCAAAAAGAAGGAGTTTGGTCGCGAGAGAGAGAGAGAGAGAGAGAGAGAGAGCGTGAGAAGAAGAGAGCTTGGGGAACTTGGATCTTGTGAGATCAAGAAGGGTTGAGCTTGGGAGAAGCTTGAGGAAGAGGTTGGTGGAGCTTGGTAAAGGCGTGAGCTTGGGAGGAAGGAGGGAGGTCTTCTTGAGCTTGGGGAAGTCTTCTAGAGCTCGATCCATCCGATTCAAGGTGAGTTGTGACCAAGGCTAGCATTTAAGCTTGTGTGGAGCTTGTTATTTTTGTTGTTGGGGGTCGCGACTTTGCTTGTCTCTTTGGGCGTGGGATTCGCGGCTCTTGCTTGGTGCTGGGCTATTGATTTCGTGACTCTTGCTTGCCTCTTGGTTGATGATTTCGTGGCCCGAGCTTGTCTTCTTGTTGATTGAACCGAGCTGGTTCTTCTTGGGCTTGAATCGCGATTCTTGCTTGTTGTTTTGGGTGTGGGATTCGCGATTCTTGTTGTTGTTTTGGGCGTTGGATTCGTGACCAAGCTTGTCTTCTCGGTTGTCGGTTTCGCGATCCGAGCCTGTTCTTCCTGTTCTTGTTTCGCGATTTTCTTGCTTGTTTCTTGGTTGTTGTTTCGCGATCCGGGAAGCTTAGCGGGAACGGGATCGCTAAGCTCGTGTTGGGCTTTCCTTTAATTGTGATTAATTGCGATTAATTGTTAAGCTTGAGTTGGGCTTTCCTTTAATTGTGATTAATTGCTAAGCTTGTGTTGGTTATTCTTTTATTTGGCGTTTAATTGTGAATTGTGCTGGGTTTCTGTTAATTGGGTTAATTAATTTTCGTATGGTTAATTGTTGATTTTGTGCTTATTGGTAGCCTGTTGTTGGGATGATCAATCTCACTCAGCATTTGGTTAGCCAAATGTTGATGCATCACTTTTGTCGATGCAGGTAAAGATAAGGCGTGATCGTGGAATCAAGGCGGTGAAGAGGGGATGATTTGGACCCGGGGTTTCTTTTTGTTGTTGTTATTGCGGTTGCTTGTGTTGTTATAGAACTGCTAGTTGGTTTGAACTGTAGAACTTGGTTTGTTCTTGTATATTGCGTTGTTTAATTATTGCAAAAAAAAAAAAAAAAATGATGAGTACGGTCGTTTCATTTTGGTATCAGAGCCCTTACGGTTCTAGGAGCCTAGGTGGTTCTAGATTAAATTGGGTATTGTGTGGGGGTCTTAGAATCATCCTCTTCGAGCCTTGTGAGATTCCACGGTGAGTATCTTTATTGTGATGATTGTTTTTAGTTTTCTTAGTTTGTGCTTCTGCGCGTGTGCAGATGGTTAGAGGGCGCGGTAGGGGTCGTGGCCGTGGTAGAGGTCGTGGCCGTGTGCCGGCGGAGCAGGTCGAGGATTCGCGCGCGAGTCAGGTTGGGTCTGAGGGTGCGGCCGAAGTGAGTGCCGTTGGGGCTGGTGTGAGCGTCAGTGTGGCTGGTGTTCCAGCGGGTGCTGCGGGTGTAGCAGCGGGTGATGCTCGTGCCCGAGATGATCGCATAGCGGATCTGTTGACGAGGTTGTTGGAGCGGTTACCAGAGAGGGTACCGGCTCAGGTTCCTGTGGCTCCGGTGGTGGTGGAGGCTCAGCCTCAGGCGGCAGCTGCGGTTGCTGAGGAGGTCCCATCCTATCTAAGGATGATGGAGCAGATGCTGAGGATTGGCACGGGGTTCTTTTCTGGAGGTGCTAATCCGGAGGAAGCTGATGCGTGGTTGAGGAGGTTAGAGAGGAATTTCCTCTCGAGTAGGTGTCCTGCGGGGTACCAGGTGGACATTTCGGTCCATTTTCTGGAGGGTGATGCGCATCTCTGGTGGAGGGGTGTGGCAGCACGGAGAGCGCAGGCCGCGATGGCTTGGGCGGATTTTGTGGAGGAGTTTAACTCCAAGTTCTTTCCTCAGGAGGCGTTCCACCGGTTAGGGGCGAGGCTTGCGAGTTTGACTCAGGGGGAGCGGTCGGTACGCGAGTATGAGGTGGAGTTCGTCCGGCTCGGGTCTTATGTTAGACGAGCGGGTGAGAGTGAGTCGGCCCGTGTGCAGAGATTCTTGATGGGTCTTCGGGTTGACTTGAGGAACCGTTGCATGGTGAGGTCCTTTCGCACGGTTGATGAGTTGGTAGAGACTGCAGCTCTGCTTGAGGAGGGTCTGAAGGACGAGGTATTAGTGGCTACACCGCGTTCTCAGGCGAGATCGGTACAGCCGCAGTCCGGTTCGAGCAGAGGCAGTAGTAAGCCGACGCACGGACAGAAGCGGAAGCGGGAGAGCGCTTCGAGTAGTAGTCGGGGTGGTCCGGGTTGCTTTGGTTGCGGGAGCATGGATCACCGAGTGGCGAGCTGTCCTCAGAAGGGCGGAGCGCGAGTGGATACTCGAGTGTGCTATCACTGCAAGGAGGCGGGGCACATCAGGCCTCAGTGTCCCCAGTTGCGGCAGAGGGAGACCTCGGTAGTGCAGCCTCTCAGGCAGGTGGCATCAGCGCCTCGAGTGTACCCTATCACCGAGACCGGCGAGCCGAGTTCCAGGCCGATCACAGGTATTTTCTTAGACTCATCTAAGTTTAATTTTTGTGTTGGGGAATGTCGTGCTCGTTGGGGTGTTAAGGTTCTCGGCACATGTATATGTGCAGGGACCTTGTGTGTTGGAGGTGTAGAGTGTCATGTGTTGTTTGACACAGGAGCATCGCATTGCTTCGTTTCCCCGGAGTTGGCCGAGAAGGCTAATCTCCGAAGCGAGCCCGGTGTGAATTTGGGTTTCGTGGAGGTCGCCGGGGGGAAGCTCCTGAGGATTCACGGTCGGGTGCGAGACGTGGATGTTCAGGTAGCAGGAGAGTCCATGGCTGCCGATTTGATTATCTGCTCAGTGGAGCTGTACGATGTCATCTTGGGCATGGATTGGCTCGGGAAGTTCAGGGCGCATCTGGACTGTCACCGAGGGCGAGTTGAGTTCGACCAGGGGAAAGGGAAGTTGGTGTATCAGGGTGTGAGACCGACTCCCGGGAGTCTCGTGATCTCGGTTGTGCACGCGGAGCGTCTGATCGAGAGAGGTTGCGAGGCGTATTTGGCTACCATTTCCTTGCCGGAGGCCGTCGGAGAGGCTAGGGTTCAGGATATTCGCGTGGTTCGTGAGTTCCAGGATGTGTTCCAGTCGTTGCAGGGGTTGCCACCATCTAGGTCGGATCCCTTCACGATCGAGTTGGAACCGGGAACGGCACCGATATCCAGGGCTCCTTATAGGATGGCTCCCGCAGAGATGGCATAGCTGAAGAAGCAGCTGGAGGAGTTGTTGAGTAAGGGATTTATTCGTCCGAGTTCTTCACCGTGGGGAGCGCCAGTGTTGTTCGTGAAGAAGAAGGATGGGAGTTTTCGGTTGTGTATCGATTATCGGGGACTTAACCGAGTCACAGTGAAGAACAGGTATCCTCTTCCGCGGATTGATGAGCTGTTGGATCAGTTGAGAGGGGCTACTTGGTTCTCCAAGATTGACTTGGCGTCGGGTTATCATCAGATTCCCATCGATGAGGTAGATATCCGGAAGACGGCTTTCAGATCTCGTTATGGTCACTACGAGTTTGTGGTGATGCCATTTGGGTTGACTAATGCACCGGCTGCATTTATGAGATTGATGAACAGCGTTTTCCAGGAGTATCTAGATGAGTTCGTGATTATCTTTATCGATGACATCTTGGTGTATTCGAGGAGCCGGGAGGAGCATGAGGTTCATCTGCGTGTGGTTCTTTCGAGGCTGCGGGAACAGAAGTTATTTGCTAAGTTGAGCAAGTGTAGCTTCTGGCAGCGGGAGATCGGTTTTCTGGGTCACATTGTCTCTGCGGAGGGAGTGTCGGTAGATCCGGGGAAGATCCAGGCCATTAGTACTTGGCCGAGGCCAAGGAATGCCACTGAGATTCGGAGTTTTCTTGGGTTGGCAGGGTATTATCGGCGGTTCGTCAAGGGTTTTGCGAGTTTGGCTAAGCCTATGACGAAGCTAATAGGGAAGGATGTTCCTTTCGTGTGGTCCTCAGAGTGTGAGAAGAGTTTCGCAGGGCTGAAGGCCATGTTGTCTAGTACTCCAGTATTGGCGTTGCCTGAGTCGGGTGAGCCTTACGTGGTGTACACCGATGCGTCGGGAGTGGGTCTGGGTTGTGTGTTGATGCAGCGGGGGAAGGTTATTGCCTATGCTTCGCGGCAGCTGCGGAAGCATGAGGGCAACTACCCTACCCATGACTTGGAGATGGCTGCAGTGGTTTTTGCATTAAAGATTTGGAGATCTTATCTTTATGGCGGGAAGGTGCAGGTGTTCACAGATCATAAGAGCTTGAAGTACATTTTCACTCAGCCTGAGTTGAATTTGAGGCAGAGGCGCTGGATGGAGCTAGTGGCCGACTATGATCTGGAGATAGCTTACCATCCTGGTAAGGCTAATCTGGTTGCGGATGCGTTGAGTCGGAAGCGGGTGGCTTTGGCTCGGGAGCTCGAGGTAGAGTCCTTGGTGAGCGAGATTAGCACATTGCGCTTATGTGTTGTATCTCAGGAACCTTTGGGCTTGGAGGCGGCTAACCAGGCAGATCTTTTGAGCAGGGTTCGGTTGGCTCAGGGAAAAGATGAGGGTTTGGTTAAGGCTTCGAGAGCAGAGGGTTCTGAGTATCAGGTATCTGCGAACGGCACTATCCTTGTTAGTGGGAGGGTATGCGTACCTTTGGATGAGGATTTGCGGCGAGAGATCCTGAGCGAGGCTCATTCGAGTATGTTTGCCATTCATCCCGGAGCGACTAAGATGTACCGCGATCTCAAGCGCTATTATCATTGGGTCGGGATGAAGAAGGATGTGGCTAACTGGGTTGCTTCGTGCAACGTGTGCCAGTTAGTGAAGGCGGAGCACCAGGTCCCGAGTGGTTTGTTGCGGAGTTTACCCATTCCAGAGTGGAAGTGGGATATGATCACGATGGATTTCGTGGTGGGATTACCAGTTTCTCGAACCAAGGATGCTATTTGGGTCATCGTCGATCGATTGACCAAGTGTGCGCGTTTTCTGGCCATTAAGAAGACCGATGGGGCGGCAGTTTTGGCTAGGAAGTACGTGCAGGAGATTATGAGACTGTATGGAGTACCGGTGAGTATCGTTTCGGACCGGGACCCTAAGTTCACATCGGAGTTCTGGAATGCGTTTCAGGCAGAGATGGGCACGAAGGTGCACTTGAGCACGGCGTATCATCCTCAGACAGATGGGCAGTCCGAGCGGACCATTCAGACTTTGGAGGATTTGTTGAGGATGTGCGTGCTGGATTGGGGTGGTCATTGGGTGGATCACTTGAGCTTGGTTGAGTTTGCGTATAACAATAGTTACCAGGCGAGTATTGGCATGGCTCCATACGAGGCTCTGTATTGGAGGCCCTGTCGTACCCCCTTGTGTTGGACCCAAGTGGGGGAGAGGAGCACTTTGGGTGCGAGTTTTGTTCAGGAAACTACAGAGAAGATCCGGATTTTGAAGCTGAACATGAAAGAGGCCCAGGATCGGCAAAAGAGTTATGCTGATAAGAGGCGGAAAGAGCTTGTGTTTGAGGTGGGAGATAGTGTGTATCTCAAGATGGCTTTGCTGAGAGGTCCGAACAGGTCCATTGTTGCGACTAAGTTGAGTCCGAGGTATATGGGACCGTTCCGGATTGTAGAGCGTGTTGGACCGGTAGCGTATCGGTTGGAGTTACCCGCGGTTATGCAAGCCTTTCATAAGGTATTCCATGTGTCGATGCTGAAGAAGTGTTTGCATAGGGGTGACGAGGTATTGGCTGAGATTCCGCCAGATCTCCAGCCCAATATGACCGTTGAGGCGAGACCTTTGAGAGTTCTCGAGCGGAGGGTCAAGGAGCTTCGTCGGAAGAAGATTCCGATGATGCGAGTTCTGTGGGACTGTGGCGGTGTTCAGGAGGAAACTTGGGAGCCAGAGGCTAGGATGGAAGCGAGGTTCCAGAAGTGGTTCCAGAAGCAAGCTGCGGCTTGAGTTCCATCGAAAGGTTCCAGTTTCGGTTGTAGCTGTATGCTATGTATGTTTCATTTTGTATTGCCGTTGTGTAGAACGATGTTACATTATGATGTGTAATAAGATGAGTATTTCTTATTGGTGACTTGTGAGCGTTGCGTGTTTTCGTTAAGCTTGTTCGGGAAAATGAGTCGAGTGACGAGACCTGGTTATTTCACTTAGCGGTTCTATGTGGTGGGTTGGATTGCAGGCGTATGGTACTTGTTTGTTTTATTACGTTTGTATTGATGACTTACTGCAGAGAGTTGTTGGGTGTTAAAGATAGCCTAGTCGTAGTTGTCTTGGCAAGTTTTTCTAAAGCAAGCCGACACGGGAAGGTGCGCAAGGGAGGTGCGATGGCCGGGTTATTGGTCATGCACGGCAGATATTCCGGGTATGGAGTATAGTTCAGTCGAGATGCTTAGAGATATGTGATTTATTGCTCGTCGGGAGGACTGGTTCCTCCGGTGCCGATAGCTCGCAGGACTGTGTGTCTTGGGAGTGTAAGTGGCGATGTACCCAGTCTCGGGAGATTTATAGCCTAGAGTGATACGTGATACCGTGGATTCGTAAGGAGTATGTCCCAGACGTGGGATATATTGCCTAGAATTGAGTGGTATGGGGTATTGAGACTCTTGTAGGTTATATTACCGAGTGGAGTGGTACGGCATATACCTAGAACCCGGAGATGCTGCGGTGTCTTGGGTGATATGGTATGGTGGATATCCTGCGGGATATGGCTGATGCTCGGAACTCAGAGATGCTGCGGTGTCTTGAGTAATGGGGTTGGCCGGTGTTTGAGCAATAAGTGCATATAATGCCGCAGTGTTATAAGCATAGGGACTGAATGGGAAACCTCGTAGGTTGGTATTGGACCTCGTGTGAGTATTGAGATGGTCGGGTTTGGCCGAAGGTTGTGTGATCGTTGCGACGATAAGGTTCATTGGAGATGAACGGTATCGAAGATTCGAGGGCGAATCTATGTTAGTGGGGGAGAATTGTAACGCCCGCGTTCCGGAAAATAAATTAATTATTTAATTAATTTAATTGTTTCGGAATTTTCCTTCGGTTTTGAGCCTTAGACAAATCTGGAGAAATTAATTATTGGGGGAAATAATTAATTCGGGTTTGTTCCGGGGGTGTCATAAAACGATTTGGAAGTTGTGGGGTTTTTCTCAAAGGTTGAATCTTTGTGTTGTCTTCTTCCTTATCCTCTTGTGGCGTGAAAAACCAGATCAAAAAGAAGGAGTTTGGTCGCGAGAGAGAGAGAGAGAGAGAGAGAGAGAGCGTGAGAAGAAGAGAGCTTGGGGAACTTGGATCTTGTGAGATCAAGAAGGGTTGAGCTTGGGAGAAGCTTGAGGAAGAGGTTGGTGGAGCTTGGTAAAGGCATGAGCTTGGGAGGAAGGAGGGAGGTCTTCTTGAGCTTGGGGAAGTCTTCTATAGAGCTCGATCCATCCGATTCAAGGTGAGTTGTGACCAAGGCTAGCATTTAAGCTTGTGTGGAGCTTGTTATTTTTGTTGTTGGGGGTCGCGACTTTGCTTGTCTCTTTGGGCGTGGGATTCGCGGCTCTTGCTTGGTGCTGGGCTATTGATTTCGTGACTCTTGCTTGCCTCTTGGTTGATGATTTCGTGGCCCGAGCTTGTCTTCTTGTTGATTGAACCGAGCTGGTTCTTCTTGGGCTTGAATCGCGATTCTTGCTTGTTGTTTTGGGTGTGGGATTCGCGATTCTTGTTGTTGTTTTGGGCGCTGGATTCGTGACCAAGCTTGTCTTCTCGGTTGTCGGTTTCGCGATCCGAGCCTGTTCTTCCTGTTCTTGTTTCGCGATTTTCTTGCTTGTTTCTTGGTTGTTGTTTCGCGATCCGGGAAGCTTAGCGGGAACGGGATCGCTAAGCTCGTGTTGGGCTTTCCTTTAATTGTGATTAATTGCGATTAATTGTTAAGCTTGAGTTGGGCTTTCCTTTAATTGTGATTAATTGCTAAGCTTGTGTTGGTTATTCTTTTATTTGGCGTTTAATTGTGAATTGTGCTGGGTTTCTGTTAATTGGGTTAATTAATTTTCGTATGGTTAATTGTTGATTTTGTGCTTATTGGTAGCCTGTTGTTGGGATGATCAATCTCACTCAGCATTTGGTTAGCCAAATGTTGATGCATCACTTTTGTCGATGCAGGTAAAGATAAGGCGTGATCGTGGAATCAAGGCGGTGAAGAGGGGATGATTTGGACCCGGGGTTTCTTTTTGTTGTTGTTATTGCGGTTGCTTGTGTTGTTATAGAACTGCTAGTTGGTTTGAACTGTAGAACTTGGTTTGTTCTTGTATATTGCGTTGTTTAATTATTGCAAAAAAAAAAAAAAATGATGAGTACGGTCGTTTCAGTTATGATTGCGGTAGTGTGAACTTTAGTTATTAATTGACTTAGTAAAACACCCAAATCAGTATGAGAGGCTGCAAAAACACATCAAGGGACCTCTTTGGATGATTGAGACCATGGACTAAAATATTCAGGAATATAAATTCATTTTGCATGCACATATCTGGGGGAAGGTGATAAGGCATTACGATAACTGGCCACAAAGAATATTGCATACCAGACATACCAAATGGACTAAATCCATCAGTGCAAAGACCAAGATACACATTTTAGTTAGATTTAGCAAAGTTTGGGTGTGCCGTGTTAAAGTGTTTCCAAGCTTTTGCATCTGACGGGTGAATGACTTCTCATTCTCTTTGTGAATGACTTCTCATTCTCTCTGTGAATGACTTCTCATTCTCTCTGTGAATGACTTCTCATTCTCTCTGTGAATGTTTTGCATGCCACCTCATCGATGCAGCTGTCCTTTCACATTGATACAATTATTTCAACCTATCAGTTATAGGAAGATACCACATCCGTTGGTATGGTATCTTACTACGCCCAGAAGTTTACGGCATAAATCTTGGTTTTTGGCAAAATCGACATTCTAGCAGCTTATCATTATCTTTCCAAAAAACATACAATTGTCAACACATACATCTATCATCTCAGAAGGCAACCCAATACTAAACACCAACTTATGTATCTCATAGTATGTTTCGGCTGCCAAATGATCCTCTGGCAAATACTCTTTAATAAGATCAGCCCAATCATCCATGCAAACCTCAGCTAAGTTATGATCAGTTTTAATTGTCATCATCCTAGCTGCTAACAACAATTTAGACTGACCTTCTCTACATCCATCGTAGAGTGGCTGATTTGCAGCGTCTAGCATATCATAAAATCGTTTCGCATATACGTTGGGTTCCTCAACACTATTATCATAATTTGTTTCATTAAATGCATCAGTAACCATGGCATGCATCCTATCATGATTTTGACCCTGATCAAATTGATGTTCACCATGATGATAACTATTACCCTGATCAAAATCTACATGACCTTGATAATTACTACTATGATCAGATTGAGTACTCCTTTCAAAACCCTCTCCATGTTGATACCAAATCTAATATTGCGGCATAAACCCTTATTTAGTAAATGCTTTCACACCGTCTCAATAAAAATATATTTATTCTTGCATTTACGACAAGGACAGAACATCTTACTGCTTTCTAGGGTTTTTTGCATATTTCCGGCCTGATACATGAATATTTCAAGCCCCTGTTTGAATTCTTTTGCATATACATCCATCTTCGTAGATCGTATATAGATATTTTATAAAAAAAGATTTTATATTGTTTGTTTTTGGGATAAGTGTTTTTAAAAAAAAAACTTTTGTTTGAATTTAGGATGTATTTATAGAATTTTTTTTTCAGAATTACCAACAGATTTAAATCAGAAATTTACATCGAAATAACATTTACAACTATTTTACATCGAATATACGACAGATTTACAACGACTAGATTCGATGTAGATAATTAGGTGAACCTACTAAAAACGTGTTCTACCAAACTGGAAATAATCGATATGAAATCGTCGTAAATTGTTTATCGATGTAAATTCGTCGTAAATTGTTGATCGATGTAACATCGATGTATATTGTTGATCGATGTAACATCGATGTAAATTGTTGATCAATGTAAATTCGTCGTAAATTGTTGATCGATGTAAATTCGTCGTTAATTTACATCAAATATTGGTCGTTGTAAATCCGATGTAAAATTACATCGACTTTACAACGTAATATACGAAACTCATATTCGTCGTAATATCGATGTAACTTTACATTTACATCGGATTTACAACGATTCTTGATATCGTTGCTCGATTTATTTCACACTGGGGACAGTGTGATTTAAGTCTGGGGGAGGATTTCATCCTTTACTAACCATCGTTCCTTTCATGAGTCTTTGCATTTTGTATTTTTTTGCGCTTTCATTTAATTTTTCAATATGTACGAATACGTTTTGAGGGAATGATGACAGAAATCAATGACGATAACCGACCAATGTGCTTATTCGCTAATTTCTAGTAACATGCTCTTTCGTAATTAGGTTCTAGACTAGGTGGTAGCTAGAGTTTCGGTTAATGCGAAATCCCTAGAAGAATTTAGACTGTAGATATTTTTTAGGATGGAATATACTAGCTCTATTATACTTGGACTTAAACTTGACTTAATTTTCTCATCAAAACTTGAATCACACATTAAGGACGTTGTTTTACCTTTTACCACTCTTTATTGTACCTGAATGGGCAACTCATCTTTGGTTGGTACCCCACCCGAACCTTAACCATTTTCAAACCTCATGCATTATCTCTTTGTGTCTCATGTGCAGATATGTGCAAAAACGCAGGAGAAGGAGGAACAACACGGTTTTTAGTCACTAAAGACGAGGACTTTACGCGATTGGTGGAGGTGAAATCAACAAAGATGATAATTTGGTTATGCCTTGGAAAAAACTCAAAATCATGGTTAATTTATGTGCCCCTAAGACTCTATCTTGATAAAATGCGTTTCCACCTTTCAAAAAAAAAAAAAAAAAAAAAGAGGTCCAAAGAGAGGCGAGCTGGAGCTGGCCGCGGGCAGAGAAGGCGCACCCGCGGTGGAAGGCAGGTTGGCTGAGGGTCAGGAGGATGCGCCCGCGGTGGAAGGGTAGCTGACCGCGGGCAGGAGTCTCGCGACTGCGGTGGGGGTAATATGTGGGAATTTGATCGGTTCGTCGTCTTCTTCATCTCCTTTGGTGTTTTCTGGTCTTAGGGAGTCATTTAGCTTCTCTTCTTGGTCAGGAGCAGGAACATCAAGCGTTGTATCATGCTCCTCATGATTTTTAAAAAGTTTCTCCACTTTCTCTTCCACTTCATCAATAGCATATATGAGTCGATCTAGTGTAAGATCGAGCTCTCTTGTCTTGTCTTTAACTTCTCCTACTCCTTCCCACATCTCCAGGGTATAGTCGTAGGTGGTGTTCCTGTCATAGGTGGAGTTTAAAGTATGTACCCCATAATAAGGCATTTCAGATATCAAACTTTTGTCTTCCTTTTTCTTCTTCAACGAGTTCAATCCTCTCATTGAGTGTTGCACCGTCTTTAAGGGTCTTCTTTTCAAGAACTTTGATGTGTGCAGCAAGATCATCGAAATTTTTGTTGAATTCGGGGTAGATTGTGTCTAGCTTCTTATTCATGGCTGCTTCGGTCACCACTTGACAGTCAAGGTATTGATTTAGCATCACGTTGAGTCGCTCCAAACACATGCTAATCTTTGAATTGAAATCGTGATGGTCCGAGAATTGATGGCGTTGATGGTGAGGGGTTTCGTCGAGTGTTGATAAACGGAGACGTAAAAGGCTCATCTCGGGAATAATGATGCTCGTAGCATCCTCAAGAGTAGTTGGTCGGTGCCGGTTTTCGATCCATTTAGAATGAGTCACTGTTGGTGTGTGAGTCGTGAGAGTAGTAAGCATAAGATGGATCATAGAAACCCTGCTCGTAGTAGTCATCTCGCTCCAGAGACGAGTTCATGTTTCAAAGCCTGAAACGATGAAAAACAAAAAAGAAAATTAAAAAGAAAAAGTTTGTTCAAGAGTCAAATCACTAACCTCTAAGGTGTGACAGAACAGACAGTAGCGATTGCCTCCCCGGCAACGGCGCCAAAAACTTGATGCGATCGGATTGTTTCCTAAACTTCAGGTTTTAAATTTGTAAACCTAAAAGTCTCGAAGTGCACATATGTGCGTTGTAGGACTTAAGGTATCGATCCACAGGGAGGGAACACTTTTCTTTGAGACCTTAGACATATAATTAGTAAAGAAGTCTAAAACAAAAATAAGATTTTGTAGATTTTTTGTGTCAAAAATTGTAAAGAACGAAAAACGGAATAGATGGCTTGAAAGTAAAAGGGGAAAAGTGATTTGTAAACTATAATAAAACGATGTTAGGCCGACAAGGATATCTTAGGGTATGTTCGATTCAAACACAGCCTCTAAGCTCTTAGTAACAACGATTCTAGATTTTAACTCCACAAACTGAACATAATAAATGGTGTAACCGAGTTTCGTAAATCTTACGCACCAATAACCTATATACTCGACCATTAGCTTTCGTCTATGGCCGCGCAGAATGTCATGATGTCCGCGCTGGTTCTTCTTAGTTCACGGTACTCCGTAAGTATACTTTTGTATCTTACAACACGACACTCTCTTATAGATGAACAATTCGGGTGGTTAGATTCAGCACTTTTGGTGGTTCTTATAACACATAGGAATCAGACTCTAGCTCATGACACTAGATTCATGCATTAACAACGATCTATAAGAAAGAGCTCTAGAATTCGGATAGGGTTTTACCTTGTGAAATCCTTATCGAACATAGAATTCCCCTCGATAATCCCTTTAAACCCAACGTTTAAACTACTCGAACATAATTGAAAGTAAAGACATGATTAAATAAATAGCAGGAGATTGATGAAGGAGTCTCTCGATTTTAAGAACTAAGTCCGGAGAGAACCTCTTCACCAATCTCAAAGGTAAAGAACAAAGCTTAAGAAAAGTAATGCAAAAAGTAGGCACAAAAGTAATACAAAGTTTAGAGCTTCGAAATTAGGTCTCTAAAACACATATTTATAGGTATTCTCTCTTGATTTTGTCGGTCTTTAAGGTTTTGAGTTGACGGGATTTGAACGGGCTTTGCAAATGGGCTACCGGGAAGAAACACACTTTGGCCGCGGGTGGAGAGCCTCTGCCCGCGGTGAACTGCCTCCTGGCCGCGGGTGGGAAGCTTCTGCCCGTGGTGAAATGGGACTTATTGATCTTCATGTATCTTTTGATTGAACCGTTGGATTGTCCTCAAATAAATTGGAGTGGAAAGGTAGCTGGTCCTTCTTGAATATCTCCAAAATTGGGCTGGATCAGACGGTGAGAATAACCTCTTTCACAGTTGAACTTCTGACGGTTTGACTCTGAGCCGAAAATCTGTTTTTTTCAATTTGCAATGTTTTTGCCTAAGTAACCTGAAAAGAGTCTTGAAACTACAAATATGCGAAAACCGTAATAAAAACATATAAAAGCGAATGAAACGCTTATTAAAGTGTTCTAAAATATATAGTAAAATGTGTAAAATAGGGTGTTATCAATTGGTACAGAAGTTTCTCCGGACTTAGTTCTTAAAATCGAGAAACTTATTCTTCAATCTCATATTCTTTATTTAATTATTTCTTTGTTTTCTTAAACTATGTTCGAGTATTTTTATCGTTGGGTTTAAAAGGCTTTTCATAGGGGATTCACATGTTCGATAAGGATTCCAAAAAGTAAACCTAGCAGTATTCATGAATCTAGCGTCATGAACTAGAGGCTGATCAATAGGTGTTATAAGAACGACCAAAAGTGCTGAATCTAACCACCCGAACTATTAATCTATATTGAGACTGTCGCGCTATAAGATTTCAAAAGTATAATTCTAGAGTTCCGTGAATGTTAAAGAACGTGTTTGTGTTATCATAACTTTATGCGCGGCCAGAGACGAAAGCTATTGGTCGAATATATAAGTTATTGGTGTGTAGGATGTACGAGAGTAGGCTACGCACATTATTCTATTCCAGTTCATGGAGTTTACTAGAATCAATTTCACTAAGAGCTTTGGTACCGTGTTTGAATCGAACATTCCCCTAAGATATCCATATCAACCCAATATCATTTTATTATAGTTTACAAACCGATTTTCTCTTTTAGTTTATTGACATCGATTTCATTAATATTTAAAGCAACCTTTACTTTTACGTACTTTACAATTTGTGACACAAAAACCCTACAGAACCCTTGTTCGTTTTAGACTTCCTTACTAACTCATTTTCTATGGTCTCACAGAAAAGCTTTCCTCCCTGTGGATCGATACCTAAAGTCCTACAACGCACATTTGTGCACTTGCAGACATTAAGGTTTACAAATTTAAAACATGAAGTTAGGAAATAACCCCACGCACATCAAGAACCAATAGACGACAAAAGTCGCTTTTGAAATCGTAATTAATCGCTTATGATAATTTGACGATGATCCCTACAAATTTGCGGAGGCATTTCCGACCCTCATACTAAACGACGTGTTTCAAAACGATCCGTTTAGTACTGTGTCAAGACGTTAAAGACCAGTGTGCTATGAAGCGATTGGTTAATGGGTTTAGATTTGATGTGATACTGAGCAGTATCAAGAAGAAGCCACCAGAACCAAAGCTTGTAACCGAGGGAACCGAGGGATCCGAGGGAACTGAGGGAACCGAGGGATCCAAGGGATCCAAGGGAACTCTAGCCGAGGGAGACTTGTGTGCGACGAAGAGAGCTAAGGAGAATTAGATTAGCTCAACAACTACAACAACAACAATATTTGATCCAGGCATTGCAAGAAAGAAGAACAACAATTGGGCTTTTGATCACTTGCACTCTTTTTCCATTCGTCATGGTTTTTCCCAATAGGTTTACATGACAAAATTTTTAATGAGCCAAGTGATTCACAATTTTGTCCAGCCCAATTGTTATGATCCAAACTCATGGCCCAAGCCCATCAACAAAGGAATATCGACCATGGAAGATCAAAGGCCATGTTTTTGATTTCAGACTCTGTTTTTAATATATGTCATTTTCGAGAAGAGTTAATACTCTTTCTCTCTCCCTCATGCAGCGCTTGTGTTGTTCTATTTAGTCTCTTTGTAACACATTTTCGTTTTTTATCCTGGATTTGGATCACAAACCCTTTAATCAAATAAAACTTTCTTATCAAATCTGAGTTGAGAATCTCTAAAATCTCTTTGTGTCTTTGAGAGTGATTTGTTGCCTTTGGGCAGCATCTTTATCATCTCTCGTCTATCTCTTATGAGCGGTTCGTTGTGTCTACAACATCTTCACCGCCTCTCTCTCTCAAAACAGAAGCTATTCCGCAAGCTTTCTGTCTCTATCCAGTCCGAAATTCAGCTTCCTTGTGTCGATTCTAGGGAGGTTCTTATTAAGTGGTATCATAGCACACATCGAAGCTTGGTAGTCTCTATCTTTTCTCATTTTTTCGTGTCTGTTCATCTTCTTATGTGTGTCGAGTATGTCCTAAATTTTTATTTGTGTTTTTCGTTTTTAGATTTTTGTTTAATTGTTGTTGTCGAGATCTATCTAGAAAAAAAAAATAGGGTTCTTAGCTTTGTCGATCTGCTCTTAGTCTCTTCATATTCTGTTCGAGTGTGTTTTAGATTGTTCTAGTTTATGTTTAGTGTGTTGCGTGACTTGCTTGGGCTTAGGTCAATTTTCAGTGTGTGTGTTTCAATTTTTTGTTTCGGTTTGATCTAGTTCTGGTCATGTCTCAGTTGGTGTTTCAGTTTAGTTGTTGTCGATTTATTTTTAGAATTTTTGTCTCTTCAATTTCGTGTGTGTTTTGTTTTCTGTGAGGACTTGTTACTGGTTTTGTTTGCTGTGTTGTTTGCAGGTACAAGATGGCTGAAGATGGAGGAAACAACAACAACAACATCGACAAGCTGTTTATGGAATCAATGGTGGCTCACCTAGAGCGGATGATGAAACAACAAGGCGAAGAACGCTATCAGAGGATGAATAATCAACAAGAGCAACTTGAGGCTGAGCTAGCTGAGAATGCTCGCACGATGTATAAAAGATTAAAAGCCAGGAACCAACAGTTTGAAGCAAAAATGCAACAGCAAGCACGTGCAAAGGAAAAATTAGAGCCGCAGAACAACTCTAAAACAAGCAGCACTGAGCAAGGTAAGTGTCTAAACTCTGTGTCACTTTATAAATCTGATATGTTTACTCGTGATGCAGAAAAAACGAGTTTGAGATCTAGGTATTCTGAAATAAAGAAGCCTAACATGTGCGATGAACTGAAACAAAATTCAACCAAGAGTCTTACGGTTCAGAATAAAGGCGTGCAAAGCAAAGAAATTTTGACTACTCACTCTATCTCTGTTGTGAAGGCTGGTGAGATCAAACAAACCTCATTTTCTAAACCACTTTTGCCTAAATTTGTTTATGAAGAAACTCTTGTGAGTTTAACTAACGTTGCACCGGAGGTGTCATCTCCGAGTGATGATTCTTCTCTTTTGCAGGATCCTAAAGAAATAGGAGATGATCCAAAGGAGCTAGCACCCATCCATGAAGAAGAAAATCAACTTAAAACATGCTCAGAGGAAACGATCGATCGATCTTATACCCGACCGATCGATCAAATTGGTTCGGCCAAAGAGAAAACAAAAAGACCAATCGATCTTTTCAACGATCGATCGATCGAAATATTTTGGCCAGGTAGAAAACTAAACGACCGATCGATCATTAGCCAGACCGATCGATCCTTTCTCCCCAAGTGCAAAATGGTGAATTGCTTGCAAAGGCTGAGGGATGAGCAAAAACTTTGAATTTCCACTGAGGGAAATAACATTCACCGACCAAGTGAGCCTTGTGGATATTCTGGTCGAAGCAGAAGTCGATTTGGACAAGTGATTGATATACTTCCTTTGAAAGTCCCATCTGATGGCCTTACCTTCGGAATGAAGCCTGTTGAGCTAGAGGAGCAACAGAATCGTCTGATCTCGTTTCAGGCAGGTAAGATTTCTCAACTAAGTGCATATTTTATGACTAATGATTGTGTTTTTTGGTTGTTTTGAAAAGCAGATTATGTTTTGATGCACAAATCACAAAACGGACCCGATGGAGCTCAAAACGGACGAGGAGGAAGAACAGAAGCTGATGAACCTTCTCAACTTGTGAACCATGACCGTTCTGTGTTTGAAGAAACCAAGAAGCACACACCATCTCAGATTCCATCACATATCACCTCCAAAACCTACAAGATAAGCTTGCAAGGTGAGTATACTTTCATTTTAATATTTAAGAATTTTAACTTGGCTTGTTGGCCTGCAGATGGTCCTGATTTGAGGACAAATCATTTTCAACTTGGGGAGGATGTTGTGAAACTGAGCAGTATTAAGAAGAAGCCACCAGAACCAAAGCTTGTAACCGAGGGAACTAAGGGAACCGAGGGATCCGAGGGATCCGAGGGAGCTGAGGGAGCCGAGTGATCCAAGGGAAACTTGTGTGCGACGAAGAGAGCTAAGGAGAATTGGATAAGCTCAACAACTACAACAACAACAATATTTGATCCATGCATTGCAAGAAAGAAGAAGAACAATTGGGCTTGTGATCACTTGCACTCTTTTTCCCTTCGTCATGGTTTTTCCCAATGGGTTACATGATAAGGTTTTTAATGAGCCAAGTGATTCACAATTCTGTCCAGCCCAATTGTTGTGATCAAAACTCATGGCCCAAGCCCAGCAACAAAGGAATTTCGACCATGGAAGATCAAAGGCCATGTTTTTGAATTCAAACTCTGTTTTTAATTTCTGTCATTTTCGAGAAGAGTTAATACTCTTTCTCTCTCCCTCATGCAGAGCTTGTGCTGTTCTATTTAGTCTCTTTGTAACACATTTTTTCGTTTTTTATCCTGGATTTGGATCATAAACCTTTTAATCAAATAAAACTTTCTTATCAAATCTGAGCTGAGAATCTCTAAAATCTCTTTGTCTCCTTGAGAGTGATTCGTTGCCTTTGGGCTGCATCTTTATCATCTCTCGTCTATCTCTTATGAGCGGTTCGTTGTGTCTACAACATCTTCACCGACTCTCTCTCTCAAAACAGAAGCTATTCCGCAAGCTTTATGTCTCTATCTAGTCTGAAATCCAGCTTCCTTGTGTCGATTCTAGGGAGGTTCTTATTAAGATTTTACTTTGGTTTAGGGTTTGCGATGTGGTCTCGGCTTATGTTCCCATTTCGATAGTTAAATTATAAGTGTTTTGGCCGAGGCATATTTTTTCCTTCCTCTGGTCCAAATATACCCGCCTTAAATTTATATAGCGCGCTTTAATCCGTGGTAAATTGTAAAAGAATCGTGATCCGTATATGATAGGGGTTAGAATCTAAAAAGGATGTGTGGGCTAGTTGTTGTGGCCAGCAACAGACGAAAATGATGAGTGCATACGATATATTGATAAAAGCTGGTAGAGTGTGAAGGTCATGTTTTGCAAAAGGTGGGAGTATGTATATACATACCCCCCCCCCCCCCCCCCCCCCCCCCCCCCCCCCCCGTTTGAGAGGGGGGGTCAGCTGAACCTTTCCGAAGATTGGTTGCCTACGTACCCTTTTCAAGGATCAATCCATCTCGTAGTTCGTGTTTAAGACACGGTGGTTTTAGTGATAGTACTTTTTGAGGTACATTGCACTCCATGATCTTGGGGGGATGGGGGCGTCATACATGTTGGCAAGTTCGTATACCCCTGGGCGAACCACCTTAGTGACTTTGTAAGGTCCTTCCCAATTGGATCCGAGCTTACCCGCGTTGCGTTCTGGAAAACTTTGCGAAGAACCAGGTCTCCCCGTTGAACCTTCTGCTTCGAACGTTTGAGTAATTGTATTTGGCCATTGCTTGCTGGTAGTTCTGTATACGGATGAGTGCTTGATCGCGTCAAGTCCAGTTCGTCGAGGATCATAAGGTGATTGAGTCCCTCTTCTCCAGGTAGGAGTTTGCGTCGTATGACGGGGAATTCTACCTAGGGGGATTACGCAGTCCATTCCGTAGATGAGGGCTAAGGGTGTCTCGCCTGTCGCACGGCGCAATGTAGTTCGATGGGACCAAAGTACGCCTTCTAGTTCATCGGCCCAGCGGCCATTTTTCTCGTCGAGACGTTTTTTTAGCCCATCGAGGATGGTTTTGTTAGTTGCTTCGGCGTGTCCATTTCCTTGGGGGTTCTGTGGTGTTGATTTATTTCCATTTCTCGCATAATGCCTCGAACCTTGTCGAGATAAATGGAGAGCCGTTGTTTGTGACAATTTTGTGTGGAACTCCGTGTTTGCATATGATATTCTTCCAGATGAAGTGTTCTACCTGGACATCCTTGATGTTAGCGTAGGAGTCTGTTTCGATCCATTTGGAGAAATAATTTGTCAAGACTAACATAAATCTTTTTTGCTTAGACTGGTGGAGCGGGCCGACGATGTCCATTGACCATCTCATTAATGGATAAGGCGAGGAGATTGATGACAGCAACTCGGTTGGTTGGTGAATCGTTGGGGCATGTCGTTGATATTTCTCGCACTTCAAAGAGAATTTCTCACAGTCTTTCACCATAGTTGGCCAGTAGTAGTCGTGTCGTTTGATTTTGATTGCTTGGGCTCTTCCGCCGGAATGGTTGCCACATGAGCCGCTATGGACTTCCTCCATTAATTTACGTGCCTGCAAACCTTCGACGCAGACCATCAGTGGCCCAGAGAATCTCCATTTGAAAATATCTCTGCCGAGCAGGATATACCGGGCTACCTGAGCTTTGAGTTTTCGGGTGGCCCACTTGTCTGATGGAACCTCTCCGTCCATGATGTAAGTGTGAATAGGTCCCATCCATTCTTTGGCGCAGCCATACTCTCCTTGTTGCTCATATTCCTCCATTGCGATTGCTTCGTTTTCGATGGGTGGGTTGTCAGGTGTGTCGATTAAGTTGACCGTTCATATTGCATTGATGCTTGGGTGTTTGATGAACTAGACTGGAATGACTATCCTCACGCTCGGTTTCGAGGTCGATGCTAGAGCTGCCAGTGCCTCTTCATGAGTATTCTCGCCCCGAGGGATTCGAGTAAGCTTAAACTTCGCGAATTGCTTGGCCAGCTCATGGACGATTTTTAAGTAAGCTTCCATTCTTTCGTCTCTGGTTTCGTATTCTCCGTTTAATTGGTTTACCACCAGTTGCGAGTCGCAGAATGCGTGAATGTTCCAGACTTTGATCCGGAGCGCGAGTTTTAGTCCGGCGATCAGCGCTTCATACGTTTCATTGTTGGATGCTGAAAGTCCCAGTCGGAATGATTGTTCCAAGATGTCGTCGTTTGGTGACGTCAAACGAATTCCAACTCCGGATCCTTGCTTCGAGAAGGGTCCGTCTATGTGAAGTGTCCAAACAGAGCTTGGTGTTGGTTCTTCCACTCCTTCATCTAGGAATTCGATTCTAAAGTCCCCATTTGATTTTGCGCAGGTTCTGCTTCGGTACGCGATATCATATTCGCTGAGTTCTAAAACCCATTTGTTCAGTATTCCTGATTGGATTGTGCTATGCAGGATAGTACGTAGAGGGAAAGTGTCCAACACCACGATGTGATATGATCCTAGACGACTCAACGGAGGTTAATCACTTTCCCGGGGGAAAGCTTGCCGAGGGGGAACTTACCGGGGAACTTACCGGGGAACTTGCCGAGGAGGAACTTGAACCCGAGGAAGCTTTGCATGTTCCGAAAGGACCTATGACGAGAGCTAAGGCGAGGAAGCTCGAGGAAGCATTAGGAAGACTCATTCACCAAGTACAAGACCATTCACTATATTTGGGTGCTAAGGAAGAGGTGTTTCAAACCGCATCTGTTTTGATTCAAGACCAAGTGTGCTCTTTTCCTTAGTCGCGGTTTTACCCATTGGGTTTTATGTGACAAGGTTTTTAACGAGACCTTTTCGAGAAGGGTCATTTTCTTTTATCTTTAGTCAAAGTCAACAATTTTTATTCAAACTCTCTTTAATTGTTGTATCATTTTCGAGAAGGGTTTTAGTCCCTTGGACTCCCCTTTTGCTTTTATATTTCGTGTGAGATCATTATTGATCTCTCAACAATTATTCAATAAAAACTCTCTTTCTTTTACGATTTGCTTAGAGTGGATTTCTCTTTGTTTTCGTGAATTTCTTTTCGATCTCCTTGGTGGATTCTAAGGGTTCGTTAATTGGTCTTATCAAAGGAATTTCCATCCTCCTTTGTGGATACCGTTCTACCGATCGTCGTCAAGAAGAGTCCGCAAGCAAGCTGCGAGTTGGAAGTATCTTTGAGAGGAGTCTCACGCCTTCGAGCCGGTTCCACACTTCGAAGCTACGCTTTCACCGCCTTGAATCGCCGATTCAAGGATTTCAAGGATTTCAATGATTATCCCAACATTACCGCTCCATTTGAGAGATCCCGTGGACAAGGGGTGTATTAAGTGGTATCAGAGCAACTCAAGGATCCGGTAATATCGTTTCATCTATCCTTTTATCATTTCGATCATATCGTTTCATTTCCATTACATAATTTTCATTTTGACCGTTCATCTTCCTTTGTGTTCATCGAGTAGTTCATCATTTTTCTGGGTTGAATCTAATTTTATTTTAATTTAATTATTGCATTTAGATCATTGTTAGGTTATTGTAGTCCATCGTAAAACAAAAAAAAAAATTTATTCATCATTATTTTTAAAATCGTTCATCTTAAAAAAAAAAAAAAATTGGTTTGATTGTGTTTGATTCCTTGAACTACCTAAGCTCTTGTTTGTGTGGGTTTAAATTTTTGCAAGGAATTCAAAAGTCCGAGGGACTTTCCGGGAAAAATCAAATCCGAGGGACTTCCCGGGGGAAAACAAGTCCGAGAGACTTTCTGGGGGAAAATCAAGACCGAGGGAAATTTTTGGAATTTTTCTTTCAGTCAGTGGGAAAATGTTTTCGGGGAATTCCAATCCGTGGGATCTTCTTTCCGGGGAAAACATAAATCCGAGGTATTTATTCGGGAAAATTCAAAACCGCTGAGAAAATTCAACAAAACCGACTAAGCGATTTCTTTCCCTTTGCTTGTTTTGAATTCACGTTTTTAAAAAAAAATTGTATTCACTTGTTCTGGTTTGTTTCAGGGAATCATGGCACAAGACGGATCTAATCATACTCAAGGAAATAATCAGCTAGATCAAAACGATCCTCTTACCCAAGCCGGTTTGAATACCGCTCAAATACAAGCAATCATGGACAGCATGAGACGTATGATTGTTACGGAAATGCAAGACATGAATGCCAAGCTGAATCGTGCCTTAGGAGCAGAAAGGCAGCCCCTAAATGCGCCCATAGGGGAAGAGCCAAACCGACCTTTGAACAACGATGAGTATTATGGTGACTTTTCACATGATGACGAGCAAGGTAGGCCGGGCCGAGTTAGAAACGCAAGGAGACAGCATGAATCCGAGGGTCATTCATCCGGTAATAATCAAAGGAGACCGAGATGAGAAAACGCTAGAGGCGTTATCGCAAAAATTCCTCATTTCCACGGAAAGAATGATCCGGATGCGTATTTGGCGTGGGAAATTAAGGTTGAGTTGGTGTTCGATTGTAATGAGTCTACGGAGGCTCAAAGAGTGCGTGCTGCGGTAACAGAGTTTTATGACAACGCCCTTAGTTGGTGGGAACAATTGGTGACGTCGCGGAGACGTAATGACGAGGACCCGATTGAAACTTGGAGACAATTGAAAGCTGCCATGCGCAAGCGGTTCGTTCCTAGTCATCACCAACGTGATCTACACAACCGATTGAGGAGACTTATTCAAGGAGCACGGAATGTCGAGGAATATTACCAAGAGCTGGAAATGCTTATGACCCGCGCTCGTTTGGAGGAAGATAGTGAAGTTACTATGTCACGATTCTTAGGAGGTCTTAACCGTGAGATTCAAGACTCGCTGGAACTTCAGTACTATGGGGATCTCGAGGAGATGCTACAAAAGACAAACATCATCGAAAGACAACTCAAGAGGAAAAATGCCGCCAAGACTTCATACGGTTCTAACATCCGACCTAATCCGGTCAACGATAGGTCCGCATTTCGGCCGAGAACGGATGTGAGGACGGGAATGGATTCCAAACCATTCACTCCTGCATATGTCCAAAATCCCAATGAGAAAGCCGAGAGTTCTCAAGCCAAGAGTACCGATCTTCGATGTTTCAAATGCCAAGGCCGAGGGCATATGGCAAAGGATTGTCCGAACAAAAGGACGATGATACTTAGAGGCGACGGTGAGATAGAATCGGATGTGGAAGAAGTTTGTGACGCCTCACAAGTGTTTTAAGAGGCCGCGGAAGAAGCTGAATATGGGGATTTACTAGTGGCAAGACGAACTTTGCTTATACAAGACCGACCTAAAGAGGAGGAGCAACGGGAAAATCTGTTTCATACTAGATGACGCGTCAAGGGGAAAATGTGCAGTCTTATCATCGATGCGGGTAGTTGCACGAATGTGGCGAGCACTACAATTGTGGAGAAGCTGGGTTTGGAAGTGACAAAGCATCCAAAGGCATATTATTTTCAATGGTTGAACAACGAGGGGCACTTAAAGGTAACGAAACAAGTTTTGGTTCCTTTGTCTATAGGAAGCTACGTGGATGAAGTTCTTTGCGACGTGCTACCTATGGAGGCTGGGCATATACTATTGGGACAACCTTGGCAATTTGACCGCAAGGTTACTCATGACGGCCTCACGAAAAAGCACTCTTTCGCATACAAGGGGAAAAACGTGGTCTTAGATCCTATGTCACCTCTCGAAATTTACCAAGACCAGAAAATCCGTGATATGAAGAAGGAATCTGAGGCTAAAGGCAACACAAATTTCAGTAATCCACACGCTAAAGAAGGTATGAGTTTGAGCACGATTCCAAAGAAAACCGTGGAGCCAAAAACCGTAAGAAACTCTACTCTTTTTGCGAGATCTAGTGAGATCAAGCAAGCTTTGTTTACAAAAACGTCTTTCATTGTTCTTATGTTTAGAGAAACTCTTATGAGTTATACTGACCTTGAGCCGGAGCTCCCGGGCAAGATGATTTCAGTTTTACAGGATTTCGAAGATGTTTTTCCCGATGACAATCCGCACGGTTTACCGCCTGTCCGGGGAATTTAACATCAAATTGATTTTGTGCCTGGGGCTGCTCTACCGAACTGACCAGCATATAGGACTAATCCCGTGGAGACTAAGGAACTTCAACGTCAGGTCACGGAGCTTATGGAGAAAGGACATATCCGCGAGAGCATGAGTCCTTGTGCGGTGCCGGTTTTGCTTGTTCCGAAGAAGGACGGAACGTGGCGTATGTGTGTCGATAGCCGCGCCATAAATAATATCACTGTAAAGTATCACCATCCTATTCCTCGTTTAGATGACATGCTAGATGAACTTTATGGGTCTTGCATATTTTCTAAAATCGATCTTAAAAGTGGATATCATCAAATTAGGATGAAAGAGGGGGATGAGTGGAAAACGGCATTTAAAACTAAGCATGGGTTGTATGAATGGTTAGTGATGCCTTTCGGGTTAACTAATGCACCTAGTACGTTCATGAGGCTAATGAACTATATCTTGCGATCATTTATAGGAGTCTTTGTCGTTGTATACTTTGATGATATCCTAGTATATAGCAAAAACATTGACGAGCATGTTACGCATGTTGTGGCCGTTTTGGATGTTCTTAGGAAAGAAAAACTTTTTGAGAATTTGAAGAAGTGCACCTTTTGCACAGATAACTTGGTTTTTCTAGGTTTTGTTGTAAGTGCCCATGGAATCAAAGTCGACGAAGAGAATGTGAAGGCGATCCGCGATTGGCCTAGTCCGAAGTCCGTTGGCGAAGTGAGGAGTTTCCATGGACTTGCGGGATTTTACCGATGTTTTGTGAAGGATTTCAGTACCTTGGACGCACCTCTAACCGAATTTATCAAGAAAGACATAGGATTCAAGTGGGATGAAGCACAAGAAACCGCCTTCCAAGCTTTGAAAGACAAGCTTACAAACGCGCCACTTCTTTCTTTACCTGATTTTTCGAAAACTTTTGAAATTGAATGTGATGCCTCTGGTATAGGTATCGGTGCTATTCTTATGCAGGAGAAGAGACCAATCGCTTACTTTAGCAAAAAAACTTGGAGGAGCCACCTTGAATTACCTGACGTACGAAAAGGAGCTCTACGCGTTGGTACGAGCTTTGCAAATGTGGCAACACTATCTCTGGCCTAAAGAGTTCGTGATCCACACTGATCATGAGTCTCTCAAGCATCTCAAAGGATAACAAAAGCTGAACAAACGTCACGCACGGTGGGTTGAATTCGTAGAAACCTTTCCATACGTCATTCGGTATAAACAAGGTAAGGACAATGTAGTTGCCGATGCATTGTCAAGGAGGTATGTTCTAGTTTCTACTCTTGAAACTAAGTTGCTGGGTTTTGAACAAATTAAGAATTATTATGCAACCGATTCAGACTTTAAAGAAGCTTATCACGCAACCAAAAAATTTGCCTTCGATAAATTTTTTCGAACTGATGGATTTCTTTTTTTTTTGAAAACCGTCTTTGTGTGCCTCACTGTTCTTTGCGAGAATTGTTTGTTAGGGAATCACATGCAGGAGGACTTATTGGACACTTTGGAGTCGCCAAAACGTTAAGCACTTTACAAGCACATTTCTATTGGCCGCATATGAAGAGAGACGTGGAAAGAATTTGCGGTAGGTGTGTCATTTGCAAACAAGCCAAATCTAAGGTACAGTCGCAAGGTTTGTACTCTCCCTTACCTATTCCTACTGTTTCATGGGTTGATGTGTCTATGGATTTCGATCTTGGATTGTCTAGAACTAGGAAGGGTCGAGATTCCATCTTTGTCGTAGTTGATAGATTTTCTAAGATGGCTCACTTTATTCCTTGTCATAAAACGGATGATGCATCACTAGTTGCGGAATTGTTCTTTAGGGAAGTAATTCGTTTGCATGGCATTCCTAGGACGATAGTTTCCGACCGTGACACTAAGTTCTTAAGTTATTTTTGGAAAACGTTGTGGTCTAAGTTAGGCACTAAACTTTTGTTTTCGACTACTTGTCACCCGCAAACTGACGGTCAAACGGAAGTAGTGAATAGAACTTTGTCCACTCTCTTGCGTGCTGTTATTAAAAAGAATATTATGACATGGGAAGATTGTTTACCACATGTCGAGTTTGCTTATAACCATGCTATTCACTCCGCTACTAAATTTTCACCGTTTCAATTGGTTTATGGCTTTAATCCTATTACTCCTTTGGATCTAACCGAGTTACCTTCCAATGAGCGTTTGAGTTTTGATGGGAAAAAGAAGGCTGAGCTCGTGAAACAGATGCATGAACAAGCTCGGTTGAACATAGAAAATAGGACCGAACAATACCGCAAGCAAGCTAACAAAGGCCGGCGTGAGCAAATTTTCAAACCGGGAGATCTCGTTTGGGTTCATTTGCGGAAAGAACATTTTCCGGACGAACGGAAGTCTAAGCTCATGCCACGGACGGATGGTCCTTTCCGTGTCATAAAACGGATCAACAACAATGCCTACGTCATTGATTTGCAAGGTAAGTACGCTATTAGTTCGAGTTTCAATGTTTCTGACTTAATCCCTTTTGTTGCAGATAGTCCAGATTTGAGGACAAATCTTTTTGAAGAGGAGGAGCATGATATGATCCTAGACCAATGGAGGTTAATCACTTTCTCGGGGGAAAGCTTGACGAGGGAGAACTTACCGGGGAACTTACCGGGGAACTTGCCGGGGAAACCTTTGCCGAGGAGGAACTTGAACCCGAGGAAGCTTTGCATGTTCCGGAAGGACCTATGACGAGAGCTAAGGCGAGGAAGCTCGAGGAAGCATTAGGAAGACTCATTCACCGAGTACAAGACCATTCACTATATTTGGGTGCTAAGGAAGAGGTGTTTCAAACCGCATCGGTTTTTATTCAAGCCCAAGTGTGCTCTTTTCCTTAGTCGCGGTTTTACCCATTGTGTTTTACGTGACAAGGTTTTTAACGAGGCCTTGGCACTTCTTCCCGAAGCCCAAATTTCCCCCACGAAAATCCCTCAAGAAGACCAAGGGTCATTTTTGCTTATCTTTAGTCAAAGTCAACAATTTTTATTCAAACTCTCTTTAATTGTTGTATCATTTTCGAGAAGGGTTTTAGTCCCTTGGACTCCCCTTTTGCCTTTATATTTCGTGTGAGATCATTGTTGATCTCTCAACAATTATTCAATAAAAACTCTCTTTCTTTTACTTTTTGCTTAGAGTGGATTTTTCTTTGTTTTCGTGAATTTCTTTTCGATATCCTTGGTGGATTCTAAGGGTTCGTTAAGTGGTCTTATCAAAGGAATTTCCATCCTCCTTGTGGATACCGTTCTACCAATCATCGCCAAGAAGTGTCCGCAAGCGAGCTGCGAGTTGGAAGGATCTTTGAGAGGAGTCTCACGCCTTCGAGCCGGTTCCACACTTCGAAGCTACGGTTTCACCGCCTTGAATCGCCGATTCAAGGATTATCCCAACATTACCGCTCCATTTGAGAGATCCCGTGGAAAAGAGGTGTATTACGATGGAGTGTGATTGAAAGTACGGCATCAGCTTCCAAGCAGACATGACTACCGCGAGAGCCAATTTCTCCATCTAAGGGTATCGAGTTTCTGCGTCTGTCAGGGTATGACTAAAGTAAAAAATAAGTTTATGCTCACTTCGCTCCTCTCTGACGAGTACTCCGCTGACGGATGTGGTGGAGACGAAAATGTAGAGGAACATCGGCTCTTCTTCAACCGGCTTGGCGAGTATTGGGGGGCTCACCAAATATTTCTTCAACTCTTGGAAGGCTTCTTTGCATCAATATGTCCATGCGAACTTCTTGTTGCCTCGAAGGGATTCATAGAAAGGCAGGTATTTGTCGGTAGATCTTGAGATGAATCTCTTCAGTGTGGCGATGCGTCATGTTAATCTTTGTACTTCGCGCTTCGTTTTCGGCAATGCCACTTCGGTTACGGCGTTCGTCTGCTTTGAATTTGCCTATATGCTTCGGTGGGTCACTAGATACATGAGGAATTTGCCAGATGTGACTGCGAATCTACACTTCGTCGGGTTTAGCTTCATGTTATGCATGTTGAGTTGCTTGAAACAATCTCGGAGGTGTTCCGCATGGTTCTCTTCGTTAAGTGACTTAACCAGCATGTCGTGTATGTAGACTTCCATCGTTTTTCCGAGCAGTTCTGCAAACATCTTATTGAACAGTCTCTGGTAAGTGGCTCTGGCGTTCTTGAGTCTGAAAGGCATCACCTTATAACAGTAAATCCTCCGATATGTTATGAATGCTGTCTTCTCCCTGTCGTCGGGATTCATAAGGATTTGGTAAAGCATCCATGAATGATAGAAGTTTATTGCCCGCCGTTGCTTCAACAAGTCGGTCAATGTGTGGCAATGTGAAACTATCCGTTGGGCATACCTTGTTGAGATCGGTGAAATCCACGCATACTCGCTACTTGCCATTCTTCTCTTTTACGACTACGGGGTTGGCGAGCCAATCGAGGTACTTTGCTTCGGCAATCGAACCGACCTTCAATAACCTCTCCACCTCGTCATTAACGGCTTTAGCTCGTTCTGGCCCCAACTTTCGTCTCTTCGGCTTTACGGGTTTGAAGATGGGATCTACGTTGAGTTCGTGACAAGCGATGTCTACGCTGATGCCCATCATATCTTTCGCGGTCCAGGCGAACGTTTGTATGTTCTCTTTTAGGATTGATATTAATTCGGTGTGGATTGCTTTGTTCAATATGGCTCCGATTTCGACGCATCAGTCTGGATGGTTATCGTCGATGCAAACCGAGGTCACGGGTTCGCAGGGTGGCTCAGCTTCCTCGTCGCGAGCTTCCGTGATATATAATTGCTATAAGAGCTTAGACAGGTCCTTCTCGGACTCCTGATCTTTCTTTGGCTTCTTTGGGTTTGCTTTTGCATTTGTTACCGGGTTACGAAGTTTGTGCTCGGCGACGAAGCAGCCCCGAGTTTCCTTTTGGTTGCCCCATATAGTTTTGATTCCATCGGGGGTCAGGAACTTGATGCAAAGATGGTAAGTGGACAGAATGGCTCGCATGGAGTTTATCCATAAGGTCTCCATGATAACGTTGTAAATTGCTGGATGATATGCTACGGAGAATTCCACGACCTTTGTTACACCTTTCGCATAGACCGGGAGCCTGACCGTTCCTAGGGTCATCGTTGTATCACCGTTGAATCCGGTGACAGGTCTCCGGTCGGCCATTATTTCCGTGAACTTGATGTTCATTTGTCTGAGCCTGCCTCAGAAAATGATGTCGACCGAGCTTCCTGTGTCGATCAATATTCTTGCCACATCGTAGTCTCGAATAGTCAGCTAAATGACGAGAGGATCGTTATGCGGTTTGTCGATGTCGAAGGTGTCTTGTTCGGTGAAAGAGATGATGACGTTCGAGAGGTTAGGTGGTTCAGACCAGCTAACATTGATTTCGGCTCGGTGCTGAAAAGCCTTGATTGATGACATCATGTCAGCGCAATAACGCGATCCTCCCATTATCATGTTTATCCTTTTCTGAGGCGCTGGTGGTGCTTCATCTTCGCTTCTTCTGCCTCGCTTAGGGATATCTCCTTGATTTTGTTCCGCCAGGATACCTCGGTTTGGCTTATTCTAGTTTTCATATTCTCGTTCAAAATCTTTGAGGGTCACCGTATTGCCGAGCTCTCCTGCCATGAACTTAGCCGCCAACTTCGTCCCTAGGCTTCGACAGTTTGATGTGAGGTGTCTGTAGCACTGGTGATGTTTGCAATATGTCTTCTCGTTGAAGTTACTGGAAATTCTTGTCCATGTATTCCATGGTGCTTTGTCTCATCCGACTCCCACTTGATAGTTGTTGGCACCTTGGAATTTTGGTCCTTCGTGATGTACGAATTCTCCGTTCTATATATTCGTCCGAGTGTTTCATGGGTTTGGGACAGAGGCGAGGCTTCGGTTCGTCGGTTTTGTAGGCTCGAACCTCTCCTCAAGAATTTTCATCTCTTTTTCGTCAATGATGAAATCTGAGGCTCGGTGTGGTGCGTCCTGAATCGTTCGGGTGTGTTGAGTGCAATCTCTTTTCGGAAATCAGATTTTTACCACATTGCTTTCAATAAGGCGATGAGCGCGGCTCGGTCGCTTACACCTTCCACCTTCGACACCACTGTCTTGAATCGTCCCACAAAGTTCCATAATGACTATGTTGGTGCTTGTACCATGGTCTATAGGTCGGCGTCGGAAGTTTCCAGTTTCATAAATACGGAATACTGCTTTAGGAACTCGGCGAAGAGTTGCTGAGCTCGCTGATTGAATTTTTCTCCAGCCTTAAGAACCAATCGAGGTCATCTCCCTTTAGATGTTCCATGAACATGAGGAAGAAACCGGCATCTTTTTTGCTATCTTTGAATTTTGATCGGGCCATCGCAATTCAGAAAGCAGTTATGTGAGCCTTTGGGTCGATTGTTTCATCATAAAATGGAATCCTAATTTTACCGGGGTTGGACACAATTGCGTCAGTGATCTGAGGCTTGAAAGGGGTCTGTTGAGTTTTTTCTAACATCTGATCTATTTCGGGTGCCGCACTGATCGCGTGGTGTACCTTCGAACGAATAGTTCGCATCTCGGCGTTGTTTTGGCTAGTGAGGCTTTGATCTCGTTTAGTTCCGGTATTTGGGCTCGGTTCGGCCCAGTTGGCTCATGTTGAGTTTGTCTCGCCCTTCTCAGCTCGTCAGCACGTTGCACATGTTCCTCCATGTTCCTCCCAGAGGAGGTTCTCCTCTTCTTCCGTCAGGTTGTGTCCGAGCTGACTTAAACTAGGAATATCCTCTGCTGGCCTTGTCCCTTCTAATGCCGAGGTGAGCTCATTGCTAGTGATACGACCCGAAGCGTTGGTTCCTTCATTTCGGATGGCTCCGTCATTGGCAGGTTCAGTTGTTCCGAGGTGAGATCCAATGGGCTCGGCGGTTTGCTGCTCCGTCCTTTGATCCGACCAATGGGGTGGAACAAGAGTGGCCTCGTCGTTACATGTCTCATTTCGTTAGATAGATGCAATGGCGGTAGTCTTCCGTTTGCCGAAGTTGCATGGGGCGTTAGGAAGTTAAGTGGTGTTGGGTTGAGACCGAGCCTCCTTGTGAGCATCCTTGGACAGGGTATTCACGAGCCGAGGTATCCCGATTGCAGGTCTCTAGTTCATCCTTCCGATGCCAGCGTCTCGACCCTGTCTGATAGGGTTTTGCTTGTCTTATCTTGCTTGTCCACTTTCTTCAACAACATGGTGAGCATGTTCTTCAATTCGACTAAAGGCGATGAGGTCGTCTCCACGATTGCAGAGGGAGTGTCACTGAGCTCGACCCTTCCATTTCCAAAAATATCGCCGCTCTTGTTGTCATCGCCGGTTCTCTGCTTCTCTACGGCCATCTCCTCTGATCTCTTTTCTGGTGTTTTTCATGAGTAAGAAAACTTCTATGTTCCCACAGATGGCGCCAAACTTTGTGAGCCGAAATCCACACAATCGATTCTTGTAAGATATTATTAAGGGAACATAAGTTTATGGGGTGAAAACACAGTAAAAGATCCAAAGATGGTTGTTTTATTGCTGTTTTGTAAGCGTATGAGTACAGAGTCTAGTTGCTAAGAGCTAGTGCTAGGGTTTTTTTTATGATGCCTCACAATATGATTGTGAATGCTACTTATATAAGTTCGTGTGCGAGATTCTTGGAGCTAGAATGAATATTTCCCTTTTACTCCGCGCAGCCACCAGCTAGACTAAGGTAATCGCCGAGTTGGGCCTTTAGCTCGGCCCAAGAGAGTTTGGTGGATGGACTCCGGTTCGGCCCACAGAACACTCGTCTTGAACCGCTTGTAATCTGGCAAGCTCGGTTTTACTTCTAATTCAAGGCGGGATGAATTGGCTTATTCGGGCTTGATCTCGGTTTGGTTGAAAGATGTTGTTGCTTCGGCCTTAGCTTGGTTCTCGTCCTCTCAAAATAAGATCACCGAGGTGAGACCTCTGGGGAGACCATGTGAGGCCGTCTTACTTCGGCTCGGCTCGGCTCTGTTCTTCTGGACGATGAGAAGAGTAAAGCATGCTGTTTTTAGGGCTGTCATGTTTCGGCTCGGATCTCATATATTCATTTAGGTCGGTATGCTTTATGTTAACCTCGGGTGCGTGAAAACCGACCCTAGCAATTCCGAAAAAAATCATGTGTCAATTCTATTACTCTTGTAACTACTATCCATGGTGTGCATGTTATATTGTAGAATATAAATTTAATACATTCAGTGAAAGAAAATACTACAACAATAATCATTCATGTAATACGTAAGAGTGCAACATTCATCTTAAATATGAATACATATTTACTCACTTATATGATCTTAAGCCATATTTTTCACATACCATTGATTTTCTACTCGAGTATGAGTAAAGAAATCATTAAACGTGATGGAAAATAAAACTAACAACTAAAGGAATCGTTGTTAACATATAGTTATCCAATTGTGGTTTTAGACATAAGAAATTTGTGGTTTGACGGCTTGCAACGGAATAGCAACAAATTTCTTGATTTTGCAACGAATTTCTTGGTTTTGCAACATATTTCTTTAGCTTCCTTGCAATTTCTTTGCTAAATGGCTCATTCCGAAAAAAAATTATGTGTCAATCCTCTTACTCATATAACTACTACCCAAGTTGTGCATGGTATATTTTAGAATGTAAATTTAATACCTTAAGTGAAAGAAAACAACACAACAATAATCATTTATGTCAAAAATATGTAAGAATGCAACATTTATCTTAAGGATGAGCAAAGATGAATACAATTTTACTCCTTTATATGATCTTAAGCTATATTTTTGACATACCATAGATTTTCTACTCGATTATGAGCAAAGAAATTATTAAACGTGATGGAAAACAAAAATAGCAACTAAAGGAATCGTTTTTAATATATAGTTATCCAATTGTTCTTTTAGACCTAAGAAATTTGTGGTTTGACGGCTTGCAACAGAATAGCAACAAATTTCTTCATTTTGTAACGGATTTCTTGGTTTTGCAACGAATTTTTTGACCTTCCTTGCAATTTCGTTGCTAAATACCTCATTCCAAAAAAAATCATGTGTCAATCCTCTTACTCATATAACTACTACCCAAGTTGTGCATGGTATATTTTAGAATGTAAATTTAATACATTCAGTGAAAGAAAACACCACAACAATAATCACTTAAGTAAAAAATATGTAAGAGTGCAACATTCATGTTAAGGATGAGAAAATATGAATACACACTTACTCACTAATATGATCTTAAGCTATATGTTTAATATACCATAGATTTTCTACCTGAGTATGAGCAAAGAAAATATTAAATGTGATGGAAAACAAGAATAACAACTACATGAATCATTGTTAACATATAGTTATCCAATTCTGATTTCACACTTAAGATATTTGTGGTTTGACGGCTTGCAACGGAATAGCAACTGATTTCTTGATTTTGCAACAGATTTATTGATTTTTCAACGGATTTTTTGGTTTTGTAACGGATTTCTTGAGCTTTATTTCAATTTTGTTGCTAAATGGCTTATGCCGATAAAAATAATGTGTAAATCCTATTACTCATGTAACTACTACCCATGTTGTGCATGGTATATTGTATTATATAAATTTAATACATTCAGTGAAAGAAAACACCATAACAATAATCATTCATGTTAAAAATATGTAAGAGTGAAAAATTCATCTTAAGGATGAGTAAAGATGAACACAGACTTACTCACTTATACGATTTTAAGCCATATTTTTGACATACCTTAGATTTTCTACTCGAGTATGAGCAAAGAAATCATTATGCATGATGGAAAACAAGAATATCAACTAATGGAACTGTTGTTAACATATAGTTATCCAATTATGGTTTCAGACAAAAGAAATTTGTGGTTTGACGGCTTGCAACAGAATAGCAACAAATTTCTTGATTTTGCAACAGATTTCTTGAGATTCCCTTCAATTCCGTTGCAAAATGGCTCATTCCAAAAAAACCAAGTGTCAATCCTATTACTCATTTAACTACAATCCAAGTTGTGCATGTTATATTGTAGAATATAATTTTAATACCTTCAGTGAAAGAAAACACCACAACAATCATCAATAATGTCAAAAATATGTAAGAGTGCAACATTAAAACACATTTACTCACTCAAATGATCTTAAGTCATATTTTTGAAATTTTCTAATAAAATATGAGCAAATAAAACATTAATCTTGAATAAAAAACAAGAATATGAACTAAAACGATACTTGTTGGTATATAGCTAACCATTTGTAAAGACGAATACACACTAACTCATTTATATGATCTTAAGACATATTTTTATATATCATAGATTTTCTAAACGAGTATGAGCAAAGAAAATATTAAACGTGATAGAAACCAAGAATAACAACTAAATAAATTGTTGTTAACATATAGATATACAATTGTGGTTTCACAATTAAGAAATTTATGGTTTGACGGCTTGCAACGGAATATCAACAAATTTCTTGGTTTTGCAACCGATTTCTTGAGCTTCTTTTCAATTTCGTTGCTAAATGGCTCATTCCGTAAAAACTCATGTGTCAATCCTATTACTCATGTAACTACTACCCATGTTGTGCATGTTATATTGTAGAATATAAATTTAATATATTCAATGAAAAAGAACACCACAACAATAATATTCATGTCAAAATATGTAAAAATACAACATTCTTAAGGGTTTGTGGACAGGTTAATGGGGGGGGGGGGGGGGGGGGGGGCAAAAGAATTAGATGGTACTTGCGGGTAACCGTTGTGGAAAATCAATGGATTGTACACGTGGTTAGTTTTCGCGATTAGATTAGTTGATTAGGTACTTCAAATTTTCCTCCCAAACAACCTGTGCATAACTAATCGCCACTTAACTTATGTATTCCCTTGAATCTCTTCGATGTACTGCAATATAGTACGACTCCGTTTGGACGACGAGTAATGGGATATGTCTTGTTCAACTATACATATTTTGCAGATATGTAGGCGTGATTATGTTTTTGGGAAGTCATATTTTCCCTCACTCAATATGATCGGTGTATGGTTGTTTAAATTTAATGTTTTTCATGGACATTTTCTGGATACTAATGATGTTGTAAAGATGAATACACACTTACTCACTTATATGACCTTAAGCCATATTTTTGATATACCATAGATTTTTTACTCGAGTATGAGCAAAAAAAAATAATTAAACGTGATGGAAAAAAAAAATAACAACTAAAGGAATCGTTCTTAAGATATAGTTATCCAATTGTGGTTCCAGACTTAAGAAATTTGTGGGTTGACGGCTTGCAACGAAATAGCATCTGATTTCTTGATTTTGCAACGGATTTATTGGTTTTGCAACAGGATTTCTTGTGGTTCCTTTCAATTTCGCTGCTAAATGGTTCATTTCGAAAAAACCAAGTGTCAATCCTATTACTCATGTAACTAATACCCGGATTGTGTATGCTATATTGTAAAATGAACATTTAATACCTTCAGTGAAAAAAAAACACCACAAAAATCATCATTCATGTTAAAAATATATAAGAGTACAACATTCATATAAATGATGAGTAACAATAAATATATATTTATTCACTTATATGAACTTAAATCAATTTTTGACATACCATAGATTTTCTACATTATTTTGAGCAAATAAAACATTAAATTTGATGGAAAACAAGAATAACAATTACATGAATCATTGTTAACATATAGTTATTCAATTCTGATTTTACATTTAAGATATTTTTGTTTTGATGTCTTGAAACAGAATAGCAACTGGTTTCTTGATTTTGCAACAGATTTCTTGGTTTTGCAACGGACTTCTTGGTTTTACAATGGATTTCTTGAGCTTCCTTTCAATTTCGTTGCTAAATGGCTAATTACGAAAAAAATCATGTGTCAATCCTATCACTCATGTAACTACAACCCATGATGTGAATGTTATATTGTAGAGTATAAATTTAATACATTCAGTGAAAGAAAACACCACAACAATAATTTTCATGTCAAAAATATGTAAGAGTGAAACATTCATCTTAAGGATGAGTAAAAATGAATACACACTTACTCACATATATGATCTTAAGCCATATTTTTGACATACCATAGATTTTCTACTCGAGTATGAACAAATAAATTATTAAACGTGATGGAAAATAAAAATAACAACTAAAGAAATCGTTGTTAACATATAGTTATCCAATTATGATTTCAGACTTACAAAATTTGTGGTTTGGCGGCTTTCAACGGAATAGCAATTGATTTCTTGATTTTGCAACAAATTTCTTGGTTTTGTAACGAATGTTTTGAGATTTCTTTCATTTTCGTTGCTAAATGGCTCATTCCGAAAAAACCAAGTGTCAATCATATTACTCATGTAACTACTACCCGAGTTGTGCATGTTATATTGTAGAATGTAAATTTTATACCATCACTAAAAGAAAACACTACAACAATCATCATTCATGTCAGAAATATGTAATAGTGCAACATTCATATTAAAGATGAGTAAAGATGAATACACATTGACTCACTTATATGAACTTAAGTCATATTTTTGACATATCATAGATTTTATACTTGAGTATGAGGAAAGAAAACATTAATTGTGATGGAAAACAAGAACAACAACTATATGAATCATTGTTAACATATAGTTATCGAATTCTGATTTCACACTTAAGATATTTGTGGTTTGACCCCTTGCAAGGGAATAGCAATTGATTTCTTGATTTTGCAACGGATTTCTTGGTTTTGCAACGGATTTCTTGGTTTTGCAACAGATTTCTTGAGCTTTCTTTTAATTTTGTTGCTAAATGGCTTATTCCAGAAAAAATAATGTGTCAATCATATTACTCATGTAACTACTACCCATGTTGTGCATGTGTTTAATATAAATTTAATACATTTAGAGAAAAAAACACCATAACAATAATCATTCATGTCAAAAATATGTAAGAGTTAAAAAATTATTTTAAGGATGAGTAAAGATGAAAACAAACTTACTCGATTATATAATCTGAAGCCATATTTTTGACATACTATAGATTTTCTACTCGACTATGAGCAAAAAAATCATTAAACGTGATGGAAAACAAGAATAAGAACTAATGGAATCGATGTTAACATATAGTTACCCACTTGTGGTTTCAGACCTAAGAAATTTGTGGTTTGACGTCTTGCAACAGAATAGCAACAAATTTCTTGATTTTGCAATAGATTTCTTGAGGTTCCTTTCAATTTCGTTGCAAAATGGCTCATTCCAAAAGAATTAAGTGTCAATCATATTACTCATTTAACTACTACCCCAGTTGTGCATGTTATATTGTAGAATGTAAATTTAATACCTTCAGTGAATTAAAACACCATAACAATCATCATTAATGTCAAAAATATGTAAGAGTGCAATATTAATTTTAAGTATGAGTAAAGATTAAAACACATTTACTCACTCAAATGATCTTAAGTCATATTTTTGAAATACCATATATTTTCTAATGAAATATGAGCAAATAAAACAGTAATCTTGAAGAAAAAACAAGAATATTAACTAAAACGATACTTGTTGGCATATAGTTAGTCATTTGTGGTTTCATACTTAAGAAATTTGTGGTTTTACATTTTGCAACGGAATAGCATCAGTGTTGCAACAGATTTCTTGAGCTTCTTTGTAATTTCGTTGCTAAATGGCTCATTCCGAAAAAATAATCATGTGTCAATCCTCTTACTTATATAACTACTACCCAAGTTGTGCATGATATATTTTAGAATTTAAAATTAATACATTCAATGAAAGAAAACACAACAACAATAATCACTCAAGTAAAAAATATGTAAGAATGCAACATTCATGTTAAGGATGAGTAAAGATGAATATACACTTACTTACTTATATGATCTTAAGCTAAATATTTGATATATCATAGATTTTCTACCCGAGTATGAGCAAAGAAAACATTAAATGTGATAGAAACCAAGAATAAAAACTAAATAAATTGTTGTTAACATATAGTTATCCAATTGTGGTTCACAAGAAATTGATGGTTTGACGGCTTGCAACGGAATATCAACAAATTTCTTGATTTTGCAACGGATTTCTTCGTTTTGCAACCGATTTCTTGAGCTTCTTTTCAATTTCGTTGCTAAATGACTCATTCCGGAAAAAATCATGTGTCAATCATATTGTTTATGTAACTACTACCCATGTTGTGCATGTTATATTGTAGAATATAAATTTAATATATTCAATGAAAGAAAACACCACAATAATAATCTTCATGTCAAAAATATATAAGAATGCAACATTCTTAAGGGTTTGTGGACAGGTGAATGGGGGGGCAAAATAAATGGATGGTACTTGTGGGTAACCGTTGTGAAAAATCAATAGATTGTACACATGGTTAGCTTTCACGGTTTGATTGGTTAATTAGGTACTTCAAATTGTGTTCCCAGACAACCTGTCCATAACTAATTGTCACTTAACTTATGTATTCCCTTGAATATCTTCGATGTACTTGCAACATAGTACGACTCCGCTTGGACGACGAGTAATGGGATATGCCTTGTTCAATTATACATATTTTGCAGATATGAAGTCGTGATTACGTTTTTGGGAAGTCACATTTTCCCTCACTCAATATGATCGGTATATGGTTGTTGAAATTTAATGTTTTTCATTGACATTTTATGGATACTAATGATGATGTAAAGATGAATACACACTTACTCACTTATATGACCTTAATGCATATTTTTGACATACCAAAGATTTTTTACTCGAGTATGAGCAAAAAAAATAATTAAACGTGATGGAAAATAAAAATAACAACTAAAAGAACCGTTGTTAAAATATAGTTATCCAATTATGGTTCCAGACTTAAGAAATTTGTGGGTTGATGGCTTGCAACGGAATAACATATGATTTCTTGATTTTGCAACGGATTTCTTGGTTTTGCAAGAGGATTTCTTGAGGTTCCTTTCAATTTTGTTGCTAAATGGTTCATTTCGAAAAAACCAAGTGTCAATCATATTACTCATATAACTACTACCCGAATTGCGTATGCTATATTGTAAAATGAAAATTTAATACCTTTAGTGGAAAAAACACCACAACAATCAGCATTCATGTCAAAAATATGAAAGAGTGCAACATTCATATAAATGATGGTTAAAATAAATACACATTTATTCACTTATATGAACTTAAATCAATTTTTGACATACCATAGATTTTCTACTTGATTATGAGCAAATAAAACATTAAATTTGATTGAAAACAAGAATAACAACTACATGAATCATTGTTAACATATAGTTATCCAATTCTGATTTTACACTTAAGATATTTTTTGTTTGACGGCTTGCAACAGAATAGCAACTGATTTCTTGATTTAGCAATGGATTTCTTGATTTTTCAACGGACTTCTTGGTTTTACAACAAATTTTTTGAGATTCCTTTCAATTTTGTTGCTAAATGGCTAACTCCGGAAAAAAATCATGTGTCAATCCTATTACTTATGTACAACCCATGATGTGAATGTTATATTGTATAATATAAATTTAATGCATTCAGTGAAAGAAAACACCACAACAATAATCTTCATATCAAAAATATGTAAGAGTGCAACATTCATCTTAAGGATGAGTAAAGATGAATACACACTTACTCACGTATATGACCTTAAGTCATAATTTTGACATACCATAGATTTTCTACTCGAGTATGAGAAAAGAAATTATTAAACGTGATGGAAAACAAAAATAACAACTAAAGGAATCGTTGTTAACATATAGTTATCCAATTGTCGTTTCAGACTTACGAAGTTTGTGGTTTGACGGCTTGCAACGGAATATCAACTTATTTCTTGATTTTGCAACAAATTTCTTGGTTTTGCAACGAATTTCTTGAGCTCCCTTTCAATTCTGTTGCTAAGTGACTCTTTCCAAAAAAACCAAGTGTCAATCATATTACTTATGTAACTACTACCCGAGTTGTGCATGCTATATTGTAGATTGTAAATTTTATACCATCAGTGAAAGAAAACACTACAACAATCATCATTCATGTCAAAAAATATTTAGGAGTGCAACATTCATATTAAAGATGAATACACATTTATTCACTTATATGAACTTAAGTCATATTTTTGACATACTACATATTTTCTACTTGAGTATGAGAAAACAAAACATTAAATGTGATGGAAAACAAGAATAACAACTACATGAATCATTGTTAACATATAGTTATCCAATTCTGATTTCACACTTAAGATATTTGTGGTTTGACGCCTTGCAACGGAATAACAACTGATTTCTTGATTTTGCAACATTTTCTAAGTTTTGTAACGGATTTCTTGAACTTCCTTTCAATTTCGTTGCTAAATGCTTTATTTTGGAAAAAATCATGCGTCAATCATATTACTCAGGTAACTACTATCCATGTTGTGCATGTTATATTGTAGAATATAAATTTAATACATTCAGTGAAAGAAAACACCACAACAAAATTTATTCATGTCAAAATTATGAAAGAGTGCAACATTCATCTTAAGGATTAGTAAAGATGAATACACATTTACTAACTTATATGAACTTAAGTAATATTTTTGACATACCATAGATTTTCTACTTGAGTATGAGCAAAGAAAACATTAAATGTGATGGAAAACAAGAATAACAACTACATGAATCATTGTTAACATATAGTTATCCAATTCTGATTTCACACTTAAGATATTTGTGGTTTTACGCCTTGCAACTGAATAGCAACTGATTGATTTTGCAACAGATTTCTTTGTTTTGTAACGGATTCATGAGTTTCCTTTCAATTTCGTTGCTAAATGGCTTATTTCGAAAAAAATCATGTGTCAATCATATTACTCATGTAACTTCTACCCATGTTGTGCATGTTATATTGTAGAATATAAATTTAATACATTCAGTAAAAGAAAATACCACAACAATAATCATTCATGTCAAAAATATATAAGAGTGCAACATTCATCTTAAGGACGAGTAAAGATGAATACACATTTACTCACTTATATGATCTTAAACCATATTTTTGACATACCATAGATTTTCTACTCGAGTATGAGCAAAGAAATCATTAAACGTGATGGAAAACAAGAATAACAACTAAATGAATTGTTGTTAACATATAATTATCCAATTCTGATTTCACACTTAAGATATTTGTGGTTTTACGCCTTGCAACGGAATATCAACTGATTTCTTGATTTTGCAATGGATTTCTTGGTTTTGCAACGGATTTCTTGAGCTTCCTTTCAATTCTGTCATTCCAAAAAAAAACCAAGTGTCAATCCTATTACTCATGTAACTACTACCCAAGTTGTGCATGCTATATTGTAGAATGTAAATTTAATACCTTCACTGAAAGAAAACATCACAACAATCATCATTAATGTCAAAAATATGTAAGAGTGAAACATTAATCTTAAGGATAAGTGAAGATGAAAATATATTTACTCACTCAAATGATCTTAAATCATATTTTTGAAATACCATATATTTTCTAATGAAATATGAGCAAATAAAACATTAATGTTGAAGAAAAACAAGAATATGAACTAAAATGATACTTGTTGGCATATAGTTAGCCATTTGTGGTTTTATACTTCAGAAATTTGTGGTTTTACATCTTGCAACAGAATAGCAACGGTGTTGCAACAGATTTCTTGGTTTTGCATTGGATTTCTTGAGTTTCCTTGCAATTATGTTGCTAAATAGCTCTTTCCAAAAAAAAAACAAGTGTCAATCCTCTTACTCATCTAACTACTATCCAAGTTTTGCATGATATGTCATACAATGTAAATTTAATATGTTATGTAAATAAAACACAACAACAATAATTATTCATGTAAAAAATATGTAAGAGTGCAATATTCATCTTAAGGATGAGTACAGATGAATACATACGTACTCTCTCATATGACTTTCACAACTTTCTAAAATAACATTTGAAATAACGTTACAAAATAACCATTGAAACAATTCGTTGCAAACAATTTCAGCGATACTCCACAACATTTAGTTGCAAATACTGCAATGAAGAACCATTGCTACCAAGTTACAAAAATTCCGTTGCAAATATTAGTAACATCATCAATCTATTGCAACAAATATCTACGATATTTCGTTGCAAATATTGCAATGACCAATCTCTTTGAAAAAATATGTTGCAAATAAGCAACAACCTCTTTTCAACAATCTGTTGCAACAAGTTGCAACGATTATCCACGAAATATCGTTGCAAATATTGCAATGAAGTTTTCATTGCAAATATGTTGCAAAACCCCCGTTGCAAATATTAGCAACACCATCGTTGCTAAATTTTGTTGCTAACAGTTCGTTGCAAACCTGTTACCGAATGACAACGATTTAGCAACGAAATATTTTAGCAACGATTTTTTAGTTATTGCAAGTTCGTTTCAAAGGCTGCTTTGCAACATATTATAATGTGTTTGCAAGTGAACTTTCCATTACGAATTACATTATTTCTTGTAGTAATGGGATCCCCGACGATATTCATCTTTTGGATTCACAATTGCATCTCTACCGCCTCGTTCTCAGTAATGGCAAATAGAGAGTTACAGAATTTCTTTACAAGTTCCAGAGGGCTTCGAAAAGGGTATTCTCTCTCTCCCTACATGTTTCATCGCCATTAATGTCCTATCTCATCTTTCGTACATAGCTTCAAATCAGGGTCGTATTGGTTTTCATCCAAATTGCAGAAAGCTTTGCTGATGACATGATGGTTTTTATGGACGGCACATCGGAATCTCTGGCAGAAACGATCAAAGTTCTCTCTGATTTTGAAGGAGACTCAGGCCTTTCGATCAATGCTTCCAAATCCTCACTTTTTTTGGCAGACAGAACAACACAATTTTTTATTCAAGAGGTTGCAGCTCATTATAGCACAATCGAAAGTCTCCTTGTTTGATATCTCGGCTTGCCCCTCACAACGAAAAGCATGACTCGACTTGACTAGGAACCTCTGATAGACAATATCCGCAAGAGTATGATATCATGGTCAAGCAAATCCTTGTTCTTTGCAGGAAGATTACAGCTCATCCAATCTGTAATAGCGAGCACTACAAATTTTTGGAACTCGGTTTTCCGACTACCAAAAAGATGTTTTGCCGCTATTGAAAGCTCATGCTCTGCGTTCCTTTGGTCTGGATCACCGCTATTAAAAGTTTATGCTCTGCGTTCCTTTGGTCTAGATCGCCGCACATCACTACTAAAGCTAAAGTTCATTGGAGTGAGGTTTGCAAACCAAAAAGCGAAAGAGTTCTCGCAATCAGAGCCTTACATGATTCCTCCCACACCTTCTCGCTAAAGCTTATATGGAGATTACTGGAATACTCGGGTTCGTTGTGGGTAGCTTGGACTCATCACTACCTTCTCTGCAACTCATTTTTTTGGGACGTTAAAGAAGGCTCTAGGGGATCCTGGATATTGAAAAAATTGCTAAAAATGAGATCTATGACAAAGACTTTTATAAGAGTTGAGAAAAGAAATGGAACTTCTACATTTTTCTGGTCAGATAATTCGACCGGTATGGTTCGCCTTATCGATATCACGAGTGAGTCAGGGACAAGAACTCTGGGTGTTGGCAGGTATGCAAAGGTTTCCGAAGCTGTTCGTGGTCAGGAGTGGGCCATTCGCCTCTGCAGAGGATCTCACTTACGAGATCTGATGCAAAGAATACATTGTATTTCTATCTCTCAAGTTTTAGATGGTCACGATCTCCTCCGTTGGAGACATGGACCTGACGACTTTAAGGATCACGTTTTCTCAAGGAAAACATGGCAGGAAATTTGTGAACCAAATCCAAAGGTTTGGTGGCACATAACAATGTGGTTCTCTCTAGCGTTTACGAGATATGCATTTATCATGTGGCTTGCGATAAAGGACAAATTATCCATAGGAATTTGGATGAGACAATGGGGTATAGTCCAATCATGTCCTCTCTGCGGGGAAGTCAACGAGACAAGAGAACACCTCTTCTTCGCTTGTCCATATTCCTTCACGATTTGGCATTGGCTTTGTTCAAGGCTCCTAGGTACAAGAACTACTCCAGATTTGGGGATCACCATTCGATTTGTGACAAGTAATCGGCTCAACAAGAATGACTCGCTGTTTGCTAGACTCACTCTTCAAGCTACTGTGTACAATATTGGGAAGAAGATAAATGGGAGGTGGCATCACCGTCCGCACCGCTCCCCTCTCCTCCTCGCTTATATCATCGATAAAGACATGCGCAATCATCTCATCTCATTGCACCTAGGAGAATAGGAGCAAAATATTGAGGCTCTGAATCGCTGGAGCAACTCCAGCAATATCCCTCGACAATAGCTCCTCCTCGGCTCTCTGTTTCTCACACTCATTGATATGTTTTTTGTAACTTGTTGTGTTCTTCTTTAGATTAAATTTCTGGCCAGTTTGTAAAACAAAATTTTGTAATTTTTTATCTTTTTGTTGATAAATAAATTTTACACTTCAACAAAAAAACAATTTCTCTTATATTTAACCATGTATTTCAAAACAGCAATTCACATTAGCAACAATCATGTATTTCACAGACTCACGAAACATATATTGAGCTGGATTGTCACTTTGTGCGTGATGAAATCAAGAATGGGACAATTGCTACAAAACACGTCAACAGCAATATGAACTTCGCAGACATTCTGACCAAAGCTTTAGGCAAGCAAGAGTTTGATCACTCCAGAGACAAGTTGGGCATACATGACTTGCATGCTTCAACCTGAGGGAGGATATTGGAGATTGCACAAATCACGAATCAATCTCTAATATTTTGATAACAAGTAAAGATCTTCATCAACTCTGATTGAACATATCATTGAGATAGGAATCATATTTGTAGTAATATGTAGAATTATCTCAATAGTATAGATTTGTATTTAGTCGTTCATCAATACATACACAGAAATTCCCAAATATTTTATTATTTTTCTCTTTGTGTCATTTTCTAATCACAAACTCGGTCAACAACAACAAACTAAAAAAACAATAATACTTTATACTCATTTTCAGCCTTTCTTCTTATTCTTGTTTTGAGAAGGAAAAAAACAACGTTCAGTAAAAAGCCAAACGGAATGAAAAGTTGAAGTTGTAAACCCACATGCTCCAAGATGTTTCTTTTTAGTTTTTTGTGGCGCGGTTTTGTCCGTCGACTCATTGAATTGGAGTGGAGAAATTAACCAAACAAAGGATGATAAATCCATAAAGAATAAATGACCCCATAATTGAAGTAAAACAATACTCCCAAAGACACAAAACAAAGACACACAAGAAACATGAAATCGAGAGAGTAGAAGTTGGCAGAGAGAAACCTAGAGAAAAAAAATCAATTTGGGGATTTAGGAAAAACAATTTGGGGATTACGAAAATTAGGGTTTAGATAATTGGGGATTTTAGGAGAAAAGTCGGACAATGTCATTTTAATTAACTGAGATTTACAACGATTTGTTAAACATGTCTAATCATTCTATTAAGCAACTTAACGACGTGTCTAATTTGATTCAGTCAATAAAAGTAAATAATTTAAACAAAAAATCAACATAACTTGATGATTCACGCTTTGAATGATCGAAATTTAAAATTTCATGATTTTTTTTACAGTTGGAACAACGCCGGATTATGTAGTTTCGTGTGACTTCTAGTATTTAGGAGTGTTGTCTTTTTCAAACAAAAAAAGGAGTGTTGTCTCCTTATGAAGTTTGTCTACCTTATAATGGGTTTATAATCTCCTTGGTGAGATGGTTTGTATCCCTTAGTGGGTTAATTATTTGATATAATACAACTTCGTCGAGAAATAATAATAATAATTTTATAATTAATTTGATCAATACAAATTCAAAAAATGTATTAATACGTCTATCAAAAAATTTATACACATACATGAGAGAAACATATATCTTTTTCTTCCGATTATATTATTTGTGATTTGATTACTTTATTAAAAGATATCGATTTATAATATTTGTTTTGCACCATAGAATTACGGTTATCCAGTTTTTGTGACTCCTATGAAAATATATGTGAAGGCGATATATAGGATACATTCTACTTGAAAATAATTCTACTCTAAAACACCAGGTAGCCTCTCCATACTACACAGTGAGATTTTTATTAATTAATAATATATAAATGTGCATGGTTTCGTAATTTCGTTCAACAGTCATTGCTAACACTTCACTTTACATTAATATCCAATATGTACCTTAAAACGTCAATCAGAATCGCCGATTGGAAGCCAGTCACTAGAATCACCTTCCGAGTCCTTGCTGTGTCCACCTTGACTCCTGTTAAGCTGAACCCAGTCGCTTGAACCGCTTGCGTTCGATGCTCGCCTTTTCAGTGTACTACTCCTGTTGGAACATGGCTTCTCAGAGAGATCGTCTACATCTAAATCACTCAAGGAGATGATCTCTTCTTCATCCCTGAAACTCCTCCGTCTTTCTTCAGATGATTCATCACTTGTCTCTCTCTGCTCAATTTTCAGAGCCTCCATATTGTTGATGACTCCCTCCTTGGTTTCGGTTTCCCTACTGCTTTCGTGACCAACAGAGCTCAGGCTTGACCCTGCTGTCTCCTTCTTTTGCAGCTTTAATAAAAGTTGATCCCTTGTTTCAAATACCTGTGCCGCTCAATATAATTATCATAAGTTTCAGAAATGGGTAACATACTTGGTAAAAAATGCAGAGCAAAGGAAAAACTATAAAGCACCATGCAATGTCAAAAGCATCGGACAAAAACATTATACGTTTACAGCATTTCCAGAGGCTAAACTTGTTTCATTATAGCGTACCCTGGCTTTTCATCTTGAGAAGCTTATAAATTTATATATTGGATCAGATACTGACATTTCAGAAGGATGCATGTCGACTATAAAAGTCTTACCTTGCAGGTTGCTAAAAGCTCAAAATCATGTCCATTGAGTCTCGGCATCAGTAAAATAAAATAAATCAGCCAGAAATGTTCATCATCCATGCAACTGCTGACTTCATTCTTCACAGCTGCAATGCCAGGAACCAGATGTTCAATGGCAGATGCATGTGCTCTTTGAGCCTCAGACAGTTCAAATTCTGCAATGACGACATGGGAAGTAAGACAAAAAACGTCAGCATAATTCACTAAATAAAACTTTTCCTCACCGTTGTTTAGATCAACAAGATTAATAAACAGAATAGATATAAACCACCAGTGCTTCCACAATATTTCCAACCTTATATGCTTTTGGAAATAAAAAACAAAGCTTTAAGCTCTGTGCCCAAAGTGATATATGGAAATGTGATCTACAGACAGTAATGGGAACCTTGAGGTCCTAAAGGTCCCAGCTTGAAGAAAAATATATTCCAAGAGAAGACTGCTGAGCCGATCAAGCCTAATCTTAATCCAAAGATATCCATATAGATTGCGGGTGCAGCTACGACGAATCAGCAATCTTTTCCAAAAAGGTCCAATAAAACATGCTAAGAATGAAAAACTGAAGCATAAAAATAATTTTTTTAACAATCATGTTTGGCCAATTGCAAATTTATCTTCTAATATACAAATGCATACAGCTTCAGGATTACCACTAGTTATGATTCCCTATATAGCAAAATAGATATAAACCACCAATGTTTTTTCATACAAGTGCTTTGACAACATCTCCAAGCTAACCAAGCCTTCTAAATTCGAATTTTCTTTATTTCCATTTCTATTGTACTAGGTTCTACAAAGTGAAGATATGCTTTTGGAAATAAAAAACAAAGATTTAAAGCTCTGTGATCTACAGATAGTAATGGCATCCTTGAGATCCTAAAGATCCTGGCTTGAAGAGGAGACTACTAGACCGATCAAGCCTAATCTTAATCCCTAGAGATTTCTCTAAAGAGTAGGAGCAGATCCAACCAATCAACTGTAGAAACAATCAATCATTTCCAAAATGGTCTAGAATAAAACACACTATGAATCAAAGACTGAAGCATAAAAAACTTTCACAACAATAATGTTTGACCACTTGCAGATTCATCTTCTAATAACAAATGCTTACAGCTTCAGGATTAGCACTTGTTATGATTATTATATCCATTGAATAGGTATACTTGCAAGCAATGCAGACACACAAGGCTTTCGTAAAAATCATGTATGGCCACTTGCAGATTCATCGTCTACTAACAAATGCTTACAGCTTCAGGATTATCACTTGTTATAATTCCTATATCCATTGAATTCCCCAGAAACACAAGACGAAAGAAATTCCCCAGCTTCCGGATTTGCACTTGCTACATACTTACAGACTAAAAATATGCTTCTGGAAATAAAGGAAAACGAAGATTTAAAGCTCTGTGATCTACAGATAGTATACGCATCCTTGAGATCCTAAAGATCCCGGTTTGAAGAAATATACCCCAAGAATAGACTAGTGGACCAATCAACCCTCATCTTAATCGCTAGAGATCCCTCCAAAGAGCAGGAGACGCTACAACCAATAAACTGTAGAAACAACCAATCTTTACCAAAAACTTTTGTACCAATAATGTTTTGCCACAGAAAAAAAGTCAACTATGTCAATGCAGACCCTTATATATTGAGAACTGAGCTTTTACTAACATATGTTATGATCCCTATATCTATTGAAAAGCTATACCTGCAAAAAATGCAGAAAAACAAAAAAAAATCTCCACTTTTTATGGAGATAAATAAATTACCAGTGTTGAGTGACAATGGAAAATCTGTCCAGCAACCTGGTCGACTCGAGATTTTAATTGCGAAATCCACAACTTCTTCAGAAAGCCCAGGTACTTTATCAAATCCATCATCATCAAATCGAGATCTTCTACTTTCTCTGTCACCTTCGTAGATATTACTAGGAAACTGAAGCAGATTCGATGCGAAATTCTTGAAGTTTCCACCAATCTCGGCTAGATCGTTCCGGATCCCGAGTATTGCAAGCTGAGTTGGCGAATCCGTCGAAAGGCGTTCGTTTACGGGATCGGACGGTGGAGAAGGAGGCGGCGCTAGGAAAGCTGCAACGCCACGGAGCTGCCGACCGATGGTTAGACCGAGGGAAGACAAATCTTCTTTGACACCACCTCCATGGCTGGTGCCGGAGGGAGATGAAGGTTCGGGATCATCGCCGCGAGATTTGAAGAGCCAAGACATTATTACTACTGAGAAGAAGAAAGGTTAAAATTGGGTTTTGGTTCGGTGCGATTTTAACAACAAAATTGATTATATATATTTGGGGTTACAGAAAGAGAAAACGGTGCGTTTTAGGATGTATCGAACCGCAAGACGCTCAATATTGATGATGATCCTTTCACGAGACTCGGTTCTTTACTAGCGGTTGAAATAGCAACACCAAGTGATATCATAAGAAAAAAATTCAAGAATATCAGTAGACTTAGAAACTATTTTTACCGGAGTCAAACTATAATTAAAATTATATATAATTATATATCTCTATAATATAATTTAAAAAGACATTTTTTAAATGAATTTGGTTTTGTAAATTATTACATATTATGACATTACAAATATAAAAAAAATAAAATAGGAAATGATATAATTATCTTTTAAAATTATTGATGAATATATAAAAAGTATTGATTTTTCATTAAAGATGTCATTTACTATTTAGTTTCTTAATTATTATGATATTATTAAATAATAATCAATCCATACATATTCAAAGAAAATATTTTCGAGATCTTGCAATATTTTTCATTATGATTATTGTATTTTATTTGAATATATTACGTGGTTTTTTTTTACAATAATCATAGTGAAAATACCTTTTTGTTTTTTTGAGAACCCAATATTTTAGGAGTTTTTGGGTTTTTTCTCCTTATTGTATGATATATATATATATATATATATATTTTTTTTTTTTTTCAAATCGTATGATAGTTTAATTTCCTTTTTTAAAAGCATAACATTTTTTTCACAATTTCTTAATTTCAAATTTAATTCCTGCAATTTTTTAATTTTACGAAATGAGTTGATAAAGTATTCAAAAAGAAATGATTTTATAAGGTATTTATTAGTTAACAATTGATCATCTTTGGAGTTTAAAACAAAAATTTAAAAAGATCAGTATGTTGAATTTTTGTTAAATTGATAGAAAGACATTTGAATACTTAAATTATGAAAATGCTTTGTAAATTAAAGATATGCAATTATTTTCATGATCATTAAGAAGAAGAAGAAATCCCGAAAGTGGAGTCTGGTTTCCGGTCCTCCGATTATCTTCGGCGGGGCCGTAGTTGCAGCCGTCGCTGTCGTCATCTTCTTACAGAACGTATGTTCCTTCTCCATCTCTGGTTTGGATCGTTTTTGAATTAGAAATCCATGTTTTGAAATTTAGCTTTATATCATAACCAATTTTATAGGAGATGTTGTCTTTGTTTTGGATTCTTTTCTTCCGGACCCGTTGTTTAGTAATATGCTCAAAAACATTCGATGTTGTTATTTGTTTACACAGCTATATCATAACCATTTAGTAATTTATTTACACAGCTCGGGTTGTGTGTTTTTATACTGTGATTTTAGGTTCATCTATGATTATTTTGGCTTCATTTGAACGAAAACAATATAACACTCTCTAAGATTCCAATCTATAGTGTTTGTATACTCTCTGTTTGGGCATATTACTGTTTTTCTTAAACGAACTTTGTAGATAGAGACAATGATTTTGGTCATATTGTTTTAATTATTAGATAGTATGATTTTAGACAAGATTTAACTTAAGGAGCAAAATTTATATTTAAAAAGTACATGAGACTCTCACTTCTCTTATTGAAATTGAAAATTTAACAGTACTTAAGTAGATACTGAAGGATGTAGGTGCTTTCAAATGAAGTAAACAAACTTCACCATTTGCTTGTAGTAGTAACAGTTGTTGCATGTGGTGATGAGGTTTTTCAGGTCACATAGACTGGGTCTATTGGCTCAGAGTGTTGTCATGTAGCGTCTTTTCCTCATCACCCTCATTCCATGCAAGGCTCTTTTGTTAAACTTCCAATATTGTTCTGCCTTGCCTTTGTTTTCTTTCCACCCCAGTTTGTCCAAGTAAGTTTTTCCCTCGTCTATTGCTCATCTGCATAACATGATTATATGTAGATATACATATCGTTTTCATATGAGCCTTGTACTGCCACTTTAAGATGCTGCAATCCTGTGTTTGTGTGGTTGCGGTGAAAGTATTCTTCTATGCTTTTAATGTAATGGGCCTCCGCGTTTCCGTTTTCTAGACACCTCTCCATTAGTTGATTGTATTTGTTCCTTGCATGTAATGGATGCATGGCCCGTGGCTTTAGATTCATGTTTTTGTAAACGCGTTTGTCGTCAGCTACTTTTGCTAGCTCTGGAGATGCTTCCATGGTATGGCGGACGGTTGTGCGTGAAAATCGAGCCACTCGTGAGATAATATCACCTATGATATCATTTGGGAGATTCTCAATGAGTGACAATGGGGCATTTGGAGGCATTTTTTGTTTGTCTATGTATTTTGGTAATGCTGTTTTTTGTCTTAGTTGGGTGGGTTTATATAGTTGAGTTTCGTTTTGTTTCTTCCCTGTCTTAAATCTCTATTCATTGATATTTAATTCTCATTATGTTGGTAGTGGTCTTTAATTTGTCCTAATTTAGTGTGACCGTTATGATGGTAATCTTTTGTTTTGTTTGTAACTATTATTTTAAAACCTTTCATTCTTTTCCCTGGCGCACACCTAGTGTATTCCCATGTCTTTATATCTTCACGATCATTACAAATGTGAGTTATGTTTGTAACGTTCACATTTACATTTAATTCTTAATTTGTTTACATAATCAATGCCATATTGATTTTTTTAATTAGATTCCCAAGAAGATATATATATATATATATTCTCTGTTTTTGTTGGACTGCCCTTCATTATTTTCAATTTCATGTCGACGTTTCTAGTTTCGAATACACTGAGGAGTGTTGTAGTTCTGTGTAATAAGTTACATTACATGATGATCATTTATACTCTCATGTATGAAGTATAGCTCCGTTGAATGGTACAACCTTTGTAAGATGTTTGTGGAGCTGTTTTGTTTGTCATTCCAAATTTCTATTATTCCTATAACTCACATCAACTACTTTGCATGTTGATTAAAATCTATGGTTTATTAATGTTGGAACTTAATTGTTGTCTAATCTTATCTTAGTCTTCCTAAAATCCATTATGGTTTCTATATGGTTGCTTCCTTGGTTCCTAAACTAAAGCACTGAATCTTTGAAATGAGACACGATGTCCATGTCGTTGAGGTGGCATTCCGGTGGTGGTTTGTTGTTTCTTAGAGTATTGCGGTAACATCTTTTCCTTATGACCGGAATGCCTTGAAGGGATCTTTTGATACTTCTCCAGCATAGATCTGCTCTTCTCTTGTTTTTTTCCCACTGTAGCTTCTCCAAGTATGCTTTTCCTTCATCTATTTCACTCCTGCATAACATGAGAATCCCATATAGATAAATACCATTCTCGTACGATCCACCGGCTGATGTCTTAAGATCATATAGTCCAAGGTTTGTGTTATTGTGTTCAAAGTATTCTAGGATGCCTTTGACGTAGTGTGCTTCCTCGTTTCCACTTGAAAGGCATCTCTCCATGAGTTGTTCATAGTTGTTGAGCGCCCATAATGGATTATTGACAAATGGTTTTAGGTTGAGACTCTTGTAGACTTGGTTGTCTTGGGCATGGTGTGCTACCTCGGGAGATGATTGCATGGCATGGCAGACGTCTCTGCGTGAGAACCGGGCTACACGTGAGATAATATCTCGGAGTAGCTCGTTTGGGAGAGCTTCAAGTCGTGACAATTTTTGGTTTGCAGCCATTTTTGTGATATATGGAATATGTTTGTTTCAATGATTGATGTGGCTGACTTGGATGGGTTTTTATAGTTGGATTTGTTGTTTGTTGTTACATTGTATTCATTATGTATTTATTTGATTTTAATTCTCTTTAAGATAATAGTGGCTATTCATTTATACCTTCTTAGTGGGTGTGTGCGTTTTATTTTAAGCGTTTAATTTTGTTTTACAATAGTGGATGTGTGTCTATTGTTTTTTTTTGTTTTTTCTTCCATCTCTTCGTATAAAACTTAAACTGCTCTTTTAACCATATAATAGAAGATGTTTATTTGTATTTTTATCTACTTATTTTAATGGATTGTTTTATGATGTGTGTTTAGGAGGAGGAGAGAGATCATGTCTAACTGGTTCCTTTTCACATTGTTTTGGTTTTTTTCGGTTTTCAAAACCATTATAAGCTTTTGATTTTTAACGGTTCTGACCTTCGCTTTGTAGGCACTTATCTCATAGGCTTTTTTGACATTTTAAAAATTGAACAACAGAAAGTTCAAATGAAAAGATGTCAATGTAAAGAAAATTATTAAATTAAAAATAAATGTTTTTTTGCCAGTCGAAGTTTTTTTTTTGCTGTTTGGGAAACTGCAGAGAGGTCCTTCATGCTTAATTTGTCTTTCTCCTATATTAGCGCAACGGTAGACTGGTTCTTTCAAACATGTGGTTTCATGAGAGCAAGTGATTACTGCTGAAGCAAGTTATATATCGTTGTACATCACAATTAGAATATATAGTGAGTATCTCAAGTGTTTGGTAAATTTTTAAATATTTCTTTGCAGACGATATTTGTAACACCTTCTGCTTTGCTTGTATCCGTTGTGTCATCAAGTATTTTTAATCATCCAGGTGACGTAACTCGGGATAGAGCGACATACAACTGCCCATGGCTGAATACTCCCTATGGTAGATAAAGCGGAACTTGTTTCAAGCTTTGTCCTTGGCTCTTATTAATCGTCATTGCATAACATATTCTGATAGGGAATTGTCGTCTACGCAGTGTGAATGGATGCATGTTGTCGTTTGGTGATAATTGAATCCTTGGAATTAATACTTTCTCGCCAACATGAGTCCCGTTAGTATCTCTGCCTCTATAACTCTGTTTCTAAGATGTGTAATCACTAACCTGGTCCCGTTGCATAATCCATTCTTTTGATTCAGGTTGCGTAACAACATTACATGTACCCCCACTTTTAGGCAAAGACGATGGTTGGGTAACCCAGGAAACTCGAGAGAGTTTAGGTACTCTGCTGTGTAGTGGGAGCTCCAGTCTCCATCTGGTGTTGCTTCGATTTCGATGCTATATGAGCTTAAATATTCCTTCATTCCTGATGGAACCTTTGATAACAAGTAAGCATTTATTTCATGAACCGTCTCATTCCTTGGCGTTAATATTGCTCTTTCTTTCAAGTATTCATGGTTTTGGTAATTGTTAAGGAAGTTTGGGTATGCAGCTTCTGTGATAGTATGTTGGTGGTCCTCTGTTTTTTGAAGCATCAATTCTTTATCTATTGCGATTATATCTTCGTCACCGTAGTGTTCATGAGTGCCTTGTATTGTTTCTGCTGTTCTGTTACCAACTTGTAAGATCCATTGTGCAAAATCTCTGGCCTCATGTTTACTTTCAACATGAAGACATTACATGACTCCCACATGTATGATTTACTGAGGGATGCAGAGACGGTATCTTGGTGACTTCCTTGTGCCACAACAGGTAGGATTTGTCTGAAATCACCACCAAGAAAAACTGTTTTTCCCCCAAATGTTTTCTCAGCTGCATATGCATTCTCGGTGGATAGCAAGTCTCTTAGTGTTTAGTCTAGTGCTTCGAATGTGTGTCGATGAGCCATAGGTGCCTCATCCCAAATTATCAACTTTGCCTTCACTATTAAACCAACTAACATAGAACCTACTTTGGTATCACACACAGACCCTTCGTGAATGTTCAAAGGTATGCTGAAACGTGAGTTTGTTGGCCTGCCTCCGGGTAGAAGTAGAGTTGCGATTCCAACTGATGCAACTGGAATCACTACCTTTCCTGTTTACCTTAGCTTAGCGATAATTGTAGTGTATATATAGAAATGTTTGACCAGTTCCACCTGGGCCGTAAACAAAAAACAGCTTCCCTGCATCATTTTCGATTGACTCCAAAACTGCGTTGTAGACCTTTTTATGGTCTTCATTCATTGACCCAAACATTCTGTTGTGCTCTTTTGTTTCTTTGTCTGTGTCAAACTTCATTTCTTGCCTGAGCACACTGTTGTTAATGTCTCACAGGATTTTTTTGTCTGGCAATGGCATCCCTGAGAAATCGGTTAGTGACATGTCATTTTCTTGGAGTAAATGCTCGATTTCCATCAATGTATATTGTTGGAGCTGTGCATCATTGAGCTGTAAACCCATGAAGGTAAATTCTTTCCGCTTCTTGTATAGGATGTCTTCTGCCAAATACTTCCATGCGTGAGTCCAAAGTTGGACATGATTCCCCACTTGACAATACAATAAGATACAAATAACTTCCTCATTTGAGTGGTTGTTGCCCAATGTGCAGGCTCGTCTATTGCATCATGCCATTCTTTGTCATCGTCCAATAATCCTTTTGCATAACATGCATCTCTGAACTCTGTATACGTCATTCCTCCAACAGTCAATATATCTTTAAAATTTGTAGGACTTTGTACAACATTGACCAAAACCCTTAGATAGTATAGTTCTCCAGCTGATGGGTGTATGTATACCACTCTCCCAATTGACGATCGCTTTTTTCTTGGTGTCCATATTTTATTGGAGCTGTGAAAGACAAACATTGTTAGGAATTGTGTTAGCGCACGGGCTTCCTCGTACTTCTTGTTTGCCTCCATCCAAGCGGTGAACAAGTTCTTTCTATATCCTCTCTTGATAGAACATTATTTAAATCCGATGTTTGCTCGAATACCACTCTTTGTTGATCATGTAGGTGAATTGATAACTTCATTACAGATGGTTGGTGGTGATGTATGTGAAATACAAATAATCTCCAGGATGCCTCACATGCAGAGACATAACGACAGTCTAGGTAATCATCAACCTCATTGGTGGTGTTACTATCTGATTTGTGATGGCCATGTGCACTCCCGTTCTTCTTTGGTTTTTCGATCACAATTGTTGCTTTGTTCACACTTTTTGTGATGTACTTGAATATATATAATTGCGCTTGTTTTGCAACACCACTCAACGTTGATATGAGCCTTGTATTTCTTCATAAGATCGAGGTTATGAGGGACAACATGTCGATTATCTAGTTTAGTATCACATTTGATAACATATATCGACTCATCTTCTCACCGTCTGTAAATAACAAAGCCTGATTTGGCAATGCTGGTATGTTCCCAAAATGCTCTTGGATAATTTTTTGTGCACTCTCCCTTTTCCATACATGGCGAGTTATGGCGATTCTTTCCGCAAGGACCATGCATCATATGTCGCTGCACTAATTCGAACCCCTCTTTGTATGTGTCTTTGTTTGGTATTTCTGCAAAAATATAATGGTCGATCAATGAAGCCGTCGGTTCCTTTCTGGAGCCTTCAAACCATAAGAGAATGTGTGCGTGCGGCAAACCTCGCTTTTGGAATTCAATTGTATAAACAATTGTACATGTAAAATAATACAGAAAAGTGGTAGTTAGTTTTATTTGAGTGATTGATATTGTTTCATTAAATATATATAGATGACATGAATAAGAATTTTGGTAAAAATAATTTTTACATGGAAGCTTATATAATTCGTATTCTAGTAGATATTTTTTTGTAAATGAAATATGAGAACTTCGTTTATTGCAAAATCAAACTTTTCATACAAATCTGTAATTGATGAGATCACACGAAACTCTTAAAGTTTAAAATTAACTTCACTATGCCAAAAAATATACTATATTGTATTTTAAATTATACTCTTTGTTTAAAAATGAATAACTCATAGAAATATTAAATATGAATTGGTATTTGCTAGGAAACATATGGTACAATCTTGTCACTCAGTTAGTGATGGATTAAATATTGAGAACCAATACTTTCATATATACGGAAACGGAACTAACTCTGCATCCTAGATCCGGTATGATGTTTCCTGATTCACCGCCATATGCTTCTAGGTGATCAGTTATTTATGTCCAACTCGGATTTGCCGTTACTGTGATGAATAAGTTTGGATTGTCGTACCATGTACAGATTGCCATTGCATCATGGTATTTTTCAGCCATGTACCATGGTTCAGCGGTGAATGAAGACGGCAAGATAACCTTTTTGCCAACCTTTTTTGCATCTGTGTCGACTCTCTATACAGCATCACATACATTGTCGTATAAGTCTGCTCATAATTTTTTTTGGTTTAGTCTGATGAACCGTAATATTTCTTGTCCTGTTGCAGTGTACGCATCTACAATGTACTGATGTAGTAATCTGCCACCCTTTATGATTGTCATTCCCTCTGTCAATCTTGTTTGAAGTTGGTAAGCATAGTGTTCCCTCATTGTCATATATTCCCTTTTGATTTTTTTTCCTTCTGTTGTTGAGTATGGTATTTTATCGTGGTATCCCTGTTCACCGTACAGGAATAAAATGGGATACTGGAGGCTCATAAAGAGGGGGTGTAGATCACTTATCCGTTGTAGAGACGAAGACTTAAACTGAAGAACTACATTTCTTCCTCCGTTGTTGGTTGTGAAATCTCCAACTATTAGCCCACCAATCTCGTCTGCACTTGGTAAATCATATTGTATACCATTATGGTTTTGACTAATCAACCTTATGTTGAATTCCACTGTTTTTTCAGTTTCATAACGATCCCTTGCATAGCGGAATATATTTGCAAGATGATTATTTTCATCTAGCATCTTGATCAGGTGGTCGACAATCTTCTCATCAATTTTGAGTTTTGTAGCTCCACGTGTCATTGTTTTCATTCGGTTTTGGACTTCATTTGCTGTGTCGAAAATATAAAGTTGGAGAAACTTTGGTGGGTTTCCTTCAATGGGCAAGAGTGAGCAGATTTGGTGGTGATTCTGACCATAGATTATGTAGGTAAATGGTCATTGGGTTCCTGTGACAGTATGATCGACTTGAGCTCCCATTGATGTGAAGGTTAGCATTGCATTCACTACACGAATATTTGGACGGAAAATTGGAGATTCTAGTAGTTCTTTTAGTGGGGACGGAGGCTCTCGAACACATGGCAGTTTTACACGACATTGTTGACAACAAATGTTGAATAGTTTCTTAGTTGCACTGTTTTGATTTCCAATAGCTTCACCTTTCCATACTAATGTGTTTGATTGTGAGCCATTTGCGGGTAACTAATTCTGAATTGTTTGATTGTGAGCCCTTTGCGGATCCTGCAAGATATTTGAGAGTTTGACGTTTTGTTTGTTTGTACCTGAAACTTGGAACAATGTTAATCTGAAAGAGTAATGATCATGCTATTTGTTTGTACCTTAAACTATTCTTGAACTTATTGCGAGTGCTGCAAATATTTAAAAGAAAATCACCATGAGTTGTGTTTATATTTTATTTCAATGCTCGTATTATAAGATGCAAATATGTATACTTACATTAGTTACTTTTGCTGGCTTTTTAGATGATTGTATATCCTGGCGTAATGCGCGAGATTTTTGAGTCATAGCTGAAAATAATATTAATTTTGAAGGTCTTTATTTATTTATTTGTCTTTCACACAAAGATGCGTTTCATAAGTTGGATACCTTTTTGGTAAGACGTCTCGTTTGTGGTTATTAATTGTAGGTCTGTGTTTCTGCGAAATTTGTAAGACAGCCAGGGAGGTATCTTCGTTTCCTCTTTCACACCTTTAATACTTACACATTTGTCAATATAATGTGTAAAGATATTACAACAGTTATTTCATAGAGTAACTTACTTTTTTTTTTGGAGCAGCTTTTCTATCAGTTGGGACTGTAGTTCTGATCCAAGTTGAGGTGGCATAATAAAATGAGATGTGCAGTAAGATAGATGTTGTTCAGAATCAACTTATGACCTTTGTCATTGTACTAATATCAAGTAGTAAATTTACCTTCATTGCTTTTGTTGCCTCTTGTAGATGATATTAGAGTTTTGCGTCGCTCACGAGCTTTCTTAGCTAGACCTTCAACATTTGTATAATTTATTATTTTTTAAAATTATTATCACCGTTATTATCGTTTTTACTGGTTTGTATTGAAAATTGTGGATACCTTTTTGTTGAAGTGAGTGGGTGGTTTGGTACATTGGGATGATTGGATTTGGTAGATATTGAACATATAGCCAAGATTGTCTTTTGTCAACTTCTTTCACTCCTGAATTTTGTTGGGTGAGAGGTAGTAGTGAACACCAATGTCCATGTATTCTTGTGGTATATATTGGTACCTTGTTTCCACTGCGGAGCTGTCTTTGGAGACGTATGATCGATTATCATAAAAGTCTTCACTGGTTTTTTGGTGGTTGTCCATGTCGGAAAATTGCTTTTCCTTTGTCGGAAGGTGTTTTGTTAACCATTTTTTACCTGTAGTACTGTTTTGCAAATTAGAGGTGATTGTTCTTAAAAACTTTGATGGAAGAGACACTTTTTTTGTTTTTTCTTACTGATTTGTAACTGAGATTGTAATATTGTAATAACTACAAATTTTGGCATTTGATGCTATTAATTATGTCTTTAATCATATGGATTGTCAGGTTTGACTATGTTAAATGATACAGTACTACAATAACTTAGACGACGTGAAGTGATATTTATATCTTATATTTAGCGTTTTAGAAAAGCAATAAAAATTGGAGCAACCAAATATATGTGGGAAAAAAAAGAATCACATATATTCTTGTGCTTTTCTCAGATTTGTTTTTCCATGAATTTGGTCCCTATTTTGCTTAAATTTTCAGGTATATATATTCTCAATGTTTTTCAGTTCTTATTTGAAGCTGAGTCAATAGTATTGTGACTTTTGTGTAAGTGGGTTGTTTTTCGTACTCCAAATCTGTGGGTTCAACTTTGAGGTAATTATTATGTATATGACTTTACAATTGAATATATATAGTGGTTCTATTTTTTTAAAAAAAATATATGTATACAGAATTAAATATCTATTTATTATGGTGGGACAATCATATTGTATTAAGAAGTTCTATATTAAGTTGAAATTATTTTGTCGTAGAGGATAGTTGATGTTTATTGTAAAACAAAACTAAACTTAGTAAGGGAAGGCAAAACCCGATTAAGATAGCTAGGTATACTCTCACATGATATTGTTTTCTCCCATTTGTTTAGGGTACAACTTCAAAATAAAAGGAAAGAGAGAATAGATTTAAGAAAAATGCAAAATTATTCTTGAAAGTTGGAAGGTTTTGAGTGATGGTGATGTCCATTTGTGGTTATTCTTTCCGTGCCTTTTTCACCGTATGTGCCACGGTTTCAAGTGTTGGATCATCAATTGTGGTTTTGATGCTGCTTGCCTCATCAGGTGCTTGTTGTGGATCAGTAATAGTGTTGTCTTTGTGAAGTGCCTCTTCAAGGGGTACGCCAGCTATTCCAAGCACATTGACCTTGACCTATATATGAGAATAAGTATGTATGTGGTACATAGGGGGAGGTGATATGCTTGGTTCTTACCGCTTTATAATGTATGTTTCAATTGTTTTATCGAGTCAAAGTCCGGTTTAGAGTCTTTTAGTCTTCTATTTAGATATCTCAGGTAAAAAGGCGTTCAATGATGGAATTAGAGTTACGAAGGCAAAAACGCACGAAACCGTGAAGAAAGAGCCATAATTGGTCGATACCGGCAGAACAGGTCGATGCCACCCTTACCCGAGAGGTTGGCATCGACCGATGTTGGTGACGGTGTCCATGGGCCGGTCGATGCTACCCCCACCCGAGAGGTCAACATCGACCGATACTGAAGAAGACGGGTCGATGCTACCCCTACCCGAGGGGTCAGCATTGACCGATGTTGAAGAATACGGGTCGATGCTACCCCTACCCGAGAGGTAAACATCGACCGATGCTAAGATGGTATCGACCGATACCAGCCGACGAGAAGAAGAAAAGAAACTTCTGTTTTCCTTATTTTGCCCTAGGAACTTCCTGTTTTGATCTATTTCGATCTAGACCTATATATACTCTATTTTAGCCTCTTGGAGGCAACCACCTTTTGTTCTATTCAGACTTTTTGCTATTGAATCATTGTAAGCCTTGGAGAGGAATCTATGCATCTATTGAGAAGAATTCTAAAGTCTTTCTCTCTTTATTTATATTATGATTTCTTCATCTCCTTGCTTGTTCTTCGTTACCATGTCTGAGTAGTTCCACAGTTAGGTTAGGGTCTTTAAGGGGATCCATGAGTCATTTAATTAGACACAGATAGGGATTTATCTTTTGTGGTTTTCGCTTATTGTTGTGTTTATTGCTTAGACTTGAGCAGACCGCTAGGTCTATTAACTAGGGCAATCTAAGAGTGCGGAAGTGTCTTAGGTTGCTAGAAAGAACATAAGTGAGCGAATTGTCCTTAGCCTGCGAAAGTTGATGTTAAGGCGATTCGTGAGCATGTGGAGCGAGTTGAAAGCCCCAAAAATCAAACTCAAACCGCTTCCAACAGGGCTAAGGTACGCCTTTCTTGGTCCTAATTCTACCTATCATGTGATCATCAATGCTGAGTTGAACAATGTTGAGACTGCTTTGCTCCTATGTGAACTTAGAAAGTATCGTAAGGCTTTAGGCTACTCAATAGACGATCTCTCAGGGATATCACCAGATCTTTGCATGCATATGATACATCTAGAGGACGAATCAATGACTTTCATATAACATCAGAGACGGTTAAACCCGAACCTCAAGGATGTTGTAAAGAAAGAGATAATGAAACTTCTAGAGGCGGACATTATATACGATATCTCTGATAGTACTTGGGTGAGCCCGGTCCATGTTGTGGCAAAAAAGAGTGGTGTAACAGTTGTTAATAATGAGAAAATGAGTTGATCCCAACTAGAACTGTTACGGGGCATATGATGTGTATTGATTACCAGATATTAAATGCTGCTACTCGCAAGGATAGTTTTCCTTTGCCTTTTATCGATCAAATGCTTGAAAGATTGGCTAACCACCCCTACTACTGTTTTCTAGACGGCTATTCTGGTTTCTTCCAGATTCCCATCCACCCGGACGACCAGGAAAAGACCACGTTTACGTGTCCTTATGGCACTTTCTCCTATCGCAAAATGTCGTTTGGCTTGTGTAACGCCCCGGCAACTTTCCAGCGATGCATAATGTCGATCTTTACCGATTTGATTGAGGACATAATGGAGGTTTTCATGGATGACTTCTCTGTCTATGGATCCTCGTTTTCTGTTTGTCTTTCTAATTTATGCAGGATATTGCAACGCTGCGAGGAAAATCATATGGTGTTAAATTGGGAGAAGTGCCACTTCATGGTCAGAAATGGGATTGTCTTGGGTCATCGGATTTCAGAGCAAGGAATCGAGGTGGACAAGGAAAATATAGAAGTTATGAGTATTATACAACCTCCTGAGTCTGTCAAGGGGATTAGAAGTTTCCTAGGACATGCGGGGTTCTACAGGAGATTCATCAATGATTTCTCCAAGATCGCAAGACCCTTAACCCGACTGCTTTGCAAGGAGGTCAAATTTGATTTCGACAATGATTGTCTTGAAGCCTTTCACACAATCAAGGGAGTGCTCGTTAGTGCACCAATAGTCCAACCGCCGGATTGGGAGCTCCCTTTCGATGTAATGACTGATGCCAGCGATTTTGCGGTAGGAGCTGTTTTGGGACAGCGAAAGGACAAGAAGCTTCATGTTATCTACTTCGCTAGCAGGACTCTGGATGACGCACAGTGCAAGTACGCCACAACCGAAAAGGAACTTCTTGCCATAGTGTTTTCTTTTGAGAAGTTTCGGTTTTATCTCGTAGGATCTAAGGTCGTAGTGCACACAGATCACGCAGCTCTGATGTATCTACTCACCAAGAAGGATGCCAAACCTCGACTCTTGCGTTGGATCCTTTTGTTACAAGAATTTGACCTTGAGATCAAGGACAAGAAGGGGATCGAAAAAGGTGTTGCAGACCACCTATCGAGATTGCGTGTGAACGAAGAAATCCCTTTAGACGATCGTCTACCTGAGGAGAACGTTTACGCAATTAGCATCGGGAGCAGTGACAACTATACACTCCCACGCCGCAAAGAGCTCCCTGAAATGCCTTGGTTCGGTGAGATAGCAAATTACTTGGCCGCGGAAAAGGAACAAATTGGCTTTGCGGGAAACAAGAAAAAGAAGTTTTTGAGGGACATTACGGTATTTTTGGGATGATCCATACCTCTACAAGCAATGCTCGGATGGCGCCTTTCGAATATGCGTTTCAGATGAGGAGATTCTTGGTATCATATTCCACTGTCACGGCTCGACCTATGCGGGACACTTCGCCACGTTCAAAACGGTTTCCAAAGCTTTGCAAGCCAGGTTTTGGTGGCCGATTATGTTTCACGACGCACATGCTTTCATCTCCAAGTGCGACTCATGTCAAAAGCAAGGGAATATCAGCAAGCGGAATGAAATACCTCAGAACTTCATCTTGGAGGTTGAGGTGTTCGACGTGTGGGGGATTGATTTCATGGGTCCTTTCCCATCATCATATGGGAATCAATACATCCTCGTCGCCGTAGACTATGTGTCTAAATGAGTTGAAGCGCTGGCTAGCCCAACTAACGATGCCAAGGTAGTTTTGAAAATGTTCAATACGGTGATATTCCCAAGGTTCGGTGTACCTCGAGTAGTGATCAGCGATGGCGGGTCTCATTTCATCAACATGATCTTCGAGAGTCTTTTAAGGAAGAATGGAGTCAAGCACAAGGTGGCCACTCCTTATCACCCCCAGACAAGTGGACAGGTTGAGGTTTCCAACAGAGAGATCAAGGGCATCCTGCAAAAGACAATGAACAGAACGAGAAATAACTGGGCTACAAAGCTGGATGATGCTCTTTGGGCGTACATAACCGCTTACAAAACACCCCTCGGGACAACACCATTCCACCTGGTTTACAGAAAATCATGTCACCTCCCGGTAGAGCTCGAATACAAGGCGGCATGTGCTGTAAAGTTGCTTAACTTCGAAATCACATCTTTTTCTGAGCAAAGAACGATGCAACTACACGAATTGGAGGAAATTTGTCACATGGCTTACGAGAGCTCCAAGATCTATAAGGAAAAGACAAAGGCTTATCATGATAAGAAGATAGCTCCAAAGAACTTCACTGCAAACGATCAGGTATTGCTGTTCAATTCTCTCTTTAAACTTTTTCCAGGAAAGCTGAAATCGAGATGGTCTGGACCATTCAACGTTAAGGAAGTGCGACCGTACGGAGCCGTAGTGTTGTTGAACACCACATGAAATGAGTTTGTGGTTAACGGTCAGCGCCTCAAACCATACTTAGCCGACATAAGACTCGATGGAGAAGAAAAAATTTTATTCGATGAGCCGTCCATCGCCTAAAATGGCTGACAAGTCAAGTTAATGACTTAAAACAAGCGCTTGGTGGGAGGCAACCCACCTGTACGTTTTTCTTTTAATTTTAATTTTCCCTTTTATTTTATTTTCCTTGAGTCTGTTTAACCTTTTTCCTCATTTATTTTCACACCGAGACGGTGCGAAGTAAGTCTGGGGAAGGTACCTATCGTTACTAACGCTATGTTTCTTTCTTGTCTTCTCTTGAGTCATTTTTATGTTTTCTTGAGTTTATTATATTTTATTGAGTCAAAACTTGTTGGAGATTAAGATCACCACTCTTGAATTTTTAATATGATTTGCATCTAAATGACCATTGTTACAGATTTAGCTCCCGACAAGACTAATGGAAAATCGAAAGGCCAAACAGTTATTCAGAGGTAACCATATTTCCAGGAAAATTTCAAAATTTGAGCTAGTTTCTGCGCTCTTCCTTTTACCTCATCATCTTGATTTGTGTTTTCAGAGCTTGATTCCTCGTTCATATCCGACAAGACAACCCGTGTTAAAGTATGGTACCCGTCTTCCTCATTTTTAATTGAAAGCAGAAATGATGAAATGATTTTCTTTCGAGTAAAGGGCTAGGAAAATTTTCAACGATCCCGTTATTTTACTTCGAAGGAGATGATCACACTAAGGTTGAAAGCGAGGTTAGGAAAATTTCCGAAGATACCACTATTCGCATACGCCTTAGATTGAAAGGGTGTCACTAAAATGAACCGGGGATTCGGTGGCTAAAACCATCAATACTCGCGTTCCATCATCCATTAGCCTTAAGAAAAAGAAATGATGAACGTATAAGTCTGGGGGAGGGGAAAGATACCAAGGGTTGTGTTGTTGTCTTGTCGCAATATCGAAAAGGGAAAGAGTCTATAAGGTTCTTGGCACCATGATCTTTGATGAGACCCAGCGATGATAATTTTGAGATTGTTCTGTGAGATTATGTGTTGAAGCTGGGAGGCTGCGAACGCTTGCAGAGAAGTACATGGTGGTCCAATCAGGAACTTGTCTAGCAATACGTGGATTAATAAGGTGACGATCATTGCGGGATTTTAAAGGTAGTGTGAATCTCCGAGTTTTCAAACTTTTCTTCCTTACTAGCCTTCTGTTTTCGTGAGGACAAGCAAAAGACTAAGTCTAGGGGAATTGATATGCTTAGTTTTTTACCGCTTTCTAACGTATGTTTTAATGTTTCTTTCAAGTGTTTTATCGAGTCAAAGTCCGATTTAGAGTCTTTTAGTCTTCTATTTAGATATCTCAGGTAAAAAGGCGTTCAAGGATGAAATTGGAGCTACGAAGGCAAAAACGCACGAAACCGTGAAGAAAGAGCCAGAATCGGTCGATACCGACAGAACAGGTCGATGCCACCCCTACCCGAGAGGTTGGCATCGATTGATGTTGGTGACGATGTCGATGGGCCGGTCGATGCTACCCCCACCCGAGAGGTCAGCATCGACCTATACTGAAGAAGACGGGTCGATGCTACCCTTAGCCGAGGGGTCAGCATCGACCGATGCTGAAGAAGACGGGTCGATGCTATCCCTACCCGAGGGGTCAGCATCGACCGATGCTGAAGAAGACGGGTCAATGATACACCTACCCGAGAGGTCAGCATCGACCGATGCTAAGATGGTATCGACCGATACTAGCCGACGAGAAGAAGAAAGGAAACTTCTGTTTTCCTTATTTTACCCTGGGAACTTCCTGTTTTGACCTATTTCGACCTAAACCTATATATACTCTATTTTTAGCCTCTGGGAGGCAGCCACCTTTTGTTTTATTCAGACTTTTTGCTATTGAATCATTGTAACCCTTGGAGAAGAATCTCTGCATCTATTGAGAAGAATTCTAAACCCTTTCTCTCTTTATTTATATTATGATTTCTTCATCTCCTTGCTTGTTCTTCGTTACTATGTCTGAGTAGTTCCATAGTTAGGTTATGGCCTTCAATGGGATCCATGAGTCATTAAATTAGACACAGATAGGGATTTATCTTTTGTGGTTTTCGCTTATTGTTGTGTTTATTGCTTAGACTTGAGCTGACCGCTAGGTCTATGAACTAGGGCAATATAAGAGTGCGGAAGTGTCTTAGGTTGCTAGAAAGAACATAAGTGAGCGAATTGTCCTTTGCCTGCGGAAGTTGATGTTAAGGCGATTCGTGAACATATTGAATCAGCTCGTGAACATATTGTCTATGCCAACGGAAGTTAGGATTTTAGGGAGCTAGATTTAGTAACCATGAGCACGGAAGTGCACTACAAGAAATATGGGCATTGGTAGCACACTGAAAACGCTACTATAGGGCTATGGTAGCGTTTTCATAAACGTTATGACAGCCGCAGCTATAATAGACTCCCCCCCCTATCGTAGCATTTTTAAAAATGCTACGATAGGCGAACCTATTATAGCGCGGATCACCTGCTGTAGAATAATTTTTTCTAGCATTTGATTCGTGCTATGATGTACTTTTTCATGATATTTTTTCGTGCTGTGAAATATTTTATAATGACACATAATTAGTGCCGTGAAATTTTGTTTGTTACCTATTATAGCAATAATAAATTGTGCACTTATTATAGCAATAATAATTTACTCTAATAAAGCACAATTAAATCATAAAATAGCAATTGATTTTACATTAAAGATCCAAAGCAAACAAAGTCAATACATAAAAAACATGAACTCCAAAAGAGAACATGTAACCATCAAACCAAGTCAAAAACAAAACAATGGTAATTAAATTGGTTTCATACCTTTAGTCTCGATGTGCAGCCTTGTCTCATGAGGACTGTCTTTGTTCTTGTTTTGGGCGTTTCATTGGAGCGGAGTTGATTGTGTTTTGGAGGTTTTGGCTAACTCTCCGGTACATTGGATTGATGTCTTCTTCGTCTTCTTCAATGCGTATCAAGTAGCCCAAGTGAGCAAGAGAATGTCTATACTCTAGGTGTGTGATATCCTCCACATCACTTCCTAGATCGTCATTTGCTTCTTGTTGTGGTTGTTGTAGGAGTTGTGGTTTGACTCCGTGATTAATGCAAATAAATACAAGTTATATCATTATTAATGCAAATAAATACAAGTCATTTACAACTAAAAGAATATGTGTTAACCTGAAAGGATAAATAATATTTGAATCTACCTGTACTCCGGTAGTTCTTGGGATGTCGGAAATTGAAGCCATGTCAACATAGGCTTGAGTTGTGATAAACAAATCTACACAGACCTGAGGTTTGTCTGGATGATTTAGATAGGGAAATATATAGCAACAACTAAGATATATACTATAGCCGTAAATGATTGATATGAAGATGGAAACATTATCGGTTAATTTACCACATCTACTCTATTGGTATACCTGGTATTCAGCAAATTCAATAGCCATTGTCTGCAGGTTGTAGTAATTTATGGGCCTCCTGAAATCAAATTATAGAGGAATTACGTTTAATAAGGACACACAGCAATCTCAGGACAATATGCCATTTAAGCATTAGAAAGCAAACTATTACTTCTAGACCTCTAACGCAGAGGTCAGAACATACTAAGAAACAAAAAATGCATATGTACCTTTTCATCTGCAGGGGAATTAGCTCTCCCATCAGCCTCTCTAGAAGAAATTGCTCCAATGCCAACAAAAGGCAAAACTATGGAAGAGATTGTAATCATATCATTTAAGTTATAAACCGGTAGTAAAATAAGAGGAATGAACTGGTACTAAAAGATACATACTTCAGGTGGTTCAAGATGTATAGGTTGACTCCAACATATAAATGCTATACTCATACTTGCTAATGCAAGGGTACTACTCGTAATCATCAAAGAAGTCTTGAATGTATAGTTCAAAATTTCCAAGGGAAACTAGCTCGATTTTGTTTGATTTCAGATGCAGAGAATGCAAAGAACAACTCAAAACGCAGAAGAACACTAATAATATATGTAATTTCCTACGCGGAAACCGAATCCAGGATAAGAAGGAAGCCCGCGTCGGATTCGGCCAACAAAACTCGATTTCGCCGGCAGAAGGAATAAGAATAGAAGAGGAGTAGATAAGACAAGTTCTTCGGAGAGACATGGGATGGATCGAGAGATGAACCACCGTGAGAGGGATCTAGAGAGAAAGAAGAGAGAAGACTTACCGTGGGTCGACGGCGGCTGTAGAGGAGGAAAGAGACGAAAGAGAGGAAGAGACGAATAGGAGAAGAGGAGAAAAAGAAGGAGAATATTAATGTCCGTTGGATTGAATATCATCAACGGTTGATATTAAAACAAAAGTGGAATCCTTGTGACTATGGATTAACCAATCAAAATCTTTCATTTGATAATATAGTTTTTTTATTTAATTTTGATGTTTAAATCTAAAATCTAAGATTTATAGTTCATAATTTAGGATTTAGGAATTGGGGTTTTAAGATTTAAAAAATCATTATATTTGATTATAAGATTTATAATTTTTTGTAATTGACAAATATGAAAAATATGTTTCAAACGTGAATCGTTAACACTATACTCCAATACTCTAAATCCTAAACCTATACACTAATTCAAAATCAAAGAATTATTCTGTTTATACACTAAATCAAACCTTAAACCCTATACACTAAATTAAACCCTAAACCTTATACACTAAGTATATTGTGGTATACATGAAACTCAAGATAAAATATGTATTTCAAACCCTGAATTCTAGAGACTATATCTAGCCCTAAACCCTATATACTAAATCAAACTCAAAAAAAATATGTATTTCAAACCATAAATCCTAGAGTTTATATCTAACCCTAAACCCTATACACTAAATCAAACTCGAAAATTCTTCTAATTATTTTTTATTTTAAATTTTGTGTTGTGTATTGTTACCCTAAACCTTAAACCTAAACCCCAAATATGTTTTTACAGTATGAAACAATAATTTTATTGTATTTTCTTGTGTTAATTGATAAATAGAAAAATATGTTTTAAGTGCGAATCATAAATCCTATACCTCAAACCCCAAACTCCAAACCCCAAAACCCTAAACCCCAAACCCTATACCCTAACCCTAAACCTAAACCACTACAAGAATAATTGTCTATTGCCACAGATAATTTTGTAGCAAACACTTAAAATCCGTGGCAATATGACCATTTGCCACAAATTGTCACGAAATCAAGTTGTGGCTATAAAATCATTACAAATAGAATTTTGTGACAATTTCTGACATTTTTACCACAAAATGCCATGACAATATTTTCTGATAAATTAGCCACGAGTTATCTAAAAAACAATTATGGCAAATTTACCACAAATTAATATAAAATAATTGTGGCAAATTGTAACAAATTATCACAAATCATTTCTAGCAAATTTGACACGAACTGCCATAACACTTTTTCGTTACTAATTCGTGGCTTTTCAGAAACAAAATATTAACAAAAATAATGTATAATTATTAATATTAACCAAATTAATTTATATTAAAAATATATATATCTTCGATCATGATGTTCACCGCCGATCGGTTTTCCAGAAGCTTCCCAGCCATTGAAGCCGCGTTCCAAGATCAAGATGTTCTTTATTCCACTATCTTGTTTCTTCTCATCCATATAATTCATCACAAGTCTTCTTTCACAAGTTGGGCCACGAACCTGCAACGAATTGGTTTTAGAGCTTAACAATCAATTCATTTTCCAGTGAAAAAAAGTATTTGAATCAATGTTAGGACAGAACAAAGAAAGGGTTACTAAAGTACTGAACTTAGCTAATTTAAAAGCCAGCTTATCGATGCTATTTCTAAAGGAGTGTAATGGAAGTTCCTATGCTATGGCATACATTAAGAAAAGATGGACATGTAAGCAATCAAATAGCAAATCAGTTGCAAGATCATGTGATTTTTGCTATTCTGAATCCACTTTGGACACATGAAGGCCACTTCAAGAGGACAAATTTCACCTATGAAACATGAATCATAAAAAGTTAACTAATTGAAATTTTCACCAAGAAAGAACAGTCCATATTCATCCACTTCTGCACTGATAAGAAGCATCATTCAATCATCGCAGAGTGTTCCTTCATATGAAGTGAAACAAGGGAAAAAGAGGATATTGTGGGGGAAGTGAAAAGAGTGTAAGACAGACCTGGCTCAAAGCACAATGGAAGACAAGTGTCTTTGTCCTTGACATTTTGAACAAGATGAGAGATCATGTCATCAAACGAGCGGAGCCACTCGCATAGTGTAGCGACCCAGCTACATGCCCGTCATAATTCCTCTCTTCATCCCTGAAAACAAGAAGAAAAACAATGACTCAAGTAGGATACTATATATTCATAAAAAGTTTGGATTTTTAGCCACAACTCTATCTCAGAACCTAGTTAAGAATTACGAAATTCCATTTCTTACTTCACTCCTCAGCCTCCTAACCACAAAGGCTCATGAGATTCCTTTTTCGATTCAATATTCTTTCAGCAAAATTTCAGATTTTTAGAGAAGATCGAGATTCTACTTGATTCATAATCTGATCCCAGAATTCAAAAATAAACGATCCTCCTAAAATTGATATCAGTACTACATGGTAGAGCAAAATTAAACCTAAGATCATTCGACCTAAGTTTGGGTAAAGGATCGGATTAGTGAATCAAATCGCGTATGTTGGGTACCGAGATCCCGCCGCTGACGCTCTGTCCGCCCCAACACCTCGCCGCACGATTACTCCATGCCACATCACCTCCGGAGAAGAAGAGAGTCGATCGTCCGCGATGGAGGGAAGAAGGAAGAAGAATATTGAGAGAGAGAAAGATGAGAAGGTTTTAGAGAAGGGAAAATACGGTGAGAGAAAGAAACGCATAGTAATTAACTAAACATTAGGGTGAATGAGGAACTGTCCAGAGTTAGTTTGGCTCAAAAACCATATAATTGGTTAAGTATTTTGCCTCCAAAATGATTTGTCAGCTATAGTAATCATTTTTGGTTTTCGCATAATTAAATTCTTTCCCAGAACGAATTTAATGCTACGATAGAGTTGAGATCTGATTTTGGCACTTTTAATAGCAGTTAATGAATTAGTGCTACAATGAAATGCTACCAATGCCCATATTTCTTGTAGTGGTGGATTGGTTAGATATTTATGTTTGAATTTGAAACTTGCTTTTAATTATTACCTGAATAGTTGTCTGATTTATGATCTCTGGATTCCTGCGAATAAACCCTTGACCTAACGTCTTTCTTTTATTGAATTTACATCGTTTAAATTGCTCTTGTTACTTCTCTAAAACAAACCATATTTCTGTCTTAGCTTAATTTCGTAATTGTGAGAATAGTAGTGTAACCTTGGTCTCTGTGGATTCGATCCTAAAGTACTGCATTGACAACCGTTATGATTGCGGTAGTGTGAACTTTAGTTTTTATTGACTGAGTGAAAACGCTTAAATCAGGAGGGGAGATAGTACAGCGAACCAAATGTAAATCTGACCTGAGTGTCAAATGTTGCTGATGGAATAACTTCAGAAGCATCAAAAATGCGAGACACGGTGAAGGATTGATGTTTGGATGTGAAATTGTACTCGGATAGCTTTAGTTGGAAGGTGTGAGTCTTACACACAATGTCTTTAATGAATTGTGGGGGATCAGTTTGCTGATTATCTTGCACACCAGTTCCCTGCAACATAATGAAGAGCGCGTGTTAATAACAGAAATGGTGTTTTTTTGTAATGTGTTGTGGAGTAATCATACTGTGATAGCACCAACATCTGCAACGCGCACATTTGTCAATTTTTTATGTATGTATCAAAAGCAAAAAAGACAACGATATCCATGCTGTATGAGACAACCAGTTTCACTCGGTATCTTTAAATAGGGTACATATCACATTGTCATTATTTTTCGATGTGGTTATATACATGAGTAGCTGTTAAGGCTTTAAAAATGTTATTAAACTGAGATTATGAATACCTTATGACTCCAACAGCATTGGAGTTGTGGCAAACAATGCATGTAAATGATGAGTTGCCTCTTTAAAATTTCTTTGAACATTTCGAGCATGATATGTAACACCATCCATTTTTAGTTTGGATGTCCGTCACTTTGCTTGTGCATAGGAAATCAATGGCATGTGTTGTCATGTGAGAAACCAAGTAGTTGGTGCATGATTGTATTCCATGTGTTGTGGTTAATAAATACATATCTATTCGGTTGAGCGTTTTGTACCTGGGGTGCTGATTTCATAATGTATTTATATATCTCATCCACTGTAAGGGACTCAAGCTTTTGCACGACACGGTATTTGGAAACTGTGGTGGAGTCTGTGTTGTCTTTGCATCCCACTCTACAATGTCGAAGTATGTAGATATTGTAGTAGACGATGGGGGAGAAATAGGGAATTTGTAGTTTCGAAAGTGGGATATCACTACAAAAAAACACAGTTTTTGTGACTCTTTTTTTTGTCGCAAAAAAGTGGGACGAAAGTGTGACTAATTTGCGACTACTTTGCGACTACTCGCAATGCAGTGGCAAAATAGTCGCAAATTAACGACGTAACATAGGAGTCACAAAAGAGTCGCAAATTTGTGACTGATTTGGTGTATGACTTTGTAGTCGCAAAAGTAGTCACAAAAGTAGTCCCAAATTTGTGACTGATTTGCTTCGATTTTGCCACTCCAGTCGTTTTTAAAAAAAAAATTAACAACGAAACATAGTAGTCACAAAAGAGTCGCATATTTGTGACTGATTTGTAGTCTTACTTTGTAGTCGCAAAAGTAGTCCCAAATTTTGACTGATTTGCTTCGGTTTTGCCACTCCAGTCGATTTTTTTAAAGAAATTCATCAATATATAATTGTAATAAGTTAATTTAGACGTTTTATATAGATTTGAACTATTATATAGATTGAATCATGATATTAGAGGAAAAAACTTGTATTTTTCAATATTCTAAACTTATGTTTGTTTCTACTCATAACATGTATAACTAGTCACAAAAAGGTCTCAAATTTGCGACCGTTTAGCAACTCCACTCTATTTTTTAATAGTAGTCACAAAATGGTCCCAAATTTACAACTATTTAGCAACTCCACTTGATTTTTTATAAAAAATCATCAATATTGAATTGTAAATATGTTAATTTATACGTTTTTACATAGATTTAAACTACTATATACATTGAATCATGATAATAGAGAAAAAACTTTTAAATTCCAATATTTTTAAACTTATGTATGCATATTCTTAAAAATGTAGTAAGTGTATATGTTTTTTATAGGGGAAAAAGTTTAAAAATACACGAACTCTACAAAATCTGGACGTTTAATACACGAACTATTTTGACAACCAGAAAAATACACAGACTAACATTGGCACCCATTTTAATACTCAAACTTTTAAAATTCGTAGCTTTAACATCGATTCCGTCAGCTCCGTTAATTTTTCGAACGGATGTTAAAAAACACCGTTTAGAGTAAAAAAACGTGATATTATAACAGGTGAAAAAACCATTATTGCCCTTGGATTATCACAGGTGAAATCTTCGGAATTTTTCTTGTTTTTTTTTTTTGTCTTTCTTACTGATTTCTGTTTTTCTCGGTGACCAGAATCCGGTTTGTGTTTTTTTTTCTCTTCCATTTTAATCAATTGTTTTCATTTTCCCCATATCGTGAGCAGATTTGTTACTTTGTTTAATCAATTGTTTTCATTTTCCCCAGATTTTCGATGAACTTGATCCATTTATTCTCTCGAGATCTATGGCGGAAGAGCATCGATGTCAGACGCCGGAGGCCACCGTCTCTGTGCTAACAACTGCGGCTTCCTCAGCAGCTCCGCCACCAAGAATCTCTGCTACAATGGCTACGGCGATCTCTGCCTTAAGCAACATCAACAATCCTTCATGGTCCCTCAGCTGAACTGGAGGTAACTGCGAAGAACATGCCGATAACCGTGAATCCGGCGCCAACGACGGCAGAGCAGCAGCAGAGACGGCTGAATCGGTGCACGACGTGCAGGTGTCGGGTTAACCGGAATCAAGTGCCGGTGCGGGACGATTTTTTGCTTCCAGAAATTGATTTACCTCCATAAATTCCTGTGTCGAGAGAGAGAGATCCATCTTCGATTTTCTTGTCGAGAGAGAAAGAGATCCATCGAGAGAGAAAAAAATATAGAAATTGATTTAGGGTTAGTGGGATAAATGTATTTGGGGAAAAATAAGCTAAGGGCAACAATGGTCTTTTCATCTGTGATAATTCTTCGTTTTTTAGTCTACACAGTATTTTTTTAACATCCGTTCGACGAATTAACGGAGTTGACGGAATCAGTGTTAAAGCTATAAATTTTAAAAGTTTGAGTATTAAAATGAGTGCCAACGTTAGTCTGTGTATTTTTCTAGGTATCAAAATAGTTCGTGTATTAAACATCCAGATTTTGTAGAGTTCATGTAATTTTAAGCTTTTTTCCCTTTTTTATATGGAATGATTTTGAAAAATTGAAAATTTTCTGTTTAAATTAGAATAAGAATGATTGTAAAATCATAATTAGAATAAGAATGATTGAAAGTTTAGGGTATAGGTTTGTGATTTATAATATATAGTCACAAAATAGTTGCACTTTTGCGACCATTTTGAGACTGTTTTGCTACCATTTCAAATTTCATGAATTTTTTGATAAAATATTACGCGGCAATTTATCCCTCTTTCTTATTATTTGCGACCGATATCCGACTAACTAGAGACTCCTTTATTATTTAGTAAATTAAATGTTTTCACTTTCTCTTTCTCTTTCTCTTTCCCTTCTCATTCCTCGATTTCTTCTTGGTTCTCACCAAACAAATACTCTACAAAATTTATCTCTCTCCCATACCTCTCCTCCTTCGCCGGCGATTGACTCTCTCTCTCTCTCTCTCACGCTCTCGGCGCCTCACCTAACCTCGCCCCTCCTCTCTCTTACCGCCTCGCCCAGTCTCGCCGTGACTCTCTCTTGGCGGTCCCCTCTCTCGACTCCCTCTCTAATTTCAACCAAAATCTCTCAAGTCTAATAACCCAAGCCCTAATTCGAATTTCAGGTTGAGAAATTGGCAAGAGATGCAGAACGAATATGATTGTCTTCTTCGATTGTCTTCTTTTTCAACATGAAATTGGATTCTGGGTAAATTATTGTTCCAGAACTAATTAAAAGTAACCTTTGATTTTAACCAAATTCATTGTCACGGCATCTCTCAGTTTGGTATCTCTCATTGTCGATCTATCATTCTCAGGGTCTCTCTCTCTCTCTTAGGGTTCGTCTCATTCTCACGCTCACATCCACTATAATGGAATTCTTCTGTGCTCAGGTTCGTTATCGTTTCTGATTTTGGGTTTTTGGGTTTCTCGTTTGGTTGATGGAAATTCACATAATTCACATATTGTTGATAGACTTTGGTTGAGTAGCTAGATCTACATGAGAATTCATCTTTGTCGCCCTAAACCTAATACTTTTTGCCAAGTTTGCTCGAAAATTAGGCCTTTCTATCACTCACGAAAGTTATAGGCAAGAAAGGAAGTTTAGTTCAAGGCGAGGGGAACCATTCCAAAAATTAGATATGGCTACTTGGATCCACAAGAGTGGTAAAAAAGGAAAAAAAGATCCAACTATGTATATAGGTATCCACGAGTTAACTCAAAGATGCATAAACAAGGTAATTGCAAGTCAAGATTAAAGTTCTTATTAATAAGGTTGAGTTCAATTCGAAACTTTCTTCAATCAAGACAAGAACGTTGATGCATGGAATCTAAAGATGGTGCATTCTTACATTCAAACTCACTCGAATGCATTGTTTTGTTTCAATTTCTTAAAGTGATACTTTACAAGGAATGCTCATCATTGATCCTAATGCAATATGCAATGCACCCATATATACAAACTAGACTCAATCCTAAACAAGAAATGCAACTAGATGATTTCTTTTTGTATTTCAAAATCTAATTTTTTTTTGATTTTTTTTGTTTTTCTATGCCATATATGAATGCATGAGACTTAATATGCAAAATTCAAAATAAGAATAAAGAACACAATGTTAGATACCGGTCCCTTCCCCAAATTTTTTTTATACCGTCTCGGTGTGAAAAAAATTCAAGAGAGAGACCAAAAACGAAAACAAAATGCAAAGACTCAAAAGAAAAGAAACCATTTACAAGTTTGGAGTGATACCTTATAGACGAATGGAGATGACGAGAGTGATTAAGGGACCAAGGGAGACCATAATCAACATGTCAATTCCTCACACCCTTGTCTTGAAGTGCATGACCACTAGACCATCCTTTATTGATGTTTGTTTTGTGTCTCTAACTTGACAAATGATAGGCTTGGGAGGTCCCAAAGGCGCGTTTAACGTCACTAGCTTGACGGTTGCCACCTCATTTTTACTTCCTTCTTATATGTTTCTTTTGATTATATATCTAAGGAATCAAGATCACAAGAAAAGGGAAAAAATTAGCAACAAAAGAAAATAAAAAGGCTCTAGTCTCAAGAAGATTCAAAATCCTAATGATCAATGCTAAACCCCAATGGCAACGGTGCCAAATTGATAAAGGATTTTTGTTAAGTTCATATCAATTCCTCTATGCTTGTCATTGTTGTATAAGAGGTGTCGATCCATAGGGGTTAAGACTAATGCACTAGGAATGCATGAAACTTCTCAAGCAAGAGCAAATGGTTTATGGGGTTTTATGCTTTTAAATTAAGAAAGTAACATTCAAGAAAGAAAACAAAAGATAGAAGTGTTGGATCATGGATTAGACTATCAAAGAAATGATTAACAATCAAATAAGGGAAACATCGTATTTCCACCTGAAGTTTATGATATAGGTGTAGATCCACCTGAAGTTTGGACCTCGACACCGATCCCCCTAATTCGAAAGTTTGAGACGTATTTCCCCCCAATTTGAAACATCGAAACCTATTTACACATAGACGTTGGTTTTCTCGGTTTATAATTTAAACTAAAACCAAACCAGTTAAACCCGACACTAAACCAAATTGAAAACACATATTTAAACCCATAAGTAAACCGAGATTTATGATTTGCAAATTAGCCCCTTAAATTTATGATTTTGATACATTGTCACACAAAGTTGCTGATGTATAATTTCAGTATTTCTCTCTCTTTTTCCCTTCCTCGAAACCAACTCAAACCATCTTCTTCCTCGTCTTAAACTTTTTTAATTATTACATACATCTATTATTGGTCCTTACCCGATTTATTTCACACTGAGGACAGTGTGATTTAAGTCTGGGGGAGGATTACATCCCTTACTAACCACCACTTCTTTCATTTATGTTTGTATTTTGTATTTTTCGACCTTTTTCTTAAAATATTTTTAAGTTTTTCGAAAAGTATAGGAATAAGTTTTGAGGAATGATGAAAGGAATCCATGACGATAACCGACCACTGTTCTTCTACGCTATCTTCTAGTAACATGCTCTTTCGTAATTTGGTTCTATACTAGGCGGTAGCTAGAGTTTCTGTTAATGCGAAATCCCTAGAGGAATTTAGACAGTACAGATTAACTAGGATGGAATATGCTATCTCTATTTTATTTGGACTTAATCTTGACTTAATTTTCTCATCAAAGGTTTAGGCAAAGATAACGAATTATACATTCATGACGTACTTTTACCTTTTACCACTCTTTGTCGTACATGAATGGTCAGCTCATCTTTAGTTCGTATCCAACCCGAAACTTAATCTTTGTTCAAAACTCATGCAACTCTTTTTGTGACTTATGTGCTGTGCAAAAAACTTCTGTTTTCGGATGAAGGAGGAAGTGCAACATTTTTTACGCAAGAAGAAGTGACTGGAAGTTGTGGTGATCAATAGGTCCTTCTTCTCATGCTGTTTTGCATAATATCTCGCACCTTCTGGTAAAATTACGGTAACCCGAAACACTCTTATCTAAATGCCTTTAATACCTAGCCTCGATTGTCTTGGTTTAATCATTTTGATGAGAAACCCACGCCTATACTTAATGAATGTAGAGAACTAGTTTACCTGATTTTTGGATTTTGAGAGTTTATATTTCGTATGATGGATACCGTGGACTAGTGTTACGGGAACTTTGATATTCTCATATTTTACTTGTTTTAGCATGCATTCTACTTAGCGTTTTGAGTCACATGCATACATAATCATTGTTTTCCTTAGTGTTTTGGTATAAATTATAGTCTAGCTAGGTTGTATTAAGTTATAATGAGTCTTGCATCATTTGGAGTGTTTTATAGGTGTTTGGAGTCATTTTGGAGAAATTTGGAGTAATGGAGCAAAATGATCATTCCGAAGCGTCTGAAACAACTGGCAGGACGAAGGAATCTAGATCTGATTCAGCTTCAATGATCTTCATAAAAGTTGTAGAAAAGTGAGTTAGCTGACTATAGGAGGTGGTTTCAGATCATTCGGATATGTGGTTTGTGATATATGGCCGATTTACTGAGCGTATGTCTGTCTGGACGCCGAACGTTCGACCAACACCGGCCCACTTCCAACCGGTGTCTTTGCCCGGTGAAATCCATACCGACCAGACACGGCCCGGGATCACCGTCCGGTGCTGAACCTCAGCATGGACAGGGGAAATACCGGCCCACAGCACCGGCCAATGTCCACCCGGTGTCACAAGTCCCACACTCGGATTTAGCTTTGAACGTATTTATAGAAGTTGTATATAACTGAGTTAGTTAGTTGTCTTCTGGAGGTGGTGGCAAGTCATTCTTATCGGTGGTTTGAACGATACATCAGATTTAGCAGAGACATGTATGTATGGCGCCCAAACGAGTTATGCTCAAAGAAGCAATATCAAGCAAAGGAACTCCATACCGACCCTCACCCATCTGGTACACCCATCCAGTATGGAGCCCAGATGCGACCATGACCCAGATTTGATCGGATCAATACCCGGTTTATCCCGGGTTGACCCGGTTCGCCCAAGACCTCTTTAAATACTCCAAAACCTAATTTTCTTGATAAGTCTTTTTCTCCGAAGGGCTGGGCACAATCCAAGCTCTCTTTTGGAGGGATTTTGATTGCTCTTCATAACAAATGCCACTCTAGAGAAGATTTCTTCAACTCTATATTTTATTTATGCAATTTTCTTATTTTTTATGTCTTTTTCTCTTTTGTTCTTCATGTTCTTTAGATTTTAGACTTTTTGTTGGATCATGGTTTGCCTGATTTGGATGGTTTGTTGATTGATTTGTGTTGCTTATGTTCTTAATCCTTGCTTTCTTTCCTTATTTAGTGTCATTAATGCTAGATTTAGCTTGAGAAACTTAAATCTAGATCAAAGGGAAAATCATGCACACCAAGTGTTTGATGAAATTCCCAAAGAACAAAATAAGGGATTTGCATATCTTAGCTTATGAGAATGGATGTCTAAGGTGTATTTTGGTTAATAGAACTTGTAATTAATGCTTGTTAATCATCAAATCACAAATGAGAATTTGATTCTTGATTAAGTGATTAACAAAGGGATTAAGACCATGAGAATGGATTAGTTTTGTTTAAGTGTTCTAGGCCTAAGGAATGACATAGATTGTGTGCATTAGTGTCATGAATGATGATGATTTGGATTGCATCTTATTATATCCTTCACATAGGTTGATCTTAAGGCTAGTTTAGATTGATAGATCAAAATTAGAGCTTAAGCATTTTACGTCCGAGAGGTGTTCGATGAAATGCTTGAACCAAGCCTTTTGTGAGCTTTTCACACCCTAGCCAATGAGAGTTGATGTCTAGGGTGATTAGTAAACTAATTGGAATTTGAGATTAATGCTCATTGATTATCTAATTGCAAACGAGAGGTTATGTCAATTAGGTGATTAGTGAAGTGATTAGTGCCATGAGAATGGATTAGTCATATTTGTGAATTACATGTTCTAGGATAGTGTTTAATGCAATCTTTATCATCATTATTTGATTGTTAATCATTCATTTGCTTGTTTAATCCATGAACAAACATTTATATCTTTGTTTTCTTTCTTGCATTTTACTTTCTTAGTTTAAAATCATAAAAATATAAAATTCCAAAACATTTGTTCTAGCTTAAGAAGTTTCATGCATTCCTAGTGCATTAATCTTTACTTCTATGGATTGACACCTCTGATGCTAAAATGACAAGCATAGAAGAATTGATATGAACTTAACAAAAATCCTTTATCAATTTGGCGTCGTTGCCGGGGAGGTTTAGCATTGATCATTGAGATTTTGAATCTTCTTGAGACTAGGGCCTTTTTATTTTCTTTTGTTGCTAATCTTTTCACTTTTCTTGTGATTTTCATGAAGGGAGTAAAAATGAGGAAGCAACCGTCAAGCTAATGATGTTCAAAGCGCCCTTGGGGACTTCCCCAAGCTTATACCTCGTCGAGCTTGAGACACAAAACAAGCACGAATAAAGAGGACCACGATCCTCAGTAAAAAAGGATGGCAAATTTGGGTTGGATCGGTCTAAGAATGGTCTCTTGTGTCCAGGTCGTGGTGTGTGATGAAAGGAGGGTTTGATCCACAACTTGTCACACTCCTCTCCTCCTCGATCCAATTACAAGGTATGATTTTCACTCCATTTCATTGTCAATATATTGCATATTTTTACCTTCCCCTAGACTTTTGTTGCACCGGGACGGTGAAATTCAAGTTTAGGGGAGGGGTTTGTGTCATTTGACCTTGTGTTTTATTTTCTTATCTTCCCTTTTGCATACTTGAGTCTCACACATATCATTCATCCTCAAAAATTTTGAAAAAGTTTGAAATTTTTAGAAAATGAAATCATTTAGTTGCATCCCAGTTTGAAGCCGCAGTTTAGGGGAAGGATTTAGTCTAGATTTCATGTAGGGTGCATTGCATATTGCATTGGGAGAAACGATGATCCATGTAGAGTACCATTTTAAGAGGTTGATTCAATGCCCTCGTTGCTAGTTATTTGATGCTTTTGATCTCGTGTTTGAAATCAAGGATGAACCATATTTTGATCTCGCGTTTCATCATAAGGGTCTTAGCTAAAGCAAGTTTTGATTTGATTCCAATCCTACTTAAGTGAAAACCTTAATTTTGACATTGAAATTATCATGTTCATGCATGTCATAGTGAGTTCATGGTTACCACATACATATTTGGGCTCTCTTATTTTTGTCACAACTCTGTTGCTAGCCCAAATAGCTGATTCCCCTCATTGGAGCGGTTAACCATACCTTTAACCTACCCTCCTTTCAAGCCAAAATCTTCAGTGTGCGAATGTAAGGCCTAATTTTTTGAATAAGCTTGACAAAAGTGTTGAGTTTAGGGCGATAAGGATAGGTTTGCATGTAGATCTAGCCCAACATCAAGGGTTACACTAGGTTAAGCTCGTTGGAAAGGGAAGTTTCAGGTTTGGTATGAATAAAACTGTGTGACTAATGGGATTGTGGATGAGAAGGAAGTGAGTTTAAAAGAGAGAACGTGAAGGTGAAAGGGGAATGCAATATTGTGATGTGGTTGGTGCAAGTTAATGAGATTAGCTCTTAGCAATAGTTATAGCCTCATAAAGTTCAATGAAAAAGGAAGAAGCCAAAAATTGTCTACGACATCAAATGATGAAAGATGAGGCAAGGCAAAGAAAAAGAAAGAAAAGAAATTCCCCAAGTGAGAAGAGATGAAGTGGAAGAAGAAGTAAACGTATGGGACATGAAGGCAAAATTGCCTTATGGGAAAAGGGTAGCTTAGGTTTTGGGCTTCATGGGTAGAGATGCTAGGGTTAGAGACATTTTAGGCATTGGGTAGATGTAAGTCTATTCTTGTATTGTATGCATAGATTGCCTTTTACTCTTAACATTTTGCTAAAGCTTTCTCATTCATTGAGAGATCCCTTGCATCGGAATAATCTCATACATTTGAGATCATCTTAATATCAAGACCTTTACCCTAGCCAAATGAATTCACTTGATTTGCATGAACATTATTCACTTGAACGATTAAATGAATGTCAGAGGATTGGATGATATGAGTGCTTGTGCATGTTGAGATTTGAGCTTGATTCTTGTAGGGAAGGATATGGCTAGCTCTTTTTGAGTAGACTTGTTTGATCGCATCTTAGAGCTAGAAACTTGGACATTGAGTTTGAATTCTTTTAATGGTACTTGTGGATTTGAGCTCCCATTTTCAAACCTCTCTCTCACCTTGTTCTTGTTTGTTTGCTTGAGGACAAGCAAATGAATAAGTTTGGAGAAGTTGATATTATCATATTTTACTTGTTTTAGCATGCATTCTACTTAGCGTTTTGAGTCACATGTATGCATAATCATTGTTTTCCTTAGTGTTTTGGTATAAATTATAATCTAGCTAGGTTTCTAATATATCATGGTTTTTACCCGTTTTAGACCATGATATAAGTCATTTTTATAGACTATTTCTAGTATTTTGGAGTCTTTTAGAGTCTTAGGTACGTTTGGAGCATTATTGGAGATATTGAAGCATTTTGGAGCTTTTTGGAGCCAAGCAGAGATCATGTAGCTGAGACACCGATTTGATGCCTGAGTATCGATCGATACACTTATGGTATCGATCGATACCCGTCGAAGAAACAGAAGGATCGTGACTTTTCTGAAGATTTGAGAAAATGCAAATTGCCCCAGAAGACTTTATTATTTACAAGAAATCCTAGAACGTGTCTTACGTTATTTATTAAGTTTTTCAGCCACTTTGGTGAACGACGCTTCATACACGCTTTATTCTATTCTGGTTTTGTGAGAGAGCTTTCTGAGGGAGACAAGTCTGAAACTCTGTTCGTCCGAGAAAAGATTTTGAACCCCTGTTTTACTCTCTTTCTTATTATTTATTCAGTGATTTATTTAAACATGTTTATTGTTTCAATTTCCATGACTGAGTAGATCTTTTGTTATTTTTAGGGTTCTCATAAAGGATTTCTTTGAATGCTAGGTTAATTAGTTGGTTAGGATTCATAATCTAAATTAGTTCTTCACCATAGGTTGTTCTTAAAGCTAATTCTAGATTGATCACTTGGAACTTATATCTTAGGTTAATCGATTCGGCACGACAGTGCAATTGAGAAACCTGATAGAACTTAGGGTGAGCAAAATAACTATTCGCAAAGAGATTTGGTTTAGTTGTTTTGTGAACAAATCAAACTTGAACTAAAAGGTGGTTTAGACTTTAGGATTCGCAAAGAGATTTAGAATTCTAGGATTTAGACTTAGATAATTCTCGCAATGACAGTTGGTTAATTATACTTTAGTGATTTGAGTTCAAGAACCGTGCGTAACCTGAACCATAATTAGTTAGTTTATCCGCATTCATTGATTTCCTGAGAAATACCCCTAACCTATCTACTTTCCAATCGAATTACAACTTGTTTAATTTAGGTATTTGCTTTCAATTCCATTGATCACTTAGCTTAATTCAACCCTTAAAATCTATTGTGTGTTTTCTTGAGTCTCTGTGGATTCGACCCCTAAGTATTACAATCGACAAAGCTTTAGTATTTTTAGGGTATTAATTTGACCTTATCAAATTTGGGGCCGTTGCCGGGTCTCTTAATTCTCCATTAGATTTTAGTATAGAATTTTTACTAAGCCCATTTATCGATCGACACCACCCAGTATCGGTCGATACTCGTCGACTAAGTTTGTTGATATCGATCGACACCACCCAGTGTCGGTCGATACTCATTTTTTTTTGTTACTTACGTGCCTTGTCTAGTGTGTTTCAGGTGTATGCCCACTCGCGAAACCAGGAGGAATAAGAGCACTCATCTAGTTGATCTTTCCAATAAGGAGCTAGCAAATTTGGAACGTGCAAACATGAAAGCAAAGAAGCCATCAGAGATGAACAATCCAGTGGTATTGATTCGTGATGATGATGGAGTTTAGAGAGACCAAGAGGGTCAATTGTGCAATGAGAGAGGGAAGCGAGTTGATGAATCTGGAAACATCATTGTCCCTGCAGTTGCTGTGAATGTTGGGAATGATGTGGTTAATCGTGGTAGAACAATCGGTGAGTACAACACGCCTGATCAGTTCTATGCTAATCGATCAGCGATTCGCCCTCCATCGATCGACACCAACCTGAAGAAACGACACATGAGCCTTGTGTCGATCGACACCAATCTGGTATCGGTCGACACCCCTCCCAGACTGAGATAGAAATTGAGAAAACATCGAAGATTGCTGAGGAGAGGGTTTACAAGCCTAAGGTGCCATATCCTTTACCACCTAGACATCTCAAAAATCCCATTACTGCAGAGAAGTTGCTCGCTTTTTAGAAGATGGTAAGGAGGATTCCCCATACGATATCTTTTAAAGAAGCTTCGGAAAACCGTCCTTTACTTGGTCACTTCCGAGATTGCAGAGAAACTCTAGAAGAGATCGAGGCACTCTTCATCAAAGCAAGAAGCACACCACCACCAATGAAGCAATTGACTAAGAGGGAAGACCCATGAAAATTTCCAGTTCCATGCTCTACCTTTGGAGTTGAATTCAAAGAGTCTCTCGTTGATACATGGTCTAGCGTCAATGTCATGTCAAAGGCAATTGCAGAGAGGCTGAAAATTTGTGATATTAGATCTACTCAGATGTCTCTTGTATTCGCTAACTCTTCCACCTCAGTTCCATATGGTACAATCCCTGATTTGCTGGTTAAAGTAGGAAATTGTCTGGTTCCTACTGATTTTCAGGTTGTGGAGATGATTGCAAGATCTAGTACCCCTTTGATTCTTGGAAGACCGTTCATGGCTACAGTTGGTGCAATTATAGATACGCCCAGTAAGAGAATCTCGTTCTCATACATTGACAAGGAGGTCTCCTATAAAGTCATTCCTTCTAGAAGAGCTCCCAAACATATCTCTTGCATCATTGTTGTCACAGGAGAGACTTATGAGTCTTATGATGAGCCAACTGTCTTAGACATTTTAGATGGTCCTTCTATCATCACCAAGAAAGACATCAAAACGGCTAAGGCAAAGAAGAAGGTGAAGAAAAAAAGAGTCGAGAGTGCTACCCATGTGACCTTAATCCCTCAGAAATGTGATGGAGATTCGATTGAATATAAGGTGAAGTACATGGGAACTTCGAAACCATTATCTAAGGTTAGAGCTATTCTCACTCTAGAGCTGAAAGAGAAAGGAAAGAATGTTGTTAAGGCACTACAAGAAAACACCCTTTTTGCAACGAACGATATCGTTGTAAAATCGTTGCAAAAGAGGCTTTGCATCGAATTTGCGACGAAAACGAGATCGTCGTTAACTGATCGTCGCAAACCACTAATCGTCGTAAATTCGTCGGGAAAGTACGAGGGAAAAAAATTCGTCGCTAAATCGTTGCTAAATTTCCGTCGTAAAATCGTCGTAAATATTACATCGAAATTACGACGAATATAAATACGTCGTAAAAACGATGGAAATTCGAAGGGAAATATTTCATTGGTAATTCGATGGCAAAAAATTGTCGTCGTTAATTCGTTGCTAATCAATCGTCATAAAATTGTTGCTAAATAATCGTCGCAACATCGTTGCTAGTAAATTGTCGCAAAATCGTTGTTAAATAATCGTCGCAACATCGTTGCTAATAAATCGTCGTATAATCGTTGTAAATTAGCCACGATTTTATGACGATTAATTTAGCAACGAATCAACGAGGATTAGTGTTTACCATCGAATTAACGACGATTCTATAAATGATTTTAATTATTATTTTTAAAAATTTATTAATTTCGAAATTATAAAATAAACTTTTTAAAAATAATATATAATAAAATTTTATTAAAAAAATATTATAATCTGTTACAAAAAAAAAGCAAAATTAGAATTCGAAATCCTAAATCTAAATAACTATATCGTAATCGTCGAGATTCACATCGTCTTCGGGACGTCTCGACGAACCGGATGTGCATGCCGCTGCCTCTGCCACTGCCGCTGCCGTTGCATCTGCCTCTGCTCGGAGTCTTCGCTTTTCCCGTAGCATGGCCTGCATTGTCGGGTTCCCTGTTGCCAAGATGTCGAAGAGTTCGTCATTTTGCGTAGCATCCTGTTCAACCCGCTGCTGAAGACTCGCAATCTTCGCCTGATATGCCTGAGACTCGGTCTCAACCCGATCCTGAAGACTCGTAATCGTGGCACGTAACACGACTGGATCATCTTCTGGCGATCGTCGTCGTGGAGCATATGAAGAAGCAGCCGAGACATCTCGAATAGATCCCATCCCGACAACCTTCCCCTTTCGCTTAGGGGCAACCTATATTTAAATTTACAATTAGAAATTTTTAAAAAATCAAAAACTAAAAATTAATAAGTACTAACTATTCTATATACCTGCTCGAAGATCCGGTCAATATCGGGTGTGGTCAACCCTCCAGACATGACCGACGAACCATCTGGAGATAGCTGTTGAGAGAGCTGTGTCTCTCGTTCGGTGACTTTGGAAGTCACCTCATTGAAGATGTGCTCGGCAGTCTCGGAAACAAAAGAACCATCCTTCTTCAGGTGCGTCCGCTCAAAAACCTTGGTCATAGGAGGGAGTACACCTCCGTCTTCGGCGGCCTAAAGAAAACAACTATGTTATTGACGAAGTAAATTAAATAAATAAATTAATTTAAATATATTTAATTACCATCTGTAGACGAACACCTGCAAAAGATGTTTGCCCAGCTGTATGAGGCAGAGCCTTGAGTCTCCCGTCCGAATCAACGGTGTTGCGGGAAGCCGAACACTTCTCAGCAGTTACGATGGATTTCGGATCCATCCAATACCGCACCAAGCCGTCCCAAACAGCTTTATCCATGTGCAGGGGCTTTGCTTCATCGCCAGCCTTCTTCCATGCTTTCTTCCACTCACCAACCACGCCTTGGATACGAAACTTCACCCTCTCGAGAAATAAAGTTTCAACCTCGCCATGAAGCGAAAGATCCCAGTGATATTTTTGCTGCATGAGAAACAAAAATAATTACATATTTTATAAAATTAAATTAAATATATATTTAAATATAATTAAAATAATTATGGGATAATTTTTTTTTTTTCCATACGTACCGCAAACATCTTGAACCATGTCTCCTTGACGTGTAGAGGAAGCTGGGTAAAATTGGTATGCGGCTTGATAAAATAAGACTTGATGATGTCGGAAACGGTGCGTCCAACTTTGGATTCAACTCCAAACCTGAAACAAAAAATTATAAAATTTAGAATTGTTAGAAATAAATATAAATATGTAATAATAAATGTAAAAAATATATATTTATATATATTACCATTCCGACCCGTCAGTATGATCCGGATCTAATCTTTTAAGCCTATGACGGCCCGGCTGCGCAAGCAAATCAAGAACCGTCATGTGTGCATATGGGGCCGGGGCATGGCCTCCAGGTTGCGGAATCTGAGGTGGTTGTGGAGGCGGCGGAGCACTCTGTGGATGCGTCACCGGGACGAAATCCGTGTCTGTAGCCTCAGAAGACACGGGCACCCCGGTACCCGAAGCATCACCAATCTCTCTCAAAAACTGAGCGTAATGTGCACGACGCTGGCCCATCTACATAATAATAAAAAACAATTACTATCTATAAACATCCGGGCAGTCTGCTAATTATTTTCGCAAAAAATTACTATATAAAAAAAATTATCTATATTAATTAATTAAAAACATTTACAAAACAAATTTACCTTTTTCGCAAGAAATTCAATAGGAAGTTATGATTAGAATTTTTTTTTGATTTGTTTGTAAATGAAATCGAGAGGAACTGGCGTGTATATATAAGATTACTTGTCGTCGCTAAATCTTCGTAATTAGCGACGATTTCGCGAAGAATCGTCGCTATATCGAGGCAATCAAACCGTAGCTAATTCGTTGCTAACTTTGCAACGATTTTGTGACATTCAAACACGCGGGAGTTTAGTTGACCGACACGCGGTATATTTAATGACAAATCGTGGCTAAATCGTCGCAACCTTGCATCAATTTTGTGACATTCAGTGTTTGCGACGATTTAGCCACGATTAGTTCAATTCGTTGCTAAATCGTCGCCAATTTCCATCGAATTAGTGAGGATATTTGTAAAATCTGTTTTAGGGTTTAGGGTATAGGTACAAAATTGTAACGTCGATTACAACGTTCCATAAACAACTTGATATGTTTACTGTAAATACAAATTCATGAAATTATCAATAAGTTCATCGATATTGAAATTATACGTTAGAGATTATTAATACAATGATTCAGTTTGTGGATATTACTGTGATTGACCGAGTTTTCATTTTCGGACAATTCCCTAAAGTCACGATCAATTTCATTGAAAGATGCATAATACAATGAGATTGTAATACGTTAGGGTTTAGGGTTTAGGGTTTAGGGCAAAGGGTTTAGGGTTTAGGGTTTATGAACGAGTCATGGCTAAATCGTCGCAAATTTGCATCGACTTTGTGACATTCAGTGTTTGCGACGATTTAGCCACGATTAGTTCAATTCGTTGCTAAATCGTCGCCAATTTGCATCGAATTAGTGAGGATATTTGTAAAATCGGTTTTAGGGTTTAGGGTATAGGTACAAAATTGTAACGTCGATTGCAACATTCCATAAACAACTTGACATGTTTACTGTAAATCCAAATTCATGAAATTATCAATAAGTTCATCGATATTGAAATTATACGTTAGAGATTATTAATACAATGATTCAGTTTGTGGATATTACTGTGATTGACCGAGTTTTCATTTTCGGACAATTCCCTAAAGTCACGATCAATTTCATTGAAAGATGCATAATACAATGAGATTGTAATACGTTAGGGTTTTGGTTTTAGGGCAAAGGGTTTAGGGTTTAGGGTTTATGAACGAATCGTGGCTAAATCGTCGCAAATTTGCATCGACTTTGTAACATTCTTATTTTGCGACGATTTAGCCACGAATAGTAATAATTCGTTGCTAAATCGTCGCAAATTAGCGACGATTTAGCGACGATTTCTTTGAAATCCCCTAAACCCCAAACTAAATCCCATTTCCGATCACCACTCATTTCCCACCGTTGTTGGGGCAATTAATAAATTACATGACACATAAACACATATGTCTCATAATTTATTAATCGCCGCACTTACGGCGGAAAATGAGTGGAGATCGGAGATGGAATTTAGTTTGGGGTTTAAGGGATTTCATAGAAATCATATCACTTAAATTTCACAATAATTACTCGATCACAATATTATATTATTACATTAAATTCACAATAATTACTAGCTAGCGCGGTCACTCTGATTCATTTTCGGACGAAGAGTAGTACACATCCGTTTCTTGATCATCTGGTTCATCACTTTCTTCGAACTCATCTTCCTCATCTTCTTCCTCTGTATCGTCTGGGAGATATTCAACTTGCCTGTTTTGAGGATCTATCAAAAGGATATCTTCATTGCTCTCATTTAGTTCTGGCATATCAGAGGAATGATCTTGCTGCATTGGTAGTTCCTCATCAACCCCCACAATTCGACCCCTCGGAGAAACTTTTATAACTGATAACTATGAGATACGGGTGGTGCGAACTCGCGGATATGGAACAAAGCTGACTTGTTCTGCTTGTGATGCTATGATAAATGGCTCATACTTATTGTAACGTCGTGATTGGTTGACATCTACTGCCCCAAATTTGTTCTTACGGACGCCGCGATCAACTTTTGGATCGAACCAGTCGCATTTGAACAGAACGCATTTCAAACCTAAGCAACCAGGGTACTCAACTTCAATTATGTCTTGCAACACTCCATAAAAATCTATTTCGCCCCGCACACATACCCCGTAGTTGGCAGTAGCTCTTTGATTTCCGTATTTGAATGTATGAAATATATATCCGCGTGTGCAATACATGGGTGCACTCGTTATCTTCGATATGGGGCCTTTTATTAAGTCATGGAACCAGAGTGGATATGCGGTATCCCCATACTCGACCTATATCATTAATTAATTTAATTAAAAAGTAATCAAAATATGTATTAGGTTAATTGTCCAAGTTAGTACTTAAAATTCTACGTACTTGCGTCTTCAACCACGGGGCAAAATGTTGATCTTTACGCTTGTTGATTTCATCGTCTGAGATTCCTTCAATGACTTCTCGGACTTGCCTAACAAATTCACTGCATACAAAAGTATTTGTAATTGGTATAAAGCTAGCATATATATAATTTAGCCATATATATAAGACGTATGTTTATACACTTACGTCTCAAATTGACTAACTTCTTCGCAATTTAAGAGGATATACGTTTGTGCACTATGATGGTCTTTTTCATTGGCAAACCAAACTGACTTCACTCTTCCACATAATCGACCGATTGAAGAAAAGATATCTGGGACACCTTCATTAGCATATCTTCGGCCTACACCTCCATCATCATATCGCCGTCCTGCCCTTTTCCGTGTGCGAACCTTCGAGCCAAAATAGTACCCCGTGAAGTGAGAAGTTTCTTCTGTTAAACTTCCTGCTACTATTGACCCTTCAACTTTGGCTAGATTTTTAGCCTTCCGCTTCAAATGTCCCATGAATCGCTCGAATGGGTACATCCATCGATACTGCACAGGTCCCCCAAGTTCTGCTTCGTGAGGTAGATGAATATGTAGATGTTCCATAACATCAAAAAGGCTGGGGGAAATATTTTCTCCATGTTGCACAACAAAATAGGAATACTAGCATCAAGTTGTGCAATAACATCTTGTGACAAAGTACGGGTACAAAGATCCCGAAAAAACCATCCAATGCCTGCAATTGCTTCGTGTACATTTCCTGGTAGAAGTTCAGCAAATGCAAAAGGAAGTAGTCGTTGCATAAAGACGTGAGAGTCATGACTCTTCATCCCGGAAAACTTTTGGCCATTCTCAACACATTTAGCTAAATTAGATATGTACCCGTCCGGGAACTTCACATCAGATGTCGCCCATTTGAAAAAAGCTGACTTTTCTTCCGCACCCACTCGAAATATGGGGATATGTGCTTTCCCATTGCTTGTAATATGTAACTCATTCCGACAACAAAGATCATGCAAGTCTAACCTTGACTTACCGCTGTCTTTAGTCCTTCCACGCACGTTTAACAATGTATGCATGATGTTATCAAAATTTTTTTTCTCAATGTGCATGACATCCAAATTGTGTCTAAGCAAATGATCCTTCCAATACGGAAGCTTCCAGAATATGCTTTTCTTATGCCAATTGTGATGCTCCCAATATCCATCCGGCATATTAGCTGGAGTGTGCCAATTTCCACCACGATTGACTGTTTCCAATGCACCATAATGATCAATTTCTGCTTCTAGATCTTCCTCGGAAATATAAACAGGAGGAGGAACACGAAGAGTTTTTTTCTTTCTAAACAACCGCTTATTTCTTCGATATGCATGATGAATCGGTAGAAATCGGCGGTGACAATCAAACCAACTTGTTTTCCGACCATGTTTCAATTGAAACGCATCTGTCCGATTGAGACAATATGGACAAGACAATCGCCCATGCGTAGTCCAACCTGATAACATCCCGTACGCAGGGAAGTAGCTTATTGTCCACATAAGCACCGCACGCATTGTAAAATTTTTTTTCCTTGCAAAATCATATGTCCGAACCCCGGTATACCACAACTGCTCCAATTCCTGTATCAGAGGCTGCAAAAACACATCAAGGGAACGCTTCGGATGCTTCGGACCTGGTACTAAAATACTCAAGAATAAAAATTCCCTTTGCATGCACATATCTGAGGGTAGGTTGTAAGGCATTAGGATTACTGGCCATAAAGAATATTGCCTACCAGACATACCAAATGGACTAAATCCATCTGTGCAAAGACCAAGATACACATTACGTTTCTCTCTAGCAAAGTCTGGATGTACCGTCTTAAAGTGTTTCCACGCTTTTGCATCTGAAGGATGAGTAACCTCCTCATCTGTTTGCAAATGATCTACATGCCATCTCATCGATGCAGCTGTCCTCTCAGACTGATACATTCTTTTTAATCTATCAGTTATAAGAAGGTACCACATCCGCTAGAACGGTACCTTACTCCGACCAGTACCTTGCGACTTATATCTTGGCTTATGGAAAAATCGACATTCCAGCAACTTATCATCATCTTTCCAAAAAAGCATGCAATTGTCAACACAGACATCTATCATCTCAGAAGGCAACCCAAGACTATAAACCAGCTTATGTATCTCATAGTAAGTTTCAGCAGCTAAATTGTCCTCTGGAAAATACTCTTTAATCAAATCAGCCCAATCATCCATGCAAACCTCAGCTAAGTTATGATTAGTTTTAATAGTCATCATCCTAGCCGCCAACGACAATTTAGAATGTCCTTCTCTACATCCATCGTAGAGTGGCTGATTTGCAGCATCTAGCATATCATAATTTTTTTTTGCATCTAGATTGGGTTCCTCATCATGATGATCATGTGCAAATGTACTTACGGTTTCATGAAATGCATCCGTAACCATGTCATGAATCCTATCATTATCTTCACCATGCTGCTCCGCATGATCATCAAATTGATTAAAATTATTTGACTCATCAAAATTCGATGCTTGATAATTGCTACTACTACTAGCTGCATTTCCCCCATGACCCTCTCCATGATAATACCATATATATTAATGCGGCATAAACCCTCTATTTAATATATGCGACCACACCTTCGAGATAATGATAAATTTCCTATTCAAGCATTTGGCACAAGGACAGTACATCTTACCACTGATAATCGTATTATGTATACTTCCTGCCTGATGCATGAATCCCTCCACCCCATCACTGAACTCCTTTGTTAGCGATCCCTCTGAATCAAGACGATTATACATCCATCTTCTAATTTCGTATATTGACATTTTTTGTTGGTCAAAAAGAAGTAAATGTTTCTGAATATAAAATTTTTATTATGAAGTTGGCCACTATATATAGATTTTTATTTTTATTACCATCGAATTACCTACGATTTTACATCGATTTCACATCGATTTTACAACGAATATAAAAATGTTTACATCGACTTTACAACGATATTAAACATGTTTACCTAACCGAACACCGTGAGCTTAAAACGTGCTCACCTAACTTATTAATCGTTGGGAAATCGATGTAAAGTTCAACTTATAATAATCATTGCTAATTCGTGGGTAATTTTACGACGATATTGCAACGTTTATACAAACCTCGGTAAATCATCGCTAAGTTACAACGATTTTACGACGATTTTGATGATCGTCGTAATGTCGTCGGTAATCGTTGTCTAATCGTCGCTAATTCGCGACGATTTTACAACGAAACTTTTCGTCCCAAGTTTGCGACGATTTTACGACGTCTTTTAGAATCGTCGTAAATTCGTCGCAAAACCGATGGCAATTTGCAACGAAATAAAATCGTCGCAAAAAATCGTTGCAAATTGCCTGTTTTCTTGTAGTGAGGGTATGTTGAGCAGAATTCTGAAGCTGGAAATGTCAAGTTGTGGAGCTTGTTTTGGAGCAAGTTCTCATTCTTATCCTGACTGATCGTCCGTAAAGTCAAGCTCGTGACGTAAAACAAGCGCTTGGTGGGAGGCAATCCACTGGTGAGTCTGTACATAAGTCTTTTATTTTTGAATTTTTCGTTTTTGTGTTTTCGTGTGAAACAGATGAAAAGGGTCTGTGTCGACCGATACCATCACTGGTATCGATCGACACCATGAGAAACAGACGTTGCATCGACCAATGGTCCTTGTATCGATCGACACCAGTAATGGTATCGGTCGATACCCAACGCGCATGTAACTTCTCTGATTTTCACGTCTCCACTCAGCTATTTTGGTTTCTTTTACCGACTCTAGACTTGATAACACTAGGGACAATGTTGTTTAAGTCTAAGGGAGGTAGTTGCTGACAGCGTTTTTGTTTTTCTTAGAGTTAAAAAAAATAAAATAACCTGTTGGAGATTATGATCTTGTGCTTGAATCTATTGTTCTGATTTTGCTTTTGAGTGACCAGTGTTACAGGATCAGTTCTAGATCGACTAATGAAAAATCCATAGGCTGACCAGAAGACTAGAAAACACCCATGTCTCCAGCTGAGTTCTTCTAAAACCTGAGCCAAAATTTTGCACTTCATCGATACAGTTGATGTTTACAGGGCTTGATTCATCATTCATATCTGACAAAAGAATCCATGTGTAGAAAGTAATGGTATTCCTCTCCCTTGTTATAAGTAAAAGCATAAAAAGATGAAATGATTTTCTTCTGAGTAGACGGTTAGGAAAATTTCCTGCGATCCCATTATTTTACTTGGAAGAAATGATCACACAAAGGTTGAAAGCGAGGTTAGAAAAATTTTCTGTGATACCATTATTCGCCTACACCTTTGATACGTAGAGAGGGAAGAACCAGAGATTTGGTGGTAAACACCATCAATACTCGCGTCTCAAACCTTAATATGAATATGCAAGAAAAGGTGATGTGAAATAAGTCTAGGGGAGAGGAAATAATACCAAAAAATGTAAAAATTGGGTGGTTCTTTTGTCATGATATTGTATGGGAAAGAGTCTAGAAGGTTCTTGGCATTGATCACAGCGATGAAACTAGCGATGAGGGCTTTATTGGATAATGTTGCGAAATTATGTGTGTAGTCTGGGAAGCTGCGAATGTCTACGGAGAAGTATATGGTGGTTAGATTTGGAACTGGTTAGGTGATATGTTGAGCACTAAGGAAACCATTTAATGGTACTTGTGGATTTGAGCTCCCATTTTCAAACCTCTCTCTCACCTTGTTCTTGTTTGTTTGCTTGAGGACAAGCAAATGAATAAGTTTGGAGAAGTTGATATTATCATATTTTACTTGTTTTAGCATGCATTCTACTTAGCGTTTTGAGTCACATGTATGCATAATCATTGTTTTCCTTAGTGTTTTGGTATAAATTATAATCTAGCTAGGTTTCTAATATATCATGGTTTTTACCCGTTTTAGACCATGATATAAGTCATTTTTATAGACTATTTCAAGTATTTTGGAGTCTTTTAGAGTCTTAGGTACGTTTGGAGCATTATTGGAGATATTGAAGCATTTTGGAGCATTTTGGAGCCAAGCAGAGATCATGTAGCTGAGACACCGATTTGATGCCTGAGTATCGATCGATACACTTATGGTATCGATCGATACCCGTCGAAGAAACAGAAGGATCGTGACTTTTCTAAAGATTTGAGAAAATGCAAATTGCCCCAGAAGACTTTATTATTTACAAGAAATCCTAGAACGTGTCTTACGTTATTTATTAGGTTTTTCAGCCACTTTGGTGAACGACGCTTCATACACGCTTTATTCTATTCTGGTTTTGTGAGAGAGCTTTCTGAGGGAGACAAGTCTGAAACTCTGTTCGTCCGAGAAAAGATTTTGAACCCCTGTTTTACTCTCTTTCTTATTATTTATTCAGTGATTTATTTAAACATGTTTATTGTTTCAATTTCCATGACTGAGTAGATCTTTTGTTATTTTTAGGGTTCTCATAAAGGATTTCTTTGAATGCTAGGTTAATTAGTTGGTTATGATTCATAATCTAAATTAGTTCTTCACCATAGGTTGTTCTTAAAGCTAATTCTAGATTGATCACTTGGAACTTATATCTTAGGTTAATCGATTCGGCACGACAGTGCAATTGAGAAACCTGATAGAACTTAGGGTGAGCAAAATAACTATTCGCAAAGAGATTTGGTTTAGTTGTTTTGTGAACAAATCAAACTTGAACTAAAAGGTGGTTTAGACTTTAGGATTCGCAAAGAGATTTAGAATTCTAGGATTTTGACTTAGATAATTCTCGCAACGACAGTTGGTTAATTATACTTTAGTGATTTGAGTTCAAGAACCGTGCGTAACCTGAACCATAATTAGTTAGTTTATCTGCATTCATTGATTTCCTGAGAAATACCCTGAACCTATCTTCTTTCCAATCGAATTACAAATTGTTTAATTTACGTATTTGCTTTCAATTCCATTGATCACTTAGCATAATTCAACCCTTAAAATATATTGTGTGTTTTCTTGAGTCACTGTGGATTCGACCCCTAAGTATTACACTCGACAAAGCTTTATTACTTTTAGGGTATTAATTTGAGCTTATCAGTTTCATTAAGTCCTAATGAGTCTTGCATCATTTGGAGTGTTTTATAGGTGCTTGGAGTCATTTTGGAGTAATGGAGCAAAATGATCATTACGAAGCGTCAGAAAGAACTGGCAGAACGAAGGATCCCCGGTCTGAGTCAGCTTCAATGGTCTTCATGAAAGTTGTAGAAAGGTGAGTTAGCTGACTACATGATGTGGGTTTAGGTCATTCGGATAGGTCATTCGGATATGGCCGATTTACTGAGAGTATGTCTGTCTGGCCGCCAAACGTTCGACCAACAACGGCCCACTTCCAACCGGTGTAATCCATACCGACCAGCCAATGGCCCGGCATCACCGTCCGGTGCTGAACCTCAGAATATACAGGGAAAATACCGGCCCACAGCACCGGCCAATGTCCACCCGGTGTCACAAGTCCAAATTCATCGTCATCGTCTAAACGATCATTCCAAATGAAGAATCTACACTCGGATTTAGCTTCTAAGATCTTCATATAATTTGTAGCTAACTGAGGTAGCTGTCTTTTGGAGGTGGTGGCAAGTAATTCCGATCGGTGGTTTGAAAGATACATCAGATTTAGCAGAGACATGTCTGTCTTGCGCCCAAACGAGTTATGCTCAAAAAAGCAATATCAAGTAAAGGCACTCCATACTGACCCTCACCCATCCGGTAAGGAGCCCATATGTGACCACGACCCATATTTGACCGAGTCAATATCCGGTTTGTCACGGGTTGACCCGGTTCGCCCAAGACCTTTTTAAATACTCTAAAACTTAATTTTCTTGTTAAGTCTTCTTCTCCGAAGGGTTGGGCACAAGCCAAGCTCTCTTTTGGAGGGATTTTGATTGCTCTTCATAACAAATGCCACTCTAGAGAAGATTTCTTCAACTCTATCTTTTATTTATGCAATTTCCTTATTTTTTTGTCTTTTTCTCTTTTGTTCTTCATGTTCTTTAGATTTTAGACTTATTGTTGGATCATGGTTTGCTTGATTTAGATGGTTTGATGATTGATTTGTATTACTTATGTTCTTAATCCTTGCTTTCCTTCCTTATTTAGTGTCCTTAATGCTAGATTTAGCTTGTGATATGCTCAAATTAATACCCTAAAAAGTACTAAAACAGTTGCTTCAGTATATCAGGGGTCGAACACAAGGACTCAGAGAAATCACATAATAAATTGTATAGTATCAAGTCAAGCTAAATAGTTCAGATTAAACAAAAAGCAGTAAGCAGTAAGCAGTAAACGAGTTGTAAATCGATGGGAAAAAGATAGGTTCATGCATATTTCTTAGGAAATCAATGAATGCAAAATAAAATACCTAATTAGGGTTCAGGTTACGCACGGTTCTTGAACTCAAATCACTAAAGTATAATTAACCAACTGTCGTTGCGAAAACTATCTAAATCTAAACTTCATAATCCCAAATTTCTTTGCAAATCCCTAAGAATAAATCAGCCTTAATTCCAAGTTTGATATGTTCACAAATCAATTAAACCAAATCTCTTTGCGAATAATCAATTTGCTCACCCTAATTTCTATCAGGTAATTAATCGCACTGTAACATCCCGGTTTCTTGTATATGCGGAGAGGCTTATAAGAATTGATTTGGCTACCTATGTCACCAAAGTGCACTTACCTTTTCCGATCACTTGCCCGAAAGAACTCCAGAGTTAAGGGTGCTTGGGCTGGAGTAGTCTAAGGATGGGTGACCTTCCGGGAAGTGATTCGCGGTAGCGTGTGAGTGAGGACAAAACACGGGGAAAGGTCACGTGGTGATTGCAGGGTCAGTAAACAAGTATTACAAGCCTCCCGGACTAACGCACCGGCCGTCGGACGAGGGTGGGGCCCACGGGCCGGGAGATGTCGTTGGGGCCCACAGGTAGGGGCGGTCGGGGCGTTATAAGTGGTATCAGAGCCGAACCCAAACACGTGTGTGGAGTCAGGTGGGCCCACACCGTCTAGGGTGACGATCCTGGTGCGCAACGAGGACGTTGCGCTCTGTGAGTGGGGGTGATTGTAACATCCCGGTTTCTTGTATATGCGGAGAGGCTTATAAGAATTGATTTGGCTACCTATGTCACCAAAGTGCACTTACCTTTTCCGATCACTTGCCCGAAAGAACTCCAGAGTTAAGGGTGCTTGGGCTGGAGTAGTCTAAGGATGGGTGACCTTCCGGGAAGTGATTCGCGGTAGCGTGTGAGTGAGGACAAAACACGGGGAAAGGTCACGTGGTGATTGCAGGGTCAGTAAACAAGTATTACAAGCCTCCCGGACTAACGCACCGGCCGTCGGACGAGGGTGGGGCCCACGGGCCGGGAGATGTCGTTGGGGCCCACAGGTAGGGGCGGTCGGGGCGTTATACGCACTGTCGTGCCTAATCAATTATCCTAAAATCTAAGTTCTAGGTGATCAATCCAGAATTAGCTTTGAGAACAACCTAAGGCGAAGAACTAATTCAGATTGTGAACCCTAAATACTAATGAACCTAGCATTCAAAGAAATCTCTTATGAGAATCCCTAAACCTAACAAGAGATCTACTCAGACATGGAAATTGAATCAATAAACATGTTTGAATAAATATTCAATAGAAAACAAGAAAGAGTAATAAAAGGGTTCGAAATCTTCTCTCGACGAACAGAGTATCAGACTTGTCTCCCTTGAAAAGCTCTCTCACAAATCCAGAATAAAATAAAGTGTAGCCAACAAAGTGGCAGTAAAATTCCTATAAATAACCTAAATCACGTTTTGGGGCTTCTTGTAAATATTAAAGACTTCTGGATCAAGTTGTAATTCTTCAACTCTTCATTGAAGTCGCGGGTCGTGTCTGCTGTGATGAGTGTCGATCGATACCAAGGAGGTATCGATCGAAGCTTGACGTAAAATCGGGTACTCAGCAACACGAACTTCAGCTTTGCTCCATAAATGCTCCAGAAAGCTCCAATATCCCCAATTATGCTCCAAACGTGCTAAGACATGTAAAAGACTCTAAAACACTATGAAATAGCAGAAAGACTGTATACGGACTTATATCATGGCCTAAAAGGGGTATAAACCATGATATATCAACTCCCCCAGACTTAGCCTTTGCTTGCCCTCAAGTAAATAGAAGGCCAAACCAGAGAAAGAGGTTTGAAAACGCGGAGACTCACTTGTTCAGGAACCATTGCAGAGATCCTTTTCTCAAGCACCCAAATGTTACCTAACCAGCTTTGGATATAACCACCATGTACTTCTCCGTAGACATTCGCAGCTTTTTCAGACTCCACACATTATCTCGCAAGCATTGTTCAAATAAAACCCTCATCACCAGTTTCATCGCTGCAGCCAATGTTCAAGAACCTTCTAGATTCTTTACCATACAATATCATGACAAGGAACCACCCTTTTTCACACTTTTTGTATCAATTTCTCTCCCCCAGACTTATTTCTTATTATGTTCTTTCTTTTATTTTCAGCTTTGCATATACACATCAAGGTATGAGACGCGAGTATTGATGGTGTTAGCCACCGAATCCCCGGTTCTTCTCTCTCAATGTATCAAAGGATGTAGGCGAATAATGACATCATAGGAAAATCCTAGCCTCACTTCCAATCCTTTGTGTAATCATTCCCTCTTAAGTAGAATAATGGGATCGCTGAAAATTTTCCTAACCCTCTACTCAAAAGAAAATCATTTCAATCTTTTATGCTCTTATTTATCAACTTATAACAGGGGAGAGAGATAATATTACTCTAAACACATGGGTTCCTTTATCAGATATGAATGATGAATCAAGCTCTAAAAACACTAACCACATTGATGAAGTGCATAAATTTGGCTCAGGTTTCAGAAGAACTATGTTGGAGACATGGATGTTTTCTAGTCAACTGGTCAGTCCTTGGATTTTTCATTAGTCGATCTAGAGCTGATCCTGCAACACTGGTCACTCGAAAACAAAATCAAAACAACAATTCAAGCACAGGATCATCATCTCCAACAAGTTTTGACTCAATAAACGTTTTTTGACTCGATAAAACAACTGACTCTAAGAAAAACAAACACAATGTCAGCAGACACCTCTCCCAGACTTAAACAACACTGTCCCCAGTGTTATCTAGCCTAGAGTAGGTAAAAGGAAACAAAAGAACATAATAAAACTAAGAGAAACAAGAAGTTACCGTGATGGAACGTCTGGTGTCGACCGACACACGGCCTGATATCGATCGATACCAGGCTTAAGTCGACCCGATGAACATCTCATTTGCGATTGGTGTCGACCGATACCAATGGGGTATCGACCGACACTAAATCGATTTCGAGTTTTGCTCCTTGTTTATCCTGACACAAACACAAAACGAAAAAATAAAAAGAAAAAGAATCAAAAGCAGACTCACCAGTGGGTTGCCTCCCACCAAGCGCGCGTTCAACATCATTAGCTTGACTGTAACGCCATTCAGGCTGTGGGTGCATCATACAAAGGCATTATCTGCCCTGTTGGAATTTTGGCTTTTGCTCAATAGTGTTTCACCCTCTGTCCATTGACAGTAAACTCATCTCCTGTAGGACTAACCAGCACGACAGCTCCATGTGGTCTGACCTCCTTGATGGTGAAGGGACCTGACCAACGAGAACGTAGTTTACCAGGAAACAATTGCAAACAAGAGTTATATAGAAGCACCTGGTCGTTTGGCTCGAAATGTCTAGAGATGATCTTCGTATCATGATAGGCCTTAGTTCTCTCCTTGTACAGCTTCGAGTTCTCGTAGGCGTGGTGCCTAATCTCATCCAGCTCGTTCAGATGAATCAACCTCCTTTCTGCAGCAGGCTTGATGTCGAATTTCAGCAACTTCGTTTCCCAGGCAGCCTTGTGCTCTATCTCCACTGGAAGGTGACATGCTTTCCCATATAGGAAGTGGTATGGTGTAGTACCGAACGGAGTCTTGAAAGCAGTCCTATAAGCCCATAGCGCATCATCCAACTTTGTAGACCAATCTTTCCTAGAAGCACCCACAGTCTTTTCCAGAATCTCCTTGATTTGCCTGTTGGAAACTTTGACTTGCCCACTGGTCTGAGGGTGATACGGAGTAGCCACGCAATGATTCACCCCATACTTCCTCAGCAATCTCTCGAAAACCTTGTTAATAAAGTGGCTGTCACCATCACTTATATCAATTAGTGGCACTCCAAATCGTGGGAAGATGATGGTCTTAAACATATTAAGAACCACCGCAGAGTCGTTCTTTTTACTAGCAATCGCTTCCACCCATTTGGAGAGATAGTCCACAGCAACCATGATGTACCTGTTCTCTTATGACGAGGGAAAGGGACCCATAAAATCGATGCCCCAGTAGTCGAAAACTTCAACCTCAAGGATGAAATTCTGTGGCATCACATGTCTCTTTCTGATCTTCCCTCTCCTCTGACAGACATCACACTGTGAGATATAGGCATGAGCGTCCTTGATCATAGTAGGCCACCAGAAGCCTGCTTGAAGAACCTTGGACACCGTTTTGAAAGTAGCAAAGTGACCAGCATACTCAGAACCATGGCAATGAAAAAGAATCGCCGGCACCTCAGACTCTGCAACGCATCTTCTGTAGATACCATATGAGCAGTGCTTGTAGAGGTAGGGCTCATCCCAGTAGAATCGTCTCATCTCGCGCATAAACTTCTTCCTCGCATACTTTGTGGGATTCTTGGGCTCAGTCTCTACATCAAGATAGTTAGCAATGTCGGCATACCATGGTCGTGCAGAACTAGATACAACAGTTGTATAGACGTCAAAAGAGTTGAAGTGCGCTGCAGCCAGAACAGGTTCGGATCGAGTGTGGTATCGATCGATACTAGGTGAGTATCGATCGATACTGAAGGTCTGCACTCGTGAAAATTGCAGATTTTTCGGACCGATCATCATGTGGTTGAGTTTCAATGAAGTAAACACCCTCTTCTGGTAAGAAATCACCAATAGGCACGACTTCATCGACCGTTATGCGCGATAAGTGGTCAGCAACTCCATTCTCAACTACTTTCCTGTCCTTGATCTCGATATCGAATCCTTGGTGCAAAAGAACCCATCGGCATAGACGAGGTTTGACGTCCTTGTTCTTCATCAGGTATTTGAGAGCAGCATGGTCTGTGTGAACAATAACCTTGCTCCTAATCAAGTAGGATCAAAATTTCTCAAAAGAGAAAACAATTGCAAGTAATTCCTCTTAGTGGTGTTGTAATTACGCTGAGCATCATCCAACGTCCTGCTGGCATAATAAATAGCATGGAGCTTCTTGTCTTTCCACGGACTGAACACAGCTCCAACAGCAAAATCACTTGCATCCCACATAACCTCAAAAGGCAGACTCCAATCAGGTGGTTGGACAATAGGAGCACTCACCAATGCCTTCTTAATCTCCTCGAAGGCTGCAAGGAAATAAGATGTGAAATAAAACTTGACTTCCTTACATAACAGGGCTGTGAGTGGGCGTGCAAGCTTAGAGATATCCTTGATGAACCTCCTGTAAAACCCAGCATGACCAAGGAAGCTTCGTATCTCAGGAACAGATCGTGGAGGTTGCAAGCTCATCATGATATGAATCTTAGCCTTGTCGACTTCGATCCCTACCTTCGAAACCCTGTGCCCAAGAACAATGCCATCTAGTACCATGAAATGACACTTCTCCCAATTAAGAACCAAATGCTTCTCCTCGCATCTTTGAAGTACCTTGCACAAGTTATCCAGACAATCCTTGAAAGACGATCCATACACAGAAAAATCATCCATGAATACCTCCATAAACTCCTCAGTCATATCAGTGAAAATCGACATCATGCATCGCTGAAAGGTTGCTGGAGCGTTACATAATCCAAATGGCATTCTTCTGTAGGCGAATGTGCCATAGGGGCATGTGAAGGTCGTCTTTCCCTGGTCCTCTGTATGTATAGGAATCTGGAAAAAGCCTGAGTACCCATCAAGAAAACAGTAGTATGGGTGACTCGCTAACCTCTCCAGCATCTGGTCAATGAATGGCAATGGGAAGTGATCCTTCCTTATAGCCGCATTCAGCTTCCTATAGTCAATACACATCATGTGACCAGTGATTGTCCTTGTAGGAATCAGCTCGTCCTTCTGGTTCTTCACCACAGTTATTCCTCTTTTCTTAGGCACAACGTGAACTGGACTAACTCAAGTACTATCCGAGATGGCATAGATAATCCCTGCCTCCAACAGCTTCATCACTTCCTTCCTGACCACCTCCTTCAGGTTTGGATTCAATCTCCTCTGACACTCAATCGAAGACTTTGACTCATCCTCCAGGTGAATTTGATGCATGCACAAGTCTGGTGCTATACCTGAAATGTCAGCAAGAGAGTAGCCAAGAGATTTGCGATACTTGCGCAGCTTGCTCAGCAGTAAGGCATTCTCTGTGTTGTTCAAGGAAGCATTAACGATTACAGGGTCTGTGGAATTAGGACCAAGAAAACTATACCTCAGATTCGCTAGAAGTGGCTTTAGTTCCACCTTATGAGCTTTCTCTGCACTCCAATCTCCAAGCCCAGCAGCTTGCTTAGATATGTCGACCAACTCTCCTTATGGCCATAGGGTATCGACCGATACCAGGGGGTATCGATCGATACCGGTGATGCAGAATCAAGCATCTTCGAGTATCCAGTAGTATCGTCACATGAACGGACCTCCGAAGTGGCCGAAAAGACCAATGCTCTCTCCAGTGGATCCGCATGGTGCATCTCAGGGAAGTACTCTTCAGCTATGTCACTGAAGCTGTCCACATAGAATGTCTGTCCCTCGATGGTTGGCCTCTTCATCATATTCTCCATGTTAAAGGACATCACCAAATCACCGATGTTGAGAGCTATCTGTCCATTGTTGCAGTCAATTAAGGCTCCATCAGTTGCAAGGAATGGCCTGCCCATGATAAGAGGATCCTAAGGCTCAGCATCGTACTTCAGGACGATGAAATCTGTTGGGATCAAGCAGCTTCAATCTTCAGCTGATGCGGTATGAGCAACCTGAGTCTCCAGCTTCCTCTGACAAAGGTTGACAGCTTCAATCTTCCCATTCAGATGGTCAATATTCCCATTGAGATCAGTGTACAAATGGTCAATCTTTCCATTGAAATCCACTTGCAGTTTCTGCTGTCCCTGAAGAATCTGCTCAAGCATGGATTCCACCTTATTCTCTGTGGACTTTGGAGAGATGGGTTGGTACGAGTTCCCGTAATTTCGACTGAAGTCGCTGCTCTGTAACGGTTTCTGAACAAACTGTTTCGCTCCAAAACCAGATTGGTTCCCTTCAAACTTGTATCCACTTTGCTGAGTGTTGTTGTTGAAGTTTCGGTTGTTGTTGTACCCAAATCGCTGACCCTGAAAACCATAACCACCAACGTAGTTAACATCCTCCTCTTCTTCTTCTACATTAGCGACTTCATCAGCAAAGTGCACAGATTTCTTCGACTTCCCAATCAGGAAATCCAGCTTGGCCTGCACGTCAGCAATCTGCGATCCATCAACTCCTCCAGCTTGCTTCTTCCGCTCGAAATCAGCATTCTTGGTGCTATTACTAGACGCCAAGTTTTCAATCAACACAACCGCATCATCTGGATACCTGGTGTTGAAGTTCCCATTACTCGCAGCATCCATACCCATCTGGTACCTCCAATCATCCCTCTGTAGAAAATGCCCAGCAGGTGAACCTGAGTGAACCCATGGTGCGGACAATCTCTCTGATAAGACTTGAAGCGAATCCAAGCAGCTTTGAATGCTTCTGTCGGACCCTGAGCGAATTGAGAGATCTTGTTCTGAGCTCCTCGGATCTCGCATCATCATAGAAATTATTTAGGAACACATTCTTCGTCTCATCCCATGTAGTTAGTGAATCAGGAGCTAAATGTTTCAGCCAATAAGCAGCATCCCCACCTAGAGAGTACGGGAAAAGTTTGCAGAAGAGGAACTCATTGGGCCCTCCATTTTACTTCATACCAGTGACCAAATCTTCGAACCTTTCGATATGATCCATGGTATGCTCATGAGGTAGGCCATGGAAAGGGTTCTGACTTACGAGAGCGTAATACGCAGGTTTCAGCTCGAAGTCATTTCTCTGAAAAGTTGGGATGCGAATCGCAGCTCGATTGGCATAGAACTGATCAGGTCTGTTGTGCTCAGCAAGTGTTCTACCTCGATCAACTCCAGCATTCCCAACGTTGGCTTGCGCAGCTGGCGTGACAATCTGACCAACAACAGCAGGAGGGGCAATGACGTTTCCAGCCTCATCAAGTCGCTGCCCTCTCTCATTACACACTTGACCCTCTTGCTCTCTCAAGACTCCAGCTTCATCAGCTCTTAAAACCAATGGGTTGTTCATCTCTGATGTTTGCTTTGTCTTTCTGTTTGCGCGTTCAAAACGTGCTAGCTTCTCTAACGATAGATTGACTAGCGGAGTGCTCTTGTTTCTTCTGGTTTCACGATTAGGCATGCACCTGAAACACAAAAACCAAGAACGTTAGTAACAAAATCGCGATGAGTATCGATCGATATCAACAAAGAAATCGCCTAAGTATCGACCGATACTAGGTAGTATCGATCGATACCGACGGGCTAAGTCAAAACTCGATAGCTAAAATCTAAAGGCGAAATTGAGTCCCCGGCAACGGCGCCAAATTTGATATGCTCAAATTGATACCCTAAAAAGTACTAAAGCAGTTGCTGCAGTATATCAGAGGTCGAACACAAAGACTCAGAGAAATCGCACAATAAATTGTATAGTATCAAGTCAAGCTAAGCAGTTCATATTAAACAAAAAGTAGTAAGCAATAAACGAGTTGTAAATCGATGGGAAAGAGATAGGTTCATGGATATTTCTCAGGAAATCAATGAATGCAAAATAAACTAACTAATCAGGGTTCAGGTTACGCACGGTTCTTGAACTCAAATCACTAAAGTATAATTAACCAACTGTCGTTGCGAAAACTATCTAAATCTAAACTTCATAATCCCCAATTTCTTTGCAAATCCCTAAGAATAAATCAGCTTCAATTCCAAGTTTGATATGTTCAAAAATCAATTAAACCAAATCTCTTTGCGAATAATCAATTTGCTCACCCTAAGTTTTATCAGGTAATTAATCGCACTGTCGTGTATAATCAATTATCCTAAGATCTAAGTTCTAGGTGATCAATCCAGAATTAGCTTTGAGAACAACCTAAGGCGAAGAACTAATTCAGATTGTGAACCCTAAATACTAATCAACCTAACATTCAAAGAGATCCCTTATGAGAATCCATAAACCTAACAAGAGATCTACTCAGACATGAAAATTGAATCAATAAACATGTTTGAATAAATACTCAATAGAAAACAAGAAAGAGTAACAAAAGGGTTCAAAATCTTCTCTCGAAGAACAGAGTATCAGACTTGTATCCCTTGAAAATCTCTCTCACAAATCCAGAATAAAATAAAGCGTAGCCAACAAAGTGGCTGTAAAATTCCTATAAATAACCTAAATAACGTTTTGGGGCTTTTTGGAAATATTAAAGACTTCTGGACCAAGTTGCAATTCTTCAACTCTTCATTAAAGTCGCGGGTCATGTCTGCTGTGATGAGTGTCGATCGATACCAAGGAGGTATCGGTCGATGCTTGACGTGAAATCGGATACTCAGCAACACGAACTTCAGCTTTGCTCCAGAAATGCTCCATAAAGCTCTAATATCCTCAATTATGTTCCCAACGTGCTAAGACCTGTAAAAGACTCTAAAACACTACGAAATAGCAGAAAAACTCTATAAAACGGACTTATATCATGGCCTAAAAACCATGATATATCAGCTTGAGAAACTTAAATCTAGATCAAAGGGAAAATCATGCACACCAAGTGTTTGATGAAATTCCCAAAGAACAAAATAAGGGATTAGCATATCGTAGCTCATGAGAATGGATGTCTAAGGTGTATTTTGGTTAATAGAACTTGTAATTAATGCTTGTTAATCATCAAATCACAAATGATAATTTGATTCTTGATTAAGTGATTAACAAAGGGAGTAAGACCATGAGAATGAATTAGTTTTGTTTAAGTGTTCTAGGCCAAATGAATGACATAGATTGTGTGCATTAGTGTCACGAATGATGATGATTTGAATTGCATCTTGTTATATCCTTCACATAGGTTGATCTTAAGGCTAGTTTAGATTGAAAGATAAAAATTAGAGCTTAAGCATTTCACACCCGAGAAGTGTTCGATGAAATGCTTGAACTAACCCTTTTGTGAGCTTTTCACACCCTAGCCAATGAGAGTTGATGTCTAGGGTTATTAGTAAACTAATTGGAATTAGAGATTAATGCTCATTGATTATCTAATTGCAAACGAGAGTTTATGTAAATTAGGTGATTAGTGAAGTGATTAGTCCCATAAGAATGGATTAGTCATATTTGTGAATTCCATGTTCTAGGATAGTGTTTAATGAAATTTTATTCATAATTATTTGATTTTTAATCATTCATTTGCTTGTTTAATCCATGATCCAACATTTCTATCTTTGTTTTCTTTCTTGCATTTTACTTTCTTAGATTAAAATCATAAAAATATAAAAACCAAAAACATTTGCTCTAGCTTAAGAACTTCCATGGATTCCTAGTGCATTAATCTTAACCTCTATGGATTGACACGTCTTATGCTACAATGACAATCATAGAGGAATTGATATGAACTTAACAAAAATCCTTTATCAAACTTCTAGTGAAAATATTCTAGGCTAGATTGCGATTGATGTAGTTCGATGTTTATGATTTAGAAGGACGGTCTCTGAGATTTCTAGTTCCCGATGATATTCGTTTGATCATTTCCAAGCTTGAGCTTTGTCTTGTTTGATGACAAACAATGTTTAAGTCTGGGGGTGTGATAACACTGTATTTTTATATGTTTTGCTATATATTTTAGAACACTTTAATAAGTTTTCCGCTTGGTTTTCTATGCTTTTATTATGTGTTTTGCATGTTTGCGGTTTTAAGACTCTTTTCAGCTAACTCGGGATTAAAGAGTGCATTTCGGAACAAAAATACGTTTTTGGATAAACTTAGACCGTCTAGAAGTCTTGCAATCAAAGAATATATTTTCACCGTCTGATCATCACCAAATTTGGAGACAACAAAGTAGAGACAACCAGCTTTCAAATGCACTTAGATTGGGGACTATCCAATGGTTGGATCCTAAAATATACCCGAAGCACTGAAGTCCGATGAAGTTGCCCGAAGAATCAGCTCACCGCGCCTGGAGGGCTCCCAGCCGCGGCCAAGCACCATTCCGCCGCCCCGGAAGCCACTCCACCCGCGTCCAGAAGCCAGTTCGCCGCGGCTTGAGAAGACGGACCCGCGGCCAAGCCTAATTTCGCCCAAGACGATATGTTTCTTCACCCGAGGCCATAACCGTATTTTTCCGTCAAACCCTAAAACGACCTAAGCTTGTTGAAGACCTATAAATACTTGTTTTAGACATCTATTTCGAGAAGAGAACCCTAGACACATTCTAAACATTATTTTGCTTTCATTCTTGTACTCTTGCATCGAGATTTTTGGGATTGGTGAGGAGGTTTCTCACCGAGGTTAGTTCTTGTTCGTGAGGATTCTGCACCAATCTTATGCTTAATTTAATTATATCTTTTTCCAGTACGTGCAAGTAGTGTAGATTGTTGGGTTTAAAGGATTATCGAGGGAAATTCTATGTTCGATAAAGATTTCACTCTGTAAACCCAAGCTGATTTCTAGAACTCTTCTTGTGGAAAGTTGTTAATGCATGAATCTAGTGTCACAAACTATAGACTAATAGGGGGAGTTTAGTACCACGGAAGTGTTGCATCTAATCACCAGTAAAGTTCATCCACAAGGCGTGTGCGTCGTAAGATTTCGGATGTATACTTACGGAGTGCCGTGAACTTATAGACCCACTAGCATATAACAATCTTATGCGCGGCCAGAGATGGAAGCTACTGGTCGATTGAATATATTGTAGGGCGTAGGTTATACGGAAGTAGAGTATGTCATTATTTTGTCCTTTCGTGGAGTTATAATCTAGAAACACCGGTTACTAATGACAATACAAGAAAACACAGTTTTTGCGACCCCCAAAAGAGTCCCAAAACGATCGCAAAAACTGTATTTACGACTCATGTAAGACTATTAAAAATGGTCGCAAATTTTTGGTCGCAAAATAAAGTAGTCGCATAATGGTCGCAAATTTACGACCACTTTGTGACGACATATTTTAGTCGTTAATAAGCGACTAAATTGACACTTAAAGTATTGGTCGTTTATTAACGACTATATAGTGACTACGTTATTTTTGTGACTCTTTTCAGACTCACTCAGGAGTCGTATTATCGAGACTAATTAAGGACGGTACTTTAGTCGTAGATTTGCGACGGTTTTAAGATGGTCTCAAAGTGGTAGCAAATTTTTCCGACTAATCTAAGACTACTTGTTAACAAATCAGTCGCAAAAGCGTCGCATATTACCAACCAATTTGCCACTCTTTTTGTTCTTGTCTTGTTGGTCGCAAATCAGGCTTGTCATGTTTGTCGCAAATCAATTCTTGTACATTCAAATCAAAAATCTAAAAAAAACTAAAATAAAAAAAAATCATTCAAACGTATGTTATTTTATACAAAAACACTTACAATACAAAATATCCAATACCAATATCCAAAACAAAACATTGATGAATCAACAAAAACAAAGCTAATAGTATTTTTAAGAGGGAGAGATTGAAGAATCGTTTGTGCATGGTCTGATGGTTCATGCGGTGGCTGGTACAGAGGCTGGTGTGGTGGTTGTTGTGGTGGCTGGTGTGGTGGTTGATGCGGTGGCTGGGGTGGCTACTTGAGAAGCCAAAAACGATGCAAACGCGGGATCATTTTTTTGAGGTACGCCTCCAAGCTTGAGATCCGAGATTGAGCAAGTCGTTGCTCCTCATTACGTCGAGCATTTTCCACTTCTTGTTCAGCGATCTTCTGATTTGCAGCTTGAAGTTGGTTTTGCATCTCTAAAATCGATGATGAAGAGCTTGCATAACTTTCTTTGCTTTTCCCGTTGTTGAACAACTCGCCAAGCTCGCCAAGTCCAAAAGCATTTCCTTTCTCATCTATTTCAGTAGACTTTAAAAACAAAGCACAAAAACACAAAATGATTCACAACCAATTCACAAGAATCACTCAATCAACCAATTCAGCAAAAAAAAAATGATTCAGAAGACAAGCAACAAACGAAATGAAAACTGAAAGGGAAACAAAAAGAACAGCAACAAACGAACTGAAAGAGAAACTGACTAGTGCATAAAACTGAAAAACTGAATTGGCAAAAATCTTACTTGTGCATAAAACTGAAAGAGAAACAAAAAATAATAGCAACAAACGAACTGAAAACTAAAAGAGAAAACTGAAAAACTGACTTGTGCATAAAACAGAAAATCTGAATTGGCAAGAATCTGAAATTCAGACTCTACATTTTGTTTGCTGAACAGACTGAACAGACTGAAAGAATTTGAGATTAAGAAAACAACCTCTTGGAAACTCAAACAAACAGACATAACAAAATACACAGCAACAAACAGAACACAAAACCAATGCAAACTCAAAACCTCTTAGAAACTAAAAAAAAAAACAGTATACAGAACCACATAACCATCGACCAAAAAAAAAAAAAAACCAGAAAACAGAAATTACCTTAAGAAAGATGTCATTCTTTTCCTCAATGGTGAGGGTGCGATGAGTTGATTGTTGAGAAGAATTCTCTGAAGCTGCAGAACCATCGACCTCCATTTGTACCATCATCTCTTCGATGTTCTTGTCATAATTCTCAACTACTTTTTTTGGCCTTGTGATCAACAAAACTTCCATCTGCCCTTGTATGTGTTTTGATAAATACTTCTCCAAGCGAGACAGTACGCCGTAATACTTCCTCCTATAATGATACAAAAACATATTAAAAACCTGAAATGCAATATATAAAATAAACTGAAAACGTTTTACCATTTCTTGTTTAATTTGCAGGTACGATTTCTGGCCGGATACGTGCTTGTGGGGACCAAGACCGCCACGATCAGAGTTACGACACTGTGTCGCAGTAGAGCTCCTCTCAATAGCATCCGGAGTGTCCCAATGAGCCCACATTTCAGCCCAAAGCGTCTCGCCAATCCAAGGTGGTCTCTCACCTTTGTGTTTAGCTTGACTAACGATACCTTTCATCCGTTTTGTGGCTCTCTTCAAGAAGCCTGCTTTCACCAGATCGGTAATCCCGCTATCCCAATTGTACTTCCGCCACACAATACAATAATGGTAAGTATCATTTTATATGTCACTATAATACAATGAAAACTATATAAAGACTCTTACGGCAAACGTTCTGAAGTATCTCTCTTGAGTGTCTATAGATGTTTTGCGCCAGCTATAGTACGGACCATCAAACTTCCTCTGAAATATGCCAGCAATGACTCGAGACAGTTTTCCTTTGTCTCGGTTAAACCTGTTAAATGAAAATCCACAAACACAAAGCAGATTGTTTATTCATAAACAAATACACAATTCACACTTAGCTATAGTATCTTACATGTACCAGATTGTTAAGAACTTTGAATTAGCTCACTAAACTAATGAGACATATACAACTTGTTAACACTAATAATAGAATGAAAACACAAACTGCAGTTTTTTTGAAAAACGATTTTGAACAATCAGACTCTATATACTCGATCCAACAACAAACTGAAGAAATACTTGAAGATCTATCACACCAAAAACTCGACCTAACACAACTGAAGAGACAGAAACAACAACACATTGAATTAAATCACTAAACCAGATTGGTTAAGAGACACGGAGAGACCTAGACTTCCATCTAAATCAGCGGATTCAATAATCTGAGCTGAGCCAATACTGATATGAGCTAATACTATTTATTTCAATCAAAGCTTACAAAATCAAACGAGCAACTATCTATTACGTACAAAGAAAACCAAACCAGCAACCACAATTTTATCAAAGGAAGACTTTACCATGTGTTTTGAACGTCGAGAAGAGGATATGGACTCAAAACTGTTAGATGTTCTCGGCCAGGAAGGGCCAACAAATCATCTAACAGTTGTTGGTAGTCCGGTTGTTGCTCTGGATCATTAGGAGTAGGAGGATTCGGTTGCTGCTGCGGATTGAGATGCTCTAGGATCTGAACTTGCGGCAGTTGTTGTTGGGGAAACAGATAAGGATGCGGTTGTTGCTGCTGAATGTGAAGAGGATGAGCTTGTGACTGGGGATTAGAGGTTTGCGGTTGTTGAATCGCGAATTCGGGCTGTACATTGGCTCCTTGCGGTTGTTGATTAGAGGTTTGCGGTTGTGTCATCGGTGGATATTGGGCTGGAAGAGATGGTCTAGATGTCTTGGAATAGGATATTGTCGCATTAGAGGATCAGTTGGAGGCGTGAGAAGACGAGCCGGCACCGCGGCCTATACTTGTCTTTCCCGTGCCAGGCATTATCTTCGGAGATTGAGAGAGAGATAGATTCAGAGAGGAGGATCGGAGAGTGAGAGCGATTGAAAGAGGTCGTTGCGGAGATTGAGAGGAGGATCGGAGATTGAGAGAGATGGGATTTTTCGGAGATTGAGAGAGATAGGCGGCGGCGATTGAGAAAATGTTAAGGGTTTTTCGACAATAGAAGATAAGAGACAAAGAAGAGAAATAGTTTCATTTAGAGTTTCACGAAGCAGTCTCTAAAGATTCGCGAAAGAGTCGCAAAATAAAAAAGGAGGGATAAATTGCCGCGTGTTATTTCACCAAAAAAAACTATAAAATTTGAGTTGGTCGCAAAATGTTCACAAAATGGACACAAGTAGCGACTGTTTAGTGACTCTTCTTTAACTTATACCCTAAACCCTAAACTTTCCATCATTATTAATAAAAATATGACTAAACAATAATTCTTTAAATAATTATAACACTAAACTCTCTATTTAAAGAGTAAACTAAGAAATGTTAAGTAAATTTTGAAAATTTTATATATTTATATATTTTTTCATATAAAACACATATGTAGTTACTACATCTAATGATAATATACAACTAAAATTTTAAAATATGGGAATTGATATGTTTTTTCTATGTTATCATGAATCAGTGTATTTAGTAGTTCAAATCTATGTAAAAAGTACAAATTAACATATTTACAATTCTATATTGATGATTTAAAAAAAAAAACAGAGTGGAGTTGCTAAACAGTAGCTAATCAGTCACAATTTCAGGTGTTGGTTCGAAAGTAGTCACAAATTAGTGAGTATTTTAAGACTCTTTTGTGACTACATATTAAATTGACTAATGGTCGCAAATTGCGACTGTTTTGCGACTATTTTGTGACTATTCTTAAACTTATACCCTAAACCCTAAACTTTCAATCATTCTTAATAAAAATATGATGATTTTTTAATTCTTTGACTAATCCTAACACTAAAACTTTCTATTTAAAAAGTAAACTAAGAAATATTGTAAATTTTGAAAAAATTATATATTACTAAATCATTTCATATAAAACTTATATGTATTTACTACATGTTATGAAAATATACAACCATAAGTTTAAAAATATTAGAATTTATATGTTTTTCTCTGTTATCATGAATCAGTGTATTTATAAGTTCAAATCTATGTAAAAAAGTACAAATTAACATATTTACAATTCTATATTGATAGTTTTTTGAAAAAAATAGAGGGTAGTTGCTAAATAGTAGCAAATCAGTCACATTTTCAGGTGTTGGTCAGGAAGTGGTCGCAAATTAGTGGGTATTTAAAGACTCTTTTGTGACTACTTAGAAAATTGTAGAAAAACTGTTATCCAGAATCTCAAACCGCACTCAAACCGCAGAATTCTGAAACATAAGCTTGCTGTGTAACCAAAGTGCCATTACGATCATTCGGTATTTATATACATTAACTAATATATAAAGCCTCTTTTTTTGATTATTTAGAAAATTGTTGAAAATTTGTTTTCCCTGAGTCTCGAACCACAGACATGTGATCCACAAACTAGGTGTGTAACCAAAGTGCCATTACGATTATTCGGTATTTGTTAACAATAACTAATATATAAAGACTCTTTTGTGACAAAACATAGACAATAATTATACATGATAATTATATTACAAAGTTATTATACATGATAATTATACATGATAATTATATTACAAAACATACATGATAACTGATATATATATTTTTTAAAAAATTTATTACAGAGATATAAAGTAAAGTTTTATTCAAGTTCCTTAAAAAAAGATGATAAATTAGAACGAAATTCGTCCTCAGCTTCTTGGTCTTCGATATCAAAATCAATTTCTTCATAAGGATGATTTCCCGGCCCTGTACTAAACTATCAATTATGATTTCATCAATCGTATCAGTGAGGCCATCATCAACTGTTTGCTGCAATATAATCAGCTCTTTTTCGTTAAAATTTCCTTGAACACCTTGCCTTGGATTTACTTTGAGAACTGTGAGCCACACCTTCCGAGGTTGTTTAATGTATGGGTATGAAAGATAACAAACTTGATCAGCTTGAGATCATGTACATTAAGTAGGTGTAAAATTAGAAGTAGACATATATACACATACATATACATAATTAAATTAAACAAAACTTACCTAAAATAAAAGGTTCGTAATTTTGATATCTCCTCGATGATAGCACATCGACAATGCTTCCTTCTCGCATTCTGGTGCCTTTGCCAATCGACAATGACTCTTGTAAAAATAGATCCAAAAGTAGAGAGATCCATATGTAGATGTAAATATATACATTAACGATATAAAATATAAATAATACTTACATCTGCTGTAGCTATATTTGATGCTGGTGTTCCAATGATTTTTAAGGCTTCGTCATCCTATAGGATAAAAGTTGCAGAATAACATCCATCGTCGACGATTATTTCAATCTTATAACTGGAAACATAATAAGTTGTGTTATTATTTCTAGCCATATATAATTATATATACAAATAAATAATTTAAAATAACTAAATTTACCTTAGTACTCCAACGGCCTGTGATTTACCACATTTTTTGCAAAAAAAGTGAGGTCTCCCACTTTAATAATTTTTTCCTGCAAGCTGAACATGATATATAGTTCCACCCAATACATAAAAAAATATCCGTGATAGTTGCTTCACATAAAAATTCTTTTGTCTGCAATTGATAAAATAACAAACATGTTAGTATAAATCTAATATAATAAATGTATAAATCATGTCGAAACTAAAAAAAAGAAATAGAGATAATTGTATTATCATACGGTTATCTGAGGATGAAAATTTCCAAATATCATTAATGGTTTGCTGTTCCTCATCAAGTTTAGCATGCTGAATCATACTACGATGATTAACTGACCAGCTACCATCATACTTGAAGCTAATAAAAAAGTTGAAAAATTAATTAGTTTATATATTTTTAATTATTGAGATAGTTAAAAATATGCATAACCTAGAATACCTTTTCCGAAATTCAGTAACCGAATCAGAATCATAATTTAAATAAAACTTAGTTGAAGAAGATGCCGACAAACAAATTGTTCCTCGATACGTCTTGACTATAACGCTTGTCATAATAAGAACAATGTTATTATCTTCTATCACTCGATACTTGTCTTCAAATATTTCAGTCTGTTCCGCCCATATGGTTATCGGTACTTCAATTTCACTGTCAAGATTAACAGTCATATATAAAGACGACATATACGTAATAAGTATTTTATATTAAAGACATTATGTGGGTTAAATAACTTACTTATCCAGTAAGAGAGTTAAGACCACCTTCCTAAGATGTGCAAAACGTCTTATGAAGGTGGTCTGCATTAATATTGTTTAATACAGTGAAAAGAGGGAATGATAAAGACATCATAACTTACTTTCGCTCTAATCATTTGCATCCCTTTAGATTGAAGACGAAACTTCTCAAAAGGGATTTTGCAGAATTCTTGTCCAACATTAGTAACATTTGTTCTTTCTATTAATCTTATAAAAGACTGATGGATAAAAACTTTATATTTCTTGTTGTTAGCAGATTGAACATTAAAGTTGCAAATTTAGATGATGCTTCCTACGCAGAGTTGATCTCCAAATTTTTGAAGAAGAGAATGATGCACAAAACCTTGAATTGTATTATCCTGTTTAAAAAACACAAATTTAAACATCAATATTTGTAAAGAGTATGTATATATATAATCTAAATGATACAAACATTTTCATCAAGGAATAGAAGTTCCACTCCCATAAGCACATTATTAATTTGCTTTTAGATTTCTAGCTTCTCACTTTCGAATTATGCGCACTATAGTAGGACGATAGACCCTATTTTTATCTAATTGATTCAAAGTAAAATAGCTTTGATCGATTTTTTTGTGTTTTAGAAGTCATGATTTGCTTGTTTAGAATTTGAATAAAAGAACTTAAAGATGGAAGTATTTAAAAATTATAAAGGTGTAGGTCTTATTATATAGAGTTTCATTATCGTTATATATTAATAATTTTCCTTTTTATATAGAGTTTAAGATTGCCTTTTTTAAGATTGCCTTTTTTAAGTTAAACATTTTTAATATTTACTTTAATTCTAAGTTTTATTTTTTATTATAAGTTTTCCTTTCCCTTTAACATTTTTATTATAATTTTAAACTTATTATTATTTTTGGTCGTGTTTATTTTTAACATTTTTATTATAATTTTAAACTTATTATTGTTTTGGTCGTGGTTATTTTTTTAACTGGTTATTTTATAAGTTTTCTTTTTAAGGTGTAAATCTTATTATTTGTTTTGGTCGTGTTTTATTCTTTTTGTCGTTATTATTATTGTTTTGGTCATTGTTGCATTTTTTAAGTGGTTATTTTATAAATTTTCTTTTTTTAAGGTGTAAATTTTTTTTTTTCCTTTTTTAAGATTGCTTTTTTAAGTTAACCATTTTTAATATTTACTTTAATTCTAAGTTTTGTTTTTATTATAAGTTTTCTTTATTTATTCTTTATTTTCTCTTTTTAAGATTGCCTTTTTAATAAACATTTTTTAATATTTACTTTATTTCTTTTTTTACTTTGTTAATTAAATTGACACATGTCAAGATCTAAACTAACAACCGTGACAAATGTCACAATCTCATGAGTTATAATTAACATACGTGTCACGCTCACGTCGAAAGATTCAGCTTTATATAATAAGATAAAATATATATTTTACAAACACATGCCAATATCATTAATATTTTATCAATTTTTGTCATAAAATTTCGGAAGTGTGCGTGTATGTATAACAAAATGTTAGGCATTGAAATTAGAAAACAATGAAGAGATCATGTTTTTTGTATCTTAACTAAATCGAATGACAAACATATATAATAGTCGAAAGTGAAACTAGGCCTGGCATTCGGGTTTTGGATAGGGTTCGGTTCGGTTTTTCAGGTTTTGGATCGGGTTTGGTTTGGTTTTTTCGGGTTTTGGGTATTTCAGTACTAGAGGTCTAGGATCCATTTGGGTATTTTATTTTTTGGGTTCGGGTTCGGTTCGGCAATCTGATTAAAAATTGAAAATTCATCGCTAGTACTCCTAGCAGCAAGACGGTCTTCATGACCCATAATAAGGTATTAAATTCGGGATGAAGGGCGGATAGAGTTCTTTCCTTCGCAAAAGCGCTGAAGGTTCTTCGTCCGTTATCAAGCTCGATTACACCCACCCCAAACAGGTCGTCATCGGATGCCCACGACGCATCAATTTGATAACGAGGTCTTGGCCCGGTTCTCTCAACACCTTGGGGAGGGCCCGGTGGATTGACACTTTATTCATCTACTTGCGAGACCACTTGTGCAACTTTCCAATTTTCTGCTTCATGGATGGCGAGTTGAAGGGTATCAACGGGTGATACATCCTTGCCATTAAATGCTTTATCGTTCCTGGCCTTCCAAATATACCGTATTATCCACGGGAAAACCTCTAGATGTTTTTCAATTACACCTCCTTCATTTGCACGTCAAAGGAGATAATCGAAATTTCTATATAGAGAATCACATGGGAAAAGGCCCGGACTGGATGGAATCCCTGAAAGTGCTCAGGTCTGGATTGCTGGGGGGCACTCGAAGAGAAAGTGATTTATAGATTCCAACTCCGCTCCACATGTCAGACAGAACCGGTCTGTACCTGATATTCCCATATTTTATACATTTCAGCATACATATTATTTAGTGTTTTGGGTCTCGTGTATGTGTATTCCATAATTTTCTAAGGTGTTTTCATTAGGTCCTAGTGCATATTTCATGTTTTGGAGTGTGTTTAGGTACCTTGGAGGCATTTTGGGGATATTTGGATTGTTGGACCAAAGTAGGATGCAAAGATCATCCGAGACACCGGAAGATTGCGGCAGGACGAAGGCCTTTCGATCCGAATCAGCTTCGATGGCCTTCATTAAAAGTTGTAGCCAGGAGAGTTAGCTGAATACAAGAAGTTGTTTCTGATCATTCTGACATATGGTTCGTGAGATATGGCCGTTTTACCGAGAGCATGTCGGACATACCGGATCCCCTGTCCGGTATCCCGTCCGGTATGCAGCCTGAAGCCCACCACCGGAAGAGCCTCACTCCACACCGATCCAAGCGTCCGGTACGCGTCTTCAGGGCATCAGTACCGGATCTGCCGTCCGGTACGCGACCAGAGCCCAGCGCCGGATGAGACACATTCCACGCCGCTCCAAGCATCCGGTGTGCGTAGCCAATCTTCGGGTGATAAAACTTCATAACGGATCCGCCGTCCAGTATGCCGTCCGAGCCCAGTTCCGGATGGGATTCATTCCACGCTGATCCAAGCATCCGGTATGCGCCTAGAAGCCCAACACCAAACTAGCCGAAGCCACCCGACGTGCCTGAAAGACCTGGCTGGACGAAGGGTCTCCAATCCGAATTACCTCGGTGGTCTTCACCAAAGTCGTAACCTAGTGAGTTAGCTGTCCACAAGAGGTGGTTGGAGACCATTCGGACATGTATTACAGGATATATCACGATTTTACCAACCGGTGCTCTTCTCACCCCGACCCACTTTAAACCGGGTCAAGACCCGGTTTGTCCCGGGTTGACCCGGTCCGCCCAGCAACATTATTTAAGCTCAAAACCTAATTTTCTTAGAACTATCCTATTTTTCTAAGGCAAAGAACCCCCTTTTTGGTGATTTGCTAAGATTTTAAGAGATCTTGGTTTATTTATGCAACCTAAGTTTATTTAATCAATTTTTCATCTTTCTTTCCTTAATCTTTCATCTCCCTAATCACTTAATCATGGGATCATTAATTTCTCTTATGAGATTTGAGGATTCTATGATGATTAGTGAGTAGTTTGCTTTAAAGCTCATGGGTGAGGTAGATTAGGTGTCTTCTTGATTGGTTAAAGATGTTTAGGACCTAGATCATCTTCTCCCTCTCTTATCTAAGACTCTTAATGCTAGATTAAGTTTTGAAAAACTAGTTTAGACCTTAGCCCATTTCAGGCACATAATGTGTTTGATTAAATGCCCATACAAGTTAGATAAGAGATTTTACTTATTTAGCCTAAGGAATTAGATGCCTAAAGAGTATTATGGCCATTGGAATTGGATATTCATGCTTGTTAATTAGTTTTTCACGAATGGAAGTTTGTTCTTGATTTGCTAATTAACAAAGTTTTTAAGACCATGGAAGTGGGTTAATCTTGTTTTGACATTCTAAGCCTAGGGAGAAATGCTTGTTTGTGTTATTTAGCATCCTTGATCAATCAATGAATTCACCCAAGTCAATAACCTCACTCTAGAGCTTGCTTTAATCATTTTTTAAATCTTGATTAGTACTTGTTTACTTATTTGCTCTTCTTGAATTGAATTAGGATTGCTAGAATTGAAACCAAACCAATCTTGTTGCTTAATTTAAACAGTTCTATGTATTATTGGTGTTTTGGAACCTAACCCATTGGATTCGATACCTCTTATACTACTTAGTATCTAGAGTAATTGATATCTAGAAAGACCAAAAAGTCTACTATCAGTACCGCAGTGACGATCTGCCAGGTTATTACATACGGGAACACACCCCGAAACAACCTGCCACAAGAAAGGTTGGATATTCCTTGGTGTTTTCAAAGTCCAGGCTTTTCTTTTTAGAGGTGTGATACTGGGCTCGAGGATCTGTTGCAGGCCTTCGTCCTCCTTCAGCTGAATTGCGAATGCATAACCTGATTTTACCGAGTAGATGCCAGACGTTGTATGATTCCATCAGAAAAAATCTGCCTTGTAACCTCTGCTCGGCTTAATACTCCGTATTAACGGGATGTCTTCGGGGGCGATTAGGTTCTGAAAAGTCTCCAATCTCCATTCCTTAGTATTCTGGTCAATCAGGTGTCCAACATAGAGAAGCAGGTCTCTGTAAAAGATGTCATTATATGTGGCTGGTCTAGAAGGAATTAATGGTATCCAATTATCCTGCCAAACTTTCGTATTAAAACCTGATCCTATCGATTTCTTTAGACCAGCTTGGAGGAGACTGTAAGAAGCCATTATGCTTCACCACCCATAAGATGGGGAGTTTGATTTCCCCACTTCCATCGGGGTTAAGTATCAGAAATACCTTCCTTTTAGAATTCGGGCGAGGAGTGAAGACGGAAATTGGATAAGACGCCATAATTTCTTCGCAAGGAGTGCGAGATTAAAGTTCTTTAGGTCACGAAAGCTCATACCGCCTTTATCTATGGGGATACATATTTTGTCCCATGCTATCCAATGTAGGCCCTGATTATTTTGCTTGGTATTCCACCATAATTTTGAGATAGCGCCTCTGATTTTATTAATAATCTCTTGGGGTAAGAGAAAACATAACATAACATAGGTCGGGAGAGCTTGAGCAACCGATTTGATAAGGATTTCCTTACCTCCTTTTGATAGGAGCTTTGCTGACTAGGAATTAATTCAGCTATTTAGACGCTCTTGAATAAAGGCGAAAGCATGTTTCTTCGAGCCACATATATTTTCGGGGAGGCCCAGATATATACCCATACCTCATTCCTTCGAAATACCTAGCGTCCTCTTAAGTTCAGTTTTGACCTCAGGGGCCATTTTACTTCCGAATAGGATGGCCGATTTTGAGACATTTAGTTGCTGTCCTGAAGCTCGTCCATAGAAATTTATGATCTTCATCAACTCTGCACATTGCAGGACATCCGCGTTACAGAAGAAAAGGCTATCATCCGCAAACAGAAGATGGAAAACCGATGGGTTTGCTTGCGCTATTTTTAGACCTGTTATACGCCCTTCTGCTTCCGGTCCTTGGAGCTGAGCGATAAGAGCTTCAGTAAGGATGATAAATAGGAAGGGTGAAAGGGGATCCCCTTGACGAAGAGCCCAGGATGGGGTTATATTTCCTTTTGGCTCTCCATTCAGGAGGACTTGATATGAAACCTAAGACATGCACCATCGGATCCATGAAACCCACTTCGCATCGAATCCCATTTTAAGCATTAGAGCTTCCAAGAACCTCCATTCCACCCTATCATATGCCTTACTCATATCCATTTTTATTGCCACAAATTTAGATTTGCAAATAAGGTTCGTTCGTAAGGCATGGAAGATTTTCTGGGCTACCAGTATATTATCTGTGATCAGACGTCTAGCCACAAAGGCTGATTGAGTCTCCGACATTAACTTCGGGAGAAAATGCTTTAATCGTTTACATAAGATTTTGGAAATAATCTTGTAGCTTACGTTGCACGGGCTGATGGGTCTGAACTTCGCCATCTCTCTCGGCCTCTCTGTTTTTGGGATTAAACAAATATTAGTTTGGTTGAGGCGATCATCAAAACTTCCCGTGACAAAAAAGTCTTTTACCATCTTGATGATATCTTTCGCTGTAACTTCCCTGAAATTCTGGTAGAATAAGCCCGTCATCCCATCCGGGCCGGGCGCTTTTTCTGGATTTATCTAAAAGACGGCCTTTTTTATCTCGTCGTCTGTTCGAGGTCGGGTGAGGGAAGTATTAATCTCTAGGGAAACTTGTGCGGTAACGTACCAGAGAGCTTCCTCAAATTCATTTGGATGCGACGACATGAAGAGATTCTGGAAATAATTTGTGGTTACATATGCCGTCTTCATCTTCTGCCCAAGATCCGTCAGATTTTTTAATCTTGGTGATTTTGTTTCGTGCCCATCGATGTTTAGTTGCCCCGTGGAAAATTTTTGTGTTTCGATCTCCTCCCTTTAGCCATAAAACTCGACTTTGTTTCTTCCAATAAAGTTCTTCTTTGCGATACGCCGCGCATAATCCCATTTTAGATTTAGGATCTCTTAACTCGGGAAGGAATCATCAATTTGGGCTTGCTCAAGTAAACGTTTGATATCTTCGATTTTCTTTGTTGCATTGGATGGGTTCAATCTCTTCCATCTAGATATCGCTTTACGACAATTTCCTATTTTTGAGTGGAAATCTCTCGACTCAGAGTCATCGGGAGATCCCCAACCCTCTGCAATGGTATCTTTGAGCCCAGATTTTCCTAACCAGCGTTTATCGAATTTGAAACCCTTGTGGACTCTGCCCGGTTTTGATTGGATTCTAGCCAAGACTGGCCGATGATCTGACCCCCATAACTTTAAATACTCCACATTAGTGTGGGGAAAAAGATGATGCCACTCCTCATTGCCTATTGCTCTATCTAGTCGACACTGAACTCTTCCAGATTTTCTATAACCGAGCCAAGATAGAGAATTGCCCTTGTACAGAAATTCAATCATACCACAATTCGACAACATGGTTTTAAATGGTAAGAAAGATGATTCATGGCGCTTTCGACCACCTCTTTTTTCCTGATTGCATGTAATCTCATTGAAGTCCCCGATCATAAACCATGCTCCCGTCCTCAATAGACTCATCCTAATTAAAAGTTCTCAAACATTTTCACGGCACTTAACGACCGGATCACCATACACAAAGGTCATAAACACCTTTTTTCATCGACCACAGCCTCGATGTCGATCATACGATTATTCGAAAACAAAATTGTAACCTCAAAAGAATCCATATTGAAAGGTGCTAGTCCACCGCTTCGACCTTCCGGTTCCACGGTGAACATTTTATTATAACCGAATGAAATTTGAAGGTCTTACGTGAAAGAAAATGAACTTTTAGTTTCTGAAAGAAAAAGAAAGGCAGGAGCAAAACAACGGTGCAACTCCCGCAGGAGCTGCTTCGTCAAGTAGGCTCTCGCCCCTTGACAATTTCAGGCGATGGTGTTCATATCTTTTTATTGGATGGTTTTTGGGATCCAATCGAACCTTAATCAGCTATAGATTTCTTACTTAAAGCAGAAATATACACCTCAGTACGAGGGAATTGTGAAGAAAATGACGAGAATACCAAATTCTTGCTTTCGGAAAAATGCTAATGATAGCATCAGTTCTTCGAACTTCCAGATTAAAAACACCTTCCTATTAAGGTCAGTATAACTTTCTCTGCATTGTAGATAAAATTGATATGGCCCACTAAATCGTCTACAGAAACCGTGATGAGAAATGGTGCCTCGTAAGGGACTTAGCAAGATACTAGAAAGGTGTAACATCCCTATCCCAGGTCTCCGGAGATAACCGAGAATCGGGCATGTTAGGTCGACCAATGGCCATCAGCACATGATTGCCAGGAAAACGCCCGGTAACAACAACAACACAACGCACACGATCCATTCTAACCTAAAAGAAAACAAGGGGAGAGGGTTGAGTAATCGAGATTACCCAGTAAGGATGAGTCTTCAAAGACTCACTTAACCCTTCCAACACTACACGAAATAATTACCAACAGTCTTAACCTACTGGTTAGAGGTCATGAACTAAGTGATGAAGTTTATTGTGTTCGTTTAAGTTTCATAGATCTTAAAATCAAAGCACTCAAGAAGTTAAAAATCCTTACATTAGGATTTGCAGAACCTAGTAATTTTTGATTGCGTCATATATTTCCTGAACAAGAAATTTATTGAAAATACTCTTTAATAATTTGTTGCTACAGTTTTGCAAATTAACCAATTTTCTTACATGTAAATTAACCCAATTTATTATCAAGTGTACTTCATGAACACATTTGATGGTCACTAACATATTGACTTACAGATTATAAGTTTAAAACATATTAATGCCTAATATATTAATGTCACGAGTTTTAATCTCTTTTCTATTTTTTGTTATCTCTCTCTTATTATTAGTGTCACGAGTTTTGATCCTAGATCATTCAAATAAAACCCATCAATAGCAACCCTTTTTTCAACAACAACAAAAAACCCCATAAATAGCATTTTATGCTTAAAATTTGTGGAAATGAACAGTGGAAGATTCACGATAACTTTTGACGGGAAAAAAAAGAAACCATTGCCTACATCACAAGTCAATATATGTACATACTCTAATCTATTGATCCTAATAAACTTGTCACAATATAGAAAAAGCTTTGTTGAACATTCAATGGCTTATTTTTACGCATCTCATGCATACATATCAATCTGTATTGTAACTTTTCTTCTCCTCTCGAGATGGCCATTGACAACCGCAAAATCAATTATTGCTAGCCATTTATCAACGGAACCAATGACATGCCCATTTCCGTCCTCGCTGATATCGAAGGCTTGTAAAGGGACTGCCACTATCTCGTCCCAAGAACAAGGATGTATCCAAGCCCTAACCTCGAATGAACGCACGTTCTCTGCATTGACTGCATTGGACTTGGCTAAGGCCGCTCTGTCTATAGCCGTGGAGAAGGCTGACCACACGATGATCCTCATCGGTTCCCCGAAAAAGCCATGTTTTAAGAGTTGTGCAGAGAACTATAAGGAATCTGTAGTTGAGGGGCTAAAGAAGGCAGAGTTCTCGATGGAGAAAGGTGACCTGGATGAGACCGATGACGAGCTCAGTCTTGCACGTGATGCCGCTGACTACTGCAATATGATTTTGTCGGTTGATCTAGACGATACAAGATCCACGGTTTTTTCGGCCAACAAAGATGTGTATAATCATATTACGTTTGCCATGAGTGTAGCCGATTTGTTGTAGAGTCCAAATCTCCAATTTCTATTCAAATTTACAATATAATTTCATGTAAGAGATCTTAGAAAAAAAAAAAAAAAAATATATATATATATATATATATATATATACAATTTTAAAAGAGACCACACCAGCAGATTGAGATTCAGAAACTGTGGTGAATGCAGATTCAGAAACACCAGCAGACCTCAAGCAAAATCACGATGCGGAAATCCCTGGAAATACAAAGGAGGTTCATGATAATGTGATGAGAGATAGATTGAAATAATTGTATTGAGTCTCATGAGAATAACTATTAGGACTACATTCATATTTATACTAAAGATCTTTTCTAAACTATACTAAGATTATAGCGCGGAGTAATTTTTTTTAAATAAATTATTTTGGAATTTAAGAAAAATTGATTTTATATGAATTTTACAATATAACTAACTAATTATTATAGATAAAACTATTTAACCCATTTGTATTGAACTAAAATATTATCCGGTATAAACCGCAAAAACTTATAATCTTAAAAAATATAGCAAGATTTTGAATATATATATTTTTTGAATATATATGAATTGATTATTATTTTAAAATATATAATATTAAAAATAATTAAAAAATTAAATAATAAATAACATCTTTAATGCAAAATATATACTTTCCATATTTTATTCAATAATTTTAAAAGACTATTATATCATTTCCTATTTCAATTATTATTTGTTATTTGTAATGGCATTTCATGTAATAACATACAAAACAAAGTTTATTTTTGAAAATGTGTTCTTAAATAATATTATAGAGATAGATACAAATCTCTATAATATCTAAATAATAACTATACAATATTTACTAATAATATTGTGGATCTTCTAGATCCTTCTATACGCCCCCTCAAACTCAAGGCGGTAATGGAGATATTGCGAAATGAACGGCTTGAGATTGACAATAGAATATGAATGTAGAATGTGATCATCGGTGAGTAGACTGTGCGATGGAATTGTAAAATAGACACACAGCAGAAGTTGAGTAACGTGGGCAAAGCGTGAAGCTTGGACCATGGTGGTGATGATGGCAAAGCATGACGATGAAGCTGCGGAGATGAACTTAACATCAAGGATCTCACATGGTGACATGGACGTTAAGAAGAGATTTTTTTTTTTATCAAAATCAAATTAAAAACACAAAGAAGAAAAATGTAGAAAAAGAGGAGATCGATGAAGAAGTAAAAAGATAAAGATGTCAAATTGTGTGTGACACTATCATAGATTCAGAGGCACGTAAGCTTGAATTGTGGAAGTACTAGGCTTAGATTCAAAGGTTTACAAGATTTGAATTATTCGAAGCTTGATGGCTTAAGATTCAGAAGCTCGTGATGAGCTTGAATTGAGAACCACGTGACTTAATGAGGAAAACAAAAACAAAAAACAAAAACGGAGCTGATCGTTACTGTGGCTCGGATTCAGAGGTCCATGATAGACTTGAATAATAGAAGTACTTTGGATTAAAAGAAAATATGAACGAGGAACGGAGTCGATCGTTAGATCATTAGGACTCTGATACCATGATAATGTGATGAGAGATATATTGAAAGGATTGTATTGACTCTCATGAGAATAATTATTAGGACTACATTCATATTTATACTAAAGATCTTTCCTAAACTATATAGATACAAATCTCTATAATATCTAAATAATAACTCTACAATATTTACTAATAATATTGTGGATCTTCTAGATCCTTCTATAGTCAATCATCAAATCCTCAAATATTGGGAAGAAGTTGGATCGAGCTTTAATTAACGGCTCATGGAGCTCTCTGTTTTCACAATTTTATGTTTCTTTTGAGACAATTGGCATCTCAGACCGTTCTCGATGTGTTGTCAAGATCGATAATACTACTGTTACGAAATGACATCATTTTCAATTCTACAACTACCTTGCTGCGCACCCACAATTTACAGAAGTGGTTACTGAGGTATGGGAAGCAACAGAGCCCCTGTTTATCTTTCGGTCGGCACTCCATAGATTTCACAAGAAATTAAAGTCATTGAAGCTTCCTCTTCGAGATTTTAATCGTGAACGATATTGGGACATCACGAAAATAACTCATATTGCCTTTGAAGTTCTGTGTGAGCGTCAAAAGCATGCTCTCTTAAACCCGAGCGTGGAGAATTTTGAAGCTGAAAAAGTTGTTGCAACTGGCTCAGACATAGAGATCACTAGTTGAAATTGAAGAACAATTCTACCGCCAGAAATCCCGTATCAACTGGCTCAGACATAGAGATCACAACACCACCTTCTTCCATCGCGCTGTCCAAGCTCGTCGATCTCGAAATTTGATCAAACATTTGATCACTTCTGATCCCAACGCCATCAAATCAGAGGCAGCAAGGTACTTCAGGGATTTCCTTCAAGCAAAATAAGTGAATTCCTCTCCTCCATCTATCGACGAGTTGATGTCTCTACTTCATTACCGATGTGAAGCTATGGCTGAGAATTTAACCAGACCTCTTACTAAGGAAGAAATAAAAGATTTTCCCGGTAACTCCCTACTGCAGAAATGTGTTAGTGTTAGTGTTGACTGAATTGTGAAGCTGTCATAACAGAACATGACACAGCTGCTGGAACATACATGATACATATGCTGATACAAATCACATGACGTATCACAAGAGTCACAAAGTTACATGACGTGTCACATGAGTCTAAAAGCTAAAGTAATGCTATTGTAGAGATGAAAGCTGGCTTGGAGACTTGTAGATGAGTTGGACAAGTTAATCCAAGATGGAATCGAAGTTTACAATCACCAACCTAAAGATATCAAAGGAAGAAGGAAGACATCAAAGGAAAAAGGAACAAAATCTTTAGAGAAATATAAATTGGTATTTTCCTAATTTTTGTAGAATTAGGAAAATGAATTTGATTTATCATTATAAATACCAAGAGGCGGTCTCATAAATACTTGACACGCCTATGGTATTATTGAGAGAGGCACATATGTGTGTGGTGTCGTTCCACTATACGAGATTTGTAGATCTGTTGGTGATAATGGTCTATGGATTACGCACTCGTTGAGGAAACGGTGTTGCACTGGTGGTGTCGGGTGGTAGTCAAGTCATGCGTGGCTTGATACTGTTTTCATAGATTATTCATCTAGAAAAGAATGATAGGCATCGTAGTACTGGATTTCATATGTAATTGTAATTGCAATTTTGTTCTAGTTGATTCGTTCTGGACTAAGTCCCGAGGATGTAGGAAAATCGAACCTCGTTAAAAAACTCTATGTGTTATTTACTTTATGCACATATATACTCGAATGTATAGATATATCCGCAAATATGAACTTTCAATTGGTATCAGAGCGAGACTCGATAGAGATTCGTTCTTATTTTCGGATATGATCGTGGATTTGTGGTTAGTGGAGAAAATTGAAACAACTGAGATTCTGTGGCCATTTGTGAAGAGACGGTGCTGGTGAGCAATAAAAATCCCACTGCGAATCAGGGTTTGAAACTGCTTCTGGTTCGAGTTGATGTAGCTGTCGTGAGAAGAAAAGAAACCCTCGGGAGGAGAAGTTTGTTTGTGGATTTGGCTAACTGAAGCAGGTTGGAGTTTTTCTCAATATGGGCATATGTCGATTGTCAATTGGTCCATATTTCTTGGGTGCTTTAGTCGAGAATCATCGTCAAGGAAAAATTTATTGGTTCAGGTAATGTTGAAGCGTTGGTCAACAAAATCAGCTCAAAGTCGATGTAGATTGTCTCTTAAGAAGACTTCGAAACCGGAAAGAAGAAAGAGTTGGTGTGAGGCTCGTTAATTGATTTGAATTCTTGTCGGAAATCTCAGAGATTCTGTCTGAGATGTCTTAGTTTTGGTTTTTTTTAATCGGAGAAGCAAGTTTTTCCTTCTCGTCATAGAGAGACGAATCATCGGCGAATTATTTTGTGAATCTGGTTGATTTTTGAGTTAAGATGAAAGCATTAAAAAGAGCTTTGGGAATTAGAATTTCACAGTCAATCATGAGCTCATGGTGGTCTTGAAGAAGTTAGATGACGGTGATTATGCATAAATTTCTTAAGTCTGCAGCAAAGAGATGTTGTTTTTCACAGATTAAGGTTTGAGAGGTTTTAAAAGCATCAGATTCAGTGGTAGTAGATTTCAGGAATAAGCAGAAAGTGCTTACTCTCGTATTAGAATTTCTCTGAATCTCAACAGGGATTGCATCATTATCGGAGAAGGGAGTTGTGTGAAGAAGCTCAAAATTTTAACGACGAAGGAACCACCGGGTAAATGCTGTGACAATTTTCGGAAATCATATTCTGAAAGAGAAATCGAAAGTGGCTATCAGCAGATGAATGAAGACATCCATTCGATCACTGAAAATTGCAGAGATTGTGGTGAGATTTCATTGGTTCAGTTTTGGTCGATATCGAAAAAGGGAGTTGGAATTGATTCTAAGCTTTTCTCGCCATCAAGAAAGCAAGGGCATGGGCCATTGTGAACTTTGCGTGTATATGGATTTAAATGAACCTCTATTTTTCATTTGGGCCCAAATCAGAGAAAAGGAAACGTCAAGCTCATGTCTCTTAATCTGCTTTGTGTCGTCACAACTCAGTTGTTAGGAGGATGAAATTACGACTGCCCAAGGTCCTTACAAGGTTCGATGATGCAGAGATGGTGACTGGAAATTTCAGATCGAGAAGCTTGTGTATTTCACGACCAATGGAGAAAATCAACTCAGAGTGCAATGGCTTCAGATTGATCAGAAAATAAGCATATTCGTTGAAGTTTCAGAGTTGTCCATTATAATTGAGTCGGGTCTCATCGGAAAATTGTGTTCGTTTATCGCCATCAATAGAGAGAAATGAGAAATAGATTGGGTCCAAGTAGAGCTTCGACTCGGGTGATGAATTTCTGATGATTGTCTTTGAGAATGAACTTGAGCTATTGAATTGGGTTATGAGTCCTTCCGTTAGTTCACTAATTAGACTCATGAGGTTATGAAAGGACTCAGACTACAGAAGTGAGAAAAACCAAAGTACTTATGACAATATGTGTAGAGGTATAGAAGTGCACAACAACATGACTTTGACTTGGAACGCGCCAACTGCAACGTTTGTATATTTATTCTTATTGATAAAAAATCGTTTATAAGGATCTCCTTTATATAGGAATTTACTTAACCTATTCTACCCAATAGATCAAACCCGACTAAGAACAAATATAAGCCTAACTCTCCTTTGATCCTATTCACTCGACCGTGAAACACAAAGAGAGTTAATCAACACCCACTTTCTAAGCTTTTTGTTAGCTACGAAGTTTACAACATTTCCACAATATTCTAGAGTGCTTACCCACGGCTCATGGCCACTCTAGAATATGTATACCCACCGCGAAAACCCTACAACCTAGAATCTTCGAGAATCAGCAATTAGGGATATTTCATGTTTTTAAGCTTATCCCTTCCTTGTTTGTTGTGGAGAATATTCACTAAATCTCCAGAACATCTCCACATGAATCACACCTTTATTTTCTTGCCACTTACCTCATTACACAATCCGCTCATGGTCTTCCACGCCAACACGGACGTCCATGTCAGCAACTCAGCTTCCTGATGTGATCTGGTGCAGCTTCCTGATCCAACCAGCGAGCTGTTCCAAAATTTGCATCTTCAATCTCCTCCTTTTTTACTTAGTTTGATACTCAAACAATCTCCTTGTCGAAACCTAAAAATCAAATAGAGAGAAACCCAAACACGGCAACAAGACAACATCTAGACCAACATCTAGCATATATCAAAATGACAAGTTGTCCAAAACAACCATGTTCAAAATATATCACAGACCAAAAGAACGAGTTCAACAGAATAAAAACAATGGCCAGAAATCAAGATCCCCCATAAATCAATCTCCCCCATGAATCCAGAATCCGACACATCTCCCCCAGCTTGAGTGCATAACTAAGTTAAAAACACCCAAACAGAGGCAGAAGGACGATTATGAAGTGGAGAAGATACATCACTTACATGCAGCTAATTCAGCCTGAAAACTCTGTGTGACTTGCTTCATTGCCTTGTGATCACTGGGGATGCCAGTTTTAAACACAAACGGTGTTTTATCAATACTTCCACAAACATACCCTTGATTGACCAGGAATGTTGTCAGTCGTGCATACCAGGTTCTTGGAGCTTGCTTCAGCCCATACAGTGCTTTCTTCAGCTTGTATACATAGTCTGGATGTTCAGGAACCTCAAATCATTTGGGTTGCTCTACGAAAACTTCCTCTGGTAGAACTCCATTAAAAACGCACTCTTAACATTCATCTAATGTAGTTTGAAGTTCAGAATACATGCCTTCCCAAACAGGAACATGATGGACTCAAGTCTGACAACAAGGGTAAAGGTCTTATCAAGGTCAACTTATTTAACCTGAGAATATCCTTGAGCTACAAGTCGCGCCTTGTTTCTGATCACATATTCACTTTCATCAGTCTTGTTTTTGAAAATCCACTTTGTTCCTACAACGATGACATCATGTTGTCGTGGAGTCAAATCCCACACATCACTTCGCTTGAAATGCTCAAGTTCTTCCTGCATAGCAACTATCCAATATTCATCACTCAACGCCTCATTGTGATTTTTCGCCTCTGTTATTGATACAAAGCATGCAAACTGAACTACTTCAGTGTTCTGAGGGAACAACTCAGTGTTCCGACGTTTCCCGACCATATGAAGGAAATCAATCTTCTTTCCTCTGGTAACTCTACCTCCCTGAATCTCTCCTACAACCTTGTTTGTAGAGTGATTCTGATGCACCTGAGTACTCGGAGTACCCCAATCATCATCTTGATCTGTGTTTTCAGATTGCTCTCCAAGTTCTTGCTTCGAGGACTCAGCGTCAGCAGTTACCTGGTCTTTATTTGAGATCTAGTGAGCACGCTTCAGCATTGTTCGAACATTCATATGCCCTATCCTCGGATGCTAGAGTTCTGCTTCGTTGTTCGGAATAGTGCTCGAACATGTCTTGTGAGATTGCCACATATAGTAGTTGTATGATCGCTGACCTTCAAGTCTTACACATCCATGTTTGTCAACTACCTTGCATCCAACTCTTGTAAAGGTGACATCCATCCCATCATCACACAATTGACTGATGCTAAGTAAGTTAGTTTTTAGACCATCAACAAGATACGCATCCTTCAGATTTGGTTGAGTTTTACCACTGGTGATACTTTTGCCTTTGATCTTCCCTTTTGCTCCATCACCAAAGGTAACTCTTCCAGTTGAGACTTCTTCAAAATTACTCAGATTTTAGTGTGATCTAGTCATGTGTCTTGAACAACCACTTCTTCTGTCCAGAGTCATGCTCCTCTGCTATGTATGCCACATGACAGTAGAAATCATTTTTCTTAATGTACACATGATTGGCTTGCTTACCATCTCTGTGAAACTTCTTTTGACGCATGGCTTGTGTGACACGATTCAGGAATCTATAACAATCAGCCTTGTAGTGACTCTGACTGCCACAGTACCAGCATCCAGTTCTTCTACTTCTAAAATTGTATTGATCATGCTTATGGTCAAAATTTCTCCAGTTGTGTGCATACACACTTCTGATCACACCACTTCGGGTTCCTGATGCTCCTTTTTCTGGTTTGCTTCTGGTTGATTCTCAACTGAGGTTGAACCTTTAACAAACTGAGTTGGACAACTCGAATTACCTCCTTTAAACCTCAGTCCCCAGTTGACATTTCACGTTCTGCCAACAGTCAGGAGCTTGTCCAGGTCTTTGGTTCCTATGCTTAGCATCTTGATATTTCTCAGCTGATTTTCCAACTGTTTCTCCAAACCCAGTGATTTGACATTTTCCTTGGACAACTCATTTTCAAGAACAGAGACTTACTCATCAAATCCTTCTTTTCTGAAATGAGATCATGATTCTCCTTTTTCTCATAATCTGATCTTCAATCAGAATACTGATATGCTCTTCCAATGGCAGATCATGGTCTTCCACCTTTGATTGAATCAGACGCCTGATTTTCTTCAATTTTGGCTTCCAGAGCTGTTCTTTTCTCTTCTTCTTCAATGACACCAAAATTAGCAACATGTTTGTTGAGAATTTCTTCTCCATCCTCCTCGTATTCGTCAGTATCACACTTGCTCCACTTCACATACGACTTTTGTTTTGTCCCAGATGATCTAAGAAAATCCACCTTTGTATGACCATAGCCTTTGCACTCATAGCATTTCAACAACCTTTTCCTCTTGATAGTTCGACATTCAGACTTGAAGTGTCCAATACCCTTACATTCAGCACCGGTTTGCCGAATGTCGAGGTTCCCTTGCGTTGAACTCTTTCCATCTTTCTGAAGTATTTCTTGACAATCAACCCAATGTTGTCCTTAGTCACACCTGTCTGATTCTCAACATCCGTCAGAGCCATGCCTTTCCCTGTAGTCTGATCTTTCTTCTTCATCTGCAGCTCATAAGCTTGCATCATCCAAACCACTTGGTCGAACTTCAACTCATCTGAGTTTAGGGAGACATCAATAGCAGACTTGTGCGACTGAAACTTAGCAGGTGATGTGTCCATAATTTGCATAGTTTAAGCATGCATATCATGTAGGTTTTAGATCATTTACTTGGATCTTCATTGCATTTCATACTTGTTTTGTTCCATTTAGAGTATTAGGAGCAGCATTAGGTCCTAGTGAGTCTTTTGCCTGTCTTTGAGGAGTTTTCTAGGTGTTTGGAGACACCTGGTGGCGTTTGGAGATTTAGTGCTTAAAAGACTAAAGAGAGGAACCATCCGGAACGTCTCAAAGAACCGATCAGACGAAGGCGATCCGATTTGATCCAGCTCTTAGAGTCTACATAAAACTTGTAGAGGGACGAGTCAGCTGTCTAGGGAAAGTGGAATCAAGTCATTTTGATGTATGGTTAGGAAGATGTGGTCATTTTACTGAAGGGTCTCCGTCTGGCCGCGAGAAGAAGCAAGAAGAAGAAGATTCCCATGATCCTTCCAACCGACCACCTTATGCTCGATTCTACAGCTCGGTCCTGGCACAGGACCATACAACCGAACCAAGGCAACCTCACAACCGACCTGAACGAGGTCGGTTAGCTCTCCAACACCTAGCATTATTCAGCCTCGACATCTCTCACCCGAAACAGTATAGTTCATCCGATGGGTCTCAAAGATGTGTCTCAACGAAGGCCCTATGATCCGAATAAAGTCCAGTGGTATTCATGAAACTTGTAGAGGAGTGAATCATATTTACACAGGAGTTTGAATCAGATTATTTGGATATCAGGTTAGGAATTTGCCGCGGATTTACTGAAGACGTATCCGCCTGGCCGAGAAAACGGACCTTGCACCATCGGCAAGGTCTAATGGGGTCGGTCCTAGCACAAGGAACTCAACCGACCAAATCTAACCGCCCAGATCATGCTCGGTTACGAACAAGACCAATCTCAACCGACCAAGATCCACTCGGTTAACTACACCCGGTCCAAACATCCAATATACAGCACCAACCAAAGTGACTCAAAGATTAGTCCAAGTGAAGACCTTACCATATCCAGTTTAATCTGAGGTGTTCATGAAAGTGGTAGCCAATCGAGCTGAAGTTCGTTTAGTGGTAGTTTCATGTCATTCTGATATGCCGTTCGACAGATATGGTAACTATAGCAAGGACATGTCTGTCTGGTATCCAAACGAGTTCTGCTACAAATATGATGTCTGAAAGATCAACCCATACGAAGGGTTTCCACTCCGATTCAGATTCTTCTTTCTTTATAGAAGTTGTAGATAATAGAGTTAGCTGTCTTCTGGATGTAGTTTGAGGTCATTCAGATGTCAGGTTCAGGAGTTATGACTGATTCACTGCAGGAATTCTTGACCACGAACCAGATTCGGCCGGATCAATACCCAGTTTGTTCCGGGTTGACCCGGTCAACTCCTCATCTATTTAAAAACTCAAAACCCCTAATTTTCATTTTATCCTCTTTTTGGTCTAAAAACCATTTTCTCCTTAGAGAGAGTTCTTAGATTTTTGTAAGAGAGATCTTCTATTTTTATGCAATCTAGTAGTTCTTTTCATTAGAGATCATTAACCTAGGGATAAATTTTTTGTGTGAGTAAATGCCTTGGATCATGCTTTGGTTGCCTAATATCGATTACCCCATCTTAGGATTCACCTTGCTTATTTGATTTACAACTTGTTCAATTGCTTTTGCTTGTTTCAATTTGGTTACTTAATCAAACATCCTTAATTAGTTTAACTCATTTAGTGCCTTGCATTCTTGGTGCTTGAAGTCATTTCCCAATAGGTTCGATAACCTCTTATGCTCAATAGGCATTTAGAGTAATTGATCTCTAGACTTGCAAAAGTCCTATATCAATTTGGCGGCGTTGCCATATCGGGATTTGATTTTGACATTGAGATTTAGGTTCTTTGTGAGATTAAGCATTTTTCTTTTCTTTTATGTACTAATCTCTCCTTCTAGCTCTCTCTTGTAGGTGCATGAACTTGCGTTCTAAAGGCAACAATAACCTTGTTTAGCCAAGAGACGACATCAACCTTCTACACCGTGGTCTTAGAGCAAGAAGAGATAGAGAACGGGTTGTGCACATTGCTAGGCTTGGTATGGAAAACGTGAAAGTGAACCCGAAAGGTGGTAATGACCACGATGCCTATGCCCCAAATAAAGGAGCAAATGTTGGTAATGGAAACCACCACCCACCTGCCCATAATGGTCACAACATTGTTGGCGCGGGTGATGCGGCAAATGCTCATGTCAACCGCCAAGAGATTCATGCACCACCGGTTGAATGCAATGACTTTGAGGTCAAAGCAAGTTTCATCAACATGGTACAAAGTAACAAGTTTCATGGCCTTGCGGTAGAAGAGCCTCTTGATCATTAGGATCACTTCGACCGTATTTGTAGCTTGACAAAGATGAATGGAGTCTCGGAAGATAGCTTCAAGCTAAGGTTGTTTCCTTTTTCTCTTGGAGACAAGGCAAGACAATGGAAAAAGAACCTTCCCCACGGTTCCATCACTTCATGTGACCAATGCAAGACATCATTCCTTGACAAGTTCTTCTCTCCCTCTAGAACGGCTAAGCTAAGGAATGAGATCTCAAGCTTCACTCAACGTGCAAATGAGAGCTTCAATGAAGCGTGGGAGCGGTTTAGGGCCTATACCACGCAATGCCCTCACCATGGATTCACGGATGCTTCCTCTTAAGCACTCTATACCGCGGAGCATTGCCCAAGATACATATGTTGCTTGATACCGCTTCCAATGGAAACTTTCTAGCTAAGTACGTGAATGAAACAATGGAGTTGGTTGAGAACCTTGCCTTGAGAGACGGAACATATGGTGATGAGTTTGATCGGTCTACACGAACCACAATCGCTTTTGAAGAGAAACGACGCACAAAGGAGATGAAAGCTCTAAATAACAAGTTGGACAAGCTTCTAAATACATCACAAAAGGTGGTCCACTTTGTTGGAAATGGTGAGGCAAATCAAGGGTTCTAAGAACAAATGGTGGACTTGAGGAACCAAGAAGAAGTGCATTATGTCGAGAATAATGGTGACTTTCAAAGAAATTTCAACAACTATGGCAACCAAGGTCAAGCCACCATTAATCACCAACAAAGCTATGCTCCCAAGACTAACTTCCAAGGGAACCAATGTGGCTTTCAACAAAGCTTTGCCCCACAAACTCAAGGCAACAACTCCATGCCTCAAGACCTTAATATGAAGAACATGCTTCAACAAATTCTACAAGGACAAGCTAGTGAAGCATTGGGTATGAGCAAGAAGATGGAGGAAATAAATACCAAAGTAGCTTGCTCATACAACGATCCCCACAAGAAATTTGAGGCATTGAGTTCAAAGGTTCAACAAATGGAGACCAAGGGAGCCAATGAAGACAAAGTGGAACAAAACCCTTCAAATGGGAAAGCAATAAAAACCTCAAAGGCGTATTGCAATGCCATCTTATCAAAGGAATCAATTTCCATTAATGATCATGAAACCGCCATTAGGGAAATTGAGCTCCAACTCTATGGATCACAAGCTACCTTGAAGCTTAATGAGGACATTGAGGAACAAGGTGGGGGAGTGACCCTTGAGAAATATGAGGACGTGACCATGGTTCAAGAACCAAGATGTATTGTTGCTTGCATTGATTCACCAAGCTCAACTAGGATCGAGCCTAAGTCTCTCCCCAAGCTTGGTAATCCCGGTAAATTCTCTATAACTTGCTCTCTTGGAGATTTGAAGATTGAGGATGCTTTGTGTGATTCCGAGTCAAGTGTGAACGTTATGTCCCATGAGATGCTCAAGAGTCTTGGTATAAGAACCCTCGCCTATCATCCATCACCTATCACCTTTGGAGACGCTTCTTCGAAGAAGCCACTTTGTCTCCTCGAAGACTATCCACTCAAGGTTGGGAATTGCATAGTCCCAATGGAATTTGTGGTCATGGAAATGAAGAAGACAAACAAGCTTCAACTACTCCTTGGAACTCCATTCCTACTCACTACCGGTGCTAGAATGGATTTCAAAAAGCAAAGGGTAGTTCTCTTCAATGTGGATGATAAAGTGTACTATCCAATGAGGACTTCTTCCAATAAACTTTGTGGTACAATCAACATGAAGGATGATGAGTCTCAATAAGAAGAAATATTATATGTGGGTAGATGTAATATGGTTGAAGAAGCTCCACCCCCAAAGGTCTATGAAGAGGAAGAGAAGTCTCTTGAGAGAAAAGATTTGGGTTATGGTAATGACAAGGAAGTTTCGGAAGTTGACATGATCACTTGTTTGGAACCGATCCATCCCACCGTAATGGAGAAGGATGTTGAGGGTAGCAAGGGCGCAAAGAAGAAGACAAAAGCCAAGGCTACGATGCGAAACGGATCGAGTAAGCATCATGGGTTTGAATCCGAGCCGAGCCAACCTTCTATGATGACTCTCACTCCTTGGATGCACAAGGATGGAGTGATTGAGTACAAGATCAAATGCAAAGGCCGATCCAAGCCCTTTGCCTCGGCCAAGGCAATCCTCACTCACGAGCTCAAATCAAAAGGAGAAGCCGGTCTTGAAGATGTAATGAGCAAGGTGCTTAAGCTCGAGCTTAAAGATCCGCCTTTGAGTGCTCACACTCCTCTCTCACCCGCCTAAAAGGGTAACCAACGTCAAACTTAACGACGTAAAACAAAGTGCACTTGGGAGACATTCCCATGTTTATCCTTGTATATATTATTTCACTTTCTAGTTTTATTTTGTGTTTCTTGGGCGTTTTTGATCTTTTGGTTAAGTGGTTGCAAGGTCATTGATAGTAGAAAAGTGATGGCAAGGTAGCCAATGGCGTTTGATGTTGGAAAGCTCATCATTGATAGTAGAAAAGTGATGGTTGTAAGTATCTCTTTCCCTTTTAAAGTCTTAGCATATTATATTTTGTTTTGGGTCTCTTCTTTGAATTTATTTCACACCGGGACGGTGTGATTTAGTCCTGGTGTGATTTAAGTTTGGGGGAGAGACCGGTATTTGACCTCGTGTTTTATGCTCTTATCTTCTCTTTTTCACTTGAGTCTCATGCATATCATGCATTTTCAATAAATTTGAAAATTTTAGAACATTTAGGATTGCATATTCACTTGTAGGTGGTGTCTAGTTTGCATTTTAGCTTGCATTTGCATAAGCATGGAGTAATGACAACCTTGACAATATCTTAATAAGCAATTGATTCAACGCCCAAGTTATTAGTTATTTGATGCATAGAAGTTGAATCTGAAATCAAGGATGAACCATTTGTTAGAGTACAGGTATCATTGCCCTTCCTTGGTTGAAGCAAGCTTGAATTGAATCTAGCCTCATCTAAGTGATAACCATAACTTGACATGTAATTATTGTGCTTGTGCAAATTTAAATAGAATCGTGGATTACTTATATATATTTGGACATTCTTCTTCCTTTTCACCACCCTTGCTTGTCCAAATAGCCAAATCCCATCTTTGGATTGGTTTCCCCACCATGCTAATTACCTCATTTCTAGCCCCTAATCTTTTGTGTGTGTCTTGTGAGGTCTTTTTGGAGTAAACTTGACAAAACGTGTTAGGTTTATGGCGACAAGGAATCACTCTTGTGTAGACTTAGTTCCAACATCAAGGAGCTAATCTAGAACTAGGTTAGATAGGTGGCGGTTCTTAAAGTTTGAGAATGGGGAAAGTTTAGAAATATTTAGGGGAATGGCTTGATCTTTGATGATTATGATGGAATGAAAGAAGGAAGGAAGGACGATGAAGAGGGGAGTACAAAATGAATGGTATGGTTGGTGCAAGTGTGATTAACAACAAGCTCTAAATAACTAAGAAAAGCCTCAAGAGACAAAGAAGAAAAGAAGGCCAAAAATCCAAGCTACAAAGAAAATAAGAGGCATAACCAAAGGAAGAAAAAGAAAGAGCTAAGTGAAAGAAAAAAGGAGCATCAACCATAACCAAGATGAAGAAGCAAACCCCTAATGAGGAAGAAGGCGAAAAAGGAAAGCAAGGAAGATCGTAAGGGTCTAAGAAGGCAAAATGCCTTGGAATAAAAAAGGTAGCTTAGGATCGGGCAAGAACGGGTTAGATTGGGCTAAGGTTAGTGACACTCTAGGCATTCGGGGTAGACGAGAGTTTTTCCTTGTATGCATAGGTTACCTTTTACCTTTAGCATTTTGTTAAAGTTTGCTCGTTCATTGAGAGATCCTTGTGTTTATTTACCCTTACATATTGATGAGATCACATTCATCTCATAACCGGTCCTTTAGCCAAGCGGTTTCATCTAATTTTGCATAAGCACAATTCACGGATAAAACTAATAATCAATGTTAAGAGGCTATAAAATAGGATGGTTTGTCTAGGTTGAGGTTTGGCTTTGTTGCATGTTGTGAAGGAAATGGGTAACTCCTTTTGAGTAGACACCTTTGGTGCATCCTAGCTAGAACTAGTAACTTGGACGTTGAGTGCGATTGTTTCTTATACTTCTTATAGGTTCGAGCTCCACTTGCATTTCATTGCATCTCTCATTCTTGATCTTGTTTGCTTGAGGACAATCAAAGGTTTAAGTTTGGGATAATTGATGTGTCCATAATTTTCATAGTTTAAGCATGCATATCATGTAGGTTTTAGATCATTTACTTGGATCTTCATTGCATTTCCTACTTGTTTTGTCCCATTTAGAGTATTAGGAGCTGCATTAGGTCCTAGTGAGTCTTTTGCATGTCTTTGAGGAGTTTTCTAGGTGTTTGGAGACACTTGGTGGCGTTTGGAGATTTGGTACTTAAAGACTAAAGAGAAGAACCATCCGGAACGTCTCAAAGAAACGATTAGACGAAGGCGATCCGATTTGATCCACCTCTTGGAATCTTCATGCAACTTGTAGAGGGACGAGTCAGATTTCCAGGGAAAGTCGAATCAAGTCATTTTGATGTATGGTTAGGAATATGTGGTCATGATGAGGACATCGAGATTAACTTAGGAGATTCATCACAAGCACAACCAGAAGTCCAAGACATAACAACAATGAGGGAACCACCAAGAACAAGATCAGGAACTAGAAGACTTAGAGAGTTATTCAACAAGACAATCCAAGGCTTTCTGGACCAAGAACACTCTATGGGGAAATCGACAACAAAAGAAGCCCAAAAGAAGTCTAATGAAGACCAGAAGATGGTCTTCTCAATTCAGCCCATCTAGGCCCAAGTTTTCTCCTAAAAATCGACACAAGCAGGTATGATTTCAATTTATATATTGTGTTTGTTCGTTTTGCAGGACCAAAGACTATTAATAAAACCTTAGGATATATTGTATCTCGTTTATTTCATTTAGTAGCTTGTAGTAGGCGTTTTATTTCATTCTTTTGTTCTAGGACTTTAGACTAGCTTTGTATTAGGGTTTTCGCCCTAGAAGGCATCAGCTGCACGAGCCCTTTATAAGGTTCCTTAGCAGCAGTGTATTTTTTTTACCTATGATATAAACAACGTACTTTCTTCTCTCTGAAATCTCTGTGCGAAACTGAGCTTTCAAACCTTCGATCTACTTTCCTTGTGAGTGATATCAAGGCGACTAGATTGGATCTGTCTTATCACAAGCGCTTACATACCTTGTGTGGCGACATTCATATCATCCTTCATCAGCCCCGTTCGATCTGTAACTTAAGTTACACTCATCGGATCTATCTCCATCATCCAACCGCAACATCACCTTCACCTCCACGCCACATTAATCTTCAAGGGCCGGGACTTGAGTCTAGTCCATCACCACACCATTCCGTTCGTATATCATCTGGTATCAGAGCCTAAAACGCTCCTATATCAGGCTAAGCTTATCCCCCTTTTCTGTTTTAGTCGATATCATTGTCTTCGAGTCAGTCTGATTTGTTTTGTTCCGTTTCATAGTGGATCAAGGGATCGAGTACTTGCTTTTCCTAGTCTAATAGAATTTGTGTTCTGTTAGTTTTAGGAATTAGGAGATCACTTAATTGCTAATCTCTCTTGTTACGTGATTGATCTCTAGGAATTTAGTTTGTCGTGCTGCTTTCATTTTTTTTTAATTCAAAAAAAAATCAGATCATATCTTTTGCGAATCTTATAAAAATAAATCTTTTGTTATTTTTTTGATTTTTCCCTCTTGATTTTGTCCTATATTTTCGTGGGTATCATCTTTTAAATTCAAAAAAAAATACTAATTGATTTCTTTTTTCATTATTGTCGCAAGTTTAAGTCTGATTAGTTAGAGAATCGGAATTTCTTACCATTGTTTTGCTATCTTAAGTCGAGTAATATTTAGTTGATCATCATAGGTCCTCTAGCTATTCTGCTTGCCATTTTGATTATATCACTTCTATTTCCCTCGCACTTGATCGTTTGTTTAAGTAGTTGCAGAAGACAGAAGACCATGGCAGGACTAGAAGCCGACCCCAACGCTGTTATCCTTGAAGCTCTACAAACTATGAAGAACGACCTAGCTGCACAGATAGGACGTATTGAGCAGAGAGTAGGACGCTTGGAAGTTCCTCAAGAGGCTGAACAATCTGATAGTGAAGGGAGTGATCACACCATTAATGCACCAGCAAGAAGGAACCAGAATGCTCAAAACCGCAATGATAACCAGCATCAAGATCGCAATAACAACCAGCAACAAAACAGAGAGGTAAACAGAGTTGTTGTTAAAGATTTAAAACTAACTATTCCTACTTTTGCAGGAAGAGTTAATCCGCAGGCTTATCTAGATTGGGAGAGGAGAATGGAGTACATCTTCGATTACTATGAGTATGATGACCAGAAGAAGATAGCCATTGCTTCTGCTCAACTCACAGATCACGCCTTGTCTTGGTGGGATCGAGAGCTTCAAGACAGAAGAAGAAACAACTTCGAACCTATTGCTACTTGGACTGCGATGAAGTACAATTTCAGAAAACGCTTTGTACCTCCACATTACCACAGGGAGATGCAGAAGCAGTTTCGACAGTTAGCTCAAAGAAACAGAAGTGTAGAAGAATACTATGAAGAGTTTGAGCAACTAAGAAACAGAATGGCGTTAGATGAGGATGAGGAAGTCCTTATGGGACACTTCATTGATGGACTCAATGACCGCATTTCCAGAAAGGTACAACGTCAACCTTGTCATGATTTAAATGACTTGTTACATGCAGCTGTGCAGGCAGAACAAGGAATCAAACAAAAGACCGCATCAACAGCTCGTTCTAGGCCTAATCAATGGTCTGCGCCAACAACAAGAAACCAAGGGAATGCGCCTCATTCCAATAGCTATGACAGAGGTAAAACTGTTACCAACAATGCAAGCAATGCTCAGGAGAAGAAGCTTGCGTATGAGAGTCCTAGAAACAACCGGCCAGAAGCAGGTAAGCTCTCTAATACAGTTACACGAGCTAGAGACATAACTTGTTTCAAATGTCAGGGAAAAGGACATTATGCAAGAGAATGTCCAAACCAGAGAGTGATGATCCTCACACAAGATGGAGGATACGAATCACAAGAAGAAGAAGAAGTCTTGGAAGTTGCTGATTCAGAAGAAGAAATTGCTTATCCAGAGACTGGAGACATGCTAGTAGTCTGCCGAGCCTTAAGTGCCTTGAGTGAACCAGACACCATTCAAAGAGAGAACCTCTTCTTCACACGCTGTTCAATCCAAAACAAGGTTTGTAGTTTGATTATTGATGGGGGATCCTGTACTAATGCTGCTAGTCGTATACTTGTTGATAAGTTAGGTCTAAAAACAACTCCACATCCAAGACCATATCGACTAAGATGGTTAGATTCCAATACCGAGATCAGAATCAAAGAACAAGCCAAAATACCATTCAAGATTGATAAGTATGAAGATGAAGTATGCTGCGACATTGTCCCTATGCAAGTAGGACACCTCCTGTTAGGACGTCCATGGCAGTTTGATCGAGAAGTGACACACAATGGGCGCACCAATACTCATTCATTCACGTTCCAGAATCGTAAGTTTCAGCTTGCTCCCTTGTCACCACAAGAAGTACACGAAATGCAAGTTAAGTTTGCTACTGATGCTAAGGTAAGTAAGACTAATCTCTATATTACACCTAGTATTGTTAGTAAAGCTTTAGAACATCAAGAAACAGTGCTACTAATGGTATTTCGAGATTCTTGCCTTACAGGGACAAAGGAAGTAGTACTGCCCCAGGAGATTGTATCTATGCTTAATAGGTTCAAAGATGTGTTTCCTGAAGAGATACCAGCTGGATTACCACCTATAAGAGGCATAGAACACCAGATTGATTTAGTTCCAGGCGCTGCATTGCCTAATAGACCAGCTTACAGAGTGAACCCTACAGAAGCTAAGGAACTAGAGAAACAAGTACAGGACTTAATGGAGAAGGGGTATATCAGAGAGAGTCTCAGCCCCTGTGCCGTTCCAGTTCTGTTGGTTCCAAAGAAGGATGGAACTTGGAGGATGTGTGTAGATTGTAGAGCAATCAACAACATAACCATCAAATACCGCCATCCTATTCCCAGGTTAGATGATATGCTTGATGAGTTATCTGGTTCTAATGTATTTTCGAAAATTGATCTCAGGAGTGGATATCATCAAGTGAGAATGAAAGAAGGAGACGAATGGAAGACTGCCTTCAAGACCAAGCATGGTTTGTACGAATGGCTGGTCATGCCTTTTGGTCTCACCAATGCTCCAAGCACATTCATGAGGTTAATGAACCATGTCTTAAGGGCATACATCAGTAAGTTTGTAGTAGTATATTTTGATGATATACTCATCTACAGTAAGTCGTTTTCAGAGCATTTACAACATCTTGAGTTAGTTATGGAAACGCTTCGAAAAGAGGGTCTATATGGCAATCTCAAGAAGTGTTCTTCTGGTACTAATGAAGTTGTTTTCTTAGGATTTGTTGTGAGTTCTCAGGGATTACAGGTTGATCAAGAGAAGATCAAGGCAATACAAGACTGGCCCGTACCAACAAGCATAGGACACGTTCGAAGTTTTCATGGCTTAGCTAGCTTCTACAGACGGTTTGTTAAAGACTTTAGTACTGTAGCTGCTCCTCTTACTGCTGTGATCAAGAAGGATGTTGCCTTTAAATGGGGACCAGCTCAGGAAGAAGATTTCAATACCCTTAAATCTCGTTTAACACATGCCCCTGTTCTAGTTTTACCTGATTTTAACAAGACTTTTGAGATTGAATGTGATGCCTCAGGATTAGGTATTGGCGCTGTGTTAACTCAAGGAGGACGTCCAGTAGCTTACTTCAGTGAGAAACTGAGTGGAGCCAGCCTAAACTATCCTATCTATGACAAAGAGTTCTACGCACTAGTCAGATCGCTTGAGACATGGCAACACTATCTGCTATCAAAGGAATTCGTCATCAACACTGATCATGAGACTTTGAAGTATCTTAGAGGACAAACTACACTAAAGAGACGCCATGCTAAGTGGATGGAGTTTGTGGAATCATTCCCATACATCATCAAGTATAAGAAAGGCAAAGAGAACGTAGTAGCAGATGCATTATCCAGAAGATACTTGCTGATTTCAACAATGGAAGCTAAAGTTCTAGGATTTGAACTACTCAAAGAAGCTTATAAAGACGATCCAGACTTCAGTTCTATTTATCAAAGTTGCATACTCACACCAACAGGTTCCTACTATATCCATAATGAATATCTTTTTAGAGAGAAACGTTTGTGCATTCCACAGGGATCTATGAGGGAATTACTGATCAAAGAAGCACACGGAGGAGGGCTCATGGGACATTTCGGAGTAGACAAGACACTTGCTGTCCTAGTTGACCATTTCTTTTGGCCTCACCTCAAGAAAGATGTGGAAAATATCTGTTCAAAGTGCGTAACATGTAACAAAGCCAAATCCAGGTCACATCCTCATGGTTTATATATGCCACTTCCTATTCCTACAATGCCTTGGGTAGATATCAGCATGGATTTTGTTCTAGGCTTACCCAAAGTCCGAGGAAAGGATTCTATTTTTGTTGTTGTAGACAGATTCTCAAAGATGGCACACTTCATTCCCTGTGCTAAAACAAATGATGCTACGCAAACAGCAAGTCTTTTCTTTAGAGAAGTAGTACGCTTACATGGAATCCCAAGGACCATAGTTTCAGATCGTGATACAAAGTTCCTAAGCCATTTCTGGAGAGTCCTATGGAGGAAACTCGGAACCAAGTTACTCTTCTCAACAACTTGCCATCCACAAACTGATGGCCAAACAGAGGTAGTAAACAGAACACTTTCCACTCTCTTAAGAGCCACGGTTGGTAAGAATTTTCGAAATTGGTTGGATTGCATTCCTTTTGTTGAGTTTGCTTATAATCATGCAAAACATTCTGCTACTAAGCTGTCACCTTTTGAGATTGTTTATGGTTTTCAGCCAGATACACCTTTAGATCTTGTTCCCTTGCCGCCATTAGATGTCACTAATCAGGATGGAGAAACCAAAGCAGAAATGATCAAGAAGCTACATCAAAAGGTGAACGAGAACATTACGCAGAAAACGGCCAAGTACAAAGAAGCAGCAGACAGAGGGCGAAAGGAGCTCATATTTAATCCAGGAGATTGGGTTTGGGTTCATATGAGAACTGAGAGGTTTCCAAACCAAAGGAAACACAAGCTTGCACCAAGAGGAGCTGGACCATTCTGAGTCCTAGAAAGAATCAACAACAATGCCTACAAGCTAGACCTTCCAAGTGAGTTAACTATTTCACCAGTGTTCAATGTTTCTGACTTGCTTCCCTACAATGCAGATGATGGAGTTCTGAGGTCAGAACCTTCTCAAGAGGGAGGGAATGATGAGGACATCGAGATTAACTTAGGAGATTCATCACAAGCACAACCAGAAGTCCAAGACATAACAACAATGAGGGAACCACCAAGAACAAGATCAGGAACTAGAAGACTTAGAGAGTTATTCAACAAGACAATCCAAGGCTTTCTGGACCAAGAACACTCTATGGGGAAATCGACAACAAAAGAAGCCCAAAAGAAGTCTAATGAAGACCAGAAGATGGTCTTCTCAATTCAGCCCATCTAGGCCCAAGTTTTCTCCTAAAAATCGACACAAGCAGGTATGATTTCAATTTATATATTGTGTTTGTTCGTTTTGCAGGACCAAAGACTATTAATAAAACCTTAGGATATATTGTATCTCGTTTATTTCATTTAGTAGCTTGTAGTAGGCGTTTTATTTCATTCTTTTGTTTTAGGACTTTAGACTAGCTTTGTATTAGGGTTTTCGCCCTAGAAGGAACCAGCTGCATGAGCCCTTTATAAGGTTCCTTAGCAGCAGTGTATTTTTTTAGCTATGATATAAAACAACGTACTTTCTTCTCTCTGAAATCTCTGTGCGAAACTGAGCTTTCAAACCTTCGATCTACTTTCCTTGTGAGTGATATCAAGGCGACTAGATTGGATCTGTCTTATCACAAGCGCTTACATACCTTGTGTGGCGACATTCATATCATCCTTCATCAGCCCCATTCGATCTGTAACTTAAGTTACACTCATCGGATCTATCTCCATCATCCAACCGCAACATCACCTTCACCTCCACGCTACATTTATCTTCAAGGGCCGGGACTTGAGTCTAGTCCATCACCACACCATTCCGTTCGTATATCAGGTCATTTTACTGAAGGGTCTCTGTCTGGCCGCGAGAAGAAGCAAGAAGAAGAATATGCCCATGACCCTTCCAACCGACCACCTTATGCTCGGTTCTACAGCTCGGTCCTGGCACAGGACCATACAACCGACCCAAGGCAACCTCACAACCGACCGGAACGAGGTCGGTTAGCTCTCCAACATTTAGCATTATTCAGCCTCGACATCTCTCACCCGAAACAGCATAGTTCATCCGAGGGGTTTCAAAGATGTGTTTTAAAGAAACCCCTCTGATCCGAATCAACTCAAGTGGTCTTCATGAAACTTGTATAGGAGTGAATCAGATTATTTGGACATCAGGTTAGGAAGTTGCCACGGATTTACTGAAGACGTATCCAACTGGCCGAGAAAACAGACCTTGCACCATCTGCAAGGTCTAATGGGGTCGGTCCTAGCACAGGGAACTCAACCGACCAAAGCCAACCGCCCAGATCATGCTCGGCTACAAACAAGACCAATCTCAACCGACCAAGATCCACTCGGTTAACTCCACCCGGTCCAAACATTCAATATACAACACCGGCCGAAGTGACTCAAAGATCAGGCCAAATGAAGACCTTACCGTACCCAGTTTAATCCGAGGTCTTCATGACAGGCGTAGACAATCGAGCTAACGTTCGTTTAGTGGTGGTTTCATGTCATTCCGATCTGCCGTTCGAGAGATATGGTAAATATAGTAAGGACATGTCTGTCTGGCATCCAAACGAGTTTTGCTCCAAATATGACATCTGAAAGAACAACCCAGACGAAGGGTTTCCACTCCGATTCAGATTCTGCTTTCTTCATAGAAGTTTTAAATAATCGACTTGGCTGTCTTCTGGAGGTGGTTTGAGGTCATTCAGATGTCAGGTTCAGGAGGTAAGACTGATTCACTGCATGCGTTCTTGACCACGACCCAGATTCGGCCGGGTCAATACCCGGTTTGTTCCGGGTTGACCCGGTCAATTCCTCATCTATTTAAAACCTCAAAAACCCTAATTTTCATTTTATCCTCTTTTCGGTCTAAAAACCATTTTCTCCTTAGAGAGAATTCTTAGCTTTTTGTAAGAGAGATCTTCTATTTTTATGCAATCTTGTAGTTGTTTTCATTGAATCTCTTCTTCCTTTCTTCTTTTCTTGTTGATTATCCAAGATCCATCCATGAATTCTTCTCTTATCAAAATCGATTTAGAGGGGTTCTTTATGGGTCTTGAGTATTCATTTTAGGATCTTGAGATGGGTTAGATTTAGGTGATTCAAGGCATGATATAAGGTGTTTAGGATTAGATTATCTATTATCCTTCTTTGTTTAATGTTCTTAAATGCTAAATCTAGCTTGAGAGAGTGGATTTAGATCATAGGCATTTCATGCACACCAAGTGTTTGATGAAATGCCCTGATCAATTATTCAAAGGATTTATGTTCTTAGCCTATGAGAATAGTTGTCTAAGGCATATTTTTGGTTGATCTAGTTTATATTCTCAATGCATGTTGATTGATAATTCACAAATGAAAGTTTGCTAATGAATTTGATAATTAACATAGTGATTAGTGCCTTGAAAGAGGACTAATCAAGATTAGAGATCATTTACCTAGGGATAACTTGTTTGTGTGAATAAATGCCTTGGATCATGCTTTGGTTGCCTAATATCGATTACCCCATCTTAGGATTCGCCTTGCTTATTTGATTTACAACTTGTTCAATTGCTTTTGCTTGTTTCAATTTGGTTACTTAATCAAACATCCTTAATTAGCTTTACTCATTTAGTGCTTTGCATTCTTGGTGCTTGAAGTCATTTCCCAATAGGTTCGATAACCTCGTATGCTCAATAGGCATTTAGAGTAATTGATCTCTAGACTTGCAAAAGTCCTATATCAGCAGGCAAACTCCTGAGAAACTTCTTCACAAGCTTTTTGTCCTTGTATCTATTCCCCAAAACAACTGCCTCCTGAGAAATCGAACTCAGCTTGCTGCGGAACTCATCAACAGACTCACCATCTCCCATGGTCAGATTCTCAAATTTTGAGGTCAATATGTTAAGTCGAGAACGCTTCACATTACTGGTGCCTTCAAATGAGACATGTAGAATGTACCAAGCCTCCTTTGCAGACGTACACCCTTGCACCCGAGTGAACTGGTTCATGGGCAGCGATGCAAAGATGACAGACAGAGCTTGAGAGTTGTATTTTGCTCATGTCTTCTCATCGGCAGTCCATATATTCTTGGCCTTTGGAACCGTTTCCCAGCGTCGTTCTTTGTCATTGACGGTGTCCATCCATCTTCCACTGCGAACCAAGCATCCATATCAATACTTTGAATCATCTGTCTGATAGATACCTTCCAGTAACCATAGTGTTCAGCGTTAAGTTTCAGCGGCTTTGGTACCACAACAAACCGTTGTCCCTTCACCATACCTTGTCACAAGATCTCACTTATTGAAAAGATAAGCTTCTAACTCCTTTATCATGTGTCCATTCTGATACCAATTGTAAAGGTATAGAAGTGCACAACAACATGACTTTGACTTGGAACGCGCCAAGTCCAACGTTTTTATATTTATTCTTATTGATAAAAAACCTTTTACAAGGATCTCCTTTATCTCGGAAGTAACTCAACCTATTCTACCCAATAGATCAAACCCGACTAAGAACAAATCTAAGCCTAACTCTCCTTTGATCTTATTCACCCGACCGTGAAACGCCAAAGAGAGTTAATCAACACCCACCTTCTAAGCTTTTTGTTAGCTACGAAGTTTACAAACTTTCCACAATATTCTAGAGTGCTTACCCATGGCTCATGGCCACTCTAGAATATGTATACCCACCGCGAAAACCCTACAGCCTAGAATCTTCGAGAATCAGCAGTTAGGGATATTTCATGTTTTTCAAGCTTATCCTTTCCTTGTTTGTTGTGGAGAATATTCACTAAATCTCCAAAACATCTACACACGAATCACACCTTTATTTCCTTGCCAAGTCAGCTCACGCCACTTGCCTCATCACACCATCCGCTCATGGTCTTCTACGCCAGCACGGACGTCCACATGAGCAACTCAGCTTCCTGATGTAATTTGGTGCAGCTTCATGATCCAACCAGCGAGCTGTTCTATAATCTGCATCTTCAATATCCAGGTTTCAAGTATAACAATGTCTCTGGTTGAGGTGAAGAGACACAATACATATTTGAAGAGTTAAAGTTGCTGGTGGAAGTGTACAAGCAGAAGAAGGAGAAATATATGCTGGATCATCTTCACATCGACGTCTGGAAGCTCAAAAGTGTCCTGATCAGACTAAAACTTGGTGATAAACTACTTGGGACTGTTGTATTCAGAATCAACGGTGGGATCGAGATTCTAACGGTTATTCAAATATTTATTCAAGAATATTTGAAACAAGTCTGCACAAAAAATGTTGTGACCACTATGACGAGAAGTTGTGTTTGAATGATCAAACAATGTCAGTTTGATCTGAATCTTTGCAGAAGTATTCTGGACATATGGAACTAAGTTCTGGTCAAAGTAGAGCTTATTTGGAGTTTGGAAGAAATGTTGGCGTTTTTGTTAAAGTTGATATAGTCTTTGTGGGCAGAAAAGGTGTGAAGAGTCTGTAGCTGTTGGGCATCTCATTGAGTCTTCAAATGTCTTTGCAATTATTTCTAAAACATCAGCAAGACATTTTTATGTGCTAACACATCAGAAAGAGATTGTTTGGGAGGTTTTAACTTAGTTGTGCACTCAAGCAGAGGAAGATGAGATGAGTCGTCAAATTGATATGTTTTATTTATATTGATATACTTTATGAGAAGAAATGATGTCTAGATGGTTACCTTTTCGGCCATTTCCTCATAAAGTATATCAATATAGACATCCTTTTTTCTCATCAAGTATATCAATATACTTATGAGCTAAGTATTGATACATCATGTGATACATCAGACGATGTGACAGAAGCATAGAGCATGAAATGCTTAGCAGAGCTGAGATGGACAAGTTGAAGAATAAGATGCAAGCCAATTCATAAATCTGGTGTTGTATGTTTTAGGGGGAGTTTGAAGATCATCATATATGCATATTGGTTATGTGATTGAGTTCTACAACTCAATCATCAAGGGGGAGATTGTTAGTGTTAGTGCTGACTGAATTGTGATGCTGTCATAACAGAACATGACACAGGTGTTGGAACAAACATGATACATATGATGATACAAATCACATGACCTATCACAAGAGTCACAAAGTTACATGACGTGTCACAAGAGTCTAAAAGCTAAAAGAATGCTATTGTGGAGAGAAAAGTTGGCGTGGAGACTTGTAGATGAGCTGGACAAGTTAATCGAAGATGGAATCGAAGTTTACAATCACCAACCTAAAGATATCAAAGGAAGAAGGAAGACATAAAAGGAAAAAAATATTTAGAGAAAAGGAAATTGGTCTTTTCCTAATTTGTGTAGAATTAGGAAAATAGATTTTATTTATCATTATAAATACCAAGAGGCGGTCTCATAAATACTTGACGCGCCTAGGGTATTATTGAGAGACACACATGTGTGTGGTGTCGTTCCACCATACAAGATTTATAGATCCGTTGGTGATTATGGTCTATAGATTTTGCAGACGTTGAGGAAATGGTGTTGCACTGGTGCTGCCGGGTGGTAGTCAAATCATGCGTGGCTTGATACTGTTTTCATAGATTATTCATCTAGAAAAGAATGATAGGCATCGTAGTGCTGGATATCATACACAATTGTAATTGTAATTTTGTTCTAATGGATTTGTTCTGGACTAGATCCCGGAATGTAGGAAAATCGAACCTCGTTAAAAACTTATGTGTTATTTACTTTATCCACATACATACTAGAATATATAGATATAGCCGAAAATATGAACTTTCAAGATGGATTCGACCTGCAACTTGGCAGCGAGCTGATTTGTTTAGAGTCTTTAGACTTTGAAACTCTGTTTTGTTTAGCACTCTGGTTTTTTTATGCAATCTCTGTTTTACGTTGTCCGATTAAGCCCATCTCATTGTAAATATTTTTTGCTTTGTTAATTTATATCATTTCACATTTCAAAAAAAAAAAACTATCTAAAAATTCTATTTAAAAACCTAAACTATTAAAACATAATCACTCTTAGAATCTGTTTCCAAACACCCCTTATTTTTTAGAATAAATTAAACATGTTCCTAAAGGTATTAAACATATTGCCAAACATTTATTAAATTTATTATAAACTTTAAAATTATAAATTAAACATACAATATTTATAATATATTAGTTTTTAATCTTCATTTTACATTTTATATATTACAAATAAAAATTACATACAATATTTAACTCGCAGAGAAAAGCGCACGTAATCCCTTCCCCTCCGATTACCCAACATGCTCAACAAGAGTCTCATGCTCTCTGTTTCTCTGCGTTGTGGTCTCGGTGAGAAGTGTGAAATCTGCTCTCGTTCGTTGTCTGTTTTTTTTTACTCCTTCTAGCTTTTGGCTACGGTTTCGATTTTTCTAGCATCTGTGCTAAGTGGTTTTGGTTTAAATATGTGTGCCCTCATCTTCGATTTGCTACTTTGCAGTTCGAGGATTCCAAAAGGTAGCAAAGTTTGCAAATCTTCCTTAAGTCATATGAGCTTGTTATATTTCTGTAGCTGCTTCTCGTATGGAGGCGATTAGGGTATTAGGTGGAAACAACAGCGATTCTCAGATCCGACAAATCTCAATTAATATCAATTGATTATGAGGCCTATCTGACAATTAGTGCAGCGAGGGAGACTAACATACACTCCGCGTCACTGCAGAGTCGGAATTACCAAAGGATTTGGCTTGAGCATCATCTAGCTTTTGTCCTACTTTTCCTGTGTTACCCTATTTTTTTAGCACATATAGAGAGAGGGATCTCCTTTCCCTGCCTATATCAGAAATCTGGGCTCTCTCTTTGCTTTCTCTTTCTCCAAGGGAGAATCTCAGACCCTTGCAATATTAACACATCTTCGATGGCGCAAGAGCACTTTCTCCTCTCCGACAAACCGTACACATCTTTGATTTTGATTTATTTGAGTCTGTATTATTTCGTGATATCTGTGGATGCGGAATCGCACACCTAGTTTTTTATATGATTTAGGGAGAAATATTTGATGGGCTAGTTTCTATCTTTGAATCAAATGGAAATAAAGATCTAAACTCGACGAATTGGATTTAGTATTTGATTAATAAAACTGTTTACAAGTGGAGAAATCTCAGAGAGAGTTTACAAGTAATGTTTTTTTTAGCTATAAGAATCCCCCTTTAAACCTAAACCCGCGACGTCCCTTTATAGTCTTCTTCGAACTGATCATGTAACGCCCGCGTTCCGGAGGAATTAATTATTGGGGAAAAATAATTAATTCGGGTTGCGCTGGGGGCTAGTATCGATCGATACTAGGGGTATCGATCGATACCAGCCGGGATTTCTCCTTATAAGTCTTCTTCCTCTTCTCTTCTTGCGGGTGGAAACCATTTCTTTGAGAGAGAAAAGTCTTGGTCGCGTGAGAGAGAGAGAGAGAGAGAGAGAGAGAGAGAGAAGGGAGCGTGAGAGAGGTGGAAGCTTGGTGAAGCTTGGATCTTGCGAGATCGATAGAGATTCGAGCTTGGGAGAAGCTTGAAGAAGAGATCGGAAGAGTTTGGTTTGGTGAGCTAAAGGGAAGCGAGTGAGGTCTTCTAGAGCTCGATCCAGCCGATTTAAGGTGAGTTGGGACCAAAGGTTAGCAAGTAAGCTTGTGTGTTGCTTAGTTAAGCTTGATTGTTGAGTTTGGGGCTTTGCCTTGTTGATTTGTGGCGATTTCTGGGTTTAGATCTTGCGGAAGGTTGTGATTTGCAGGTGGGTATCGATCGATACCATGTGTGTGTCGATCGATACTATACTCTTGTCGGTGGACTCGAGTTGTGTGGGCATCGATCGATACCAGGGGTGTATCGATCGATACCAGTTGTTGCCTGTGGGCATGGGTTGTGTGGGCATCGATCGATACCAGGGGTGTATCGATCGATACCAGTTGTTTGCCTGTGGCCATGTGTTGCTTGGCATCGATCGATACCAGGGGTGTATCGATCGATACCGGTTGTTTGCCTGTGGGCATGTGTTTGGGTATCGATCGATACCAAGGAGGTATCGATCGATACTGGTCGTGGGTTGTGCCTTGAAGGCGTGTTGTGTGTTGCCTTTCAGGCTTTGTGTCTAGCTTTTCTTGGGATGGAATTGCTAGGCGTTGGTATAGTTTTCATGGTGATGAATTGCTATTGTGTTAGAAGTTTTAATTGGTGTTAATTAATTCTTCGTATTGGTAACTGTTGTTGTTTGTACTTATTGTTTAGCCTGTTGTTGGGATGATCTCTCACTCAGCGTTTGGTTAGCCAAATGTTGATGCATCACTTTTGTCGATGCAGGTAAAGATAAGGTGTGATCGTGGAATCGAGGCAGTGAAGAGGGGATGATTAGGACCCGGGGGTTTGTTGTTGTTGTGTTGTTGCTTTTACTGTAGAACTTGGATTGTTCTTGTATTTGAATTAATGTGGTTTAATTATTTATGTTAAAAAAAAAAAAAAGTGCGGTCGTTTCAGTTTGGTATCAGAGCCTATGCGGTTCTAGGAGCCCATACGGTTCTAGGAGCCTAGGTGGTTCTAGAATAGATTGGGTGTTGTGTGGGGTCTTAGAATCATCCTCTTCGAGCCTTGTGAGATTCCACGGTGAGTATCTTTATTGTGAGGATTGTTGTTTGTTTTCTTAGTTTGTGCTTCTGCACGTGTGCAGATGGCTAGAGGGCGTGGTAGAGGTCGTGGCCGTGGTAGGGGTCGTGGCCGTGTGCCGGCGGAGCAGGTCGAGGATTCGCGTGCGAGTCAGGTTGGGTCTGAGGGTGCGGCCGGAGTGAGTGCCGTTGGGGCTGGCGTGAGCGCCAGTGTGGCTGGTGTTCCAGCACGTGCTGCGGGTGTAGCAGCGGGTGATGCTCAGGCCCGAGATGATCGCATAGCGGATTTGTTGACGAGGTTGTTGGAGCGGTTACCAGAGAGGGTACCGGCTCAGGCTCCTGTGGCTCCGGTAGTGGTGGAGGCTCAGCCTCAGGTGGCAGCTGTGGTTGCTGAGGAGCTCCCATCCTACCTGAGGATGATGGAGCAGATGCTGAAGATTGGCACGGGGTTCTTTTCTGGAGGTGCTAATCCTGAGGACGCGGATGCGTGGTTGAGGAGGATAGAGAGGAATTTCCTCTCGAGTAGGTGTCCCGCGGGATACCAGGTGGACATTGCGGTCCATTATCTGGAGGGTGATGCACATCTCTGGTGGAGGGGTGTGGCAGCACGGAGAGTTCAGGCCGCGATGGCTTGGGCGGATTTTGTGGAGGAGTTTAACTCCAAGTACTTTCCTCAGGAGGCGTTCAACCGGTTAGGGTCGAGGCTTGCGAGTTTGACTCAGGGGGATCGGTCGGTACGCGAGTATGAGGTGGAGTTCATCCGGCTCGGGTCTTATGTTAGACGAGCGGGTGAGAGTGAGTCGGCCCGTGTGCAGAGATTCTTGATGGGTCTTCGGGTTGACTTGAGGAACCGTTGCATGGTGAGGCCTTTTTGCACGGTTGATGAGTTGGTTGAGACTGCGGCTTTGCTTGAGGAGGGTCTGAAGGACGAGGTGGTAACGGTTACACCGCGTTTTCAGGCGAGATCTGTGCAGCAGCAGTCCGGTCCGAGCAGAGGCAGTAGTAAGCCGATGCAAGGACATAAGCGGAAGCGGGAGAGCGCTTCGAGTGGTAGTCGGAGTGGTCCGGGTTGCTTTGGTTGTGGGAGCATGGATCACCGAGTGGCGAGCTGTCCTCAGAAGGGCGGAGCGCGAGTGGATTCTCGAGTGTGCTATCACTGCAAGGAGGCGGGGCACATCAGGCCTCAGTGTCCCCAGTTGCGGCAGAGTGAGACCACGGTGGTGCAGCCTCTCAGGCAGGTGGCATCAGCGCCTCGAGTGTACTCCATCACCGAGACCGGAGAGCCGAGTTCCAGGCCGATCACAGGTATTTTCTCAGACCCATCTAAGTTTAATTCTGTGTTGGGGAATGTCGTGCTTGTCTGGGTGTTAAGGTTCTCGGCACATGTATATGTGCAGGGACCTTGTGTGTTGGGGGTGTGGAGTGTCATGTGTTGTTTGACACGGGAGCATCGCATTGCTTCGTTTCCCCGGAGTTGGCCGAGAAGGCTAATCTGCGGAGCGAGCCCGGTGTGAGTTTGGGTTTCGTGGAGGTTGCCGGAGGGAAGCTCCTGAGGATTCACGGTCGGGTGCGAGACGTGGATGTTCAGGTAGCAGGAGAGTCCATGGCTGCCGATTTGATTATCTGCTCAGTGGAGCTGTACGATGTCATCTTGGGCATGGATTGGCTCGGGAAGTTCAGGGCGCATCTGGACTGTCACCGAGGGCGAGTCGAGTTCGACCAGGGGAAAGGGAAGTTGGTGTATCAGGGTGTGAGACCGACTTCCGGGAGTCTCGTAATCTCGGTTGTGCACGCGGAGCGTCTAATCGAGAGGGGTTGCGAGGCGTATTTGGCTACTATTTCTTTGCCGGAGGCTGTCGGAAAGGCTAGGGTTCAGGATATTCGGGTGGTTCGTGAGTTCCAGGATGTGTTCCAGTCGTTGCAGGGGTTGCCACCATCTAGGTCGGATCCTTTCACGATCGAGTTGGAACCGGGGACGGCACCGATATCCAGGGCTCCTTATAGGATGGCTCCTGCAGAGATGGCAGAGCTGAAGAAGCAGCTGGAGGAGTTGTTGGGTAAGGGATTTATTCGTCCGAGTTCTTCACCGTGGGGAGCGCCAGTGTTGTTCGTGAAGAAGAAGGACGGGAGTTTTCGGTTGTGTATTGATTATCGGGGACTTAACCGAGTCACAGTGAAGAACATGTATCCTCTTCCGCGGATTGATGAGTTGTTGGATCAGTTGAGAGGGGCTACTTGGTTCTCCAAGATTGACTTGGCGTCGGGATATCATCAGATTCCCATCGATGAGGTAGATATCCGGAAGACGGCTTTCAGATCTCGTTATGGTCACTACGAGTTTGTGGTGATGCCATTTGGGTTGACTAATGCACCGGCTGCATTTATGAGATTGATGAACAGCGTTTTCCAGGAGTATCTAGATGAGTTCGTGATCATCTTTATCGATGACATCTTGGTGTATTCGAGGAGCCGGGAGGAGCATGAGGTGCATCTGCGTGTGGTTCTTTCGAGGCTGCGGGAACAGAAGTTGTTTGCTAAGTTGAGCAAGTGTAGCTTCTGGCAGCGGGAGATCGGTTTTCTGGGTCACATTGTCTCTGCGGAGGGAGTGTCGGTAGATCCGGAGAAGATCCAGGCCATTAGTACTTGGCCGAGGCCGAGGAATGCTACTGAGATTCGGAGTTTTCTTGGGTTAGCAGGGTATTATCGGCGGTTCGTCAAGGGTTTCGCGAGTTTGGCTAAGTCTATGACGAAGCTGACAGGGAAGGATGTTCCTTTCGTGTGGTCCTCGGAGTGTGATGAGAGTTTCGCGCAGCTGAAGGCCATGTTGACTAGTACTCCAGTATTGGCGTTGCCTGAGTCGGGTGAGCCTTACGTGGTGTACACCGATGCGTCGGGAGTGGGTCTTGGTTGTGTGTTGATGCAGAGGGGGAAGGTTATTGCCTATGCTTCGCGGCAGCTGCGGAAGCATGAGGGCAACTACCCTACCCATGACTTGGAGATGGCTGCGGTAGTTTTCGCTTTAAAGATTTGGAGATCTTATCTTTATGGCGGAAAGGTGCAGGTGTTCACAGATCATAAGAGCTTGAAGTACATTTTCACTCAGCCTGAGTTGAATTTGAGGCAGAGGCGCTGGATGGAGCTAGTGGCCGATTATGATCTGGAGATAGCTTACCATCCTGGTAAGGCTAATCTGGTTGCGGATGCGTTGAGTCGGAAGCGGGTGGCTTTGGCTCGGGGGCTCGAGGTAGAGTCCTTGGTGAGCGAGATTAGCACATTGCGCTTATGTGTTGTATCTCAGGAACCTTTGGGCTTAGAGGCGGCTAACCAGGCGGATCTTTTGAGCAGGGTTCGGGTGGCTCAGGGAAAAGATGAGGGTTTGGTTAAGGCTTCGAGAGCAGAGGGTTCTGAGTATCAGGTATCTGCGAACGGCACTATCCTTGTTAGTGGGAGGGTATGCGTACCTTTGGATGAGGATTTGCGGCGAGAGATCCTGAGTGAGGCTCATTCGAGTATGTTTGCGATTCATCCCGGAGCGACTAAGATGTACCGCGATCTTAAGCGCTATTATCATTGGGTCGGGATGAAAAAGGATGTGGCTAACTGGGTTGCTTCGTGCAACGTGTGCCAGTTAGTGAAGGCGGAGCACCAGGTCCCGAGTGGTTTGTTGCGGAGTTTACCCATTCCAGAGTGGAAGTGGGATATGATCACGATGGATTTCGTGGTGGGTTTACCAGTTTCTCGGACCAAGGATGCTGTTTGGGTCATCGTCGATCGATTGACCAAGTGTGCGCGTTTTCTGGCCATTAAGAAGACCGATGGGGCGGCAGTTTTGGCTAGGAAGTACGTGCAGGAGATTGTGAGACTGTATGGAGTACCGGTGAGTATTGTTTCGGACCGGGATCCTAAGTTCACATCGGAGTTCTGGAATGCGTTTCAGGCGGAGATGGGCACGAAGGTGCACTTGAGCACGGCGTATCATCCTCAGACAGATGGGCAGTCCGAGCGAACCATCCAGACCTTGGAGGATCTGTTGAGGATGTGCGTGCTGGATTGGGGTGGTCATTGGGTGGATCACTTGAGCTTGGTTGAGTTTGCGTATAACAATAGTTACCAGGCGAGTATTGGGATGGCTCCATATGAGGCTCTGTATGGGAGGCCATGTCGTACCCCGTTGTGTTGGACACAAGTGGGGGAGAGGAGCACTTTGGGTGCGAGTTTTGTTCAGGAAACTACGGAGAAGATCCGGGTTTTGAAGCTGAACATGAAAGAGGCCCAAGATCGGCAAAAGAGTTATGCTGATCAGAGGCGGAAAGAGCTTGAGTTTGAGGTGGGAGATAGTGTGTATCTCAAGATGGCTTTACTGAGAGGTCCGAACAGGTCCATTGTTGCGACTAAGTTGAGTCCGAGGTATATGGGACCGTTCCGGATTGGGGAGCGTGTTGGACCGGTAGCGTATCGGTTGGAGTTACCCGCGGTTATGCAAGCATTTCATAAGGTCTTCCATGTGTCGATGCTAAAGAAGTGTTTGCATAGGGGTGACGAGGTATTGGCTGAGATTCCGTCAGATCTCCAGCCCAATATGACCGTTGAGGCGAGACCTTTGAGAGTTCTCGAGCGGAGGGTCAAGGAGCTTCGTCGGAAGAAGATTCCGATGATGCGAGTTCTGTGGGACTGTGACGGGGTGCAGGAGGAAACTTGGGAGCCAGAGGCTAGGATGGAAGCGAGGTTCCAGAAGTGGTTCCAGAAGCAAGCTGCGGCTTGAGTTCCATCGAGAGGTTCCAGTTTCGGTTGTAGCTGTGTGCTATGTGTGTTTCATTTTGTATTGCCGTTGTGTAGAACGATGTTACATTATGATGCGTAATAAGATGAGTATTTCTTATTGGTGACTGTGAGTCACGGTTTCGCATTGCGTTTGGGGTAAGAAGCGTTAATGCGAGAGAGTGATAAGATGGATGTTCTTATGGCTGTTGTGAGCGTTGCGTGTTTCAGTTAAGCTTGTTCAGGAAAATGAGTCGAGTGACGAGACCGGGTTATTTCACTTAGCGGTTCTATGTGGTGGGTCGGATTGCAGGCGTATGGTACTTGTTTGTTTTATTACGTTTGTATTGAGGACCTACTGCAGAGAGTTGTTGGGTGTTAAAGGTAGCCTAGTCATAGTTGTCTTGACAAGTTTTTCTAAAGCAAGCCGACACTGGAAGGTGCGCAAGGGAGGTGCGATGGCCGGGTTATTGGTCATGCACGGCAGATATTCCGGGTATGGAATATGGGTGATGCCGGTGTTGCCTTGCGAGGATTTACACGGATCACGGGAGGTAGTTCAGTCGAGATGCTTAGAGATATGTGGTTTATTGCTCGTTGAGAGGACTGGTTTCTCTGGTGCCGATAGCTCGCAGGACTGTGTGTCTTGAGAGTGTGAGTGGCGATGTACCCAGACTCGGGGGATTTATAGCCTAGAGTGATACGTGATACCGTGGATTCGTAAGGAGTATGTCCTAGACGTAGGATATATTCCCTAGAATTGAGTGGTATGGGGTATTGAGACTCTTATAGGTTATATTACCGAGTGGAGTGGTATGGCAGATACCCAGAACTCGGAGATGCTGCGGTGTCTTGAGTACTGTGGTATGGTTGATACCTTGAGAGGTATGGTGGATATCCCGTGGGATATGGCTGATGCTCGGAACTCAGAGATGCTGCGGTGTCTTGAGTGATGGGATTGGCGTGTGTTGAGCAATAAGTATACATATGATGCCGCGGTGTCATAAGCATAAGGACTGAGTGGGAATCTCGGAGGTTGGTTTTTGGACCTCGTGTGAGTATTGAGATGGCCGGGTTGGCCAAAGATTGTGTAATCGTTGCGACGATTGAGGTTCTTTGGAGATGAACGGTTCATGGGAGATGAACGGTAACGAAGATTCGAGGTCGAATCTAAGTTAGTGGGGGAGAATTGTAACGCCCGCGTTCCGGAGGAATTAATTATTGGGGAAAAATAATTAATTCGGGTTGCGCTGGGGGCTAGTATCGATCGATACTAGGGGTAACGATCGATACCAGCCGGGATTTCTCCTTATAAGTCTTCTTCCTCTTCTCTTCTTGCGGGTGGAAACCATTTCTTTGAGAGAGAAAAGTCTTGGTCGCGTGAGAGAGAGAGAGAGAGAGAGAGAGAGAGAGAAGGGAGCGTGAGAGAGGTGGAAGCTTGGTGAAGCTTGGATCTTGCGAGATCGATAGAGATTCGAGCTTGGGAGAAGCTTGAAGAAGAGATCGGAAGAGTTTGGTTTGGTGAGCTAAAGGGAAGCGAGTGAGGTCTTCTAGAGCTCGATCCAGCCGATTTAAGGTGAGTTGGGACCAAAGGTTAGCAAGTAAGCTTGTGTGTTGCTTAGTTAAGCTTGATTGTTGAGTTTGGGGCTTTGCCTTGTTGATTTGTGGCGATTTCTGGGTTTAGATCTTGCGGAAGGTTGTGATTTGCAGGTGGGTATCGATCGATACCATGTGTGTGTCGATCGATACTATACTCTTGTCGGTGGACTCGAGTTGTGTGGGCATCGATCGATACCAGGGGTGTATCGATCGATACCAGTTGTTGCCTGTGGGCATGGGTTGTGTGGGCATCGATCGATACCAGGGGTGTATCGATCGATACCAGTTGTTTGCCTGTGGCCATGTGTTGCTTGGCATCGATCGATACCAGGGGTGTATCGATCGATACCGGTTGTTTGCCTGTGGGCATGTGTTTGGGTATCGATCGATACCAAGGAGGTATCGATCGATACTGGTCGTGGGTTGTGCCTTGAAGGCGTGTTGTGTGTTGCCTTTCAGGCTTTGTGTCTAGCTTTTCTTGGGATGGAATTGCTAGGCGTTGGTATAGTTTTCATGGTGATGAATTGCTATTGTGTTAGAAGTTTTAATTGGTGTTAATTAATTCTTCGTATTGGTAACTGTTGTTGTTTGTGCTTATTGTTTAGCCTGTTGTTGGGATGATCTCTCACTCAGCGTTTGGTTAGCCAAATGTTGATGCATCACTTTTGTCGATGCAGGTAAAGATAAGGTGTGATCGTGGAATCGAGGCAGTGAAGAGGGGATGATTAGGACCCGGGGGTGTTGTTGTTGTTGTGTTGTTGCTTTTACTGTAGAACTTGGATTGTTCTTGTATTTGAATTAATGTGGTTTAATTATTTATGTTAAAAAAAAAAAAAAAGTGCGGTCGTTTCAGATCCGTTCCGGATTTTACGTCGTCGCATATCCCGCGAATCTAGGCACTACCATTGACCACTTCCTTGTGGGTCAGAGGTCGATTGGACCCGTTCTCAGTCGAGTGCGACTTGTTCGCGGATAAATGGGTTGGGCCGCATTTATAGGTTTAAAGATTGCTTTGTTGTTATCGGGCCCTTAATGGGCCAGCTCTAATAGGTCGAGATCTGGTACCAACAATTTCTCCCCATCCCATTAAGTTAAAAATTACTTAATGGGTGGTAAGAATCCAGTCGACGTCTAATTCGCGACAGAGATCTCGATTTTACCGAGATCTTTGGATCGGACGATCGAGATTCGGGGAGGGAACAGGTTCTGCGATTCCCGGTAAAAGATCATAATTACGGTTTTGAGATTGTAAGGCCGAGATTTTGGGATATGAAATATCTCCGCGATCTCAACGGCTAGGGTTAATTCCCTTTATAAACGTCCTTCTGTGCTTTCCCAATAAACCACGATCATAACCCCGACTTAGGTAACTTCTCAGTTTCCTATTCCTTCTATTCTGCGATTTTATGGGTTTAGAAAAGTATCTTTTTTTTTATTGCTCGAATTGTGATGGCTGATACTTCGAAATTCATTCTGGGGCATCCGGATGAGCTTTTCGGTCCGCACTGGAAGTCGACGACGATGCGGTAGAGTATCGGGAGCCTTCGGCAGGTTTATAATGTTCTGAGGGATGTCAAACTTGCCATTCCGTCGGACTACGAGCCGCCGGAGAGGTGTAGATCGGGATATTCCTGCACATACGTGACATTATTCGAGAAGTGCGGGCTCTCCTTCCCTATAGCTCCTTTCCTGCTCGAACTTGTCATCGCCCTTGCCGTCAGAGCTCACGAGGAAGGAATCCCGCTCCGTGTGAGGGATGTGCTTCTTCTTTGTTCGGTGAAACACAATCCTGGGTTCCCGGGGATGTACTACCTATCCCCGAGGACTAATCGAAAGATCATCAACGGAATTCCGGGCAAAGATGATTGGCGAAGCAAAACGATCCTATTTCGGATCGACCAGGCCTCGATAGGTGATTTCGACATATCCAGACTCCCGAGGCAGTGGGCTGTATCAGCTGGCCAGAGACGGGCTCTTGAATTCGCATAATTTTTTTAGATCTAGGTTTGATATTTGTTTTCACCTGTGTACTGACGATTTTTTGCGTTTTGTAGTTATCCCGAAGAAATCGTATTTTACGGACGAGCTTAGGGCACTTATTACGGCGTTGCGACGCGAAGGGACCGAGTGGGACTTATTTACAAAGCGGAGGATCGATCGAGCTATTGCACCAGTTTTGCGACCAGCTCGTGCCACCGAACCGTCTCAGCAGCCTCCTCCACTACGAAGTAAGTATATTCTAGTTTTTAATACTGGAATATAAGCATTTCTTCTCGAGCTCGAAGTCAACGTAAATCTGATGATGTGTGTTGTTTGTAGTTGAACCGGCTAGAGTTCAAGTAGTTTCGACTCCGGTTATCGAAAGCACTACGGACACCAGTTCGTCAGCCAACACTTATCACCCTTTAATCATGTCGAGAAGAGCGAGCTATCGTAGCCGAAACCAACCGACCACGAGCACTAATGCGAACCGGGTCCGTTCCGGCAATATTGTCGCGGCGGTTAGTGATGCTTTGAACGTGCCGGTTCGGGCGCAGCCGTCGGCCCACCCCGCAATTGTGGCGTCGATTGGATCTGGAGAAGCCCGGAGCCGTGACCCCGTTCAGGTGGTTACAGAGAACGTCCTGGATCCTGCCATAGATCCCATCCCCATTAGCTCGAAGTCGAACGGGTCTAGTGCCGATACAACATCTCGTCGCCCGGAGGCCTCGCGTCATTTAGGGACGCCTAACCCTTCTGGGACGTCGCATGCGAGTGCGAAGCGGGCTAGAAACGAGCAGGCTGGGTCCCGTGGTTCGGAGGGTAGGCAAGGTTCTGATTCGGTCAGCGGCTCGTCGGCGAGGAGGCCTTTTCACTGGACGTTTAAACATGATAGAGACGTCCCCGTTACCGAAGACCCTGAGGGCCACTGAGGGCCACTGTAAGGCCGCTAGATGTCAGCTCCCCTCTCTGAGGAATATGTAGGAGAGGGACGCCTACTTGGATATGTGCGCTGCTAACGGCAAGGTGAGTATTTCGGAGTTGTTGCCTTAGCAAAAAATTTAGAGTTTGTATTAATATGTACATTTTTGCTTTGTCCAAGCGTTGGCGGCTCAGAACAGGGTGGTTGCCCTCTTCGAGCATTGGATTCGGGATGCCCCTCAGCCCGAAGAAGTCGTGAAGGCGAAGCAGATGGTCGCTAGTTTGAACGCCGAAGTTCGGACTCTTCGAACTCGAGATGTTCAAAGGGCTGCTGACCTGGCGAGAATTCCTGTCATGGAGGCTCGCAACAACGACCTCGAGACCGCTTCGGATTTGTTATCCTGGAAACTCTAGGCGACGGAGAACCACCTCGCCGCACTCCGAACTGAGAATATGTCCGCGCAGGAACATGCAGATCAGTTGGCTCGAGAGAAACTGGAGCTGGTCGCGGCTAGAGATAAAGAGGTTCGTCAGGCGGCACAAGCAGCTCGACGGGAGTTGTCTGCGAAGTACGCTGAGGTTCTTGGCGGAATCAAGGACAAGTGGCAAAGAAGGCGGAGACCGACGCCGAGATAGACTTGCAAGAGGTGATCGCCAATCTTGACCTCCTGAACGAGTTGGATCGGGGGGATACTACCGTAGAGGTCGAGATCCCCAAAGTTACTCAGAAAAGAGGGGAGTTCGAAGCGGCTTTCACGGTGGCTCAGGTATCCGACTTCTCTCCCAGGAGGCTCAATATCCCAGCTGTCTCGGAAGATTCAATTGCCTTGATGGAGGTCGACCCTGTGTCCCAGGCTCCGGTGGGCGTCGATCAGTTTGGGACCAACGTCGAGATGACGGAGAGCTCAGCGGCGCGGTTGGCCGATGAAGAGGTTGCAACGGATGACTTATTAGCCGATTAGGGCGGAGGACCCGGAGTGATGGCTATTTGTCTTAGTCATTTTTTTGTTTTTGAAACTTGAATATTATGCCTTAGCAGGGAGGTTTTAATCCGGCACTTTGTTAGTTTCAGAATCTTTTGTTTCAATAAAATTTCTGTTTTTGCTTAAGTAAAAGACTTCAGGGTCTTCTACCTTAGTAAACTTTTGTCTTGAAATTTTGAGGTTTGTTATCACTTAGATTCGTTTTGACGAAGTGTGCGTTTCGGAGTTCGAATAGCTTGTTGCCTTAGCGAAGTCTTTTGCCTTGGCAATATTTTATGCTCCGAAGTTCGGGTTTACTTCTCGCTTCGATCCTTTTTGACGAAGTGTGTACTTCAAGGTTCGAATAACTTGTTACTTTGGCAAGGTTTATGTTGCGAAGATCGAGTTTATTTTTTTTTACTTCGATTCCTTTTGACGAAGTACGTTCTTCAAGAATCGAAGGACTTTAGGGTCGCTCGAGGTATCGCTGCTAGCAAGATTTTCTCGAGGTCGACGCCCGTTTGTTTGGGAGTTAGGTCATATCGACGTGGTCCTTTGACCGCATTCGTTCGAACTTTTATGAGGGAGAGATGAACTTTATGAGACGAAGCTCCGCTTTTTGGTTTAGTTCGTGATGCGACGTCGTAAGGTATTAGTGATACGAGAGCTAAATAGTATTTACTTGGGAAAATGTGCGGGACGAATGTCGTAATAAAAAGGTTTCTTTATTTATCGAGGATTGGACATGAATTGGAGTTCGAGCTCGATGTAATAACGGGGAAAACTCTAACATACAACAATAAAGATGAATGATAATATGGTTTGGTGGCTGCACTCGCGGGTCGAGCTGCCTACGTACCCTGTCAAGGGATCAAGCCTTTACGTAGTTCGATTATTAAACGTACTCAGTCGTGATATCGTTTTAGGTTCATGGAATTGCATGACCTCTTTTCTCGTACGCCATTTTTGACTTTCGCGAGCTTGTAGACGCCATTGCGCACTACTTCGATGACGCGGTAGGGGCCTTCCCAGTTTGTCCCTAGTTTTTCGGCACCTCGCTCTTTTGTATTTTCGTATAACTTTCGCAAGACCAGGTCGCCTACCTCGAAACTCCTGTGTTTAACGTTGGAGTTATAGTAGCGGGCGGCGGCTTGCTGGTAGTTTTGGATTCTGATCAATACTAGGTCTCGACGTTCGTCGATGAAGTCCAATTGATCTCGCCGCATTTCCTCGTTAAATTCGCTGTTTGCTGGACATAAGGTTCGCCTGGGGCTTGGTACCGAGACTTCGGCTGGAACTATTGCCTCCATCCTGTACGCTAGCGAAAACGGTGTTTCGTGTGTAGCTCGATGGGGAGTGGTACGGCAGGCCCAGAGGACCACGGGGAGTTCGTCTGCCCATCTTTGTTTCTTTGATTCAAGTCTCTTTTTGAGGTTGCCCAAGATTGTCTTGTTCGAGGCTTCGGCATGACCGTTTCCCTTTGGATACCTCAGGGTCTAGGTGGTCAGACGTATTATCGACTTGGCGCAGAAAGCTCTGAAACTTCGAGATATGAACTGGGATCCATTGTCAGTTACGATTTCGTATGGGATTCCGTGTCAGCATATGATATTTTTCCGGACGAAGTCTTTTATTTCGACCTGTGTGGTTTGCTGGAAAGCTCCTGCTTCGACCCACTTGGTGAAGAAATCGGTGAGGACCAGTAGGAAACGGAATTTCTTTTGTCCTGATTCGACTAGCGGCCCTACGATATCCATAGACCATCGCATGAATAGATATGGGGATGATACCGAAGAGAGCGTTTCAGTCGGTTGGTGAATGCTCGGGGCATGCCTTTGGCATTTGTCGCATTTCTTCAAGTAGTTTTCGCAGTCAGCAATGATGGTTTCTCATAAATAGTCATGTCGTTTTATTCTGACGGCGAGGGCGCGGCCCCCGGAATGGCTTCCGCAGTGGCTGTCGTGCATCTTTCCCATTATTGCAAGGGCTTCTATGCCGTGGACGCAAATAAGATTTGGCTTGGAAACGCTTCATTTGTAGAGCTTGTCGTTTATTACGCAATAACGCGAGCTTTGTGCTTTCAGTTTCCGGGCTTTCCATTTCTCGGATGGTACGGTCCCATCTAGAATGTACCGGATTATTGGGGTTCTCCAATCTGGTTTTCGGATGTATTCGTCCGATTCCAGATCACCGGTAGTTGTCTGGCGATTTGGGCTCGACTGGTAAGTCAGGGCCTTTCTCGCCTATACCTTCGGGGTCATCTTCGTCGTCCGGAGGTGCTGTGGGATCAGGTTCGTATTCTTCCGCGTCGGAGAAGACTTGATCGGTATGCATGTTTGCGGGCTCCGCAATTATTTAGTTTATTGTGAGAGCTTTGAGGGCGATCTCGATGCTTGGTTTTTCAATTCCTTCAACTGGAATTATTATTTTAACTAACAGATCCGAGGTTGAAGCCAGGGCATCGGGATCCTGGTTAGTTCGAATTTGTCGAGCTGTTCCGATAATTCGCGAACAACTTTGGGGTATGCGTCCATGCGTTCATCTTTAGCCTCGTACTCACCGTGAAATTGACTCGTGATGAGCTGGGAGTCGATGAAAGCGTCGACCTCCCGAGCTCCAATCCCGAGTGCGAGCTTGAGGCCAATGATGAGGGCTTCGTATTCTGCTTCGTTATTGGAAGCGACGAAGCCGAGTCTGAAAGACTGTTCGGTTACCTCGCCTGTTGGAGAGGTTAATTTGATGCCTACTCCGGATCCTTTTTTAGATGAGGATCCATCGACGTGGAGTGCCCACTTTTTGGAAGGGTTCGTTTCGTTGGCGACTTCGGGCACTAACTCGATCGTAAAGTCTGCTAGGACTTGTGCTTTTGCGCACGTGCGAGTACGATACTCGATGCCGTACTCGCTTAGCTCGATGGCCCACTTGGCGAGGCGTCCTGATTGACTCGGACTATGGAGAATCGTTCTAAGGGGTTGTGATGTCATGACTACAATCGAATGCGACTGAAAGTACGGTCTGAGTTTTCGGGCTGACATTACAATCGCCAGGGCTAATTTTTCCATAGCGGGATATCTAGTTTCGGCATCGATCACTATTTTACTTACGTAATAAATCGGTTTTTGTTCGTTTTGTTCTTCGCGAACAAGGACGCCACTTAGGGCCGCCTGAGATACTGCGATGTATATATATAAGGGTTCTCCTTCTACTGATTTGGACAGTATCGGGGGTTCGCTTAGATAGGCTTTGAGCTATCGAATGCGTCTTCGCATTGTTCGTCCCAGAGGAACTATTTGTTTCATTTGAGGAGTTGGTAGAAAGGTAGGCACTTGTCTGTTGACCGGGAGATAAACCTGTTTAGCGCGGCTATCCGTCCGGCAAAACGTTGAACTTCTCGAGTTGTTTTTGGTGATGGCATTTCTAGGAATGGCGCGATCTGTTTTGGATTCGCCTCGATGCCTCTTTCGGTTACTAGGTAGTAGAGAAATTCTCCCGAAGCGACTCCGAATGAGAACTTCGCCGAGTTGAGTTTCATTCCGTATTTATTGAGGATGATAAAGCATTCTCTGAGCTGTGCTACATGATCCGATTCTCTGAAGGATTTCACGAGCATATCGTCGATATAGACCTCCATCCTTTTACCGAGCTGGTCTGCGAACATTTTGTTCACCAGTCGTTGGTATGTCGCTCCGGCGTTCTTAAGGCCGGAGGGCATTAATCTATAGCAGTACGTGCCACGGTCGGTGATGAATGCCGTTTTTTCTTGGTCTTCCGGGTTCATCTTGATATGCTCAAATTAATACCCTAAACAGTACTAAAGCAGTTGCTGCAGTATATCAGCGGTCGAACACAAGAACTCAGAGAAATCGCACAATAGATTGTATAGTTATCAAATCTAGCTAAGCTATTCAGATTAAACAAAAAGCAGTAAGCAGTAAACGAGTTGTAAATCGATGGGAAAGAGATAGTTTCAGGGATATTTCTCAGGAAATCAATGAATGCAAAATAAACTAACTAATAAGGGTTCAGGTTACACACGGTTCTCAAACTCAAATCACTAGAGTATAATTAACCAACTATCGTTGCGAAAACTATCTAAATCTAAACTTTAGAATCCCAAATTTCTTTGCAAATTCCTAAGAATAAATCAGCCTTAATTCCAGGTTTGATATGTTCATAAATCAATTAAACCAAATCTCTTTGCGAATAATCACTTTGCTCATCCTAAGTTCTATCAGGTAATTAATCGCACTGTCGTGGCTAATCAATTATCCTAAGATCTAAGTTCTAGGTGATCAATCTAGAATTAGCTTTGAGAAAAACCTAAGGCGAAGAACTAATTCAGATTATGAACCCTAAATAACTAATCAACCTAGCATTCAAAGAAATCCCTTATGAGAATCCCTAAACCTAACAAGAGATCTACTCAGACATGAAAATTGAATCAATAAACATGTTTGAATAAATACTCAATAGAAAATAAGAAAGAGTAACAAAAGGGTTCGAAATCTTCTCTCGACGAACAAAGTATCAGACTTGTCTCCCTACAAAAGCTCTCTCACAAATCCAGAATAAAATAAAGCGTAGCCAACAAAGTGGCTGTAAAATCCTATTAAATAACCTAAATCACGTTTTGGGCCTTCTTGTAAATATTAAAGACTTCTGGACCAAGTTGCAATTCTTCAACTCTTCATTAAAGTCGCAGGTCGTGTCTGCTGTGATGAGTGTCGATCGATACCAGGGAGGTATCGATCGATGCTTGACGTGAAATCTGGTACTCAGCAACACGAACTTAAGCTTTGCTTCAAAATGCTCCAATATCCCCAATTATGCTCCAAACGTATTAAGACCTGTAAAAGACTCTAAAACACTACGAAATAGCAGAAAGACTCTATAAAACGGACTTATATCATGGCCTAAAAGGGGTAAAAACCATGATATATCAACTCCCCCAGACTTAGCATTTGCTTGCCCTCAAGCAAAACAGAAAACTAAACCAGAGAAAGAGGTTTGAAAACTCGGAGACTCACCTGTTCAGGAACCATCGCAGAGATCCTTTTCTCAAGCACCCAAATGTTACCTAACCAGCTTTTGATATAACCACCATGTACTTCTCCGTAGACATTCGCAGCTTTTCCAGACTCGACACATTATCCACTTTAGGTTCAAGGTTATCATAAGGGTTTTCTCTGAATGCTAGGTTGATTAGTTAATTAGGATTCACCATCTGAATTAGTTCTTCACCATAGGTTATGCTCAAAGCTAATTCTAGGTTGACGAATCTGGAACTTAGATCTTAGAATAATTGATTAGGCACGACAGTGCGATTAATTACCTGATAGAACCTTAGGTGAGCAAATTGATTATTCGCAAAGAGATTTGGTATAATTGATATGTGAACATATCAAACCTGATATTAAAGCTGATTTAGACTTTAGGATTCACAAATAGATTTGGAATTCCTAAGATTTAGATTTAGATAATTCTCGCAACGACTGTTGGTTAATTATACCTTAGTGATTTGAGTTCAAGAACTGCGCTAAATCTGAATCCTGCTAATTAGTTTATATGCATTCATTGATTTTCTGAGAAATACCCTGAGCCTATATTTCTTCCATCGAATTACAACTCGTTTACTGCTTATTGTCTTTTGTTTCATCTTATTTGCTTAGCTTGATTTGACACTATACAATATATTGTGTGATTTCTATAAGTTCTTTGTGTTCGACCCCTACACTTACTACAACTACTGCTTTAGTACTTTTAGGGTATTAATTTGAGCATATCAAATTTGACGCCGTTACCAGGGACTCAATTTCGCCATTAGATTTTAGCTGTCGAGTTTCGACTAAGCCTTTCGGTATCGATCGATACTACCTAGTATCGGTCGATACTCGTCGTATCTTTTTGTTGATATCGATCGACACCACTTGGTATCGGTCGATACTCAACGTATTTTTTTGGTTACTTACGTGCCTTGTCTAGTGTTTTGGTTTCAGGTGTATGTCCGTCCGTGAAACAAGAAGGAACAAGAGCACTCAGCTAGTTGAACTGTCTTTGGAGCAGCTAGCACTTTTGGAAAGCACAAACAGAAAGACAAAGCAAACATCAGGGATGAACAACCCAGTGGTATTAAGAGCTGATGAAGCTGGATTCTTGAGAGACCAAGAGGGTCAAGTGTGCAATGAGAGAGGCCAACGACTTGATGAAGCTGGAAACGTTATTGTCCCTGCTGCTGCTGTTGTTGAGATTATCGCGCTAGCTGCGCAAGCCAACGTTGGGAATGCTGGAGTTGATCGAGCCAGGACACTTGGTGAGCACAACAGACCAGATCACTTCTATGCCAATCGATCTGCGATTTGCATCCCAACTTTTCAGAGTCAGAGTCCTTTCCATGGTTTATGCTCTCGTGAGTCAGAGTCCTTTCCATGGTTTATCTCATGAACATCCCATGGATCATATCGAGAGGTTCGAGGATTTGGTCACTGGTATGAAGTACAATGGAGTGCCCAATGAGTTCCTCTTCTGCAAACTTTTCCCATACTCTCTTAGTGGGGATGCTGCTTATTGGGTGAAGCAGTTGGCTCCTGGTTTGCTAACTACATGGGATGAGACGAAGAATGCATTCCTGTGCAATTTCTATGATGATGCGAGATCCAAAGAGCGCAGGAACAAAATTTTACAGTTTTCTCAAGGTCACATTGATTCCTCAGAAGTGTGATGGGGATTCGATTGAGTACAAGGTGAAGTGCAAAGGAGCTTCGAAGCCATTCTCTAAGGCTAGAGTTCTTCTTACTTCGGAGCTGAAAGAGAAGGGAAAAGAGTTTGTGGAAAGTATGTTGAGCAAAACTCTGAAGATAGCGATGTCAAGTTGTGGAGCCTTTTTTAGTGCAATCTCGCATTCTTATCCTGCCTGAATGGCGTTACAGTCAAGCTAATGACGTTAAACAAACGCTTGGTGGGAGGCAACCTATTGGTGAGTCTGCTTTTGAGTCATTTTTCTTTTTATTTTTCGTTCTGTGTTGTGTCAGGATAAACAAGGAGCAAAACTCGAAATCGCGTTAGTGTCGATCGATACCCCGTTGTATCGATCAATAATAATCGCGAATAGACGGTTCATCATATCGATTTAAGCCTGGTATCGATCGATACCAAGCTGTGTGTCGATCGATACTCGATGTTCCAGCAAGGTAACTTCTTGTTTTTCCCAATTTTATTCTGTTCTTTTGTTTTCTTTCACTGACTCTAATAACACTGGGGATAGTGTTGTTCAAGTCTGGGGGAGGTGTCTGCTGACATTGTGTTTGTTTTTCTTAGAGTCAATTTTTTTATCGAGTCAAAAACGTTTTATTGAGTCAAAACTTGTTGGAGATGATGATCCTGTGCTTGAATTGTTGTTTTGATTTTGTTTTTGAGTGACCAGTGTTGCCGGATCAGCTCTAGATCGACTAATGAAAAATCGAAGGACTGACCAGTTGACTAGAAAACATCCATGTCTCCAGCAGAGTTCTTCTGAAACCTGAGCCAAATTTCTGCACTTCATCAATGTGGTTAGAGCTTGATTCATCATTCATATCTGGTAAAGGAACCCATGTGTTTAGAGTTATGGTATCTCTCCCCCCTGTTATAAGTTGATAAATAAGAACATAAACGATGAAATGACTTTCTTCTGAGTAGAGGGTTAGGAAAATTTTCACCGATCCCATTATTCTACTTAAGAGGGAATGATCACACAAAGGATTGGAAGCGAGGATCAGATTTTCCTATGATGCCATTATTCGCCTACATCCTTTGATACATTGAGAGGGAATAACCGGGGATTCGGTGGCTAATACCATCAATACTCGCGTCTCATACCTGATGTGTATATGCAAGGCTGGAAAAAAAAAGAGAACATAATAAGAAATTAGTCTAGGGGAGAGAAAGTGATACAAAAAGTGTGAAAATGTGTGGTTCCTTGTCATGATATTGTATGGTCAAGAATCTAGAAGGTTCTTAAACATTGGCTGCAGCGATGAAACTGGCGATGAGGGCTTTATTTGAACAATGCTGCGAGATAATGTGTGGAGTCTGGAAAAGCTGCGAATGTCTACGGAGAAGTACATGGTGGTTAGATCCAAAGCTGGTTAGGTGACATTTGGGTGCTTGGGAAAAGGATCTCTGCGATGGTTCCTGAACAGGTGAGTCTCCGCGTTTTCAAACCTCTTTCTCTGGTTTAGTTTTCTGTTTTGCTTGAGGGCAAGCAAAGGCTAAGTCTGGGGGAGTTGATATATCATGGTTTTTACCCCTTTTAGGCCATTATATAAGTTTTTTTTATAGAGTCTTTCTGCTATTTCGTAGTGTTTTAGAGTCTTTTACGGGTCTTAGTACGTTTGGAGCATAATTGGAGATATTGGAGCTTTCTGGAGCATTTTGGAGCAAAGCTGAAGATCGTGTTGCTGAGTACCCGATTTCACGTCAAGCATCGATCGATACCCCCTGGTATCGATCGACACTCATCGAGGCAAACAAGACCCCAATTCGTGTTTAGGTTATTTATATGGATTTTACAGCCACTTTGTAGGCTATGCTTTATTTTACTTTGGTTTGAGAGAGAGCTTTGTGAGGAAGACAAGTTTGAAACTCCCTTCGTCCGAGAGAAGATTTGGAACCCTCTTGTTACTCTTTCTGTATTATTTGATGATTTATTCAAACATGTTGATTGTTTCATTCTCCATGTCTGAGTAGATCCACTTTAGGTTCAGGGTTCTCATAAGGGTTTTCTTTGAATGCTAGGTTGATTAGTTAATTAGGATTCACCATCTGAATTAGTTCTTCACCATAGGTTGTGCTCAAAGCTAATTCTAGGTTGACGAATCTGGAACTTAGATCTTAGGATAATTATTAGGCACGACAGTGCGATTAATTACCTGATAGAACCTTAGGTGAGCAAATTGATTATTCGCAAAGAGATTTGGTTTAATTGATTTGTGAACATATCAAACCTGATATTAAAGCTGATTTAGACTTTACGATTCGCAAAGAGATTTGGAATTCCTAGGATTTAGATTTAGATAATTCTCGCAACGACAGTTGGTTAAATAGACCTTAGTGATTTGAGTTCAAGAACTGCGCTAAATCTGAATCCTGCCTATTAGTTTATTTGCATTCATTGATTTCCTGAGATATACCCTGAACCTATATTTCTTCCATCGAATTACAACTCGTTTACTGCTTATTCTCTTTTGTTTCATCTTATTTGCTTAGCTTGATTTGACACTATACAATCTATTGTGTGATTTCTGTGAGTCCTTGTGTTCGACCCCTACACTTACTACAACTACTGCTTTTGTACTTTTAGGGTATTAATTTGAGCATATCAATACATAGTCCACAGCAACCAAGATGTATATGTTATCGTGTGATGAGGGAAATGGACCCATAAAATCGATGCCCTAGCAATCGAAAACTTCAACCTCAAGGATGAAATTATGTGGCATCTCATGTCTCTTGGTGATCTTCCCTCTCCTCTGACAGACATCACACTGTGAGAAATAGGCATGAGCGTCCTTGAACATAGTAGGCCACCAGAAGCTTGCTTGAAGAACTTTGGACACCGTCTTGAAAGTAGCAAAGTGACCAGTATACTCAGAACCATACCAATGAAAAAGAATCGCTGGCACCTCAGACTCTGCAACACATCTTATGTAGATACCATCTGAACAGTGCTTGTAGAGGTAAGGTCATCCCAGTAGAATCGTCTCATCTCACGCATAAACTTCTTCCTCGCATACTTTTTGGGATGCTTGGGCTCAGTCTCCACAGCAAGGTAGTTAGCAATGTCAGTATACCATGGTCGTGCAGGACTAGATACAACAGCTGTATAGACGTCAAAAGAGTTAAAGTGCGCTGCAGGCAGAACAGGTTCAGATCGAGTCTGGTATCGATCGATACTAGGTGAGTATCGATCGATACTGAAGGTCTGCATTCGTGAAAATTGCAGATTTTTGGACCGATCATCATGTGGTTGAGTTTCAATGAAGTAAATACCCTCTTCTGGTAAGAAATCATCAATAGGCACGACTTCATCGACCTTTATGCGTGATAAGTGGTCAGCAACTCCATTCTCAACTCCTTTCTTGTACTTGATCTCGATATCGAATCCTTGGAGCAAAAGAACCCATCGGCATAGACGAGGCTTGAGGTCCTTGTTCTTCAGCAGGTATTTGAGAACAGCATGGTCTGTATGAACAATAACCTTGCTCCCAATCAAGTAGGACTAAAATTTCTCAAAAGAGAAAACAACTGCAAGTAATTTCTTCTCAGTGGTGTTGTAATTACGCTGAGCATCATCCAACGTCCTGCTAGCATAATAAATAGCATGGGGCTTCTTGTCTTTCCTCTGGCCCAACACAGCTCCAATAGCAAAATCACTTGCATCGCACATAACCTCAAAAGGCAGACTCCAATCAGGTGGTTGGACAATAGGAGCACTCACCAATGCCTTCTTAATCTCCTCGAAAGCTGCAAGGCAATCAGATGTGAAATCAAACTTGAATTCCTTACATAACAGGGCTGTGAGTGGGCGTGCAAGTTTAGAGAAATCCTTGATGAACCTCCTGTAAAACCCAACATGACCAAGGAAGCTTCGTATCTCAGGAACAGATCGTGGAGGTTGCAAGCTCGTCATGACCTGAATCTTAGCCTTGTCCACTTCGATCCTTGCCTTAGAAACCTTGTGCCCAAGAACAATGCCATCTTGTACCATGAAGTGGCACTTCTCCCAGTTAAGAACCAGGTGCTTCTCCTCGCATCGTTGAAGAACCTTGCACAAGTTATCCAGACAATCTTTGAATGACGATCCATTTGATATGCTCAATTTAATACCCTAAAGTACTAAAGCAGTTGTAATAGTATAGCTAGGGGTCGAACCACAGAAGACTCACAGAAACGCACAATAGATTCTATAGTGTCGAATTACGCTAAGCCAAACAGTTGTAATTAAAAGCAGTGCAGAAATTAAAGGAGTTGTAAATCAATTGAGAAATATAGGCTCAGGGTTTTTCTCAGGAAATCAATGAATGCAGATAAACTAACTAACATGATTCAGATTTAGCGCAGTTCTTGAACTCAAATCACTAAAATATAGCTAACCAACTCTCGTTGCGAAAACTATCTAAATCTAAATCCCAAGAATTCCAAATCTCTTTGCGAATCCTAAAGTCTAAATCAGCTTTAACAACAGGTTTGATATGTTCACAAATCAATTAAACCAAATCTCTTTGCGAATAATCAATTTGCTCACCTAGGTTCTATCAGGTAATTAATTGCACTCTCGTACCTAATCAATTATCCTAAGATTTATATTCTAGGTAGCTAATCTAGAACAAGATATGAACACAACCTAAGCGAAGAACTATAATTCAGATGGTGAATCCTAAAAGATATTTAACCTAGCATTCAAAGAAAACCCTTGTGAGAAAACCCTAAACCTAAGGTGGATCTACTCAGACATGGAGAATGAAACAATCAACATGTTTGAATAAATCATCAATAGAATAGAAAGAAGGGTTTAGAGATCTGATCTCGGACGAAGGGAGATTCAGACTTGTCTCTCTAAAACCAAAGTAAAATCAAACACAGAAAATAAAAGCATAGCCTAAACAATGGCTGTAAAATCCTATTTATAACCTAAATCACGATTTGGGGCCTTCTTGTAATTATCAAAGTCTTCTGGGTGCTTTTGCAATTCTCCAAGACTTCATAATTAGTCGCGGCCCATGAAATCTCGATGAGTGTCGATCGATACCAGGGGGTATCGATCGATGCTCGGTGCTCAGATCGGGCTCTTAGTCATCAGACTTCAGTCTCGCTCCAGAATGCTCCAGAAAAGCTCCAATAATTCCAATTAAGCTCCAGACGTGCTATAACCTGTGAAAGACTCTAAAAGACTCCAAAACACAAGAAAAGACTCTATAAAAGGACTTATATCATGGCCTAAATAGGGTAAAAACCATGATATATCAACTCCCCCAGACTTAGCCTTTTGCTTGCCCTCAAGCAAATAGAAGACTAAACCAGAAAAGAGGTTTGAAAACGTAGAGACTCACCTGTTCCTGAACCATCGAAAAGACCCTTTTCCCAAGTACCCAAATGTCACCTGATCAGCTTTCGATCTAACCACCATGTACTTCTCCGTAGACATTTGCAGCTTTTCCAGACTCCACACAAAATCCCACAGCATTGTTCAAGTAAAGCCCTCATCGCCAGTTTCATCTCTGCAGCTAATATTTAAGAACCTTCTAGACTCTTTACCAGACAATATCCTGACAAAGGAACCACCCTTTTTCACACTTTTTTGTATCAATTTCTCTCCTCCAGACTTATTTCTTATTATATCCTTATTATTATTTTTTATTTTCAGCTTAGCGTATACATATCAAGGTAGGAGACGCGAGTATTGATGGTGTTTGCCACCAAATCCCCGGTTCTTCCCTCTCTATGTATCAAAGGATGTAGGCGAATAATGGCATCATAGGAAAATCCTAGCCTCGCTTCCAATCCTTTGTGTGATCATCCCCTCTTAAGTAGAATAATGGGATCGCTGGAAATTTTCCTAACCCTCTACTCAGAAGAAAATCATTTCAATCTTTTATGCTCTTAATCTATCAACTTATTTCAGGGGAGAGAGATACCATAATTCTAAACACACGGGTTCCTTTATCAGATATGAATGATGAATCAAGCTCTATGAACACTAACCACATTGATGAAGTGCAAAAATTTGGCTCAGGCTTCAGAAGAACTCTGCTGGAGACATGGATGTTTTCTAGTCAACTGGTCAGCCTTTGGATTTTTCATTAGTCGATCTAGAACTGATCCTGTAACACTGTGCACTCAAAAACAAAATCAAATCAATAGGTTCAAGCACAGGATAATCATCTCCAACAAATTTTGACTCAATAAAACAGTTTTGACTCGATAAAACGACTGACTCTAAGAAAAACGAAAACAATGTCAGCAGACACCTCCCCCAGACTTGAACAACACTGTCCTCAGTGTTATCTAGCCTAGAGTCAGTGAAAGAAACAAAGAAAAAGGATAGAACGAAGAGAAACAAGAAATTACCATTCTGGAACAGTCGGTGTCGATCGACACACGGCATGGTATCGATCGATACCATGCTTAGATCGACTTTGTGAATTTTCATCCGCGATTGGTGTCGATCGATACCATAGGGGTATCGATCGATGCTTAGGCGATTTCGAGTTGCTCCTTGTTCATCCTGACACAGACTCAAAACAAACGAAAATAAAAATAAAAACGAATCAAAAACAGACTCACCAGTGGGTTGCCTCCCACCAAGCGCTCGTTTAACGTCAATAGCTTGACTGTAACGCCCTTCAGGCTGGATAAGAGTGAGAGCTTGCACCAAAACAGGCTCCATCACTTGACATTACTAGCTTCAAAGTTCTGCTTAGCATGCTGTCCACAAACTCCTGCCCTTTCTCTTTCAGCTCAGAAGTAAGAAGGACTCTGGCCTTGGAGAATGGCTTCAAGGCTCCCTTGCATTTGACCTTGTAATCAATCGAATTCCCATCACACTTCTGAGGAATCAGAGTGACATGGGGATTCTCGACCTTTTTGTTCTTGGCCTTCTTCTTCTTTGTTGCCTTAGTCTTCTTCTTGGGGATGTTGGGCGGTTCAGCTGGAACGTCTGTGACAGTAGGCTCATCAGGAGGCTCTTCCAGAAGATCAATTGCTAGCGACTCTCCTGTGATAACTTTGATGCTAGAGGCACGTGTGGGAATACTCCTAGGTGGAATGACATCATAGTAGACATCACCGTCAATGTAAGAGAAAGATAGTCTCTTATTAGGTGTGTCTATGATCGCGCCTGCAGTAGCCATGAACGGTCGTCCCAGGAGTATAGGCATACGAGATATCGCACCCATCTCCACAACCTGAAAATCAGTAGGCACCAGACAGTCTCCTACTTGGACTAGCAAACCAGCGATTTCACCATATGGAAGTGAGGTGGAATCGTTTGCAAACGTGATAGATGTCTTAGGAGATAGAATAGTAGCCCCCAACTGCTCTGCAATTGCCTTTGAGATGACATTGACACTAGCCCCTGAGTCGACAAGAGACTCTTTGAAATCAACTCCTGAGATGGAGCTTGGTACTGCGAATTTCCCTGGGTCTTCCCTCTGTGTCAATTTCCGTGGTTGTAGTGAATTGCGAACTCTTTCTCCTATCACCTCACGTGATTTCTTGGCTTCTGGTTCTTTCTGCGAGGGGTATCGATCGATACCAGGTAGGGTATCGATCGACGCCATGCGATTTGAATCGTTTCTGACAGGTACATCTTCATCAGAAAGAAGCTCCACGTTCGGGTTATCCAGCATATACTGTAGTCTAGCAATCTCCCATTCCTCCCTTGTCAGCTTAGGAACCATAGGATAAGGCATCCTGGTTACATACACTCGTTCTGCAACGACCTTAGGCACCACAGTCGAAGTTTCAACTGTTTCCTCAGAAATCGCCCCGGTATCGACCGATACCAATGGGGTATCGATCGATACACGGGTTTTCGAATCCATTCGAGCAGATGTCTGGGCTGGTATCGATCGATACTGGGGAGTATCGATCGATGCTTGTGCGATTTCAGGATTATCTTCGAGATTTTCTGCACTTGAGGAGATTGCATTGACGTGTGAATGAACCGTCTTTCCCTTAGAATTTGCTGCAGTCTGAGCTGCTTGCGTTTCCAGCATCCTGTGGCTCGTCTTTAGAGCTTCGATCCTTCCACTCAAATCGGTGTACAAATCATCCATCTTACCATTGAAGGTGACCGTCATCTTCTCTTGCCCTTGAACCAGGTGTTCAAGCATAGCCTCAATCTTACTCTCAGGAGTTTTGGGTGGTGGGGATTGGTACCCTCCTTGGTGACCATAGTTTCGATTGGTGTTGTACCCAAATCGCTGACCCTGAAAACCAGAACCACCTATGTAGTTAACATCTTCCACCTCATTCTCAGTAGCAAAGTGGACGGCCTTTGTTGTCCTTCCCAGCAGAAGACTGTGCATAGAATCCAGCTGAGCTTTCACTTCAGCAATCTGTGACCCATCCATGTTACCAGCCAGCCTCTTGCGCTCGAAATCTGCGCTCTTGGTGCTACTGCTAGAGGCAAAGTTCTCAATCAACACAATAGCATCCTCAGGATATCTGGTGTTGAAATTACCATTGCTCGAAGAGTCCAGACCCATCTGATATCTCCAATCTACTCCTCTGAAGAAGATACCCAGCAGCTGCACATCAGAGTATCCATGATGTGGACAATCTCTCTGGTACGATCTGAATCTTGTCCAAGCAGCCTTGAACGCCTCAGTAGGTCCTTGAGAAAAAGTGGAGATCTTATTCCTCAGATCTTCAGATCTTCCGTCATCGTAGAAGTTAATCAGGAAGGCTCTCTTGGTGTCCTCCCAATTAGTTAGCGATCCAGGAGATAGCTGCCTCAGCCAGTAAGTAGCTTCTCCACCTAGAGAGTAGGGGAAGAGCTTGCAGAAGAGATAGTCGTAGGACACTCCATTGCTCTTAATGCTAGTGACCAAGTCCTCGAACCTCTCTACATGGTCCATTGGATGTTCATGAGGAAGACCATGAAAGAGATGCTGTCCCACTAGAGTGAAGTAAGCAGGCTTCAGCTCAAAGTCATTCCTCTCAAACGCAGGAGGACGAATTGCTGAACGATTGGCGAAAAACTGGTCAGGCCTGTTGCATTCACCAATCGTCCTTCCACGATTAACCACAGCATTCCCTGCGTTGGCGCGCCCAGCTGGCGCGACAATCTCAACAACCGCAGCAGGGACAACGATGTTACCAGCTTCATCAAGTCGCTGCCCTCTCTCATTACACACGTGACCCTCTTGGTCTCTCAGAATTCCAGCTTCATCAGCTCTTAAAACCACTGGGTTGTTCATCCCTGATGTTTGCTTGGTCTTTCTGTTTGTGCGTTCCACAAACGCTAGCTGTTCCAGTGACAGTTCAACTAGTTGTGTGCTCTTGTTGCTTCTGGTTTCACGAACAGGCATACACCTGCAAACAAAACACTAGGCAAAGCACGTAAGTAACCAGAAAAATACGTTGAGTATCGATCGATACCAAGTGGTGTCGACCGATACCAACAAAAGAAGACGACGCGTATCGACCGATACTACAGAGTATCGATCGATACCGACGAACCTAGTCGAAATTCTAAACTAAAATCTAATGGCGAATTTGAGTCCCCGGCAACGGCGCCAAAATTGATATGCTCAATTTAATACCCTAAAGTACTAAAGCAGTTGTAATAGTATAGCTAGGGGTCGAACCACAGAAGACTCACAGAAACGCACAATACATTCTATAGTGTCGAATTACGCTAAGCCAAACAGTTGTAATTAAAAGCAGTGCAGAAATTAAAGGAGTTGTAAATCAATTGAGAAATATAGGCTCAGGGTTTTTCTCAGGAAATCAATGAATGCAGATAAACTAACTAACATGATTCAGATTTAGCGCAGTTCTTGAACTCAAATCACTAAAATATAGCTAACCAACTCTCGTTGCGAAAACTATCTAAATCTAAATCCCAAGAATTCCAAATCTCTTTGCGAATCCTAAAGTCTAAATCAGCTTTAACAACAGGTTTGATATGTTCACAAATCAATTAAACCAAATCTCTTTGCGAATAATCAATTTGCTCACCTAGGTTCTATCAGGTAATTAATTGCACTCTCGTACCTAATCAATTATCCTAAGATTTATATTCTAGGTAGCTAATCTAGAACAAGATATGAACACAACCTAAGCGAAGAACTATAATTCAGATGGTGAATCCTAAAAGATATTTAACCTAGCATTCAAAGAAAACCCTTGTGAGAAAACCCTAAACCTAAGGTGGATCTACTCAGACATGGAGAATGAAACAATCAACATGTTTGAATAAATCATCAATAGAATAGAAAGAAGGGTTTAGAGATCTGATCTCGGACGAAGGGAGATTCAGACTTGTCTCTCTAAAACCAAAGTAAAATCAAACACAGAAAATAAAAGCATAGCCTAAACAATGGCTGTAAAATCCTATTTATAACCTAAATCACGATTTGGGGCCTTCTTGTAATTATCAAAGTCTTCTGGGTGCTTTTGCAATTCTCCAAGACTTCATAATTAGTCGCGGCCCATGAAATCTCGATGAGTGTCGATCGATACCAGGGGGTATCGATCGATGCTCGGTGCTCAGATCGGGCTCTTAGTCATCAGACTTCAGTCTCGCTCCAGAATGCTCCAGAAAAGCTCCAATAATTCCAATTAAGCTCCAGACGTGCTATAACCTGTGAAAGACTCTAAAAGACTCCAAAACACAAGAAAAGACTCTATAAAAGGACTTATATCATGGCCTAAATAGGGTAAAAACCATGATATATCACCATACACAGAAAAATCATCCACGAACACTTCCATAAACTCCTCAGTCATGTCTGTGAAAATCGACATCATAAATCGCTGAAAGGTCGCTGGAGCGTTACATAATCCAAATGGCATTCTTCTGTAGGCGAATGTGCCATAGGGACATGTAAAAGTCGTCTTTCCCTGGTCTTTTGGATGTATAGGTATCTGGAAAAGCCCCGAGTACCCATCGAGAAAACAATAGTATGGGTGACTCGCTAACCTTTTCAGCATCTGGTCAATGAATGGCAATGGGAAGTGATCCTTCCTTGTAGCCGCATTCAGCTTCTTGTAGTCAATATACATCATGTGACCAGTGATTGTCCTTGTAGGGATCAGCTCGTCCTTCTCGTTCTTCATCACAGTCATGCCTCATTTCTTAGGCACAACGTGAACTGGACTAACCCAAGTAATATCCGAGATGGCATAGATAATCCCTGCCTCCAACAACTTCATCACTTCCTTCCTGACCACCTCCTTCAGGTTCGGATTCAGTCTCCTCTGACACTCAATCGAAAACTTTGACTCATCCTGCAGGTGAATCCGATGCATGCACAAGTGTGGTGCTATACCTGAAATGTCAGCAAGAGAGTAGCCAAGAGCTTTGCGATACTTGCACAGCTTGCTCAGCAGTAAGGTATTTTCTGTGTTGTTCAAAGAAGCATTAACGATTACAGGGTATGTGGAATTAGGACCAAGAAAACTATACCTTAGATTCGATGGAAGTGGCTTTAGTTCCACCTTAGGAGCATTCTCTTCGCTCCAATCTCCAAGCCCAGCAGCTTGTTTAAAACGCTCGACCAATTCTCCTTCTGGCTGTATGGTATCGACCGATACCAGAGGGGTATCGATCGATACCGGTGATGCAGAATCAAACATCTTCGAGTATCCAGCAGTTTGTCACATGAACGGCCCTCCGAAGTGGCCGAACAGACCAATGCTCTCTCCAGTGGATCCTTAGGGTGCATCTCCAGGAAGTACTCTTCAACTATGTCACTGAAGGTGTCCACATAGAATGTCTGTCCCTCGATGGTTGGCCTCTTCATCATCTTCTCCATGTTAAAGGACATCACCAAATCACTGATGTTGAGAGCTATCTGTCCATTCTTGCAGTCAATCAAGGCTCCAGCAGTTGCAAGGATTGGCCTGCCCAGGATAAGAGGATCCTTAGGCTCATCATCGTACTTCAGGACGATGAAATATGTTGGGATCAAGCAATTCTCAATTTTGATTGGGACATCTTCGAGTAGTCCCTCTGGAAGTCGCACTGACCGATCAGCAAGTACCAGCGAGATCCTTGTAGATTGGAAATCTGTCATTCCCATTCGCTTGGCAACTGAGTGTGGCATAAGGTTCACACTCGACCCAATATCGCAGAGAGCACGCTCGAATCTCTCTGTGGAGATAGTGCAATCCAAAACAAAACTCCCTGGGTCTGGCAGTTTCTTGGGAATTTTGTTGAGTAGAATCGCACTACACTCAGCTATAATCATCATGACACCTTCTTCAAGGCTCATACTGCTAGACACCATCTTCTTCACGTACCTCTTGAAAGCTGGAGAAGTCTTAATAACATCAACAAATGGAAGCTCCACAACCAACTTGTGTAACATAACCTTGCATCTAGCATCCTTCCATTCCTTCCTTGTCAGCTTAGGAAGCATAGGATAAGGTATCTTGGGGATATACACCCTCTCCTTGACACTCTCAGGCTCATTCTCGACCTGTGTCTCAGCATCGATCGACACTCCATGAGTATCGATCGATACACGGGATTTTGGATTCTCTCGTGTAGGTGTCTGGGCCGGTATCGATCGATACTGGTTGGTATCGATCGATACACGTGGATTTTCATAATCCCAATCGTCATCTCCAGCAAGATCGACGAGAATCTCTGATGTTGGGCTGTTCTTTGCTCTTGCAATCACCTCTTTCCCACTCCTCAAGGTAATGGCATTGATGTGTGCTCTTGGATTCTCAGTTTTTCCTGCAAGATAACCTTCCTGCCTCTGCACAGCTGATGCGGTCTGAGCAACCTGAGTCTCCAGCTACCTCTGACAAAGGTTGGCAGCTTCAATCTTCCCATTAAGATGGTCAATCTTCCCATTGAGATCAGTGTACAGATGGTCAATCTTCCCATTGAAATCCACTTGCAGTTTCTGCTGTCGCTGAAGAATCTGCTAAAACATGGATTCCACCTTATTCTCTGTGGACTTTGGAGAGATGGGTTGGTACGAAGAGTTCCCGTAATTTCGACTGAAGTCGCTGCTCTGTAACGGTTTCTGAACAAACTGTTCCGCTCCAAAACCATATTGGTTCCCCTCAAACTTGTATCCACTTTGCTGAGTGTTGTTGTTGAAGTTTCGGTTGTTGTTGTACCAAATCGCTGACCCTGAAAACCAAAACCACCAACGTAGTTTCTTCCACATTAGCGACTTCATCAGCAAAGTGCACAGATTTCTTCGACTTCCCGATCAGGAAATCCAGCTTGGCCTGCACGTCAGCAATATGCTATCCATCAACTCATCCAGCCTGCTTCTTCCGCTCAAAATCAGCATTCTTGGTGCTATTACTAGACGCCAAGTTTTCAATCAACACAACCGCATCATCTGGATACCTAGTGTTGAAGTTCCCATTACTCGCAGCATCCATACCCATCTGGTACCTCCAATCAATCCCTCTGTAGAAAATGCCCAGCAGCTAAACCTGTGTGAACCCATGGCGCGAACAATCTCTCTGATAAGACTTGAAACGAATCCAAGCAGCTTTGAATGATTATGTCGGACCCTGAGCGAATTGAGAGATCTTGTTCCTGAGCTCCTCGGATCTCGCATCATCATAGAAATTGTTCAGGAACGCATTCTTCGTCTCATCCCATGTAGTTAGTGAATCAGGAGCTAACTGCTTCAGCCAATAAGCAGCATCCCCACCAAGAGAGTACGGGAAAAGTTTGCAGAAAAGAAACTCATTGGGCACTCCATTGTACTTCATACCAGTGACCAAATCCTCGAACCTTTCGATATGATCCATGGGATGCTCATGAGGTAGGCCATGGAAAGGGTTCTGACTTACAAGAGCGTACTACGCATGTTTCAGCTCGAAGTCATTCCTCTGAAAAGTTGGGATGCGAATCGATTGGCATAGAACTGATCAGGTATGTTGTGCTCACCAAGTGTTCTACCTCGATCAACTCCAGTATTCCCAACGTTGGTTTGCGCAGTAGGCGCGACAATCTAACCAACAACAGCAGGAGGGACAATGATGTTTCCAGCTTCATCAAGTCGCTGCCCTCTCTCAATTCACACTTGACCCTCTTGGTCTCTCAAGACTCCATCTTCATCAGCTCTTAAAACCACTGGGTTGTTCATCCCTGATGTTTGCTTTGTCTTTCTGTTTGCGCGTTCTAAACGTGCTAGCTTCTCTAACGATAGATTGACTAGCGGAGTGCTCTTGTTTCTTCTGGTTTCACGATTAGGCATGCACCTGAAACACAAAAACCAAGAATGTTAGTAACAAAAACGCGATGAGTATCAATCGATATCAATAAAAAGAAACGAGGAGTATCGACCGATACTAGGTAGTATCGATCGATACCGACATGCTTAGTCGAAACTCGACAGCTAAAATCTAAAGCCGAAATTGAGTCCCCGGCAATGGCGCCAAATTTGATATGCTCAAATTAATATCCTAAACAGTACTAAAGCAGTTGCTGCAATATAACAGGGGTCGAACACAAGAACTCAGAGAAATCGCACAATAGATTGTATAGTTATCAAATCAAGCTAAGCTATTCAGATTAAACAAAAAGCAGTAAGCAGTAAACGAGTTGTAAATCGATGGGAAAGAGATAGGTTCAGGGATATTTCTCATGAATGCAAAATAAACTAACTAATCAGGGTTCAGGTTACGCACGGTTCTCGAACTCAAATCACTAGAGTATAATTAACCAACTGTCGTTGCGAAAACTATCTAAATCTAAACTTCATAATCCCAAATATCTTTGCAAATTCCTAAGAATAAATCAGCCTTAATTTCAGTTTTGATATGTTCACAAATCAATTAAACCAAATCTCTTTGCGAATAATCACTTTTCTCACCCTAAGTTCTATCAGGTAATTAATCGCACTGTCGTGCCTAATCAATTATCCTAAGATCTAAGTTTTAGGTGATCAATCTAGAATTAGCTTTGAAAACAACCTAAGGCGAAGAACTAATTCAGATTATGAACCCTAAATAACTAATCAACCTAGCATTCAAAGAAATCCCTTATGAGAATCCCTAAACCTAACAAGAGATCTACTCAGACATGGAAATTGAATCAATAAACATGTTTGAATAAATACTAAATAGAAAATAAGAAAGAGTAACAAAAGGGTTCGAAATCTTCTCTCGACGAACAAAGTATCAGACTTGTCTCCCTACAAAAGCTCTCTCACAAATCCAGAATAAAATAAAGCGTAGCCAACAAAGTGGCTGTAAAATCCTATTAAATAACCTAAATCACGTTTTGGGCCTTCTTGTAAATATTAAAAACTTCTGGATCAAGTTGCAATTCTTCAACTCTTCATTAAAGTCGCGGGTCGTGTCTGCTGTGATGAGTGTCGATCGATATCAGGGAGGTATCGATCGATGCTTGACGTGAAATCGGGTACTCAGCAAAAAGAACTTCCGCTTTGCTCCAAAATGCTCCAATATCCCCAATTATGCTCCAAACGTGCTAAGACCTGTAAAAGACTCTAAAACACTACGAAATAGCAGGAAGACTCTATAAAACGGACTTATATCATGGCCTAAAAGGGGTAAAAACCATGATATATCACATCTTAATCTGGTTGTACCCGGAAAACGCGTCCATGAAGGATAATAGTTGGTGACCGGCTGTGGCTTCTACGAGCCGGTCAATGTGCGGTAATGGAAAGCTGTCTTTAGGGCATGTTTTGTTTAGGTCGGTAAAGTCAATGCAGACTCTCCATTTTCCGTTTTTCTTTTTGACAACCACTGGGATGGCCAACCAGTCGTGGTATTTTACCTCTCTGATTGAGCCGACCTTGAGTAGTCTATCGACTTCGTCGTTAACGGCTTTGGCTCTTTCTGGACCGAGCTTGTGACGTTTCTGTTTAATGGGCTTGTATGTCGGATCGACGTTCAGTTCGTGTGACGTAATGTCGGTGTCGACACCGGGCATATCTGCGGTGGACCAAGCGAACGTGGTGACGTTTTCCTTAAGGAAAGCGATCACTTCGTTTCGTATCTCGTTCGACAGGTAGACTCCTATGCCGACGGGGCTATCTGGATTATGATCGTCGATGCAGATCTGCGTGACGAGTTCGGTACGCAGATCGAAGGGTCGTTCGCTCTTTTTATTTGCTGGGTGGAGAGCTCTAGCTCTTTCTGTAATTGCTATACGGGATTATTCTTGGATAGTTTGTAATTTCCCTTGTAGCAGTCTTGGGAGGCTGTTTGGCTTCCGAGGAGCGTCTTTGTTCCTCCTGGTGATGGGAATTTTATGCATTGGTGGTACGTCGATGGTACCGCTTTCATGGCGTATAGCCAGGGTCTTTCGAGTATGGCGTTAAATTGTGCTGCGCGGTCTACTACCACGAATTCGATCAGCTTCCGGACTCCTTCCGCGACTACGGGGAGTCCGATCGTTCCTTTTGAATACGTCATATTTCTGGCGAAACCGGTTAATGGCGAGGGTTTTCCTCGCATGGATGAATCCTCGAAGCCCATTCCTCGGAAAGCGTGTTAGAAGAGTACGTCTACTGAGCTGCCGGTATCTATCATTACTCTAGATAGCTCGAAGCCGCTAACTTCGAGCTAGACTATCAGGGCATCGTCGTGCGGTTTATCCAGGTGTCGAGTTTGGCTTTCTTTGAAAGTGATCTCGTGGTCGGGTTCCTCGAGAGGACCAAGTTCCAGCGGTCTGGCTTTTGCTCGCCATTGGAACAGTTTGATCGAGTTAACTGAATCCTGGCAGAATTGTGAACCGCCATATATGAAGTCTATTCTTTTAGTGATGGGTGGCTCCACTCCCCCCCCCCCTCCACAGCAAAGCGGTTTGTGGGAGCGACGTGCTTCTATCCTTTTTGGGGCCGGTGGAGGTGTTACGACTAATTTCATTGAACCGCCGCACATGCTCAGTTCTCTGAAGATTAGGTCGATGCGTTTCTTCGGCGCTGGAGGCGGGGTTTCTTGTCCGTCGACTTCGTTGGTTCGTTCCCTTTTTTCTTGGGTATCGATCTCTTTTTGTCGTCCTTTGGAGCTGGTTCAGCCTCGACGACCTCTTTTGAAAGTCGTTCGGGATCGCTCTGAGCTGTTAGCAGTCTAGCCCGAGTCCGGCATTCCTCGGTGGAATGCCCTTTTTGTATGTGATGGTCACAATACTTTGATGGATCGTAATCCTTATTCTTGGATTGGGAGGGCTTTCCGATGCCGTACGTGTGTTGTCCTTGACTGGGAGGTTACCTTTTGGGGACTCTCTTCGATGTCGGGGCACCGTCAATCGTTTCGTGTTCCTTGGTGAGAAAAGCGGTCTCTTCTTCGAACATGGCAGAAGCGGATGCACGGTGCAGCGCGTCGTCCAAGGATATCGTGGGGCGAACAGTGAGTTCCTCGTGAAATTTCGACGTGTACCACATGTTGTTCCTCAAGGCCAGCAACGCTACTTCGTTGGGGTTCACGATTTTGGCTTTGATTTCTTTAAACTTAGTGATGTATGTGCGAAGTGAATCCCCTGGGCCTTGTACAAGTTTCCAGAGGTCGGCTTCGGATACTCTTGCCTCGATGAATACCGAGTATTGTTTGAGGAAGGCCGATATGAGCAGGTTGAAGTTGTCTATTGACTTTTCTTCCAGCGAGACGAACCATTCTTGAGCTGGTCCGATTATGTTTTTGGCAAAGAGGCGGCAATAGCCTACTTCTTTCTCGTGATCAGGGAAATGAACCCTGTCAATCGTTAGGCGAAATGCTCGTATATGAGCTCGCGGGTCGGTTTTTCCGACGTATTCTGGGAATTTTATGTTCCTAGTGTCTCTTATTTGGGCATTCATGATGCGATTGGTGAAAGGAGTTCGATTGGTCTCCTCGATCACGCGATCGATTTCAGGCGCCGAACTAGTGGCGAAATGGACGAGTGAGTTCATCTGTTGTAACTCGGCATTCGTGTGATCGACGTATCGTTGGAATAATTCGCGGTCAACGGTGCTCGGGAGATCGACGTAAAGTGGGTCAAAAGAATGAGCTCGAGTCTGATTTTCGTTCTCCTCGCGGGGTCGCGTATCACTTTCGTGATTTGCGGATGTCGGGGGAGGGAAAAAAAACGAACCGTTATTAGTTCGTTCATGTTGGGTTCCCGAGATAGATCCGAAATCGAATGTATTGAATGGCCTTGATTCGTTGTTTCCCATGCTTGGAGGAGGTGGTAACCTGGTCGAGGTTTGCATGTTTGTTTCTTTGCTTAGGTTAGCGGCGAACGATGGCGAGCTATCGTACGTGAAAGTCGAGATCGGGGTGGTTCGGATCGGAGTCTCGAACTGTCCGATGGTTGTCGGTGGAGCGTGGATCGATGAGAAATCCAGGCGTGTTCGCGGGGGCGGGCTTCCTCGCGGACGCCGTTCCTGGTTTTCCGTCGAGGGACGTTCTTGTTGCTCCAGGCGAGCCTCGAGCGTACGAGTTGAGGTCCCGTAGGTCTGTTGCCTATCCACTAGGATGGATAGCATCCCGCGGATTTTGGCCAGGTCGTGTTTGTGCTGCTGCGGCATCAGAGACGACGAGGTTGATCCCATCTGCCCAGTTTGGGCCTGAGATAGGTCGGTGGATCTGGTCCATACCCAATTAGGGTTTTGGTCTGACGGCGCCTTGGCATTCGTCGGGATGATAGGGTTTGTGCATAGCAACGTCGCATTCCGATTGGCGGTGAGTGATTTCACCCCATCCGCCGTGATAGGATTTGTCCCCATGGCGTTCGTCGAAACCGGGATCAGGGACGTAGATCCCGTGAGCGTGTGTTCGGCTGCCGCGTCGGCGGCGTTGCGGCCTGTTGGGGGATTGACCCTTGTTGATTATGAATGGCTTGGATCCATTTCGTTTCTTGTTAGATCGAAGATCTGACTCTTGTGTTTAAAAAGCTATATGCTCTTCCCCACAGACGGCGCCAAAATGTGGATGCGGAATCGCACACCTAGTTTTTTTATATGATTTAGGAAGAAGGATTTGATGGGCTAGTTTCTATCTTTGAATCAAATGGAAATAAGGATCTCAACTCGACGAATTGGATTTAGTATTTGATTAATAAAGCTGTTTACAAGTGGAGAAATCTCAGAGAGAGTTTACAAGTAATTTTTTTTTTAGCTAGAAGAATCCCCCTTTAAACCCGCGACGTCCCTTTATAGTCTTCTTCGAACTGATCCTTTCCGGATTTCACGTCGTCGCATATCCCGCGATCGAGGCACTACCATTGACCACTTCCTTGGACCCGTTCTCAGTCGAGTGCGACTTGTTCGCGGATAAATGGGTTGGGTTTAAAGATTGCTTTGTTGTTATCGGGCCCTTAATGGGCCAGATCTCATAGGTCAAGATATGGTACCAACAATATCTAGCGTATTGCTAAGTGTGGACTTGTTGTTTATCTAGATTTCTGCTACGGTTTCTGTGTCGGATCTGATTAATAAACTGATTGAGAAATTGAGGAAACTAGTGTGATTCGAGAGTCTCTTATCTTGCGATCTTCTTACTAAGCTTTATTTTGTGTGATTTGGTGTTGGTTTGATTTCTAATTTTTGCCTAAATAAAAATAAGATCCATATATAAACATAAAGCAAGGAAAAATAAACCCTAGTCTATTATTTTTCTCTCTTCTCTCTCTCTCTCTCTCTCTCTCTCTCTCTCGCGGCTCCTTTGCTCTCTATCTCCCTCGACCTCTCCGGTGCCGGCCTCTCTCACCGTCGCCGCCAGCCTCGTCGCCAGTATCGCCGCCGCTCCACCTCCCCTCCCTCCTGCTCGCACCCTTGCTGCCCTCACCGAGAGAAACTGTCAGGATCTTCTTCTCCCGTCATCACCACCATCGTCACCTTGCGGGCCACTTTACCGACGAATCGATGGGAACCAGACGACCCAGTACCTATCAAATTGAAGCCCCGAGTCTCTTCTTTCTGTGAAGCCCAAGAACGTCTGTATAGGAGATTGGTGCCGGAAGTTATGGCTATTCCAGTGTACGATGTCAGATCTGCCTCTCCTCCTTCATCGCCGAGTTCTTCTGATGAGTTCAGAGGAGAGCTAGTCACATCACCGCCTTCTCCTCCACCGCATGCATTCAGGTGAGGGCATGATGCGTTTTCCTTTTTTCCATTATTCGATTTGATGTCGATAGTCCATTCTTAAACTGTTGCTGTCTGTTGACGTGTATAGTTGGGTAATGGGTAATGGGTAGAAGTTAGAGATGTGATTTGTTGATTGTTGTACTAAAATTGAATTGTCTGGCTTGTTTGCTGAATTGTCATGTTTGTGTGCATGCACTTAGATGAATTTTTGCGTGCAGGATTAAACCGGTATTGCTTGAGATATTAGTAAACGTTAGGTCTTCGACACTGTGATGGGATCAGTGATTCGATTTGTTTGCGCACCCGAGACCAGCATTCTGGTAGGGTTGCACGAGGTTAAAAGGAACTATCCCGATGCTCTAGGCCAGTGAGCCAAGTATGAGAAAAGGCCAGTGAGCCATGCAAATTCCCATTGTGTTAGATTGCGTGTGAGCACTGGTAGAGTGCATTGATTGAGAACCGAGAAGAGAAAAGAAGAGTATTGAGAAAAGAGATTATGTGATGAAATAAGAAAGACTAATTAAAAAGAATATTGTGTGGAATCTTGATTGAGCTCATTTTAGGTTTAGACTGTGTCATTATTTCGTGTAATGTTGGAAGGGTTAAGAGAGTCTCTGAAGGCTCATCCTCACTGGGTAATCTCGATTAGTCAACCCTCTCCCCTTTTTTTTCTTTCAGGTTAGAATGGATCATGTGCGTTGTGTTGTTGTTGTTACCGTGCGTTTTCCTGGTGATCATGTGCTGCTGGCCATTGGTCGACCTAACATGCCTGATTCTCGATTATCTCCTTAGACATAGGATAGGGATGTTAAAAAGTGATATCAGAGCCCATGATTAGATCACTCTAGCGCTGTCATAGAGTGGTCGCGTCCAAAGTTTGAAATCGTTTTACAAAAATAAATAAAAAATATTTTCTTTGAGTTATGATTTTATTATGTACAATTTCAAACTGAGAACAACAACAAAATGGACCGCGATCTAATAGTGTTACTTTTCTTGTTTGTTTTATTTCAGCCGCAACCCATTTGCCAGGACTCGACTCACAGCCCGCAAGAAAGTCCCGGACCATATCCGAATGATGTCATGGACGAATAGGGGGACGAACGACCAAGTCAGTTCACGTGTGGCTCCTTGCTTTACTCCGCCTCGTAAGCGCCATGCCTCCGGTCACATTTGGACGCCATCATCTGCAGCCAGAGACCGAGCTTGGACAGCCGGTTCACTACCCGAGAATGGAAGATGTTGCCAGTGCAAGAGCGTTGAAACTGCCATAGTACATCCGAGAGCCGAGCCGTTCAGGGGTGACCAACCGATCACATTGCAAAGGGACCAGTCGCTCTAGGACTACCACATCGCTTTTGCTCGAACCACGGAATCCCTTGGCTATCCCTTCTTCGTTGCCCAGCTATCCCGACAGTTCTACCTCAGACTCCGTGGGGACATCCGTGTCCGACTTGAGCGGATGGGACTCACCGAGACGGAACGTGTGAGCCTCGTTCTTCGCAACGCTCTCCGAGCAGAGATGGAACCAATCGAAGGGCCGGTCTACATCTCTTCCGACGATGACTTCGAGGAGGATCCATCAGAAGAATCTTTTAGTGAGGGAAATTTCGTATTTTTTTTTATAGGAGCAGAACTTAGTTATTTACCATTTTCATTCTTTTGTGCAATTTTTCTTTCTTAGGAATTAGTTAGCTTTTGTGTTGGTTTTCGTTTCCTTTCCGATTTAGTGTTTTGCAAAAATGTGTTCTACTCCTCTTTTATCTTAATAAGAAAAGCGTTTTGGTTTTAATAACGATTCCCCCTGGTTCTTACTTTCATTTGTGTTTCCGTCAGCCGTTATAGCAACCTTCCCTTTTATGTGCTTTTCCGTTCCACCTTACTTGTCTTTCTGTCCCTTGCGTTCTTTTCTTGCATTCTCTTTCTTACTTACCTGTAACCCTTTCGTTCTATTATGAAACGTTTCTTTTCCGTTTCGTTCCTTCACGGACTTCTTTCCTTAGATTCGAGGACGAATCCTCTTCAAGGGAGGGAGAAAGTGATAACCCAACCAGTTCGATATCTAATTTTTGCCTAAACCGAAATAAGACCCATATATAAACCTAAAGTAAGGAAAAATAAACCCTAGTGTATTATTTTTTTCTCCTCTCTCTCTCTCTCTCGCGGCTCCTCTTCCTCTCTCTCTCTCTCACGCGGCTCCTTTGCTCTCTCTCTCCCTCCAGCTCTCCGCCGCCGGCCTCTCTCACCGTCGCCAGCATCGCCGTCGCACCACCTCCCCTCCCTCCTGCTCGTGCCATTGCTGCGCTCACCGGGAGAAAACGCCGGGATCTTCTTCTCCCGTCATCACCACTGCCGTCACCTTGTGGGCCACTTTCCCGACGAACCGCTGGGAACAAGACGACTTAATAACTATCAAATTGAAGCCATGAGTCCCTTCTTTCTGTGAAGCCCGAGATTGTCAAAATCGGAGATTTGTGCCGGAAGTTATGGCTATTCCAGTGTACGGTGTCAGATCTACCTCTCCTCCTTCATCGCCGAGTTCTTCTGATGAGTTCAGAGATGAGCTATTCATGTCAACGCCACCGTCTCCGCCTCCTCCTCCACCGCATGCAGTCAGGTGAGGGCATGATGCATTTCTCTTTTTTCCATTATTCGATTTGATGTCGATAGTCCATTCTTAAACTGTTGCTGTCTGTTTACGTGTATAGTTGGGTAATGGGTAATGGGTAGAAGTTAGAGATGTGATTTGTTGATTGTTGTACCAGATTGAACTGTCTGGCTTGTTTGTTGAATTGTCCTGTTTGTGTGTCATGCACCTAGATGAATGTTTGCGTGCATGGTTAAACCGGTATTGCTTGAGATATTAGTAAACGTTAGGTCCTCGACATTGCGATGGGATCAGTGGTTCGATTTGTTTGCACACCCGAGACCAGCATTCTGGTAGGCTTGCACGGGGTTAAAAGGAGCTATCCCGATGCTCCAGGCCAGTGAGCCAAGTATGAGAAAATGCCAGTGAGCCAGGAAAATTCCCATTGTGTTAGATTGCGTGTGAGCACTGATAGAGTGCATTGATTGAGAACCGAGATGAGAAAAGAAGAGTATTGAGAAAAGAGATTATGTGATGAAATAAGAAAGACTAATTAAAAAGAATATTGTGTGGAACTTTGATTAAGCTCGTTTTAAGGGGTAAAATTGTTGGTGTTGATGATATTTCAATACAACAAGATTCTTGCTGTGACATTGCAAAACCAGAAATTACAGACAGCCTTCTTTTAATTGATCCCCGCAATAGGCAACTTGAATATCTACATGTCGACACATAAGAAGAAGGTGATTCCGATGACTTTGAAGAGAATGACGATGATGATGAACATGAAGATGATGAACTCAATAAAGATTATGAACCCAACGAAGATGATGATTATGATTGATTTATGATGTAAGTGCTTAATTTGTATAATTTGTTAAACAAATTTGGGTCTCTGTGTCTCGTAATTTATCTCGGCGGAAAATGAGTGGAGTTAATCGAAGATGGGATCGAAATGATTCCCAGAGGTCGAATATTACCCGAACCCTGGAATTTTATGGTTTGGGTAAAATTAGACCTTCGGGGGTCCTTTCGATCCCATCTCCGTTTATCTATATTTTACGACGCCATTACGAATGTTTAAGCAGTAGTCGTCGTAACATCGTCGTAATACTAGGTTTTACGACGATATTATGATGACTATGGCTTAAATTGATGTAAACCCTAAACCCAAAAATTTGAATCAGATTATAGGGTTGATTATATGCTGTATAGGCCATTTATTTCATCGTTTATCTTGTTTTACGTAAGTTCTACTCATTGTATAAAAAATTGGAGTTATCACAAAAATCAATTACATTATATACTTTATGCATGTTACAAATATACTTAAAAGAACGAATGCTATACATTATTATGTGAGATAAGGAAAATTTTCATAAAATATATTCAATCGTCGTTATTGAATCTCTTGTTTGCTATGAAAAGTGTTAGATGCACAAATATTCTTTGTTAATACATGACGGATTTTACTATTGGCATTTAGGGTTTAGGGTATAGATTTCTTCTATTACAACGATATTACGGCGAATGAAGTCATAGTCATCGTAATCTTGTCATAAAATCTAGTATTACGACGACTACGGCTTCATTCGTCGTAAAACCTAAACCAAAAAATTTGATTCAGATTATAGGGTTAATTATATGTTGTATAGGCCATGTATTTCATCGTTTATCTAGTTTTACGTAAGTTCTACTCATTGTATAAAAAATTTGGATTATCACAAAAATCAATTACATTATATAGTTCATGCATGTTACGAATATAGTTATAAGGACGAATGCTATACATTATTATGTAAGATACAAATATTTTCCATAAATTAGATTCAATCGTCGTTATTGAATTTGTTGTTTACTATGAGAAGTGTTGGATGCACAAATATACTTCATTAATACATGACGGATTTGTGTATGGTCATTTAGTGTTTAAGGTTAATTATAATGATGCTTTTACGACGGATCCGTCGTAAAATCGATGGTAAGTTACGACACTAGTATGACGGATCCGTTTTAAAATCGTTGTAATAAAAAATTTTAAATTTACCACGTGTGGAAAAATTAAGATTGGTTGAATTTACGGTAAAAATTATACGACGGATTTACGACGGATCCGCCGTAATCGAAAATATTAAATTTACCGCATGTGGGAAAATTCTAACTGGTTGAATTATCGGTAAAACTTTTACGACGAATCCTCCGTAATGTCGATGGTACATTACGACAGATTTACGTTGGCCACAAATCCTATATATACAAGTTGAGATTTCTCTTCCTCGATCACAATTGTGATTTCACAATCTCTCTCTACAACTCCTCTCTTTCTCTAGACGGATATAAGGTAATTTTTTTTGTTTTTGTAAATTATATTGGTATTTGTTAATTAGGATTAGAATTAATTAGATAGGATTATAATTATTGGATTATATTTTTGATATTCGCCAGTTTATGATCATGTTATTTATTAATTTTATATAAATATTTTTTTAGATATGGGGCCGGGTGATAATTCAGCGGTCCCGTCATCTTCTGTCACACCGACCGCGGTTCCGGATTCTGGGTCCGCACCACGCCGCCGCCGCCGCCACCTCCACCGGCACCAGCACCAGCAGCTCGACCCCCGTTGATGTATATATGCAGAATACATGGTCGAAGATTTTTTGCGTTCGCCGGGTCATGATGGCTTACCTCGGTTAGATCCGAACCGGCCGCCGAATACTTTTTGGTACCTAACTTCAAATTTTTTTTTGCCTCGATCGTAATTAATATATATATTTTTTACAAAAACTAAGTTTTATTTCTCAGGTTTAAGGAAGATAACAAAGTTGGACGGAGAGTGTCTGACACCATTAAAGTCTATTTCGAGGAGCCTCATTACAATTGGTATGCGGTTCCGAACGACGTTATCGAGACGTGGTTCAAATATTTCGTGGTAAATTTTATTTTTTGAGAATTAATTATTTTTATTTAACTAATTATATAACTAGTTTTAATCGTTTCTAATTTTATTGGTGTTTTATTTTGATAGCAAAAATGGCACTGGGACCTTGCGATCAACGAGACGGTGAGGACCAAGTTTAAAGAGAAGGTAAAAAGAAGTGGCCGGTAAGTATTCATGGCGATAAGGCGAAGCCCCCATACATGTCTTCCAAAATTTGGAACGGCTTGAAGGCCTGCTGTATGCTTCCGCATTCGCAGGTAGTGGCCGGTAAGTGTTTGGCTTCTCGTAACACTGTCGGTCCAGACTGTCTTCCGGCTGTTATGCCACATACTTCGGGTCAAACATCTTTTGCAGGAAGGCGCCTTCAAATGGTATGATTTTTTCGGTTAATTTCTATTTTTGTGGTTTTGTTATTAATTAAAATTAATCATTAACCGTTTTACTTTTTATTGGTATGTCGTTTTGTTAGGCAAACGGAGATGAACTTCCTCCAATGACCAGAGTTTTTGAGGAAACTCACAAAAAGAAAGATGGTTCTTTTGTGGATCCTCGGGCGGAGAAGGTCTACAATGACACTATGGCAAAGATCGCCGATGGTCAAACTCAGCTCTCTCAGCAGCTATCGCCAGGTAGCTCGGTCCAATCCACAACGGCTTTGACCACAGCTCAGATGGATGACATATACGAAGAGTTAATAATAATTAAATTATATTTTTTATGGAATTATTTTGTATTCAATTTATTTAATTTAACGTTTATTTTTTTAAAGTTGCCCCGAAGAAAAAGGCATAATTTTAGGGTTCGGATCGATCCGAGATTCTGCCGTCGCCTCGTCTTCCTCATGTCATTCTTTCGAGGATCCGGTTATGTTGCGGAACGAGTTAAACACCGCCAACTCTGAGATCAGCACTTTGCGGGCGAAGCAAGTGATATACGATGAGAAGATCCAAGGATACGATAGGACGATCCTTAGATACAACGCTCTCTTCGATATTCTTGTCGCGAGTAACCCCGCTTTGGCGACCGCACTGAGGCAGCAGCAAGCATCGACATCGGGCCCGAGGGATGAGCATCATGATGCGAATCCGCTCGCGTCACGAAGAGCTTTTCGAGAACTTCAGAATTAACCTACAAGATAATAATTAGTATTTTGTATTTTGAATTTTAATTTGTATTTTGAATTTTGTATTTTGAATTTATTTATAATTATATTTATAATTATTTAATTTTAATTATAATTTTATTGATAATTAATTTAATAAATATATTATATTTATTATATATATATACTTATTTACGACGATTTTACATCGACTTAGACTTTACATGCATCGATCAATATTTTACGACGGAATTACGATAATTTATTTTTACATCGCTTTACCAACGTAATTACATTGTCTTAGACTTTACATCGATTTTACAACGATCTACATATTTACGACGGAATTACGATGATTTATTTTATATCTCTTTACCAACGAAATTACATCGAAATACTACGACGATTTTACGAAGAATTTACGAGGGATTGCCGATACTAAAATTCGATAATTCGATGTAAAATCGATGTAATCTTACAACTATATACCGACGGAGTACCAACGAGGTAATTTTGGTCATAATATCGATGTAACTTTACATCGCTTTTACGTTGGATTTTTTCCGACGATTATAATAAATCCCAGTTTTTCCGATGATTCTCGAATAACGACAAACATATTACATCAAATTGATAATCGTCGCTAATCCGTCCCAAATCCTGTTTTACATCGATTTTATATTGATTCTCTCCGTTGTAAAATGCATGATTTCTTGTAGTGAAAAATCTAAACTACATTGGCTCAATGTAGGAGACCGTAATAATACTTATTACCACAAATCTGCCCATATAAGAAAGATGAGAAATATGATTAGAGATGTTTTGGGCCCAAATGGTGAGATGCTCACACGGATAGGGAAGATATAAAACATGAAACATAACGATTTGTTTCGGGAATTTGTAACCCACATGCCGAGTGAATTTGAAGGGATGACGGTGGAAAGAGCTAGAAAATTCTTGATTTTCGGTGTTCGGAGATGGACAAAAATATGTTATGTAAAGAAGTCACAAATGAAGAAATCAAGAAAGTTTTATTCTCAATGCCGAGAAATAAGTCTCCGGAATCGGATGGATACAGTAGTGAATTCTTCCAAGCAGCATGGCCAATAATTGGTAACAACTTTACTAGAACCATACTATCATTTTTATCAAATGATTTTTACCAAATGGCGTAAATTCCACGGTTTTAACTCTTATTCCGAAGAAGGAAGTGGCAAAAGAAATTAGTTATTATTGGCCAATCTCTTGTTGTAATGTCCTATTGATACGAACATGGGAAGCATCAAGGAAGAGCAGCTTGAACCAGAGCATGATGTTGAGCTTGAACCTGTTGGAAAGCTTGTAGCCGCGGGAAGAATGCTTGTTCAAGTTAGTTCGATGTTCAAAAGGTCCTTAGGAGGATTCTTTCACCAAGCTTGCAATCGACCAGATCACTTGGGCTAGATGGATGGTGATGTGTTTAAAATCATTCTGATTTGAACACAAACCCAAAATGATCACACCAATGGGTATGTGACCCATTTGCACTCTTTTTTCCTTGCCTTTGGTTTTGTCCCAATAAGTTTTCCAAGGAAGATTTTTAATGAGGAAAATGGATCACACCTCTTCAAACCCACCTTGTTGATCAAATAACTTAGGCCCATCAACAACAAAATTCGACCAAGAGAAGACCAAGGAGCTAGGCGGGTGACTTGAATAGTTATACAACACATTTTAGTCTTAGTAATTGATTTCATTTGTAATTTTCAAAGTTGTCTTGCTTTCTTCATTTCGACTTGTTTAAAACACATGTATGATCATTTTTGATCTTTTATCTTTTGATCAACTAAAATTTGAGTGAAATCTCTTTTGTTCTTTGTGAACAAGTTTGATTGCTTGGTGAGTAATATCCAAACGATCACAACTTGGCTTGTCTTAGTGTGTCATATCCAAGGAACCATTTAGGAATATCAGAGGCCTTCCGCAACCTTTGTGAGACCATTCAATCTATCAATCCGATCTTTTGAAACTTGACGGTTTCATCTGATCACAATCTATCCTTTTGCTGACTTCTAGTGCCAATCGTTGGGAGAATCGTGTCACCTTTACAAAGTGATCTCGAATATTCTAGCTAATTGGCTTAAGGAGTTGCTGCCAAAATTCATTTGGTTAAATCAATCTACTTTTGTAAAGGAACAATTATTAATGGAGAACGTTTTGTTAGCTACGGATTTGGTTAAAAATTATCATAAGAATTCGATCTCTCCTCGATGTGCGATAAAGATCGATATTTCTAAAGTTTTTGACTCAATGGAATGGAGCTTTCTATTGAACACTAAATGTCCATGAGAAATTTATTCAGTGGATTAACTTATGCATTTCAAAAACTTCTTTTTCAGTCCAAGTGAATGGGGAACTAGCTGGATTATTTAGAAGCGAGAGGGTACTAAGACATGGATGCTATCTTTCTTTGTACCTATTTGTCATATGTATGAATGTACTATTAAGGTTGATTGACAAGGCAACAAATCAAAGGACAATAGGTTACCACCCGATGTGTAAACCCATTCAATTAACTCACTTATGTTTTGTTGATGATTTAATGGTGTGTGTGGATGGGAAGCGGAGATCTATCGAAGTAATTATCAGTATATTATATGAGTTTGCATCTCTCTCAGAGATTAAAATAAGTCTGGAGAAATCTATGATATATCTGGCTGGTTTTTTGGAGAGTCGTCGGGAAGAAATGGCTTCACGATTTCAGTTCACCATGGGAAAGTTCGAAGTTTGTTATCTTGGCTTGCCTTTACTAACGAAAAGAATGAATGTGGCGGCCTATACACCTCTCTCATAAGCAATCTGAGGCCGTATAATCTCTTGGACTTCTCGGTTCTTATCATATGCAGGAAGGCTACAATTGCTAAATTCAGTTATTGGAAGTATAACTAATATATGGATTCAAGCATTTCGCTTACCTAATAGGTGTATCAAGGAAATTCAGCATTTATGTGATGCACTCCCATGGTCTGGGTCGGACCTTAACTCAAGGAAATCAAAAGTTGCTTGGGAAGAGATCACTCGGCCAAAAAGAGAAAGGGGCTTGGGTATTCAATCAATTAGAGAAGCAAACAAGGTTAGTTGTTTGAAACTTGTATGGAAAATCACCTCGGGTCAGCCATCTATATGTGGGTTTCTTGGATTACGCAAGCTCATATTCGGGAAGAGTTGTGATATCCCAAGAATGAGTTTTAGGGCCTATTTTTTCGATTAAAACTCTAAGGCGAGAACCCTAAATCTTGCGCCCAAAGAAACCCTAACCCTAGCTTCCCGAAGAAGAAAACCCTAGTTTGCGAAGAAAACAATGTTTATGGCTCATAATCTCTGACTGAAATCATTTTGGGCGAGGATCATGCATGCTAAGTTGGGCTTGAGGATAGTTGGGCCAAACATCAAGCGAGAGAAAGAGTTTGACCGAAAGGAGCATTAGACGAAGCGTCGGGCCTGTTTTAGGTTGAGGAAAGCCCATAAGTGAAAGGAAGTAGTGTAGCCCATTTCAAAGAGTAATCTAGAGTTTAATTAAGGTCATTTTCGTGGCCTAGAAGAAGGAGAAGAGAAGCCCAAAGTCGCAAGTCCAATAAGATCATTAAGGGCAATTTGGACATTACCTGTGCAAACCTAGGGTTCCCTCTTCACCTCTATTTAAAGAGGAGCTCGTGGCAGAGAGGAGGCAGAGAGTTTGGAGCGGCGAAGCCCTGCCGGAATCACACTGGAGCCACCACCGTTGAGCCACCTTAAAGGAGAAGCCACCGCAGCCTCCTAGAAGGCAGATCTGATCCGTTCTGGTGTAGAAGAGAAATGGATGAGCAAATCGAATCGGATCGACATGATACTTGGTAAGCCTGTTCCTGACTCTCATATCTAGCTATAGCCGTAAGCGGTTTGTAATTCGGAGTTACCGTTTGTAAGTTATATACGTTTTCCCGAGACAGATTCGCGCATATCGGATCCGCGAGCAGCAACCATCTTGTAAGGAGATTTTCCGACAAACCAGAAAGAACCAGGGAGTGATCTACATACCTCTGGAAATCCCCGAGTCTTAGCTTTCTGTAAAGCTTAAATTCGTCCAATTCGGAGATCCTTGATGAAAGATATCGCTGTATATTTTCGTCTGGTACATTCTGGCCGAATCTCCAACCATCGCAGATCAGACTCATTTTGGTAGAAGGGAGAAACGAATGAGAAGGTGATCTCCGAATATTATGAAACTCTGTAAAGATATTCAAGACTTCTAGATCTAGCTACATCAGAAATCAGATTATCATTTGAAGTTATAGTTTGAAAGATATTTGTGTTTTCCAGAGACTATTGTTCGCAGCGCACAGATCCGATCAGGCTGGATAGTTGGGTTGTTTGGTTAGGTAAATCAATCCGGACCGTTCTGAAACTTTGCAGAGACATATAGGACTCATGGAGGTAGATTCTGGTAGAAGGGTGGCCGATTTGGAGTTACGGAACATGAGAAAACGTGCTGATGATGTTAAGGCAATGAATCTGTCCAAAGAAAAACGAAGAAGAAAAATGTGTTTTGCCTTCAAACCAAAGGAAAAGGTGAGGACTAGTTTGTGGATTCCTAAGATACGTTAGTTGGATTAGTAATATGTGTATGCTTAGTGTAGGGATTAGATATGATTGATAATTGATGATTGACGATTGATATTTGATGATTGACGTTTGAATTGTAATGAGTAATTATGGAAAAGGATGATATGGTTATGAAGTATATATTTGTTAAAAAGGATAATTGATGATATGGTTAGGAAGTGTTATTCTTTGTTTGACGGCCTACAACGAGGAACTGAATATTGTGAAGTTATAGTGATCTAGAAATTGTTTGACGGCCTACAAAGAGGGATTGAATACTTTGAAGTTGTAATGATCGAGAAGGGGCTGACGAGCCATTGTCAAGCCCATAATGGGGTGGTGGCACCGTTACTATTATTTGTCAAGCCCGGTATGGGTCGAGGCATGAGAATGAGTACCTTGGACGGAGGTTCCTTGGGAATGTGAATTAGACTCACTAGGTTGATTGTTATGAACGAATGATTGTCTTTATTTAGGAATATTAGAACCATGTTATATAGTAATGTTAGTTATGTTAGGTTGGTTGTTACATGTGTTTAATGTCTATATTAGGTATACTCGTTATTGCTATTTCAAATGATGTGTCTAAGAATTTTGTATACCCCAAAAGCACATCCTCGCTGAGTATTCCCAAAATACTCACCCCTCTTTCCTTTTCAGGTTTGGTTTAAGAAATCGTTTTTGGCGTGGAGTGCAAGTCAAGTTATTTATTAGGGTTTCCCCGGGATAAGGTGTCTCAAGAGTCATTATGGTCGGTGAAGGAGTCGACAAACGCAAGATCATGGATGTGGAGGAAAATTTTGAAGTATCGAGATCTCGCGAAACCGTTCCATAAGAAAGAGATACACAATGGCTTATCAACATCCTTTTGGTTTGATAATTGGTCTCCTTTGGGCATGCTTATTGATGAAATAAGGCTGATCAACATCAATTGGAGATATGGACGTCCAAATATCATATACTCTATGATATGAAGATGTTTTAATTTCTTAATTCATGCTTAGATATTTATTTAAGTCTATTTTTGTTTTTTGGTCAAACTATGTCTTTTAGATCTTTTATATTCCTCTACATGCATTGTTTGCATTAAATTCACATTTCCCTAGGTTATGTGCATGTAGAGTAGCTTTTATTATACTCTTTGATTTATTTTCTCTATAAATAGAGGCTCATTTTTCATGGAATAAAATCAGAAAATGAATATGAGAATTTGGAGAGTCTTTGTGATCCCTTGGATATGTTTAGATCATTTAATTTATCATTTAGTTTTGGGAGAGCCATTGGTGGTGGATAGCATCTATTTATCACTTGGTGGTGGCATGTTTATCCAAGTGTGGTGTTAGCTCCAAGGCCGACTTAACTATGTATATTTCAATTTTCATAACCAAATTTCTAAATATCTCATATAAAATAATTAAAAAAATCAAAATTTTTTTTAATGTAAATAGCCTAAAACAAATAATTGCCCAAGGGCCCCGAAAAATATTGAGCCGGTCCTGGTTAGCTCGAGCGGGTTTCTTTATATGTTTCGGTGCTTTGGTTTTACGAACTGTGGTGATATATCTCGTATCTTCCTATATATCCGGTTATGTTCTGATTGTTCTTGGGAATAGGCATCCCAAAACACACATTAATTTGGTGTCGATGCTGTCCCGTTTACGATCTCAAACTGCTTTCAGATACTTTTGCATCCCGCATCACACATTAAGTTGGTGCCAAAACTATCATGTTTCAGTCTCATCTCTTTTACTCCGTTTTGCATCCGCTACATGCATAAAAGTGGTATCAGAACGAATCTAGGTTGCTAGAGTGAGGGTTATAATCTATCCTATGTTTTATATTGTTTATCATGGATCTACACAGAGAAAAGACTTTCGAACATGCATACGCTGAGCGTATTTGAAGAGAAATAACGGATCTAAAGCAGTAGATGCAACAGATGGTTCAAGCCTTCAATGGCATGAATATGCAAGCGCATCTGAGGAAACGAAGAGGTGCAGAAGATTAAAGGTCTTCTGGAGAAAGTGTAGGTTCTTCTCATTATTCTCATTCTGATCATAGAATTGTAGTAGAATGTGGTAGAAGGAGAATAGACTACCGTCCACATCAGCAATATCATCATGAACAAGACTTCTAAGTAGAGTTTCCAGATTTTGAAGGTAATATGAATCCATATGACTTTATTACTTGGCTGAGATCTATCCAGAGGGCATTTGATTATAAAGCATATGATGAGAAAAATGTAAAGTGTTGACATTGAGGCTGAAAGGTTATAGTGGATAAAATCAATTACCCAAATGTTTATGCCATTTTAGCATTTTGGGATCGAACCGTAGATGTTAAGAATAGCTCACCAAGAATCCAAGAAACTACTTAAACTAAGTAAATCAAGTAGAGGTTGTCTAACAATCCTAATGAAATTTAAACTCAAACAAACAAGATGAAAGCCTAAAACATAAGCAATTAAAGCACTAAGACAATTCAAACTTAGACAAAATGAGAAATTAAACTAGAATGATAATTGAGATATAAAACATTACTAAAAGATGAATTCTAGGATGAGGTTATTGACTTTGGGTGATCCTAGAGCTAATCCTTAATGTCAATATGCTCAAACAATGCTTATCCTTAGGTTTAGCTCACTAACTAAGACTAATCCATTTTCATGACACTAATCATTTTGCTAATTACTTAATCAAGAACAAATTCTCATTTGTGATTAGTAGTATTTATTTAGATTTTACAGCCACTTTGGTGGCTATGCTTTCATTACGCTTGATTTTACTTTGGTTTTTGGAGAGACAACTCTGAACTCCTGTTTCTTATTGATTTCTTTGATGATCTATTCAATCATGTTGTTTTCATTCTCCATGTCATAGTTGATTAGGATTCACCATCTGAATTAGTTCTTCACCATAGGTTGTTCTCAAAGCTAATTCTAGGTTGACGAATCTGGAACTTAGATCTTAGGATAATTGATTAGGCACGAGAGTGTAATTAATTACCTGATAGAACCTAGGGTGAGCAAAATAACTATTCACAAAGAGATTTGGTTTAGTTGTTTTGTGAACAAATCAAACTTGAACTAAAAGCTGGTTTAGACTTTAGGATTCACAAAGAGATTTTTAATTCTAGGATATAGATTTAGATAGTTTTCGCAACGAGAGTTTGTTAGCTATACTTTAGTGATTTGAGTTTAAGAACCGCGCTAAATCTGAATCATGTTAGTTAGTTTATCTACATTCATTGATTTTCTGAGAAATACCCTGAACCTATCTTTCTCACAATCGACTTATAACACTTTTAATTTACGTATTGCTTTCAATTACATCTTTTGTTTTAGCTTAATTCGAATATATTTAATCTATTGTGTGATATCCTGAGTTCTTGTGTTCGACCCCTACATATACTACAACAAATGCTTTAGTACTTATAGGGTATTAATTTGAGCATATCAAATTTGGCACCGTTGCCAGGGACTCAATTTCGCCATTAGATTTTAGCTAAGAATTTTGTCTAAATCGTTGAGTATCGATCGACACCCTAGTGGTATCGGTCGATACCCGTCGTGAATTTCGGTTACTTACATTCTTGATTTTTGTGTTTCAGGTGCATGCCTCTTCGTTAAACCAGAAGGAACAAGAACACTCCGCTAGTTGACTTGTCAAATGAGCAGCTAGCACAGTTGGAACGCACAAACAGAAAAGCAAAGAAGCCAGCAGAGATGAACAACAATCCAATGGTTTTGGTTCAAGATGCAGCTGGTGCTTATAGAGACCGAGAAGGTCAATTGTGCAATGAGAGAGGGCAGCGACTTTATGAAGTTGGAAACGTCGTTTCCCGTGCAGCTGTTGCGAATGTTGGGAATGTTGTGGTTGATCGTGGGAGGACGATTGGTGAATACAACAGGCCTGATCAATTTTATGCCAATCGATCAGCGATTCGCCCTCGTACTTTTCAGAGGAATGACTTTGAGCTGAAACATGCATACTTCACTCTTGTGGGTCAGCACCCTTTTCATGGTCTTTCCAATGAACACCCCATGGATCACGTTGAGAAGTTTGAGGACTTGGTTACAAGCATCAAGTGCCATGGAGTATCCTATCATTACCTCTTCTGTAAGCTCTTCCCATACTCTCTTGGTGGGGATTGATAAATAGAATTTTATCCTACTCAAGAATCAATCCTAAATACACATGTCATTGTAGTGTTTTAGGTGTCAATCCAATTTAGGGTCTAGTTCAATGCAACAAGAATACAAAACACTCTTTAATTCAAGCAAACAAAGTGGTTTTGGTTATTAAGCTAGGGAACTATTGATTAAAAGACAAGTGACAAGAGCTAAAGACACTAAACGGTGAATACAACAATGATAAAAGGCGAATTCAAGGATAAGGTAATTGAGATAAGGCAATCCAATGGCTAATTAATGATGTCCAATGCTTAATGAAGACTAATTCCTAGGAAAAGATCACTAATCCTAACTAATCCTTTTTCAAGGCATTAATTACTTTACTAATCACTAATTCAAGATCAAATTCTCATTTGTGAATCACTAATTAGCAAGCTTTAAGTCTAAACATTCAAGATCAACCAAATAATCACTCTAGACAACTAATCTCTTAGGCTAGAAATGAATATCTCTTGATTAGTTCATCAAGGCATTTCATCGAACACCTTGTGTGCATGAAATGCCTTATGATCTAGATCCACTTTCTCAAGGTAGATCTAACTTTAAAACAACTAATCAAGAAGAGAAATCATATAATCTAATCCTAGACATCATTAATCATCCATCAAATAACCATAAACTACTAAATCCTCAAATCCTAAAAGACTACTCACTAATCATGAAAAACACACCAAATCTTGTGAAAAAGGTGATGTTAATCAGGATTAGAGATTAGGAAGATGAAGGATTAGAGAAAGAACATAAGAACTAAACTCAAACTTTCATAAATCAAAAGATCTTTGGGAAAAATCTCAAACCCCTAAAAAGATAGGTTTTTGTTCTTGAGAGAAAAAGAGAGAAAAAGCATAAAAAGGAGATAGATCTAAAAATCAGATCTTTAAAATATAAAAACGTGTTTGCTGAGTTGGGTCGGACCCGGGTCAACCCGGGACAAACCGGGTATTGATCCGGCCGAAATTTGGATACGTCTTCAGTGAATCGGTCATAACTTCTGGACCTGACATCCGAATGACTTGAATCAAACTCCTGTAGACAGATAACTCGTCCCTATACAACTCTTATGAAGACCGTTTGAAATGATTCATATCGTAAGGCTTTCGTTTTTCCGGTACTTTGGACGGTGTCATCTTCTCTCTGCCAGACGGACATACCTTCAGTAAATCCGTATGATCTCCCTATCCATACGTCCAAATAACCCTATTCAAACTCATGTGTAAAGCTCATTCACTCCTCTACAACTGCTATGAAGGCCGTTGAAGCTGAATCGGATTTTATGGTCCCCATATAGCCACATCTTCGAGACACTTAGGACGTGCTCGGCTGGTTCGGATGAAAGCTTGGCACTGGCTGGGTGTACCGGCTGTGTCCTGGCCGGGATGGGTGTGCCTGTGTGCTGGCACCGGGCCACTTGGAGCTGGTGTACATAGCCGGTAAATCTCCTGGTGGGGGGAAAGTTCCGTGCCGGCTGAGAGAGATTTCTTGTGCCGGACCGGTATGAGAGACTAGTCTCGTGGCCAGACGGAGACTCCTTAGCCAATCGGTCATATCTATCAAACCACATATCCGAATCGCCTGATTCAACATGCATGAAGTTTTTATGGCTGGTTCGGATTGGAGGGCCTTCGTCTAGACACATATTTCCGGCATTAAGGATGGACTTTGTACTCCACTTAGGTCCAACTCTCCAAATACGCCCAATTGCCTCCAATTACCTAGAAAATACTTCAAAACATTCAAGAACACACTAGACCTAGTGAAAATGCCATAATATCTTTGAACTCGAACTTGAGCACCTTGCTCATTACCTCTTCAAGACCGGCTTCGCCTTTTGCTTTGAGCTCGGGTGTGAGGATCGCCTTGACCGAGGCAAAAGGTTTGGGCTGTCCCTTGAAATTGATCTTGTACTCAATCACTCCATACTTGTAATTCCAAGGAGTGAGAGTCATGATGGAGGGCTTGTCTAGCACGGACTTTGACCCATCAAGCTTGCTTGGTTCGTTTTTCATCTTAGCCTTGGTCCTTGTTCTCTTCTTTGAAACCTCGCTACTTTCAACCTCAAATTCCATCGTTGTGTGGAAGAGGGATGCTAAACAATCTCCATCCAATGCGTGGGCTCCTTCACCATTACCATAACCAAAAGCTCTTTCTCCATAAGATCCCTCTTTCTCAAAACTAGCCTTTGGGGGTGAAACCACCTCCATTGTTGCACAACTACCCACACGCTCAACTCTTGGAGCTTCAACCTCATCATCCTTGCAAACAATCACCTCTTTAGCATCGACCTTGGAACCGTAGAGAAGGTTGGAGATCTCATCAATTGCCTTTTCATGCTCATCAATTTTCATCAATACCACGACTTGTTCCTCAACCTTCTCCTTGATAGCAACCATCAATTCTTTATATTTAGAGCCGTGGAGGACTTCCTCATTCTCTATTAGAGACTCTTCATTCTCATCAATCTAATGCTCCTCCACTTGGCTCCCATTACTTATTCCTTCGAGATTCTCCATGTGTTTACTAGAAAGGGAACGTCCTTGAGCATTTTGATGATCTAGATGCATGATCCTAGAAGATAGGGCTCCAACCATCTTAAGAGCAATCAACCTTGTCATGAATCTCGGCCACCATCTTATTCAACTCATTTGCTATATTAGCTTGCCCGGTTAAGAGTTGTTGAAGCATGCCTTTCATTTCAAGGTCTTGTTGTATACCCAAATCCACATTATCCTCCTCAAACCGTGTAGTGGCATCAAAATCTCCATCAAAGTGGGCGGATTTTAGAGAGGCATTGATGAGCTTGTCTATCAATGTGGATTGCTTGTCCAGTCTTTCGTTTAGAGCCTTCATTTCCTTAGTTCTCCTTTGCTCCTCACTATCATTCGTGGTCCTTGTAGCCCGAGCATACTCATCACCATAGTTCTCTTCGCTTTGGGCAAAGTTGTCCACTAGTAGCTTTCCTTGTTCCACGGTGAGGTTTGTAAAACGCCCATTGCTAGCCCCGTCCAAGGTCCATTTGTGCTCTTGATCAACTCCCAAATAGAAGATGCTAAGGATGGCTTCCTTCTTGAACCCATGATGGGGACAATCTCGAGTATATCCTTTAAGTCTTCCCCATGCCTTATGAAAGCTTTCATGCATGCTTTGCTTGAAATTTGAGATCTCCCTTCTAGTTTTGACCGTTCTTTGTGTGGAGTAGAACTTGTTGAGAAAAATCTCCTTACAATCATCGCAAGAATTTACCAAGTGAGATGGCAACATTCTCTCCCATTGGCTTGCTCTTTCTCCAAGAGAAAACGGAAACAAGATGAGCTCGATGCTATAAGGGGCACTCCTCCGGTTCTAAACGTGTCACACAACCTCTCAAAGGAATCCAAGTGATCATAAGGGTTTTCCAGCTTTGTCCCCAAGAATCTAGACTCTTGAATCAACATAACAAAGCTTGTCTTGATCTCATATGCCTCGGCTTCGATTGGTGGTGGGTGAATTCCATATCTTGATCCATGGTAACATGGAGTGTCAAAACACCCAACCGTTGGTTTCTCCTTTGGAACTTGGATCGGATTTGATGCCAATTCTTGAGGTTGTGGCATTTCTTGAGGTTGTGGGGCTTGAAGAATGTTCCTTTGGTAGTCCATCTCCAACACCTCAAGTGACCTTGTCTCTCCATCACTTTTCCTTTGGACTTGTTACCCTCTTTGATCGTCCGTATCCAATACTTCAAGTGATCTTGTCTTTCCATTGCTCCTTTTTTTTGATTTGGTACCTTTGAAAGCACAAGAGAACTAAGGAAGACAAGTTAGTGACAATGTACAAGACAAAATTCATCATCTCGATGAGATACATGCTCTTAGTGATGTGCATTAACAGAATGTAAATAAAAGCTTGATCTCAAAAAGAATCTAAATCCTATTGACTAAACTAGAACCCCAAATTGGCAACGGCGCCAATTGATAAATATAATTTTATCCTACTCAAGAATCAATCCTAAATACACATGTCATTGTAGTGTTTTAGGTGTCAATCCAATCTAGGGTCTAGTTCAATGGAACAAGAATACAAGACACTCTTTAATTCAAGCAAACAAAGTGGTTTTGGTTATTAAGCTAGTGAACTATTAATTAAAAGACAAGTGACAAGAGCTAAAGACACTAAACGGTGAATAAAACAATGATAAAAGGCGAATTCAAGGATAAGGTAATTGAGATAAGACAATCCAATGGCTAATTAATGATGTCCAATGCTTAATGAAGACTAATCCCTAGGCAAAAATCACTAATCTTAACTAATCCTTTCTCAAGGCATTAATTACTTTGCTAATTACTAATTCAAGATTAAATTCTCATTTGTGAATCACTAATTAGCAAGCTTTAAGTCTAAACATTCAAGATCAACCAAATAATCACTCTAGAAAACTAATCTCTTAGGCTAGAAATGAATATATCTTGATTAGTTCATCAAGGCATTTCATCGAACACCTTGTGTGCATGAAATGCCTTATGATCTAGATCCACTTTCTCAAGTTAGATCTATCTTTAAAACCACTAATCAAGAAGGGAAATCAAATAATCTAATCCTAGACATCATTAATCATCCATCAAATCACCATAAATCTACCAAATCCTCAAATCCTAAAAGACTACTCACTAATCAGGAAGAACACACCAAATCTTGTGAAAGAGGTGATATTAATCATGATTAGAGATTAGGAAGATGAAGGATTAGAGAAAGAACATAAGAACTAAAATCAAACTTTCATAAATCAAAAGATCCTTGGGAAAAATCACAAAACCCTAAAAAGAGAGGTTTTTGTTCTTGAGAGAAAAAGAGAGAAAAATCATAAAAAGGAGATAGATCTAAAAATCAGATCTCTAAAATATAAAAAGGTGTTTGCTGAGTTGGGTCGGACCCGGGTCAACCCGGGACAAACCGGGTATTGATCCGGCCGAAACTTGGATACGTCTTCAGTGAATCGGTCCTAACTTATGGCCCTGACATCCGAATGACTTGAATCCAATTCTTGTAGACAGCTAACTCTCCCTCTACAACTTTTATGAATACCGTTTGAGTTGATTCATATCGGAAGGCCTTCGTTTTGCCAGTTCTTTGGACGGTGTCATCTTCTCTCGGCCAGACGGACATACCTTCAGTACATCCGTCTTATCTCCCTATCCATACGTCCAAATAACCCTATTCAAACTCATGTGTAAAGCTGATTCACTCCTCTACAACCGATATGAAGGTAGTTGAAGCTGAATCAGATTTTAAGGTCCCCATATAGCCACATCTTCGAGATACTTTGGACGAGCTCGGCTGGTTCGGGTGAAAGTTTGGTACCGGCTGGGTGTATCGGCTGTGTCCTGGCCGGGATGGGTGTGCCTGTGTGCTGACACCGGGCCACTTGGAGCCGGTGTACATGGCCGGTAAATCTCCTGGTGGGGGGAAAGTTCCACGCTGGCTGAGGGAGATTTCTTGTGCCGGACCGGTATGAGAGTCTAGTCTCGTGGCCAGACGGAGACTCCTTAGCAAATCGTCCATATCTATCAAACCACATATCCGAATCACCTGATTCAACCTCCCCTGGATAGATAACGCACTCTTCTACAACATTCATGAAGGTTTGTAAGGCTGATTCGGATCTAGACACATATTTCCGGTCAAAGATGGACTTTGTACTCCACTTAGGTCCAACTCTCCAAATACGCCCAATTGCCTCCAATTACCTAGAAAATACTCCAAAACATGCAAGAACACACTAGACTTAGTGCAAATGCCCTAATCTCTAAATGAGACCTAAATGCAAGACAAGACCATGATTATGAATGTAATCAACACAAAACTATAAATGAAATGCATGCTAAAACATGCAATATATGAGTATATCAGGGATGCAACTTATTGGCTGAAGCAGTTGCCAGCTGGATCACTGACTACTTGGGAGGAGACTAAGAATGCCTTCTTGAACAATTTCTATGATGATGCGAGATCCGAGGAGCTTAGGAATAAGATCTCCCAGTTTTCTCAGGGAGCGACTGAAGCGTTCAAGACTGCTTAGACCAGATTTAGATCATATCAGAGGGATTGTCCACATCATGGGTTCACTAATGTTCAGTTGCTGGGTATCTTTTTCAGAGGGATTGATTGGAGGTACCAGATGGCTTTGGATGCTGCGAGCAATGGAAATTTCAACACCAGGTATCCTGATGATACTTATGTGCTTATTGAGAACTTGACATCTAGCAATAGTACCAAGAATGCGGATATGGAGCGCAAGAAGCAAGTTGGTAACTTGGATAGTAGTCGAATCGTAGAGGTGAATGCTAAGTTGGATTAAATGCACAATCTGTTGATGGGAAAGACCCAAATATTGGTCCACTTTGCTGCTGAAGATGAAGTGGAGGATGTTAACTATATTGGTGGAGCTGGTTTTGGGTCGAATCAGTTTGGGCAGAAACCTTTCCAGAGCAGTGGCTACACAAGGAAATATGAGAGTTCATCTTATCAACCTATACCTGCTAAGACTCCTGAGAGTAAGATTTGAGGCTATGCTTGAACAGCTGGTTCAAGGACAGGAGAAGATGACAGTGAACTTCAATGGGAAATTGGATGATGTGTATACCGATCTGAATGGGAAAATCGAGGCTCTCAGTACTAGCCACCGGATGCTGGAAACTCACGTAGCTCATATTTCAGCAACTGTCAAGGGAAAGATGGTTCATCCACAAAATGAACACATCAATGCAATCACTTTAAAAAGTGCTAAAGAGGTCACTGCGGTGGTAGGAAAGGGTTTGAATGCAGGAATTTTTGATGATCCTGTAGAAGATGACGATGAGGATTCAGAAAATCCCAGGGTATCGACCGACACAACCGAGTATCGATCGACACCCGTCCAAGTACTTTCACGGGAAATCTCAAAACCCCGTGTATCGATCGATACCATCCCTGTATCGCCCGAAACCCACCCTGAGGTCGAGAAGACATCTGATTTGATTGAAGAAAGGGTTTAAAAGCCTAAGATGCCACTTCTTGATCTACCTAGACATCTCAAGGACCCAATTACTGCAAAGAAGTTGCTCGGTTTTGAGAAGATGGTAAGGAGGATTCCCCATAGGATGTCTTTTGAAGAATCTTTGGAATACCGCCCTTTGCTTAGCCATTTCCGAGATTGCAGAGAAACTGAGGAAGAGATCACGGCACTCTTCATCAAGGCCAGAAGTACACCACCTCCACTGAAGCAGCTGACTAAGAGGGAAGACCCATGAATATTCTCAGTTCCATGCTCTATCTATGAAGTTGAATTCAAAGAGTCTCTCATTGACTCGAGGGTTAGCGTCAATGTCATGTCAAGGGCAATTGCATAGAGATTGGGAGCTGATATTCGATCTCCCAAGACATCTATCACATTCGTGAACTGTTCCACCTCACTTCCATATGGTACAATCCCTGATTTGCTGGTTAACGTAGGAGATTGCCTGGTTCCTACTAATTTTCAGGTTGTGGAGATGAGTGCAAGATCTAGTACGCAATTGATTCTTGGAAGACCGTTCATGGCTACGGTTGGTGCCATTATAGATACACCAAGCAAGAGAATCTCGTTCTCGTACATTGACAAGGAGGTGTACTACAAAGCCATTCCTACTAGAGGAACTCCCACACATATCTCTAGCATCACCATTGTTATAGGAGAGACGTTGGTAGTTGATCTTTTGGAAGAGCCTCCTGACGAGCCAACTGTCATAGACCTTCTAGATAGTCCTTTTGTCATCACCAAGAAAGATGTAAAACATCTAAGGCAAAGAAGAAGGTGAAGAGAAAAGGAGTGAAGGGTGCTGCTTCTATGACTTTAATACCTCAGAAGTGTGATGGGGATTCTATTGAATACAAGGTGAAGTGCAAAGGAACCTCAAAACCAATCTCTAAGGCTAGAGTCATTCTTACTTCGGAGCTGAAAGAGAAAGGAAAGGAGGTTGTGGAGAGCATGTTGAGCAGAACTCTGAAGCTGGAAGTGTCTAGTTGTAGAACTTGCCTGGGAGTAAGTTCTCAATCTTCTCCTGACTGATCACCTGAGCCAGAGTGAAGCTACTGACTTAAAACAAGCGCTTGGTGGGAGGCAACCCACTGGTAAGTCTGTATATAAGTCTTTTGTTTTTGTTTTTGGTTTTGGTTTTATGTTTTGTGTCTTGTGTTTTGCGTGAATCAGTTACAGAGGATCGGTATCGACCGATACCACCTGGTATCGATCGACACCACATGCATCAATGACGATGAGAAGAAGTTTACGTGTCGACCTAAGCCTGGTATCGCTCGATACGAGGCTGTTTGTCGGTCGACACTCCCCGTTCCATCACGGTAGATTTTTCTTTTTCCATAATTCCAACTTCGTCCATTTGACTTCTTTTACTAAATCTAGGCTAGATAACACTGGGGATAGTGTTGTTTAAGTCTAGGGGAGGTAGTCGCTGACATTGTTTTTGTTTTTCTTGGAGTCCGTCGTTTTTGAGTCATTCGTTGTTTTATTGAGTCAAAATCTGTTGGAGACTGTGATCTTTTCCTTGACTCTATTGTTCTGACTTTGCTTCTAAGTGACCATTGTTACATAATCAGTTACAAATCGACTAATGAAAAATCCAAAGGCTGACCGGTTAACTAGAAGACACCCATGTTTCCTGCATAGTTCTTTAAAGCCTGAGCCAAATTTTTGCACTTCGTCGATGTTGTTAGTATTCATATAGCTTGATTCCTCATTCATATCTGACAAAGGAACCCATGTGTTTAAAGTAATAGTATCTCTCTCCCCTGTTATAAGTTAAAAAAAATAAGTGCATGAAAAGATGAGATGATTTTCTCCTGAGTAGAGGGTTATGAATGTTTCCAGCGATCCCATTATTCTACTAGGTGAGGAATGATCACACAAAGGATTGGAAACGAGGCTAGAATTTTCCTATCATGCCATTATTCGCATACACCCTTTGATACATTGAGAGGGAAGAACCGGGGATTAGGTGGCAAACACCATCAATACTCGCGTCTCATACCTTGATGTGTATATGCAGATCTAAAAAAAAAAAAAGAACATAATAAGAAATAAGTCTGGGGGAGAGAAAATGATACCAAAAGTGTGAAAAATGGTGGTTCCTTATCATGATATTGTATGGGAAAGAATCTAGAAGGTTTTTGGTATTAATCACAGCGATGAAACTAACAATGATGGGTTTAATTGAATGATGTTGTGAGATAATGTGTGTAGTCTGGGGAAGCTGCGAATGTCTGAGGAGAAGTACATGGTGGTTGGTTTTGGAATTGGCTAGGTGACATTTGGATGCTTGGGAAAAGGGTCATTGCAATGTTTCATGAACAGGTGAGTCTCCGTGTTTTCAAACCTCTTTCTCTGGTTTTGTCTTCTATTTGCTTGAGGGCAAGCAAATGCTAAGTCTGGGGGAGTTGATATATCATGGTTTTTACCCCTTTTAGACCATGGAATAGGTCCTATTTATGGAGTCTTTCTAGTATTTTAGAGTCTTTTCGAGTGTTTTACAAGTTTAGGTACGTTTGGAGCTTGATTAGAGACATTGGAGGTTTCTGGAGAATTTTGGAGCAAAGCAGAAGCTCGTGTAGCTGAGTACCCGATTTGAAGCCTCATTATCGATCAATACTGACTAGTATCGGTCGATACTCACTGCAGCAAGACACGAGTCGCGACTTTTATGAAGAGTTAAAGAATTACAAAATTACCCAGAAGACTTTATTATTTACAAGAAAGCCCAGAACGTGTTTAGTAGTATTTATTTAGGTTTTACAGCCACTTTGGTGGCTACGCTTGATTTTACTTTGGTTTTTGGAGAGACAACTCTGAACTCATGTTTCTTATTGATTTCTTTGATAATCTATTCAATCATGTTGTTTTCATTCTCCATGTCTGAGTAGATCCACTTTAGGTTTAGGGTTCTCATAAGGGTTTTCTCTGAATGCTATGTTGATTAGTTGATTAGGATTCACCATCTGAATTAGTTCTTCACCATAGGTTGTTCTCAAAGCTAATTCTAGGTCGATTGCTTTGTCCTGCCGAAAGTGATCGACTGTCCAATCGACCATGCAGGTCGATCGCTCCAACCCGAGTTTGATAGACCGTGTCGGTCGACTGCTGCTCGAATTGCTCAAAATTGTTGTCTGATCGACTGGTTGATCGATCTGGTGGTCGATTGGAACTTCTTCTTCCTTTGTTCTTCATCACTCTAGGACCAAGTCTCCTTGCTCCTCCAAACTCCTTGATACCTAAATGCATGGAAAATAAGTAAAATATGTCATGCTAATGCACTATATACACTCAATACATATAAAATACAAAACACATGCATAAATGACTCAAATGCACCAAAATGACTTCTAAATGACATGAGAAAATGATAAAACCAAATTAAACAATTGGCTAAAAAGGTCTAAATTATGCAAATATCAAAATGTTACGCTAATCTTTGGTGGAGCAATCTTAAGTTTCAACGTGTGAGAGAAGGAAAAACTCGTATTAAGTTTTGGGAGAAGCTGAAAAGACTTCTTAAAAGGAGATTTTTACCAACTTATTTCAAGCAAGACTCATATCCAAAGTTTTACACGAGTCCTTATGATTATGGTTCTTCTTTGAATCCAAAGGTGGATTTTAAAGATGAAGCAAACAGTAGCAACAAGAAGATGAATCCAAAGGCTACAGCAGCACCTGTATATTTTAATATAAATAAAAGTATTTGAGGTGTCAAGGATTTGGGCATGTTCAGATTGAGTGTCCTAATAAAAGGGTCATAACGATTCAAGAGATTCAGGAGATAAATGACGAAGTGAAGCAAGATTCTCTTGATTTGAAAGTAGCAGGTCAGAAGGTTTCTAAGAAAGATGAAGATCTTGTTAAGCAATCTGGTCGTGAAGATGTGATAGTAATTCAAGAGGGTATACATTCAGTTTCTATTGTGGAAGAAGAGAATCAAGAGAAGGTATCAAAACAAGTTTTGGCTTCATTCTCTATTGAAAATGATGATGAAGAAGCTCATGGACTCTCAAGAAGGTATTCCTTGTTTTTAAGACCTGGTCCATACATTCTAGATTTTGAATTGCTGGAGAAACTAGATTATGGTGATAAGGAGCTTTGCACATTGCAAGAAGTGAATGAATTACAAGGTTTACTTTTGGAGGGAAAAGTTTAAGTAATATGAAGTTGTGTGATATAAGATTGGATTCCATCTTCTTTATTTCACATGGTTTCAATGCGTAAAACTTGAATGGATGGACGTAATGGAGGTAGAGATGGGGATGAAGGAATTTTGATTGATTATACAATCAACACACGAATAAAAAAGCTTGATTCCATAAACTATCTTAATCCGCACAAACACAAGAGGCAATCGGATTCCACCAAAAGACTCGAATGAACAAGAACACAAAGATGAATTTTGCTAGAAAAACTTAACGTTTATTAATTTCTGAAAAATTGGTGTCTACTAATGATGAAACAAATAACTTAAATAGGCCTAGAAACTAACATTCACGAATTAAAAGAAAAGGAATTACAAGATCTAAAATAAATGACAAAAAAATAAAAGTATTTGAAAATTATCCGTTAAGCTTGGAGGCTCCACCAAGTTAGGCAAGATTTGGCGTGAGGGAATCTGATGGCTTGATAAGGAAGGTCTTTAGCGCCACTTCTTCTTCAGATATTAAGGAGTCTTCGTAAAATCAAGCCATTGGAACACGTAAGACCACACATCACTACAAGAAAACAACGTTTTAACGATTACAAATAGCGACTAAACAATTAGTCGCTAAACATTGCGAATACTTAGCCACTATTTGTCGACTATTTGGTGACTAATACAATTTGGTAGTAATTGAATCGCTGTTTTACGACTAAACAATATAGTCGCTATAGTAGTCGCTACTTGACTACTAGTATACGACTACATTTCAGACGGGAAATAATAGTTGCCTAATAGTCGCTAATTTAGCGACTAATATGCGACTTTTTTGGCGGGTCGCTGATTTACGACTAAGTTACGACTAATTTGCCGACGGGTAACAAGAGTCGCATAATAGTCGCCATTTGGCGATCAATATACGACTATTTTGGAGGGTCGCATAGCAGTCGGTAGTCAGTCGTAAAGACCAGGGAAAAACACGTGTTATTCGTTTTGGGGTTGGTGTAACGATTTTATGCGACTACAAGATGTAGTCGCCTTTCAGACGCCGTGTAGTCGCTATTTAGTCGGCAGAAATGTCTATATAAGCCCAATTCATCCCATTTCTCCTCCTCATTCGTTCTTCAACACAAAATCAAACATGTTTCTTCTCCTCATTCTATTTTTCAGTTATATAATGTCGGGAAATTTTAATTATAATAATTTATGGGAGTGGATGTATAAGAGGTTCGATGAAGAGACGGGAAATTTCTCGGAAGAGTTCATAACGGGGGTGGATGGATTCATGACATTTGCAAATAGACAGCCTCTAACACAGAGTAATGGCGGTATGTTTTTCTGCCCTTGTAGTGTTTGCTAGAACGAGAACTTTATCCCGTGGACAAGAATTTGGAATCATCTTTATAGCAGAAGATTTATGCCAGATTATTATGTTTGGTATAAGCATGGAGAAGAAATCAATATGGATTTAGGATCGAGTTATGTTGATACGACATATATAAGTGGGAGTGAAGATGTGGGAAATGTAGTAGATGATAAATATGTGGATATGGTGAATGATGCATTTCGTCATAACGTGAGTTTTGATAACTATCATCAGGATAGTAGTTATCATAATGTAGAAGAACATGTACGTAACCATTCAAATAAATTTTACGACTTGTTAGAAGGTGCAAAAAATCCATTATACGATGGTTGTCGTGAAGGTCACCCGCAGTTATCCTTAGCTGCTCGAGTCATGCAAAATAAGGCAGAATATAATATGAGTGAAAAGTTAGTGGATTCGGTTTGCGAAATCTTAACAGACTATTTACCATAAGGAAACAAGTCAACCATATCACATTACGAGACAGAAAAATTGATGCGCAATTTAGGCTTCCAATATCATACAATCGATGTTTGTATTAACAATTGTATGATCTTCTGGAAAGATGACGAGAAGGAAGATAAATGTTTGTTTTGTGGTGCACAAAGATGGAAGTCTAAGAACGATCGACGTAGAACCAAAGTACCATACAGTCGTATGTGGTATCTACCTATTGCTGACAGATTGAAGAGAATGTATCAGAGCGAGACTGCAGCGGCAATGAGATGGCATGCCGAGCACCAGTCAAAGGAGAGAGAAATGTGTCATCCTTCTGATGCGGCGGATTGGTGATATTTTCAAGATCAAAATCCCCGGTTTGCCGAAGAACTCCGTAACGTTTATCTTGGATTATGTACCGATGGGTTCAATCCATTTGGCATGTCTCGTAATCATTCGATGTGGCATGTGATCTTGACTCCATATAATTTACCCCCTAGTATGTGCATGAATACAAAGTATTTATTTCTTACAATTCTGAATTCTGGGCCAAATCATCCGCGAGCTAGTCTTGATATCCTATTATTGAGGAGTTAAAAGAGTTGTGGTTTAATGGCGGCGATGCATACGATGTGTCCTTGAATCAAAATTTTAATCTAAAAGCAGTGCTGATGTGGACGATAAGCGACTTTCCGATGTATATCATGTTATCCGGATGGACAACCCATGGTAATTGTCTTGTCGAGTTTGCATGGAAAATACAAAGTCATTTTATCTACCTAATGTAAGGAAGACATGTTGGTTTGATTGTCACCGAAGATTTCTTCCTCATTGTCATCCACTGAGGAGGAATAAAAAAGACTTCCTGAAGGGAAAAGACGCTTCGAGAGAGTATCCACCTCAGTCTTTGACCGGTGAGAAAGTTTATTGCGAGCTGTTGGCTGGTGTAAATCCATCAAAAACAAAAGACGTTGGTGGAAACGGTCACGAAAAGAAGAAGTTGGGCTATGGAAAGCAACATAACTGGCACAAGGAAAACATATTCTGGGAGCTACCGTACTAGAGGGACCTCAATCTCTGACATTGTATTGATGTGATGCATATAGAGAAGAATTGTTTTGACAACATCATGAATACTCTTATGAGTGTGAAGGGTAAATCGAAAGACAACATCATGTCAAGATTGGATATAGAACAATTTTGTTCTCGGCCACACTTACATATTGATAGAGAGGGTAAAGATCCTTTCCCAGCCTTCACATTGACATAAGAAGCCATAAAAAGATTACTCAAATGTGTGAAACATGCAGTTAAATTCCCAGATGGTTATTCCTCAGCCTTAGCGACTTGTGTTGATATGAACAACCAAAAGTTTTCAGGCATGAAGAGTCATGACTGCCATGTTTTTATGGAGCGGTTACTTCCATTTATCTTTGCAGACCTCCTAGACCGGAATGTCCACCTTGTGTTATCAGGTACTAATTAATTACGACTATTTCTTTAAATAAATGTGATTATAGTCATTTATATAGTAACCGCTCCGCAATTTTCACGTAAATTGTAGGGGTTTGAGCATTTTTCTGGGACTTATGTTCGAGAACTTTGCATAAAACTCGCGTTCAAATTCTAAAACATAACATAGTTTTGATCCTATGCAATTTGGAAAAGATCTTTCCACCTTCATTTATTGATGTTATGGAGCACCTGCCTATACATCTCCCTTATGAAGCTGAATTAGGAGGCCCTGTCCAGTATAGGTGGATGTATCATTTTGAAAAGTTTTTCAAAAAGTTGAAAGGGAAAGCAAAGAACAAAAGATATGCGGCAGGATCGATTATGGAATCATATATCAATGACGAGATTGCTTATTTCTCAGAGCACTACTTTGCCGCAAATATACAAACGAAATCAAGGTAAATGATAAATTCAATCACATCATGTCCACTATGCAATTTATATTGTATACACATGCTATGTATTTTAATGTGAATTACTTTTCACTCATTCGGTCAAATTAACAAGATTCGATGAAGGTGAAGTCCCCATATATCATGTCCCTTGGGTACCTTCTATATTTACGCATGTAGGCCGTCCAAGTGGAGAAATGCATGAAATATGGCTCTCGGAAAGAGACTATCAATGCGCAGATGCATATGTTTTACGAAATTGTGACTATTTTCAGCCAATTGAGAAGTATATAAGTTGGCATCTCTCGCACCATGCGTTTTAATATATAATCCACTATATTTTTTCATTTTTGTGTTCGTCTTATATATTATGTTCGAGGAGTATATTTCTGCAAAATATCGAGGATTATCCGAAAATGAATGCCCCGCGAAAAGAGCTGACGAATATCATATATGGGTGAAAGAATATGTATGTCTAAATAATATTCATAATTATGCATACATTTATACTTATAAATATTGATGCTATTGTTTATATATAGGCATGTTGCTTACTGGAACGCCACAAATCCATTTCCTACTTGGGTTCAAGAGATAGTACATGGACCTTTGAATAAGGCCAAAACCTGGCCAATGTATTTTACAAGAGTCTATTTGTTTCATACGCAGAATCACAGCGCTGGACGAAAGACATGTAACTATGGGATATGTGTTAAAGGTGAAAATTACACTGATGCATCTGATGAAGCGGATTTCTACGGGAGCTTAACTGATATCATAGAACTCGAGTACGAGGGGATGGTAAATTTGAGAATCACACTTTTTAAGTGTAATTGGTATGACACTTTTATCGGTAGAGGCACTCGGAGGAGCAATGGTGGTTATGTAGATGTTCTGAGTTCGAGAAAATACAATAAATACGAACAATTTATTCTAGGTACGTACTTATATATATAGCATTTTATTAATGTATATATCATATATATACATATGTATAACTTATATTGAAAATAGCCTCGCAAGCAGAGCAAGTTTGTTATATTCCGTACTCATACACAAAGAAACCGAAGCAGTTGTGGCTCAATGTTCTAAAAGTGAATCCGAGGGGAAACATTTCAGGGGAATATGAAAAAAAAGAACCGACTCTTCTGCAAACAGAAAATGATGATGCTGTATTGATGACTACAATTGAAGATCTCGAACTCGATAATTTCGTACAGGGAGTAAACCCAATAAACCTCGATTACGATGTCGGAGATGCAGAACCAGAAGATGAATTTCGGTGTAATTTGTCATCTTCTGATGAAGAACCAGATGATGAAGAACCCTACTAATTAACTATGTTACTTATGTCACAATGTTAATTATGTTATTTATGTCAAACTTGAAAACAAAAATTCTAAAAATTTGTGGTTTACAATCAAAAATAAAGTTTTCACATTAATTTAACCTTTGTACCAATGAGCCTAACCAAACCGGTTCAGTTAATTACAACATCTCTAAAACAAGAGAACTGATCCCATGAACTCGGTACTGACGTCAACATGTATGCTTTGGTCTTTGGAGAATCAGTTTTGAATGATGTTGTGAGTGTGTATTTACATGCCGCAAAATTCGGCTCTTCCTTTTCCTTACTCTGTTCTGACCCTTCTTCACAATTTTATTACAATATTAGGCTCATCTCCAAAAGTCTAGTGTTTGGTGCATTTTCAGCAATGCAATCCAAGAATCAGAACTCAAAACTTCATACGATATCCTCCACAAGTACCGTGATTTCTGCACAAACAAATGGGTAAGTTCTCTTTTCAAATCTACAATTCAAACTCTATCGCAATATCCAAACAAAATAATCAAAACTAGATTGGTTTTGCTAGAGCTAAAAGGAAACGACATCTTGAAAAGACTAATCGAAATTCTCTATATATATTGATGCAGGTTTTCTGTCAGGATATGATGTTGGTATATATATATATATATATATATATATATATATATATATATATATATATATTAACTAAAACTTCCAATAAAATCTAAATGAAATATTTAAAACAGTTTGGAATCTCAAAGATTTCATGCAGTGAATCATTGCCTATTTTGAAAAATTGCATGTGTACATGACAGTTGAAAATCTTACCGTATCAACTGTTTCCTCCTTTTTAGGCTTCACAACTCTACGGCAACCCTACTAATGTTACAATATATATATATATCATAACCAAAAGTTACATCTGCTGACATATTGTCCTGCAAAAAAAGAAAAATATTATGAGAACTCAAGATAAATGGCCATGGCAAACGAAGCTTCGCACTTACTATCAGAAATCAAAACATCTAAAACAGTTTGGAATCTCAAAGTCAAGATCTTGCGTGTTTGGACAAGAGAATGGGATTTGTATGGACCAAAGATGAATCTACTACTTTGCGATGAAGAGGTAATATCTATCATCCTATATTCTGTTATATTGCTTCTAAAATCATTCTATTTTGTCTTCAAGGAACAAGAATAGAAGCAAACGTTTCCGGAGAGACATTGAGATCGTATTCTTTGGTGAAGAACTTTGAACGTTACTGGTGCTCATGAATGGCACATTTTTGTATTTTAAGATGTTTCCGTGTCCAAAAATTCGCAGGTGAGTTTATCTTTTTAATCATTGTCTAGTTTCTGTTATATCCCACACCTTACTAACAACCAAAAACTCTTTCAACTATAGGTAATACATGGCTAACAGCAGAAGAAGGCTTTTCCAATATAGAGTTTGAAGATTATAGTTTCCCAGAACTCTACACATTTATGAACGGGTAAGATAAATGTATAACACAGTTGTAAAACGTTTCCTAAGTATTCTATTTTTTCAGATTACAGTTTGAAGATTATAGTTTAAGATTTGATGTTGAATATTATAGTTTCAGATTATAGGACAGAAAACTGTACTGAGATTATAGTTTGAAGATTATAGTTTCAGATTTGATGTTGAAGATTATAGTTTCAGATTATAGGATAGAAAATTGTACTGAGTTTGATGTTGATTATAGTTTCAGATTATAGGAAAGAAAACTGTACTGAGATTATATGCCTTTCCAATATAGATTTTGAAGATTATAGTTTCAAATTTGATGATGTTTACTAATTTTGTAAACCTTTAAATGTTTACAGGTACCCATATCCTCTACTAGCAAGTTACAAAAATTAACACAAGATTGGATTTAAGCCATTCTAAGACATGATTGTCTTTGTTTTCAAAGTTTAAATCTTGCTTCATTTTGTTCATTGTCCCGGATATTCAGATATTTTGGTTGTGGTTGTTGTTGGTCGTGAACTCAAAACTCATTTCGGATATTGTTGTTATTTTAGTTTCATTAAAATCAAGATATCTTGTTCATTGTCTCGGATATTCGGATATCTCGGATATTCGGATATTTTGGTTGTGGTTGTTGTTGGTCGTGAACTCAAAACTCATTTCGGATATTGTTGTTATTTTAGTTTCATTAAGATCAAGATATTTTGTTTTCAAGTAATTATGTTTTCAAGCAAAAAAAATATAATTCTGTTTTCAAGTAATTCATTTTTCAATATATCTTATCTAGATCTTAATGAAGTGTTGAGTAAAGTTGACATGAAAACACAAATGATTGCGGTCGGGATTTTACCTTAAGATCATCTATTGAGCTCTAGATCCACCGGAATGAACAGTCTAAGCATCTGTTTGTTCCGGTTTTCGTAGCCGTTAATCCGCGCCTCTTCTCCGAAAACAACAAAAGAACAATAGAATTTCAGAAATAAAACAAAATCATAGAAAATATTTGTCCAGATTGATCTATGAAACCACGATTGCGGGCTAGATTTTACCTCTATAGATTGATCTATGAAACCACGATTGAAAGCCGATCTCACTTCCTGTCTCTTATAATTTTTTTTTTGTGTAGGTAAAAAGTCTGGATGCGAGAGACAACAAATATCTCAGGTTTAGCCACTAAGTTACAACTACTAAACACCAAAACAAAAAACAAATTGGGTTGAGGCCCAAACCAATTTCGCAAAAACAGAACCTAATTTCCCATAAAACACGTGAACCTAACTACGAAACCCTAAGTCATGCGTTTTCTTCTTCCCCTTCGTCTTCGATTCCTCTCCTTCGATTCCCCTTTTGCTATAAACTTCTTTGATTCTGCTTCGATTCCACTTCTTCGAATCCTCTTCTTCGATTCCTCTTCTTCATATATCAGAGAAGAGCACAAGATGGCTACATAGAAGTGCGGTAACGGACGGAAGAGAAAAAATGTTCCCAATGTTTCTTAGAGAGACGGAGGGTCAAATCGCTCCACGTCTTCATCGCGAACACCGAACCATCTACCGCCGCAGTACAATTTTTCGCCGGCATCACCTCAACTCCCCGTCCACGATAAACTGTCAACGTCAGCACCAAATGTCCGGAGCTTTCCACCGCCACAACAACTTTTCGAGAACTCCATGCCTCAACACCATGGACAAGAACTCCATGCGACTGCTTTGGCTCCACTGGAGGACGCTCCTGCGTCACCACTTCGTGACTCTCATGGTCAGAGTCATCATTCTTCTCAAGGACACAACTGCCATGATGAATCTGCTCCAGTGTTTTCGGATCTCCTTGTGGACACGCTGTGGGCTCTAAATGCTTTGACCTATTTTAATAACCGATAACCGTGAGATCCCAGTGGTTCGAACTCGCGGATATGGAACAAATGTTACTTGTTCTGCCTGAGATGCTAGGATAAATGGCTCAAACTTGTTGTATTGTCGTGATTTTTTGACGTCAACACTCCAAATTTGTTATTTTGCACCCCTCGACCGAGTGTTGGATCGAACCAATCACATTTAAAGAGAACGCATTTCATCCTAACCAAGCCGGGGTACTCAACTTCTATTATATCCTACAACACCCCATAATAATCTATTTCACCCCTAACACATACTCCGTAGTTGGTAGTTGTCCGACGAACACCGTACTTGTATGTATGAAACACATAACCACATGTGAAATACATGGGTGCAATCGTTATATTCCCGATGGGGCCTTGGAGTAACTCTTGAAACCATATTGGATATGCGAGGTCGCCATGATCCACCTATGAAAGGAATATCGATAAGTGTGCATGTTAGATTGAGTATCGATCTAATTAAATAAAATATTTATAACTATTAAATTACTTGCGTATTCAACCACTGAGCAAAGTGACGATCTTTACGATCGTTTATTTCATCATCAAAAACGCCTTCAATGCATTCTCGTACATGGGTAATAAATAAGCTTCAAAATACATATATATACATGGAAATTAACACCTTTATTTATATTAATTAATATATAATGAACTATATATAATGGATAATTAAATAGTTACGTTACCTCTCGTAAGTACTCACTTTCTCGCAGTTTAGGAGGATGTACGTATGTGCGTTGTGCCTGTCATTCTCGTTAGACCACCAAACTTTTATCAATTTTCCACTACGACGGCCGATTGGTGATAAGATGTATGGGACACCCTCTACTGCATAAGTTCATCCCACACCACCATCACCATATCACCGAGGAGTCCGTTTGCGTGTGCGGACTTTTGTAGCAAAATAGTATGAAGTGCAGTGTGAAGTTTCTTCTGTCAAACTTTCTTCAACAATTGAGCCTTCAACCCTTCCTAGATTTTTTGTCTTTCCCTTTAAATGGTTCATGAAACACTCGAATGGGTACATCCATCTAAACTGAACAGGCACGCCCAGTTCTGCTTCGTGAGGGAGATGAATGGGAAGATGTTCCATAACATCAAAAAACGATGGGGGAATATATTCTCCAAATTGCACAACAATACTGGAATATTAGCAGCCAGCTAAGCAATTACAAATTCTGACAATGTCGGTGTACTAAGATCCCGGAAAAACGTTCAGATGCCTACAGAAACGGATAATTATATATTGTAATAATTAAACATATATAATTAATCTCAACAATTTTATATGTGATTAAGTATCTTACCTCCAATTGTTTCATGATCATTTCCTGGAAGGAGTTCAGCAAATGCGAAATGAAGTATTCGTTGCATAAACACGTGGCAGTCATGACTCTACATCCCTGAAAACTTTTGTCCTTTCTCAACAGATTTAGCAAGATTTGATACGTACCCATCAGGAAACTTCTCGTCAGATGAAACCCAATTGAACAACGATGCCTTTTCTTCTGCACCCAACCGAAATATATGAACTGGTGATTTCCCATTGCTCATTATGTGCAACTCATTTCTGTTGCAAATATCAGGCAAGTCCAACATTGATTTTCCGCTGTCTTTGGTTCTTCTTTTCACGTTTAACACTGTACGCATGATGTTATCAAAAAAGTTTTTCTCAATGTGCATGACATCAAGATTGTTTCTCAACCCATGATCTTTCCAGTATGGAAGTTCCCAAAAAATGATTTTCTTGTGCCAATTGTGATTGACCACGTATCCATCATGCATATTATTAGCTGGAGTGTGCCAATTTTCCCCCACGATTCACTATTTCTAGTCCCCCAAAATGATATATTTGCGCTTCTAGATCTTCTCCATATAGATACACTAGTGGGGGGGGGGGGGGGGGGCACGCACGATTTTGTTCTTCCTAAACAGCCGCTTGTTTCTCCGATATGGATGGTTGATTGGTAGAAACAGACGGTGACAATCAAACCAGCATGTTTTTCGACCATCTTTCAGCTGAAACGCATTTGTCCGATCGAGGCAATAAGGACAAGATAACCTCCCATGCATCGTCCAACCTGATAGCATTCCGTATGCAGGGAAGTCGCTTATTGTCCACATATGCACCACATGCATTGTAAAAAAATATTCCTCGAACAGTCATATGTACGAACCCCTGTATACCACAACTGTTTCAACTCATGTATGAGAGGCTGCAAAAACACATCAAGGGACCGCTTTGGATGATAAGGACCAGGGACTAAAATATTCAGGAATATAAATTCTCTTTGCATGCACATATCTGAGGGGAAGGTTATAAGGCGTTACGATAACTGGCCACAAAGAATATTGCCTACCAGACATACCGAATTGACTAAATCCATCAGTGCAAAGACAAAGATACACATTTCGCTTATATTTAGCAAATTTTGGGTGTACCATGTTAAAGTGTTTCCAAACTATTGCATCTGACGGGTGAGTTACTTCTCCTTATGTCTGTGAATATTCTGCATGCCACCTCATCGATGCAGCTCTCCTTTCTGATTAATACAATCGTTTCAACCTATCAGTTATAGGAAGATACCACATCCGTTGGTACAGTAACTTACTACGCCCAGAAGTTTGCGGCCTAAATCTCGGTTTTTGGCAAAATCTACATTCCTGAAGCTTATCATCATCTTACCAAAAAAGCATACAATTGTCAACACATACATATATCATCTCAGAAGGTAACCCAAGACTAAACACCAACTTATGTATCTCATAATATGTTTCGGCAGCCAAATTATCCTCTGGCAAATACTCTTTAATAAGATCAGCCCAATCATGCATGCAAACCTCAGCTAAGTTATGATCAATTTTAATTGTCATCATCCTAGCTGCTAACGACAATATAAAATGACCTTTTATACACCCATCGTAGAGTGGCTGATTTGCAGTGTCTAGCATATCATAAAATCGTTTCGCATCTACGTTGGGTTCCTCAACACTATTATCAGCATTTGTTTCATGAAATGCATCATTAACCATGGCATGCATCCTATCATGATCTTGACCCTGATCAAATTGATGTTTACCATGATGATAACTACCCTGATAATTTGATTCATCCAAATCTACATGACCTTGATAATTACTACTACTAGCACATGCTTGAGTCTTCATTTCAAAACCATCTCCATGTTGATACCAAACATAATATTGCGGCATAAACCCTATATTTAGTAAATGTTTCAACATCGTCTCAATAAGAATATATCTCGTATTCTTGCATTTACGACAACGACATAACATCTTACCGCTTTACAGGGTGGTTTGCATATTTCTGGCCTGATACATGAATATTTCAAGCCCCTCTTTGAATTCTTTCGTCAACGCTCCCTCTGAATCATTTTGCGTATACATCCATCTTCGTAGATCGTATATAGACATTTTATAAAAAATATTGTAGAGTGTGTTTTTTTTTGTTTAATGTGTTTGTTTTTTTTTGTAGATTTTCGATTGAAGTTAGGATGTATTTATAGAAATGTTTTCTGAATTACCAATGGATTTGCAACGGATATTTACATCGAGTATACGACGGATTTACAACGACTAGATTCGATGTAAATAATTAGGTGAACCTATTAAAAATGTGTTATACCAAACTGGAAATCGTCGTTAATATACATCGAATACTGGTCGTTATAAATCCGAAGTAAAATTACATCGACTTTACAACGTAATATACGAAAGTTATATTCGTCGTAATATGGATTTACGACGATTCTTGGTATCGCCGTAACATTGTCGTAATGTCGTCGGCAAATTACGACGATTATACGACGACATACATTTATGACAAATTTACATCGAACACATAATTTGTCGTAATACCGTCGTAATATCGTTGGTCAGTTACATCGATTAAAATTCGACGTAAATTTTTGTTGGAAATATGCTATTTTCTTGTAGTGTTTGTCGAAGGAAACCTTCTTCCAAATATGCTAGAACTTGCCATTGTTCGAAAGGCAACACTTCCTCTTCTATCTTTTGTGGAGACGGATCACTTAATGTGGCGGCCTGTTTCAAACAAAATCTTTGTGTGCTTCCCGAGCACAATGCGGTAAATCACCAAGTTTGTTTTTCTCTAAAGTTCAGAGAGAGGGTTTAGAGCTTTTAGTTTCTTCGAAAATCTATACATAGCCGATGTTGAGAAAAACAAAGGATCCGTACTGCCCCAATAACCACTAACCGCCTCTTAAAATTGTGGTTTAGCAAGAATAATTGCAAACTTAAAAGGTCTAGTACCTCGCCCCAATTCCGCTTCCATCCTAAATCTTCCTCTCAAGTGATCCGAACAGCCCCCTGCCTCAAACAGCCCGACAGTGGAACCTACAAAGAAAAAGATTTTGAGAGCTATGTTGACGTGGCAGAAGATATGAAATGTGATTTATGGTTTTGTTGATTACGCTACAAAACAAGCTTCACGGTAGTCGGCCATCGCTCCTCACCATGACGGAGTCGGAGAAAGTGGCGGCTTCACAGCCTTTGCAACTGGTTTCTTAACCTTTACCAGCTAAACCTCTACAGTCATCCATTGTTCAAAACAAACCAACTCCCTCAAAACACGATCTCAGCGTAGCAATGATTGACGATTCGCCAATGGTGGAGATACCGGATGAGATTATTGAAGGTTCAACTCCTCTATGGGAAGAAATTCTAATCGGAGAGTTCCTTTCCACGACACCTCATGTGGAGAAAGTTAATGTGAAAGTCAATAAGATTTGGACACTCGGGAATAAAACTCTGAAGATCGACGCGTTTGTGGTAAATTCAACCACAATTAAATTCAGAATAAGGGACAACTCGGTTAGAGCTCGGATTCTAAGGAGGGAAATGTGAAATATAGTGGATTTCCAATGATCGTATAGAAGTGGACGCCGGTAATAGAAGAAGCTCAGCCGGAGATAAAAATAATTTTGATGTGTATCACCATTAAAAATATTCCACAATAGATGTTCAATTGGAAGGGTTTGGGTTTTCTTGAAAGTGCAATTGGAGAGCCTAAGAGGCTGCATCCTGACACTGAAATCTGCAAAAGTTTTGAAGAGGCCAAGATATTTGTGGAAGCTCACTTAACAAAAGAGATACCAAAGTTTTATCGGTTCATGTCAGAGATGGGAGTGAGTGCAGTGGTGGAATTTAAGTATTTGTGGTTACCTCCGAGATGCCCGACATATTCTAATTGAGGTCATTTGAATGAAACATGTATGGTAAATGCAGTTCAAAAGACTTAATTGGTGAGAGAAGAAGATGAAGAAATAATCTCGACAATTACCAGGAGAGGAATCCGACTTGATATTGACTAATCAAAACAAATCGGAAAAAGGTGTAGTTGAACCGAGTGTAGAAGTAGAGTAGCAGGTCCGTGTTGACTCAAGAGAAGAAACATAGATTTGTGATTTTGTAGCTGCGACTTCAAAACTTGGAAATGTATATAATACATTGGCAACATTGGGAGATAGAAACGGTAATGACGAGTGCACATGGTGCTCTGTTTCACTAGCAAAACTAAGTCGATATGCATATAATTTGGGAGGAGAGAATGAGAATATTTATGTCTCTCCATCACGATTTTCAATTCTGGATGAAGAAGAAGAAAAAGGAGATAAAGGAGAAGAAGAAGAAGAAGAAGAAGAAGAAGAAGGAAATGATAAGGAGATGGAAATAGCCAAAAACAGAGAGGAATATTTAGAAGACAGAGAAATAAAAATCCAATAGGAAAAAATTGATAAAAAAGCAAACGGAGAAGCATGATGAGCAGGGAACTCGTCTTCCTCTTCCTCTAGCATCGAAATCATCACATTGGTATTTGGTTGACTCTAGCGCTTCAATCATAAAGGATAAAAGTCATTGTGCTTCGAGTAAAAGGGTTCCAAAGAAAAAATTGATCCATGATGGGATTCTTTTGGAATGTGCGCGAATTTAACAAAACTTCTAAACATTATGTTGTCTGTAGTTGGGTAAATAATGGTCTAATGCAGTTTGGTTGCTTGTTGGAGACGAGAGTTAAGGAGAACAAATAAAGCTAATCAGATTGTATCTTATGTGTTTCGAGGTTCGTTTTTTTGTTGAATTATGAACATCATCGGCTTGGTTGTATTTGGGTGGTCTGGAAAGCACGAGGCTTACACCAGTGTTTAAGAGCGATCAAAGGATCACGTGTTCAGTACTATTGGAAGGACATTAAGAGGAATGTTTATGTTCATTTATATATGCATCGAATTTTGTCGATGAGCGAAAGGTTTTGTGGGATGATTTGAGAAGTCACCATAACTCACCACTGTTTCACAACAAGTCGTGGTTGATTTGTGGAGATTTCAACGAGATCCTGGATGGAGAAGAAAATTCAAATTATATCGATTCACCGACTATTCCTATGGGAATGAGGGATTTCCAAGATACAATCAGAGATTTCTCGCTTCTTGGTCTTGGTTACCACGGCCCCCTATTCATGTGGTATAATAAGAAAGAAGAAGGATTGATCTATAAGAAACTTGATATAATATTGGTGAATGACACATGGTTGAGTTCTTTTAAAATTATTTTTTGATATTAAATGTTCTTCACATTTAATATTGCGGTAATTCAGTAATTGATTAGGGCCGCATAATTCTTGTTGGCTCGGGAGAAGATTTAAGTTATTTAAGTCAAAAAGATTCGGAGTGTTTGTGGGGATAAGCCAAAGTAGTGGGATTTGGCTTTGCCTCAAGTAGAATTTGCTTACAAAAGCGTTGTGCATTCTGCAACAGGGAAATCACCTTTTTCTCTCGTATATACTTATGTTCCTAACCATGTGGCTGATCTGGTTAGGCTGCGTAAGGCTCCTAGAATTAGTGCATCAGCTGAGACTATGGTTGAGAAGATTTTAGCTGTTAAGAAAGCTTTCAAGGCTAAGTTAGATACTACTGGGTATAAAACAAGGTTGTTGTTGATAAACGTATGTAGGAGGGTCAAAGTTTTCAAAGGAGATGATGTGATGGTGTTCCTCCGTAAAGAGAGAGTCCTAGTTGGTACATACATCAAGTTGCAACTTCGCAAGTATGGTTCATTCAAAGTCTAACGGAAGATCAATGATAATGCTTATGTTGTGGCTCTCCTAGAATCGATGAACATTTCTAATACCTTTAATGTAGTTGACATTCACGAGTATCAAGCATATGAGATTATTTACCGAGAGAAGAACTCGAGGTCGAGTTTTTCGGAGGTGGATGAGACTGATGTAGCAGGGACATAATATGTTATTTTCTTTTTTTCTCAAATTTACTTTTTTTGCATTTTGGGTATTTTTTGTTTCTATAGATTTTTTTTATTTTTCTAAATTTTCTTATTTCTAAGTATTTTGTATAATTTTTTTTTGTTTTAACTATATATAGAGGTCCTAGGTGATATGTAATTGATATCTTGTTATTCATATTAACCAAAATTGAGGGCTTTTCTCCTTTTTGATGGTTTCCAGATTTTTATTCTTCAAATTTTCAGCTTGCAAACTTGATTTCAATCTAAGCTTAGGTGTGAAGATATGGGCTTTGGATCATTATTCATTTGGGCTATAAATTAAAGTAAGCCCAATAGCATATGGTTTTACATTTGATTTGTTACTTAAGAAATCAAAGAGACGAGGAAGAAAAAAAACCCTAACACAGAGAGTCTCAAAGAGCAGTAGTACAAGCAAGAGAGAAGTTGAGAGAGAAAAGGCAGCCACGAGAGAGAAGAAACGGAGTTCGAGTCTTCGTGTTCTTAGCGTGTGTCTTTTGGTGTTGTAATCTCCTTCTAAGTTTCTCGGTTTAGGTTTGTACCTGAATCACGTAAAGCGCGGGTTAGCGTTGTGTAAACTTTTGATTGATAGTGAAAGTTGTGGGAGGCGGTTCCCACCCGAGACGTACTGGTTAGAGGCCAGGAACTCGGTGATCAAGTTTCTTGTGTTCGTTTAAGTTTCATAGATCCTAAAATCAAAGCACTCAAGAAGTTAAAAATCCTTACAAGTGGTATCCGAGCAATCCAGGTTTGATTGCGAGTGCTACAAGGTTTTGATTGGAGATTCAATGACGACGACACAAAGCGTCGAGGTGAACATGTTTGATGGATCTGGTGATTTCGGGATCTGGAAGAAAATGATGCTTGCGAACTTAAACGTTCAAGGACTGAAAGATGCTCTTACAGAACATAGGCAAGATCATGCATCCAAAGAATTGGACGAAATTGATTCAGAGGATATGAAGGAAAAGAGCCAAGATGAAGCTGCAATACTAGAGCGAGATGAGAAGGCTTTAAATTTTATCTTCATGTGCATTTGAGATCATGTCTTAAGGAAACTAGACAAGTGCGTAACAACATCTCAAGAATGGGCTACTCTTGACAGGCTTTACATGGCAAAGACCTTGCATAATCGCGTTCATTCTCAGCTTAAGGTGTATTAGTTCAGAATGCAAGACTCAAGGTCAATTGATCAGAATGTAGATGACTTCTTGAAGCTAATTGCATATTTGAGCAATCTCAACATTGAGATACCATAAGAGTTTCAAGCAATTTTGCTCATAAACTCCATTCCCTCTAGGTACGATTCTTTGAAGGAAAATCTTAAGTATAGTAAGGAAGCTATTCAGTTAGAAGAAGTAGCTAGTGCTGCCAAGTCTAAGGAGAGAGACTTATCTGAAAGTGAAAAGCTTATAAAATCAGAGGGAGAAGCATTATATGTTGAGACTAGAGGCAGATCAGAAAAGAGGTCAGAGAATGGAAATGGAAGCTCAAATCAGTGGAGAGGAAGGGCTACGAGCAGAGGAGGAAAGAAAAACAACAAAGGTTGTTTTGTCTGTGGAGATGACGGGCATTGGAAAAGAGAATGTCCTCATAGAAAGAAAAATGCAGATTCTGCAAATGTTGCAACAAATTTGAAGGAACCTATGATGTTAAGTGTCAAGACTCAAGATACAATGAAAGAATGGGTTATGGATTCGGGTTGTTCATACCACAGTACACCATACAAAGAAGTCTTGTTTGACTTCAAAGAGTTCGATGGTGGAAGAGTTCCGATGGCTAATAACACTCATTGTAACATCAAAGGAATGGGAAAGATTCAGATTCAGAATCCAGATGGTTCTGTAGTGATACTCAAGAATGTGAAATACATGCCGGAGGTGAGTAGAAATCTGATTTCTTATGGGATGTTAGAAAAATCAGGTTACAGGTATGAAGGAGGTGACTTCAAGGTTCAGTTCTACAAAGGCAGGAAGAAGGTAATATCTGGAAAATACCAAGGTGGTTTATATTATCTTCAAGGCACAGTTTCTAAGGCTGAAGTGAAAGTGTCAAGAGTTGAGGTAGAAGTTAAAAAGAAGAAGTCAAAGAATGTGACATTTAGTGAGAATCTGATTCAAGGACAAACTCCATATGGGTTTGAGACAAGAGATTCATTAGCTCAAGGTGGAGACTCTTATTCATCAGAAGAATCTGAATTTTCGAAAGAAAGTGATTCTAAAGAGGTTTCAAGAGATTTGCAAGAAATCAGAAGCTTTAATGAGAATTTGAGCATGGAATTTAGGGAGAAAGACTTGGAAAAGGTTTCAGAGATATTGGGGCATGAATGTTCGGAGACAAAGCTAAGGGAAATGTGGTAACAAAGGCAGTACCTGGACAGAAGGTTCATGCTTGCTGCGAGCTTCTAAACATTGCATGATATGGATTCAGCTCCAGGTAACACCATTATCGAAAGTGTGCTCTCGCAGGAAGAAGAACATAGAAACATATCAGTTTTCGGAGATGTTCTTATGTCGATAAGAGAAAATCAGTTTGATCAATGGGTTAAAGGAGTTACCTGGAGGAGGCTGGAATTGCAGTAAGGAAATACTGATTCCAGGTGGAGCTGTTGGGAGATTCAAAGGAACACAAGTTAGTTCTCTCATGTGTGTTATTGAATCCGGGAAACAAGTCGAGAGTACGAGGTTCAGGTTATGGGATTTACCTGAGGTCATCTAAGTAGCTGAAGAACATGGGTTGTTCCTCGGAAAAGCTGCAAAGAAGATGAAATTTGAGACTACGGTTTAAGAAGAAAAAAAAATGTGAATGCGAGAGCTACATGTGATTCTGAGCTATGTGAATAGACATTAGCTTCAGGTGTAAAAATGATTCAAGAAGAGGTTGATTCAAAGCTCAGTGCACATGAGATGAAATAACAGGTCGACAAAGATGAATCGGAAGGATAACTCATGAAAATCGAGTTCAGATTTTTATAGTGTCTCCGAAAATCAAAAGGAGACGGAGTAATGATAAGATGATGCAGGTTAAGAGGGTTACCTGATGTCATTACAAACAACGGAGAAGACCTTCGTCGGAGAAGCTGAAAGGGGAGAATCGAAATTTTTTCAGAATGTCATGAATTTGGATTCTCAATCAGGTTTTATCTCAAATCGTCACAGTAAAGAGATGAAGAGGAAGATTGGAAGTACCTGTTTTTTTTTCCTTTTGAATAGTCATCGGAGAAGATGACCGGAGGATGCAAAGGCTAATTAAAAAAAAGGGAAGAAATCGCGATCGAGAGAGATGATGGGAAGTTGGCGACATGGATCGAAATTGGCTGACCCCAATGATGTCGCAAGCTTTGAAGTTTGTTAGAGGTGGTAGAGGATTGAGAATTCTCCGGAGTTGCAGTTACAGATCGGGATTTTCATTTGAGTCGAATGCGAAACCATAAGCTTCGATTTCACCATCGAAAGAAGAAAAGAATGTCTCCGAGGTTTTGTAGGCGTCGAAGCCAACAGAGAAGACGGCCTGATCGGAAATGTCGTGATTCACCGGAAGATGCAAGTCTGGTCGAAGATTGCAGCCTGTATCGGGAAAGCAAGTTTTGCTTTTGTCGTCGATGGAGAAAGAACATGAAAGGAAGATAATGGGATGATCGGCCTTAGCATACCAAATCCCAAGGTGGAAATTGTGAAGATATGGGATTTGGATCATTATTCATTTGGGCTATAAATTAAAGTAAGCCCAATAGCATATGGTTTTACGTTTGATTCGTTACTTAAGAAATCAAAGAGACGAGGAAGAAAAAAAACCTAACACAGAGACAGTCAAAGAGCGGTAGTACAAGCAAGAGAGAAGTTGAGAGAGAAAAGGCAGTCATGAGAGAGAAGAAACGGAGTTCGAGTCTTCATGTTCTTAGCGTGTGTCTTTTGGTGTTGTAAACTCTTTCTAAGTTTAATGGTTTAGCTTTGTACATGAAACACGTAAAATGCGGGTTAGCGTTGTGTAAACCTTTGATTAATAGTGAAAGTTGTGGGAGACTGTTCCCACCCGAGACGTGCTTATGGTGCCAGACCGGGATAAGTTCACCACTTTCCTCTCTCCCACACCGACGCCGAGCTCGACTTGGTAATTGTATTACATCTGGTAAATGCGATTGTATTGTTTAGTTAATTCGACTTGGTAATTGTATCACATCTTGTTCAGTAAATGCGATTGTATTGTTCACCACTGTCTCTTGTTAAGTGTTAGATTATTGTTCTAGCTGATTTTAATCATTATTGTTCTAGCTGTTTTGGAAGATCACTGTCTTTTGAAGTCGTCTCTTGCTAAGTGTTAGATCCTAGTTGTCTCTTATTTGTATTGTTCTAGTTGTTTCTTAACTGATATATGGTAAGTTTATCGCATCTCAATATTGGTTTGTTTTTGCTATGTGTTAGATTCTAGCTAAGTGTTGGATTCTGCTAAGTGTTAGATTCTGCTAAGTGTTTGATTCTCAATGTTGGTTTCGTGGTTTGTTTTTGCTAAGTGTTACATTCTAAGTGTTAGATTCTAACTAAGTATTGGATTGTAAGTGTTTGTTTCTTGGTTTGTTTTAATGGGGGAACAATGCTTCTCTTTCTGTTGCATTTACTTATTGGCTTAGCTTCCAGTCATTATATTTCTGTTGCGGTTGGTTAATCTTAGCGTCAGTTTGGTGTATAAGTGTAGAAACATGCTTATGGTTTCATGTTTCATGTTGGAATATATTCTTTCCTTACTTGTCTTGTCAAATCTGTAATGTATAGTATTGATCACAAAGCATGTAAGAGATATCTAATACATGCTTCTGTCTTCATGTATCTGGTTTGCAGGTTAATTATGTTTCATGTTTCTGGTTTCATGTTTTCTGGTTTCATATTTCTGGTTTGCAGGTTAATTATGTTTCATGTTTCTGGTTTCAAGTTTCTGGTTTCATGTTTTCTGGTTTCATGTTTCATGTTTGATTGGTTTCATGTTTCTGGTTTACATGCTTCTGGTTTGTATTATGTCCTTCTTTATTTCATGTGTGTTTGCATGTTTACTCGCGACAAGGGATCGAAACTGGTTCGAGCAATTACTAAAGTGTATACAAACAAATTTGATGCTCCCTAATATAGTTGGACATGTGTGCCTCGGAACAGACAAGAAAGATACTTTCTCGAGTTCGCGGTACAGTTTTGTGTCTTATAGCCTTCACATATAGGTTTGCTTGTGATGTTTTCACTAACATCATTCTATTCTCTTTGTATTGTAGAAACCCCACACCTGGGATCCCTTGATAACATGGACAGTTCAAGGGTATTTCGCGGAGATCTGTCAACGCCGGATGAAAGACATGGTTAGCAGCGCGAGGACTAGTCGAGAGCGACCTAATTGGATCTGCGACACTCTCTGGAAAATGATGACCGACTACTGGGACACTGAAGAAGCAAAGGAAAGGAGTCTTACCTATTCCAATGCTCGTATGTCTGACTGTAAAGGTCTCGGTCCTCACATCCACTTATCAGGGCCAAAGTCGTATCAACAAATCCAACAAGAAATTGTTAGTAACTTTAACTTTTTCTTACTCCTTAACAACTTTAAATTATGTTTCTGGTTTCATGTTTCATGTTTGATTGGTTTCATGTTTCTGGTTTACTTGCTATCCTTGTTTATTTTGTAACATTGCATGAAGAGGAATTGGGAAGACCGGTTAGTCTTGATGAAGTTTTCATTAAGACACATACAAGGCCAGATGGTACTTATGTCGATAGGAAAGCGGAGAAAATCGTTCAAACATATGAGCAGAAGGTGCAAGAGAAGTTGTCTGAGCTCGTGACAGAGCCTTCTGAAGTTTCGGACGATGCTTCGCAACCTCGTGCGCTAACAACAGATGAATATACACGCATCTTTCTTCAGGTAAAGTAACATTTTTTAACAGTCCACTGAGTTGGATTAACGAGGAACTCCTTATGGAGTTGGAAGCCTCAAGGAGACTCTTCTCAATGGCAAGCGCAAGCAACCGGGAGACTCTTCATCGTTTTTTGTACTGCAAGAGCAACTGAAGGAAGCTCAACAGAAAACCGAAGAGCAGGCAACTTATAATGAACGGCGTGATGCTGAGATTGATGTCCGTGAAGCAGAGCACTCCCGAGCTGCGGCTGAGCAAAAGGACAAGCTAGAGCACTTCTCCTTGGTGGAAAAGTAGATGCGACAAACTGATCTGCGGTTTCTAGACTTCATGGCTTCTCAATCAGCTCCAGCAACAACTGCTTTGCTTCCATCAACCAATCTTCGTCGACCAGATCCGAGTACAACACCATCTGGTTCTGCTTCTTAGGTTTTGTGCTTACTTTTTCTGAACCTTGTTACTTGTGAACTCATGAATTTGTTATTTTTGGTTATGTTTTGGCATTTGTTATGGAGGTTGAATACTTTAGTTATTATTTTTAATCAAATGTTAGTTTGAATCGAATTTCTTTAATTTTGTAACACAGATTACCATTTGAGAAACAAAACGAACACCAATCTGCCATACCATATTCTTTATTTGATTACAATTTTAGTCACCAAACAGTAGCCTATTAGTCGCCAAATAGTCACAGAAGAATAGCTAATTAGTCGCAAAATATTTACATCTTCGAAACTTGATGTTCCAAATAGTCGTCAATTAGTCGTTCACTTAGTCATAGAATAGTCGCTAAACTATCCGACTGCATATAGACCCATTCTATAGTTGTTAACTAGTCGCAAAGGTAGTCGCCTATTAGTCGGCAAATAGTCGCTGAAGAATAGCTAAGTAGTCGCAAAATATTAACATCTTCGAAACTTGATGTTCCTATTAGTCGCCAAATAGTCGTAGAATAGTCGGTAAATAATAACTAAAATTTACGACTATTTAGTGACTAAAACTATCCGATTGCATCTAGACCCATTCTATAGTCGTTAACTAGTCGCAAAGGTAGTCGCCGATTAGTCGTAAAGAATTATTTTGCCTTGCTCAGCCGGACGGGTCTCAACGGCTGACGCCATGGGAGCGACCTTCTTTGAAGGTCCTCTGGTGGCTTTCCCGCATTTTGGTGTCTCAGCACACTAACATTTCTCTGCATTCAATTATTTATTTAACACACAATAACATGCATCTCACACAACAAGGTACACACGATAAATTATCCATTTATAACTTATATTCTTGAGATACTAATTCTTTCAATTTCTTACATACATATATATATATATATATTTATAATTATTTATATACTCAACAAAACAAATACGAATTATTTATAAAGTATATAACCCACATGTATAACTAGGCTTAACCTTAGACTAAGCAATTCACGGGATATAGGTGTATATATAGACAACACGAACTCGTTCTTCAACTTTGCCACGTGATGATATATAACGAACCCGGTTCACCTTTGGACAGATTCGTTGTCTCGAATTTGTGTGTCACGTTTCCTTATGCTTCTGAAGCTCAAATCAGTTCTCCTTTAACCAAGAGTTATTTCCTCATGTCCTTAACATCTCTGAAAGTTTCCAGGTTAAACGGACCTTAATTGCCCAACCAAAAGATACAACTCGTCAGACTGGTTACAGATGCACGCTGCATATAAACGTTTCGGTAAACCATACAAAACTCTCAAGACATTGATCCATATATGAAACCTTTTTACAGTGTGGACGTTGGAAGTCTCTAGTATATACTCACCGAGTTTCAGATCCATCAAAATAGGTAAACTCCTCCAAATGCTATGGCTTTCTGGTCTGGTCACAAATCTGCACTGCACATATCACCTCTAAAAAACGTCCATAACTTTCTTATAACAATTCATAATGATACATGGCTTTCAAATACATATATATACTAGAGTCAGAAATATCCTTACCGATTTTCAGATCAATCAGAACAGGTTTTTCCAACCGTTTCAATTCTCTACTGAAACTGGTCAGATTAGAGATTCGGACAGACTACAGATAACACGAAGAAAAGACGGTAACGTTTTACACATACCTTTGATTGTGACGATTTTGGTCTTCCTGGAAAGCTAAGACTCGGGGGTTTCTATGGATAGTTTGATCGTCACTTGGATCTATAGAGGCCGCCGGAAAATGTCTCTTGAAGTGGCGGTGGAAGTAACTCGATTTCATGGTGGTGGCTAGGGTTCACGGGATGAAGAACAAAACGAGTAAGGTTTCGCCCGCACCTCTCAACTTTGCCTCTTGTCTCAGAAATTTTCTCATTTTTATAGAGAAAACAGGTGTGGATCTCTAGGTTTTACAATGGGTAAACGGGTTTATCAGCTTTTGGAATTTCAGAAAACAAAATTTAAAACAGCCCATCTCATTGGAACCATGATGTTACAAAACCAATCCTCCATGCTTCGGCTTGGTTTTCGTTAGCTTGATTTTGGTCTGGTGATTCTGCTTCTAGCTCTTCACGAGCTGGTTCATATCCAAAGTCTGAGTCTGAATATATATCTTCATGGTATGGTTCTGCTCCATAGTCATTTGCTTGTAGCCAAGACCTTTGGCTTAGCTCATCATTCCAATCAAACTTAGAGTCGTTGAACTCACTCACGTCATTTTCATGTTCCATGGCGTCTGATTTTTGGTTGTTCCTTGCAAGATAATTTCACAATAAATCATAATCGTATATTACAAGCACAAGAAATGGTATACAAAATAATGACCAAGAACAATTAATACGGAAATTAATATCTCTCTTTTGATATGGATTTTAAACCACAATGGTAACAAGGAAATATCTCTCTTTTAAAATTCAAAGGATCGTTAACAAACCAATAAATGAATTTTTTTTTTAATGTTTTAACGTTTATGGAAATAAATTAGGCCTTTTTGTAAAAATACTCTACAATTTGAAGTCAAAGCTAAAAATGTCCAATTCCTCTCCTCTTTTTCAGAATCCCACGAATTACCCTTTAAGAATCTGGGTATTCACGCAAATGTCATTTCTCGGACTGCTGTTAGAGTCTAACGTTTTTTCAAAAGACAAAAAAAAATTTCAGATCTAACTTAATTATGGAAATGCCATTGCCAACAATTCTCAACCTCCACGACAACCACCATCGTCGACGAGTTAATGCAGTAACTAACCCATTTTTTCGCCATTAAAGCCCAAAAATAGAGCTCGGACTTCCTTTCCGCAAGTTCTCATCTCCGATTTCTCCCATTTCCCCTCGATTTTCCTATTCAAACTTACCAAAATAATTTTTATGGCATAAAAACGGCAAAACACGACTGGGCTTGCGGGATTTCGGTGATATTAGACGTTCTAGGCGCTCGACGAGGGTGAAAACAAACTCTAAACGGATATAGGTACGAATTTTTGCATATCATCGATTTTTAGATATGAGTTGAATAATCAGATTGCTTTAGAAGAGTGATGAAACCCACATGGTCAACGAGAGGTTAGTTTTGCAATTGACTTTTAAATACTCATATTAAAATTGAAGTCTGGTAATTTCCTTTGAAAACAACAAAAAATCAAGAAAAATCCTCTAATCGAGGCATAGGGTAGTTTTGCAATTGACAGAAAACTTGACTTTTTATTCAGACTTCATATCCAGTATGAAGGAAAAATGAGCGACTTTGACCGGAAGTTGACTGTTTTTTCAGAAGGAATCAGAAGTCTGAAAAAAGGGTACTGGTAGTAATTGACCGAAATTTTTCAAAAGTTGACCAAAATGGGGGAAAAAGTATCAGACTTCTTTGGCAGTCTAAATAGGAGGGAAAAAATTTCAGACTTCTACGGCTGTCTGAAAATGATGAAATTTTTCATACTGCTAAAGAAGTCTGATATCGAAGATTTTGGTCAACGCAAAAAATACACCAATTTCTATCAGACTTCTATCGCAGTCTGAAGCATTTCTTCAGACTGCCCTGGAAGTATGGGAACGAAAGTCAAACTTCGGTCAATTGCAAAACTACCCCATAATTTTTTCAGACTGCAAAAGAAGTCTGACAAAAAAGTCAAAATTTTGGTCAATTGCAGAAATACTGTTTTCTTTTTCTCAGACATCTAATGCAGTCTGAAAAAAGTCAAAGTTTGGATCAATTGCAAAAATACACTTTTTGTCAGACTGCGAAAGAAGTCTGCTTTGATAACTTTTCGTCAGACGGCATCTGCAGTCTGCTTTGTAACATTCTAATTGCAAAAATACCCTCTTTTTTCAGACCACCATAAAGGTCTGACGTACTGTTTGTCATACTTATGTGGCAGTCTGGATTGACAAATTTTTTTAAACTGTTTTTTTGGGTTTATTTGTGATGAATTTCGTTGATTTTAAATTTTTTATATGTGTGTTAGTTGTATATGTTCCTCCTGCGTTAGTTTTACATGCTTATGTTCGGTAATTATTTTTAAATAATTTTTTTTAATAATTCTGGAAATGTAGATAATAGAATCAGACTCCGCGAAGAAGTCTGATATTTCCATTAAGATCGCTAATGTTGTTTTTCCATGATTTTTTTACAGATAATGGTGCATCTACCTGTTAATTTTGGTGATTGGGTTGTGAGAGACCAGATTTGGCATTTTGTGGTGGGTACTCTCAAAAGAGGGCGGTTTATCACTTTGGGCGATCGTTCTACATATTGTGAACTTGTTGAGATGGAAAAGATGATTATATGCTGGACAAGAAAACCGAGTTGGTGGAGTTATCATATCCGTTACCGGAACCACTCTTGCAAAAGATCGGTCCGGATAGCCCTCCTATTTATGTCACAAATGATAGGCAAGTAAAGAGCATGGTCGAGTTAGCTAGTGCACATTTAATCCGTCTTTGTGTCTCGAGCCGATCCGGTTTGGCATATCAAGATGCGGGGAATCACGATGTAAAAGATGAAGATGAATATGAAGATGACGAAGACAAAGACTGGGAAGACGAAGATGTGGGCGCAGTCTGATATCAGACTATTTTAGCAGTCTGATAGTGATGAGATAATTGAGCGAGAAGTCTGGAAATTTTGGACGGCAAAATTCCCGCTTTTTCTGCGGTTTTTTCTAATATTTTTAATTGCCGCTTAGAAGTATTTTTCAAATACTCCTACTGCCAGACTCGTTTTGCAGTCTGAAATGGTGATATTTTCAGGACCAGACTTGTGAAAGTATTCAAAAGTTTAAGTTTTTCAGACTTCGAAAGAAGTCTAATAAATTCAGACTTCATAAACAGTCTGACATAGTAGAGAAGGACACAGATAAATTAAACCGACTTCATAATCAAATATCTAGTTCCATGGAAAAAAATAGAAATTTTGGTTACAAATTATCACATATTACAAGAAACCAAAACATATAAATATTATCAGGACGATAATAATAGCACCAGCGAACGTCAGACTCTTCAATTCGACGCCATGCATTATCTGGCCACATGGCTTCTCCGTAAACCGCTCCTTAAATTGAGCTATCTCTGCCTTCGTTACCTTGACGTCATCGAGCAACGTGGACAAATACTTGTCGCTTTGAGCATTAGAAACGAACATGCCATCAATTAGTTGACTATGTTGGTCAACATACAACTTTACAACGTTAAACTCCTCAGTCATATCCTCATCCCACCACTTCATTATATGGTAACCACCATCCTACACAGCCATATTTATACAATCATATTAATATCCCAAATTATAATAAGCAGGAAAAAAAACAAACGAACCACATGACATATATAGGCCATTACATCATAGTTACGACATCCGAAGAATCTTCTTCCCGGATTATCGGCAGTAGTGGATGTTCGCATGATGGGCTCCAGACCGCATAAGCATTTCTTGGGGAATCCGTAGGATGATCCAGATCGACGTCGACCTGTTGAACATGAACTACTCGACGTTGGAAGGTGACTGAATCGCTCCTTTCTGTGTACAAGAAAACAGTCGCAAGTCTAAAGCCAGACTTCTAATAAAGTCTAATTTAAAATCATGTCAAAATTCAGACTTCTAAAAGAGTCTAATTCGGAAAAGTCTAATTTCAGACTTCTTCTCAAGTCTAATTCGTACAAACTCAAATTTCTGACTTCTAACAGAGTCTAATTAAATGAAAGTATAATTTCAGACTTCTAATCGAGTCTAATTCAGATCAGGTCAAGTATCAGACTTCGTATCGAGTCTAATTCACTTTCAGACTTCTAATATAGTAATTTTCAAGTTTTGTTTGGAATGAATACAACCAAGCATCAAAATACATACCAGACCTAGAACTTTTGTTTGACATAGAAAAATGGACTTCTATCTTGTAGATCTAAAATGGAATTAATTAAAAACCCATTTGTTTGTTTAGATCTAGGCAAAGAACATGGAAAAATGGTCTTATTTCGTATAGATCTAAAAATTTTGCAGAAAAAGTAGAGTAGAAGGCGAAAAACTTGTTTCTAGGAAGCTTAACTCAGTTGCAAAGACGAAGTTGACGACGCCGGTGGCGGCGGCAGTGGCGGTGGCGATTCGACCTACAAGAAAATGGAGTTGTGATGAAAATATGAAGAGAGATAGATGGAGGGACTGGTAAGGTGACACGAAAAATGAGTGGTAATTACCAGAGTGAAGAAGCTGACGACGGCGGTGGTGGTGGCGGTGGCGGTGGCGACGAGGGTTTCCGGAGAGATGTTTGAGAGAGTTTAGAGAGAGAGAGATTCTTCTTATTTTAGAGAGAGAGAGACGATAATGACTTTTACAGATTAGGGTTGGTAAATTTAGTTTATATATGGGGTAAAATCACAAGTAGGGTAACTTATTTCAGGTTAATTCACAGGTTTCCATCAAGAAGTCTGATAAACCATGGACATCATACTGAAATGGCAGTCTGATAAACCCTAAACTTGATAATTACTACTTAAATACCATCATATTATATAGAAAACTTATAACAAACATCAAACGCGTTTAACTTAGTCACAAACTAACCAGTATATGTAAAAAAAATATTATGAATTAAAAATTTAGAAACTTTCAATCTAACCCTACAGATAAGAACATGATATCCAACTTCATATGTCGAACATAGACAAAACTCTTGTTTTCTTTGTTATTTGCACAATGCAATATATAACTCGATATTCACACTCTTATTGTTAATTACACTCCAATGGCAAACTTTGAACCCTAATCCAACAAATATTGAGCCCGTAAACCATAAACTCTTACCTACATGGTGTTTAGATCCAAATTTATCTCATACTCACTCATTTTAACTAACTTTTATGTAATTTAAATTTATATACATCTACAATGATTATGTTTAATTTATGTATCAAAAATTTAAATTAAAAAAAAATTAATTATTTTTTTAATTTAATTTTTCATATTAAATACAATTTAGACTTCTCGGAGAAGTCTGAGAAACCACAAACTTGTGTTTAGATCCAAATTCATCTCCAATGATTCAATTTGATTAAATTTTATGTACTTTTAATTTATATACAGCAACAATGAGTATGATTAAATCTAATCGATGTACATTTTTAATTAGATACATAATTTATAGTCTTAATCAGATACATAACATAATGTAACTGCAACACCATAAAGTCAAGAGAACAAACATATAAGAAAAAGACAACTTCCATAACAAGTTTTAGGAATCATTCTCCATTTTCAGGTATACTCAACAACAAGCTCTTCAAACAAATCACATCCCAGCTTGCTTCTAAGGTCATGTGCATTCCCATCAACAAGTTTTGACATGTCTTTAACTCCCATTGAATGGCACTCCATCATCTTCAACACAAAAAAGCATAGTTCTCAGAATACTTGGTCTTAGAGATATTTTTCCCTTCTAATTTCTCAACCTCATAAGGAACTATGTCCTTGTCAGTAGCTGTTTTGTTTGCAGCGACACACATAAGAACCCAAATTGACGGTTTTAGAATAGTCTTCCTAAAACAGTAATAAGCCTTCCTAAATCACCAAGAAACTAGGATTTAACCCGCGAAAATATTATTCGGGTTAACCTGCAAAAAAACTTATAATCTTGAAAACATAACTCTAATATGCACCATAATGACTATAGTTTTTGTGATTAGTCTACGAACTCTTAAATAAAATATAGTATTCTTGTGTCTAATTTTTTATAAAATTAGTAAAATATTTTTGAGCTTTTGTTTTGATATATATTCAAATAAAATATAATACATTATAGTGAAAAATTTAACAAGATTTTGAATAGATTTTTTTTTCTTTGAATTCATTTGTAATAGCAAGATTTTGAATATGAATTGATTAATATTTTAAAATATATAGTATTACAAATAATTAAGAAATTAAATAATAAATAACATCTTTAATGCAAAATATATACTTTCTATATTTTAATCAATCATTTTAAAAGACTATTATATCCTTTCCTATTTCAATTATTCGTTATTATTTGTAATGACATTTCATGTAATAACTTACAAAACAAAGTTCATTTTTAAAAACGTCTTCTTAAATAATATTATAGAGATGTTACTAAAATTGCACAAATCAATGAACCAAAAATCTAATCGATGTAGATTAGCGTTTGAAACAAACAATTAGACATTTTTCACAACTGTTACTTTTAGTATTCACTAGTAATGGGAATCTTAAAGCTTTAGAACTTAAATTGACGGTTTTAGAATAGTCGTCCTAAAACAGTTATAAGCCTTCCTAAATCCATGAGCAAAACAATCCAGAAACTAACAAAACAACAAGCTTTTGCAACTTAAACATCTATTTTTGGAGTCTCGTCAGGCAAAATTCTAGCAACAACGAGCTTTTCCCTAAAAGTTACGGACTTGATAAGAAAAAAAGAAACGAGTTCTATGGTACGAATTTAAGGTTCGAGCTATGCGAATTGAAAAGCTAGAAAACCTCGAATAAAAAGAAGATGATCACAACAATAGTGAATTTAGAATCATGAATTTAAGAACGCTATACCTCCAAATCCTCCAGCAAAATCAATGCTCATGAGGAATCTTTTTTGTTTTTTCTTGTAACGGAAGCTTGGATTATGGAGGTAACGAGATAAATGCTAACACGTCTCCCTGCATATCCGTATTAAAACCCGGCTTCATGCAACACTTATCCCTCAAACAACATCAGCCATAACTAGTATAACCCAACTTTTTGCTAAAGAAACAAAAAACAGAAGAAAAATAATAACATCAGCATAATAGGAGAAGATAATAACATCAACAGCAAGAGGATGAACTTAAACAATCGTAAAACCAAATTTACAAGGCCACATTCGAGAAACAGCATGTGCTAAATTTACTATCGGAAATGGTCAGACACTATCAGGTTCCAGTTTTTTTCTATCAACTATAACTGTCTTGAAATGAAAAAGAAATTGTAGAAGCAAGCTAAAGCCTTTGACCATGATCCCTATAGTGAATCAGATTTCAAAAACAAACATTGAGGGCATGTAGCTAACCGAGCTTGTATCCGCCTTATTACCGAACTAACAGCAAAAATCATCCCAAACATACGAACCCTTGTTAGATTTCTTACTGAATTCATACACTATACATGACCCAAAACTTTGATTAGCCAACATTTGATCAATGAAAACTAAATTATCCCAAAAACATGAACACAATTACATTTCTCACTAACACTTGGAGTCTCTACCAGACCCAAAACTTCGATTCACCAAATCTCTTAAACTTTATTCACCAAACCCAAAACTTCTATTCACCCAAAACTTTATTTGTCAAGATTTCATATGGTCTTGTTGGAAAGCAACAGAGAAGGAGTTCTATTTATGAGAAAAACAGCTGTCAAGATGCAATCTCCCCAATAATGCAGAGGTAAGTGAGACTGAAACAAGAGTGCACGAGCAACATTGAGTGTATGTTGGTGCTTCCTCTCAACAACAGAATTCTGCTCTGGAGTTTCAGGGCATGAAATGAACACACTAATTCCCTTTTGTTGATAGAATTCAGTAAATCGCAGCTCAGGTGCATTATCAGATCGTACAGCTTTGACTTTTACATTGTACTGATTCTCAACCATCTTGATGAATGAAGGAAAGATTGTGAGAACTTCATTCTTTGTTTTCATCAAATAAACCCAAGTTACCTTTCAATGATCATCCACTATTGTTAGAAAATATTTGAATCCATCCAATGTCTCAACGGAGAAAGGTCTCCAAGTATCAATATGTAATAATTCGAAGTTTGAATTACAAATGTAATTTGGAGAGGGAAAAAACAACTTCTTCTGCTTTGCTAGATGACAAACATGGCAATATGCAGATCCTTTATTCTTGTGTTTAGAGATGCCTAAGATATCGGAGATAACATCCAGCCGTGATAAATATGGGTGACCAAGTCGCTTGTGCCAAATACCAATGTCAATGACTGAGTTCACGGAAGCTGTAGAAACAGTGGTGTCCAACACGTAGAGATTAGAAACTCTTCTACCCTGACCAATCATCACCCCCTTCATAGGATCCTGAATTTCACAACAAGTTTGATCAAATATAACTTTTGAACCAAGATCTGAAGTCGAAGAACTTATACTGATGAGATTGAGTCTGAATTAAGGAATGAATAAGACTTGTTTGAGAACAATGTCTTTGTTGAGCTGAATACTTCCCACTCCACCAATTCGTATGGTATAACCAGTAGGAAGATTAACAGAACTCACAACAGAAGTATCAAGAGATATAAACAAGGATCTATTATGAGCTACATGATGAGTTAAAATCCCAACAAAACAATATGTTGAAGGAGAGAAGTCAATACCAGAAATAGCATTTGAAGTGCTTGCTTCATTATGGTTACTAGGAGTCTGGTTCTGTAATTGAGAGCTGAAGTAGGCAATGAAATTCTGGATTTGATCCTTTGAGAGATGGCCAATCAACTATTCCATTCCAACAGGTGTAGTATTAGGCACAGAGAGAGCAACTTGAGCTGCAACAGGTTGAGATTTTTGAAGCTTTTCAGGTTGTTGTTTGCCTTTTGGAACAAAACCAGGTGGAAAACCATGTTTTCTATAACACCTCTCAGCAATATGTCCAACTCTATTGCAATGTGAGCAAATGGGACGTCCTTTATTAGGTCCTGACTGAACATAACAAGCTGTTGCAGGATTCATCTCAGAAATACTGGTCTCAGAAACTTGAAATGCAACTGGAGGAGCAATCACATTAGAAAACCCCTTTTGACTATCATCTTGATCCAACATGTTATAAACTTCAGCAAGAGTTGGAAGAGATTTCTTTGCAATGATCTGTCTTCTGATGATTGCATATGACTCATTAAGTCCAGCAAGAAATTTCACAATCTTAGCTCTCTCTACCTTTAATTGCAGACGAGCAACCTTCCCACATATACAAGGATCATCCAGTTCCTCTGTACTCTCTAACTGATCCCATAGCGTCTTCAAAAGTGTATAGTAATCAGATAGACTCATAGATCCTTGACGAAGATCTTGAATTTCTTGAGTTAAGTTGAAAGTTCGTGGAAGATTAGTCAAATGGAATCGACCATAAAGATCACGCCATATATCCGTAGCATCATTCATGCGTAAGACACTACGATATATCTGTGGTGAAACTGAGTTCAATAGCCATGACTTAACCATGCTATTACATCTAGACCATAGACGGAAATTGGAATATGTTTCAAGAGGACGAGGCAATGTTCCATCTATAAAGCTAGTCTTATTCTTAGCATCTAAGGCTATAAGCATCGCAGCATTCCAATCATCATAATTCGTACCATCTAGACGAAGAGAGATGATGATTAAACCTGGATGATCTGCATTATGCATGAAGAAAGGAGATTGATCCAGAGAATCGGCAACAGCAGCAGCTCGCGGAGCTCCAGAAACACGATTTGTGACCTCTGGAGAGAGACCTAGAGCCGGATTTGCAGCTTCCGAGTTGGATCGAGTCGATCGTCTAGTTCGAGCTTGAGATGAATCAGACGAAGTAGTAAATCGAGTGGTTCGTCGAGCATTTCTTCGGAGAGTCACCATCGGAGATGAAATCGAAGATTTTAGGGAAATTGATCGGTGAAAATGGAAGAGAGAAGCTCAATCAATGTCGGATTTTAGGTGAAAATCGAATGCAATGGCTATGATACCATATTACGAAAGAGAGAATTGCAATTGAAAGAAAGAGAGTTTTAGATTTTCTGTTTTATTGAGCTTAAAGAACAATGAATCTGTTATGTACAGTTATATAATCAGCTATACAATCTTATGTAAATAACCGGTTTCTAACTAACTATTAAACCGGATCTGATACTTCAATAGCAAGATCACGAACAATTGATTGCGCTCTCGAAAAGCAGCTTATGGAATCTTAAACCCCCATATTTCTCAAAAGCCCCAAATTTTTGCCAAAACGTAAAACTTGAAAATACTCATTCTACAAACAAAATCTCAAATATCAGACAAAAATGAATCTTTCCAAATCTCTCAGTCAAAGCCATAGACAAGGATGAATGCTTTGAATTCCTTAAAATTTTGAGATTTTGATATAGGTTTCAAATGGGTTGGAGAATTGTTTGAAGGAGACAAAGAAATGAAATAAATTACCTCGACTTCCAGAGAATTGTTTGAAGATTCGGTAACTCCGACGACAATTCCGTCAAACCCCACCAAAAATTCCGACAATGTTGGCGACGTTTTTTCAGAGGTTTTTGATTTTTAGCGATGATAACGAAATAGGTTTGTAATTGGGTTTAATGAATCCTCTTTTAGTCACCTTCCAAATATGGGTGTTATATTTGTGAAGTTTAAGTTTTTTTGTGCCATTTAGGAGAATTTCCCTAACTTAAATAGGCCTAGAAATTAACGTTCACGAATTAAAAGAAAAGGAAACACAAAATCTAAAATAACTGATAAAAAATAAAAGTATTGGAAAAATACCCGTTAGGCTTGGAGGCTCCACCAAGTTAGGCAAGATTTGGCCTGAGGGAATCTGATGGCTTGATAAAGAAGGTCTTTAGCGCCACTTCCTCTTCAGATAGTAAGGAGTCTTCGTAAAATCAAGCCATTGGAACACGTAAGGCCACACATGCACATATCCGGTAATGGAAAGTCTTTTAAATGCATATCTATTCTTGACTTGGATCTTTTTGGCTGGTTTTGTGGGTTTGAATGAATCTTATTTCTCAAGAGGTTTTGATAAATTAATTTGGAACATTTGAAATCCATCAAAGATAGAACTTTTCTTATTTTATCGCAAACCGGGCAAATCGGACCATTTGAAGATGTACTCGGTTTTGGTTGAGTTGGATCTGATATGGGTCATGTCTTAGGCTTTTTGGGCTCTTTTATGGGTCCATATATCAGGCTTGGTAAGCTTTTAGCTGGATCGTTTCTGAGTTGGGTTGAAAACAACGCATATTGGCCCATATGTGTTCTCGACCAAAGGCTTGTCCGAGGGTATTGTTTCTCGACCATCTGAGATATTCTCTCGACCATAGCTGGTTTCTCCTTGAACAAAGTGATTCTCCCATGGTACAAGTTGATTTCTAGCTAGTCTGGTTCCATTCATGGTTCGAGTAGGGTGGTTTTGCTTTCACGTCATTTACTCCATGGATCACCTTGTCTTTTTCACGGGTGGTCTTTGATGTGATGACCACATCATTGTGTGTGAAGGATTCAAGGCACATATGGCTGGACAACTGTTGGAAGTTGGAGGATCTTGGTTCTGATCCAAAACTACTTTCCGATCCCAACAGTATAGAAGAAGTCCATTTTGTATTTGTTTTTGGAGATGGAGCGTTTTGCTGACCAGAAAACAAAGCTAAGGGTTGGCTTTATGATGTTCTGCAAATAAGAAAAACAAATCAAATTCAGTTCATGCCAATTAGAATGGAGAAGTTTATGGATTTTGGATGCAAAAGGAAAGGGCCATGAAAAATTCAATATGTTTGGGAAGAATGAAGTTGCAAAATCATCTTCTATTGATAGTTTTATGTTTTTCAAGAATCATAAGCCGCAGGATTTGAGGAGAAACCCTCTCCAACCCGAAGAGTTTGATGCGGGAGCATGAGCTCAAAGACATGATCCTTCGATTGACGAAGTGAAGAATGGACGAAAGGTGATTGAGCGGATGGCAGAATAATGAAATAAGGCTGATCAACATCAATTCGAGATATGGATGTCCAAATATCATATACTCTATGATATGGAGATGTTTTAATGTCTGAATTCATGCTTAGATATTTATTTTAGTCTATTTTCGTTTTTGGGTCAAACTATGTGTTTTAGACCCTTTATCTTCCTCTACATGCATTGTTTACATTTAATTCACATTCCCTTAAGTTATGTGCATGTAGAGTAGCTTTTGTTACAGTCTTTGATGTATTTCATTTATATATATCGAGTGGAATAAAATCAGAAAACGAATTTGAGAATTTGGAGAGTCTTTGTGACCCCTTAGATCTATGTAGATCATTTCATTTATCTTTTGGTTTTGGGAGAGCCATTATTGGTGAATTAGAGCGTCTTTATCACTTGGTGGTGGTAACTTTATCCAAGTGTGGTGTAAGCTCGAGTATGTTTCTTTATCAGTTCATGTGCTTCGGCTTTACGAACTTTGGTTATCTATCACGTATCTTCCTATATATCCGGTTATGTTCTGATTGTTCTCGGGAATACGCATTAATTTGGTGTCCAAGCTGTCATGTCTACAATCTCAGACTGCTTTCAGGAACCTTCACGGCCCGCAACACGCATTAAGTTGGTGCCAAAGCAGTCATCTTTCAGTCTCATATCTTCCACTCTGATTTGCATCCGCTACACACATCATTCTAGAAATAACCACCGAAATACTCATTTTTAGTGTAGTTGGCAATCAAGGAAAAATTACCTGCGACAGATCGAACTAAAAATGGTCCTCGGGCTAGAATTCGGACTACATTCTATGCGGAAACTCGGAGAAATCCAGGAATGACCTCTTCTTTGATTATTAATAATCATTGGAGGTTTGGGAGAATCTCTCAAGGGGTCTTCCACGCATAAACTATTCAATGGACTGGGTCACATAATGTTGCATAGCTTCACAATACCAACCACGATCGGCTCACTATGTTTTTGGTTTTGTATGTATTTTAAGCTACTCGCTACCACCTTTGGTGAGAGCATATGCGTTCGGATTGTTTTCCAAAACTTCAGGATTTAAAATTATAAACCCAAAAGTTCTGCAAGTGCACATATGTACGTTGCAGTACTTTAGGTATCGATCCACAGGGAGAGAGAGTTGTTCTGGGAGACCTTACACAGAGAATATGAAGGAGGTCTAAGACGAGAATAAGTTTTTATAAGGGTTTTTGTCACGAAAATGTAAAGAGCGTAAAAACGGAAAATTGCTGGTAAAGAGAAAATGAAAATCGATGGCTTGAAAATAAGATGGGAACAACGATTTGTAAACTATGATAAAACGGTGTTGGGTCGACATGAATAGCTTAGGGTATGCTCGATTCAATCACGATCGCTAAGCTCTTAGTAACTGTTTCTAGATTTCAACTCCACGAACTGAACATAATAAACGGCGTAGCATACTTTCGTACATCCTACGCACCAAAAATCTATTCACTCGACCAGTATCTTGCATCTTTGGCCGCGCGGAAAATCGTGTTGTTCGCACTGGTTCTTTTTAATTCACGGCACTCCGTAACTATACTTTTGAAATCTTACGACACACACGCTCTTATAGATAATGATTCGGATGTTTTTAGATCCAACACGTTTAGTGATACTTAACACCTATTAATCACCTCTAGTTCATGACGCTAGATTTAGCATTAACAATTATTCATAAGAAAGAGCGCTAGAAATCGGCTAATATCCCGTGAAATTCTTATCGAACATATAATTTCTCTTTGATAATTCTTGTAAACCCAACAATGAAACTACTCGAATATAGATGAACTGAAAATCATAATTAAATAAATTGCAGGAGATTGATGAAGGAGCCTCACGAGTTTAAGAACTACGTCCGGTGAGAACCCTTTCACCAATCTCAAAAATTAAAGAACAAGAGTTTAAGATTAAAAGCAATAACAACACTAAACTAAAAATGGTGTAAAAGCAAGCACAAATAATTACGTCTTCTAAGAGGCATATTTATAGGTCTCCTTTTCTGCTTTCGTCGGTCTTTAGGGTTTTAAATGACGGGAATTGAACGGGCCTTGCAAATTAAGCTTACGGGACAAAAATGGCTTGGGCGCGGGTCCATGGAGTCTGGTCGCGGCGAACCTTCACTTGGCCGCATGTGGAGGTGATAACACCGTATTTTTACCCGTTTTACTATCTATTTAAGAATACTTTAATAAGTGTTCCACTTGGTTTTACATGCTTTTATTATGGTTTTCGCATATTCGTAGTGTCAATACTCTTTTTTCGTTACTTAGGCGAAAGAATTGCAAATTGGAAAAAACCAGATTTTTGGCTCAGAGTCAAACCGTCAGAAGTTCAATTGCCAAAAAGGTTTTTCTCACCGTCCGATCAACCCCAATTTTGGAGATATTCGAAAAGGACCATATACCTTTCCATTCCAACATATATAAGGACGATCCAACGGTTTAATCAAAAGATACATCAAGACCAAGACGTCCCAGCTGGCCACTCCCAGAAGCATCCCGACCGCTGCCAAGAAGCAATTCACCGCGACCAGGAAGCCTCCATCTGCGGCCAAGTGAAGGTTCACCGCGGCCAGATCCAGTGGACCCGCGTCCAAGCCATTTTTATCCCGTAAGCCCAATTTCCAAGGCCCGTTCAATTTCCGTCACATAAAACCCTAAATACCGACGAAAGCAGAATAGAAGACCTATAAATATGCCTCGTAGAAGAAATAATTTTGTGTGCTTGCTTTTACACCATTTTTAGTTTAGTTTTTTTCTTGCTTTTACTCTAAACCTCTTGTTCTTTACTTTTCAAGATTAGTGAAGAGGTTTCTCACTGGACTTAGTTCTTAAAATAGTGAGGCTCCTTCATCAATCTCCTGTAATTTATTTAATCATGATCTTCACATCATCTACGTTCGAGTAGTTTCATTGTTGGGTTTAAAGAAATTATCAAAGGGAAATTATATGTTCGAGCGCATCAGGAGGCTTCATGGCCGCGGCTGGAATGCCTCTGGGAGTGGCTAGCTGGGATGTCTTGATCTTGATATATCTTTTGATTGAACCGTTGGATCGTCCTCAAATCTATTGGAATGGAAAGGTAGATGGTCCTTCTTGAATATATTCAAAATTGTGTTGGATCAGACGGTGAGAAGAACCTCTTTGGCAATTGAACTTTTGACGGCTTGACTGTGAGCCAAAATTTTGTTTTTCTCTAATTTGCAATGCTTTCGTCTAAGTAACCTGAAAATAGTCTTGACACTACGAATATGCGAAAACCATAATAAAAGACTGTAAAACCAAGTGAATCACTTATTAAAGTGTTCATAAATACGGTGTTATCACACCCCCAGAGTTAAACATTTGTTTGTCCTCAAACAAGACAAACAAAAATTATAGGTAACTAGAAATCTCGGAGGCCGTCCTTGTGATAACCCGTCCGAGAGAGTAATTTTTGGTCTATGGACGAGGGAGAAAAATCAAAAGTCGAGGAGAAACTGAGGGAAAACGTTTTCCGAAGGAGCAAGGCAAAAGAAACCTATTGGTCGAGTCATAATTTGGATAGCTCGAACGGAAAAAGAGTTATCCGGACAATTCTGTTTTATCCGGCTAAAATTTCAGCTTTACCGAAGAGAAGCGATTTTAGCCGAGAGGAGCAGTTTTGGCCGAGAACAGATTTCCAGCCGAGGGAAATCTATGGTCTTAGCCGAGAGAAGCAGATTAGCGGAGAACAGATTTTTAGCCGAGAGAAATCTGCAATTTTAGCCGAGATAAAGGTAAAAACCTTACCAAAGCCAGCAAAAGGTGACCCAAACGAAATTTCGTCCAGACAGAAAAGTTTTTGGCAAGGAAAGGATGTTATCGATCAAGAAAAATCAAGATTTCCCAACTTCACAAAATTTGGCCTAGTGGGCCATGGACGATCCGAACCGGGGCTCACGTCAAGAAGGAGGAATGATCAAGTTTGTCGGGCCAATTGAACGTAGAAAACCCAGCACGACATCCAATTTTACCAAAAATGAACGAAAGGAGGAGAATGGACCAAGTGGCCGATTGGTGGCCACATGACAAGTCAAAACATCAAATCGCTAGTGATAGGCACTTGTCACCATGGGAAGTGACCACATTGGTATGTTCCCCACAATGGAGACAATGCTATTTTTTTCAAAAGCTTGGATCATGGACTAGTCTTCGACGTGAAAGGGCGATGGGATGGCCATGGAGACCTAGTCTCGCCCTGCTAACCTAAAGAAGACATGAAAGGACTTGATGTGAAGATATTGGACAAAGAAGAGACAAGATTGACACTCTAGCCGAAACCTAAGGGAAAGTCTACGGTTTAGCCTACCAAGTGGCATGAAGAATTGAAAAACGTGGTCAAAGAAGAGAAACTTTGAGCCAAAGGCTTTGATAAGTCTTTGAACAAGTGGCACAAGTGGCAAGCACTCTACACCCATTCCCCCACGCCTATAAATACCCCCTTAGACCCAAGGTAAGTTCACACCTCCTTAAGATCTTAGAAAGATTTCTAGAGAGAAGCTAGAGAGTAAGGTAAAGAGAAAGTGATCGGAAGAGAAGTCTTGGCTTAAACTTCACGGTTTAGACCGAGGGTGAACTCGGCTTGGAAGGTGTGATCCAAAAGCCTAAGACTTATCCATTTCAACCTATACTCGAGGTAAGCTTTGGTAATTTGTTTAGTGTAGTTTCTTAAGGCAAGAACAAGGTGAGAGCGGCCACGTGTGTTGGCTCCGCCAAGTGTTCTTGTCTAAGATATTTGTGTGAGGTTGTAGTGTGATCACTTAGATATTGTTAGGTTGTAAATTAGAGTGTTCATGGCTAAGTGTTGGTCGCCTTGTATGAATTAGACGGGTAGTCTAAACATGACAAGCTCGACGGGGTAACACAAAAATTATCCTTTCTTTTTACATGTTGGTTGAATCCACATGCTTATGACGGGTAGTCTAGGCGTGGGTGGAAGTCAACAGAATTAACACGGATTGTGCTTGAGGTTATTGAGAACCTTAGCCATTTGTTTGCCGTTGTGTGACGTGAAATCCCATAACTTGCGTGATACCGACGTGCCCAATGTTGTGGCATGCTCGGCGGTTAATAGGCGGGATGACCTATGTAGTGTCATAGGTGGGTAGCCTATGTGATTTAGTTCAAAACCACCTTAGAGTTCTCGGTAAGGAAACGAGGGTCGCACCTTCGGCCGAGGCGCTGCACGACAGTGCACAAGATTAATTGGTTAAGTAAATACCTAGGTCATGTCGAGGTCTATGATCCTTTGTGGTGATTAGGCATGGGCCACAGAGGTGGGGTTCTTCGATACATCGTAGTTTAGGATAAGAGAGCTCTCAGCATCATTGTGTGTCCAAGTGATGTCGCTAAAAGGCCTTTAGCGCATGCTTGTTGTTTGTTCATCTTCCGCTCAGCGCGCTCAGGACGAGTGTGCCATTCTGTGTTGGTATGCTAGTTCGGTAAGCTAGCATGCCGGTTGTGTGTGTGTTAACGGGAATGCACATTAGGCTTGGTTGGTCTAGTGCGGTGCTTCCCTCGTAGCTAGTATAGGATTCGGCTATCTGGGGTAGGTTGTTAGTGGGTTGGAAACTAACTTGCAGGGTAGGGGGTCCTTAGCTCACTAAGTATTCATTAGGAGTACTCATTATAAATTTTACAAACTTGCAGGTAGCCTTAGTAGTAGTTAGAGGGAGGCGGCGAGCATTAGGCCCACCATAGTAGATTTGAGTGTTAGTGAAAAGGAATCTTTGTTGGTTTTCAAATCGGTTTTAATAAGTGATGCATCCATTGTGAAGAACGTTTTCAAAGTTTAATAAAGATGTTTTCAAGTTTAAAACCTCGGATTCTTAAGATACTAGGCCTAGTCCGGGCCGAAACAACCTTTGACGGACGGTACATGTTGAAAAGCCTTAGGCCATCGGTCAAAGGGTATAAAAAGATGCAATCCGTCGAGATAGTTTGGTCGGGAAAGTAGTATGTGATGCCTTCCTAGCTGGACCGTCTCAGGGGTTCTCCCTTCACTATAACTGGCAACACCTCCCGGTCTCGGCTTGGATATGATGGAAAATCTTAGGTCGGAATCGGGGGTGTTACAGAAGTTGGTATCAGAGCATGGTTCATGATCATGCTCACGAGAACGAGTTTTCAAAAATGTTTTCAAATGTTTTTCGAGTCAAAAATAGAGTCTCACTAACACTATTAGGAATCTGGTAGTTCGACGTCATTAGGATTTAGGAAAACCCCTTGTGACTAACTTGTCTTGTTTGAATAAACGCAGGATGTCAAGGAGACGAGGAAAGTATGTGAGAGATGCGGAGTGGACGCCTGGTTCTGAGGGGAATCAAGTTAACCGTTGGCCGATGTTTTATGGATCTGGAGGATCCAACTCATGGGACGATTCGGACTCAACAAGTAACGAGAGTTCAGATTCGCCGGAAGAGATCTATCTCATCGACTCGGACACGTCGTCCGGAGCCGATCTCGAGATGGAAACCGATGGGGAATTATGAGAAACAATCATGGACGATGCCGAGATGTTTGATGGGCTTGACCTGGACATGGATATGGTGTCCATTCCACAAGCGCCAGAAGGAGAGGACGAGATGGAGGCAATCCAATCTTATGGAGGAAGTATGCTAGTACCGACGGCATATTCCGACGTAGAAGTGTGGGAACGGGCAGGATCCGAGATCATCGAGATATCATCTGATACCTGGAGTTGGAGCCGCAGAGCATACATGACAATCACGTCTGGATCGGTCATGTCCATCACAAGCAGACCGGAGATTTCCGCAAGGATTCATATGCCATATGTGCACAACATGGAATGCACCTATGCACCGCAGGAGCCATGGGAGGATCGGACCAACGATCATGAGCATCCTGACACGGAGCGGAGAGCAACGGAGGGGCTAACGACGAGACGTGTTGAAGCAGAAAGGTTGGTTCAAGAGCAGCATAACCGCTGGAAAGGAACCATTACTTCAAATGCGGAACAAGAAGAAGCAAAAGAAGATGTAACCGAAGAAGACGCGGTGGTACCACAATACCACTATTCCGACGAAAGTGAAGGCTAGAACGAAGCCGAAGGGCCTGGACCAGAAACGAGGAGATCCGGAGAATCAACCAACCGCGAACCGAGACCGGAGACAGAACGAGACTACGAATCATGGTCAAATGATCCAATTGACAGTGTTTAGCAACAAGAAGCTTGGAGGAACACAGTCGATTGGGTGGGGTCACCACTCAATGAAGAAGACGCAGAGTAATTCCGAGTAAGACGCCTGAGCATCGCACACGAAGTGGACAGCGATGGCAGGCCGTATTTGGGGCTAGTGTTAGGTCCAACCTTGAATCTAATACGTAGAAGAGAGGAAGAGGCTGATGAAGAAGACGAGGAGACAGATGATGAGACATCATCCCCAGAGAATATCGAACAAAACGTGGAGACGGGTGTAGAGATATCGTCACCGGAAGAAGATAACCAAGGCGAAACGCCGGAGGGGCCTTATCTGTGGAGGATACCGGCCCAAAGGAGAGGCATGCCTCCCTCACGAATGATGGGGCCATGTGGCGATCGTGGTATGAGGAGCCACACAACCTGGGCGTGTTACAGCACAGAGTTCGGGAGACATCTATTACGCCAATGGGGTTATGTCATAATTGCGGATTTGGAATGGACCTTCAGGAAGACGAACCAGCGCGATCCGGCACTCATACTACTTCGAGCTCGACATCCAATAGCGCAAGCATTTCAGAAGAGACCGACGAGTCAGGCGAAACCGATGGATCAAGAGGATCTAGGGATTGGTTCGACGTGACTTTTAGGTAGTGTGTCTAGTGTAGATAGCAGGTAACCCGCCAGCCGTATATAGGGAGGTACGTTAGGGTTTTAATTTCTTATTTTTATTGCTTAAGTGAATAAGTCACATGAGAGCCGGGAGGGCTAGGACCATGTGCAAGTAGTGTGATCGGTAGTCGGGAGGACGAGCCGAGTCACTTGTGGAGTAGTTTAAGGCATATGTGAAGCATGTGAAATATGTAGCATATGTGAAATATGAATCATATGTAAAGTATGTTTGTGAAATCATGGATGGTTATATTATGCCTTATAATATGAACCAATGATTGTTTGGATTGGCTATGTAGAGTTGTGAAACGATTCATCACTACTCTAAGTATGCCATGGATTGATTGCTCGTAAAGGCATGAAGATCCACCACTTGCAAATCGGGTAAAGATTTGCAAGGACCTTAAGGAAGGTTGGGATCGGGTCAGAAGTGAGGAGACTATTTATAGCCTGTGAGAGGAGAAAGGACGAGGAGTTGGAAGTGCTGACATGCCAGAGAAGACCAGGAGGGTCGCCAATGCAAGGATAGGTCAGGAGGACCTACCGCGGAACGGGAAGACCAAGAAAGTCTAACCGCCAGTGCGGGAGTGTTATTAAGGCCGTGTAGACGGAGAAAAATAACCCAAGGAAAAGTGGAGTGGATATGACCGGACATATACTAGAATGATGATGATGACGATGCTAGAAAGCCAGGGGAACGACAACATCAACAGAAAGGAGCAGACCAGGAGGGTCAAGCTGGGGTAAACAAAATGGTGAAAAGACGAGTCTTCTACCCGGAGAGAAGTTGGTAGTTTGGAAGTTGGTATCTTAGAAGGTTGGTATCAACTAAGCCGTGTGAAGAAGGAACAAAAGACTTCAATGCGAAATCTAGTAGAGATTTCCGAGAGGAGTCCAGAAGAAGAAACAGTTGCTCGCGCGAGAATTCAGGAGGAATTCTTACGAGCCAAGGAAGACACCACGACATTTCCAGAGGAAGGAAGGGAATCACTTCGACCGTAGGAGAATTCCGGACGAATTCTAATGAGTGGGGGAGGATGTGATAACCCGTCCGAGAGAGGAATTTTTGGTCGATGGACGAGGGAGAAAAATCAAAAGTCAAGGAGCGACTGAGGGAAAACGTTTTCCGAAGGAGCAAGGCAAAAGAAACCTATTGGTCGAGTCAGAATTTGGATAGCTCGAACGGAAACAGAGTTATCCGGAAAATACGGGTTGAAATGCCTTAGGCCATTGGTCAAAGGGTATAAAAGAGATGCAATCGGTCGAGATAGTTTGGCCGGGAAAGTTGTATGTGATGCCTTCCTAGCTGGACCGTCTCGACGGTTCTCCCTTCACTATGTCTGGCAACACCTCCCGGTCTCGGCTTGGAGATGATGGAAAATCTTAGGTCAGAATCGGGGGTGTTATAGTCCTTCTAAACCATAACCATCTAACTACATCAAACACAACATAGTCTAGAAAATTCTCACCATAAATTTCCGTAACACTAGTCCACGATATCCGTCATACGAAATATAAACTTTCAAAATCCAAAAATCAGGTCAACTATCTCTCTAAATTCATTAAGCGCAAACGTGAACTTCTCATGAAAAGGTTAAACCAAGACAATCGAGGCTAGGTATTAAAAACATTTAGAAGTGAGGTTAAAAGTGTTTCGGGTTACCGTAATTTCACCGGAGGGTGCGAGATATTATGCAAAACAGCAAGAGAGGAAGGACTTATTGATAACCACAACTTTTAGTCACTTCTTCTTGCGTAAAAATGTTGCACTTCCTCCTTTCTCAACAACAGAAATTTTATGTCTTTCCCCCAGACTTATAGTTTTCTGCGGGCTGAAAATGACAGACTTCTCACAAACGAACCATGGATGCCTCATAAGTATTTCGACCAACCTTGACTAATTTTAGGTTTTTATTTCCTTTCCCTTTCGATTATTTTTGATTTTGAAAGGGAAAAACGCCTTTATTGATATAGAGTCTTAGGGACACAAAAAGTTACCATGATTTTGAGTTTTACCAAGGCATAACCAAGCTCTTATCTTTGTTGAATTCAACACCACCAATCGCGTATTATCTTGGTCTTTAGTGACTGAAAACTGTGCCGTTCCTCCCTCTCCGGTGTTTTTGCACATATAAGCACATAAGACACACAGAGAGTTACATGAGGTGTGGACAATGGTTAAGTTTTGGGTGGGGTACCAACTAAAGATGAGTTGGCCATTCATGTATGACAAAGAGTGGTAAAAGGTAAAAGAACTTTATGAATGTATATATAATTCATTATCTCTGCCTAAACCTTTGATGAGAAAATTAAGTCAAGGTTAGAGTCCACGTATAATAGAGCTAGTATATTCCATCCTATAGAATCTCTACGATCTAAATTCCTCTGGGGATTTCGCAATAATAGAAACTCTAGCTACCGCCTAGTCTAGAACCAAATTACGAAAGAGCATGTGACTAGGAAATAGCGTAGAAGCACATTGGTCGGTTATAGTCAACGATTTCTTTCATCATTCTCTCAAAATGTATTCCTACTTTATTGAAAAACGTGAAAAAAATTAAAGAAAGTTTGAAAAATGCAAAATGCAAAGACTCATGAAAGAAAATGGTGGTTAGTAAGGGATAAAATCCTCCCCCAGACTTAAATAACACTGTCCTCAGTGTGAAATAAATCTAGTAAGACCGAATAATAGAGGTATGTAATAATTGAAAAAGTTTAAGGAAAAATAAAACTTAGCTGGAAGTGGTTGGGGAATGGATTTGGGAATGGAATGGTGGTAAATGGGGGATGGTGATATGGTGATGGGAATGGATGTGGGGATGTTTGGTAATGGATGGGAGTCAATCGGGGTTGATAGGGGGGGGCCGGGGCTCAGGGTCATGCACACGCGGCCGAATGGGTCTTCGCCACGGGTCGGTGGTGCTCGACCGTAGCTGGATGCTGGTTCGCCGCTGGTCGAGGTGATGCACCCACGGTCCATCCTCTTTTGCGGTCAAGTCCTTCCTCACGGTTTATGTTGGACCAAGAAACTTCAAACTGTGAATCCTTCTTTTTGTCTTTTCGGTTTTTTGAGTTTTTGGGCTTTTTGGTTTTTTAGATAGCTGAAACTAAGAAAAAAAAAACATCAATAGAAAAAGAAAGCAAAACGAAAAAGAAAATCATACCTAAAATTGGGTTGCCTCCCATTGATCGCTTTTGTTTAAAGTCGTTTAGCTCGACGTTGGTAGCTAGATGAGCTTAGTCGTAGAAAGACAGTGTCTTATGACAAGTCTTCTTTGATATCCTTCGGGTCTCTTCGTCATGTGAATCATCGCTACATAGTGAGTCGGGTTCGGGGTCTCTCAAATTGGGATATCTCTCATTCTTGAACTTAAGCGGGATAGCATTGAAGAACATATCTTTGTTGTCGTTGACGAAGGAAACACGCTGATTTGGCCAATCCATGATGGATCCAACGGTTAACAAGAAAGATCATCATAAGATTATCTGTGTTGCATCGCCTTTTGTTGTTTGTAAAATATAGAAATCGACGGGAGCTATGCAATCTCCAATCCTTACGGGCATGTCTCGAGCAATTCCTTTTGGTGTAGTACAAATCTCATTGGCCTTGCTGAGCTTCATCTTAGTTGCATTAACGTGCTTGATACAGAGTCTTTTGGTGGTGTATTTCGACATGATGCTTAGACAAGCTCCAAAGTTACAAAGAACGTCTTTAAATTCAACTCTACATATGCTACAAGAGATAAGGAACTGACCTTGTTCTTCAATCTTATGGAGAGTCAAAACCGGTTTTCCTTTCATTGAATTGTCGAAAATATCTTCTATCTCTGTGATGGACTCTTTACTTTCACAAAAGAAATGACCAATCATGTGGTCCATGCAAGCTCTAGCAAAAGTGATACATCGAGGTAGATCACCATATGCATCTGGTTCTAAGTCGCTTGAGAGGTCTGTAGAAGCCTTAGTATCTATAGAGAAGGTAGCTTGCTGGAAGGATGATGAATGGGGCTCAAAGGATCAATGGAGAGACGAGCATGAGCTGGCCACAGGTCAAGGGGATGGAGGCGCAACGGAATACGTGTTGACCGCGTGACAAGAGGACGGAGGGGCGGTCGAAGGTGGCTCGGCCGTGGATCGGGAAGAAAGAGGCGCGGCGAAAGTGCAGTTGGCCGCGGTTGAAAGGCTCGATACCGCAGTGAGGGGAGTCCATGGGGACTTGTTCGGTTCGTCATCTTCTTCGTCTTCTTCTGTGTTTTCGGGTCCCATCAGGTCATTTGACTTCTCTTCTAGGTCAGGGACATGAACATCAAGTGTTGTATCATTCTCCTCATGATTTTTAGAAAGTTTCTCCAACTTCTCTTCTACTTCATCAATGGCATAAATGAGTTGATCTAGCGTAAGATCGATCTCTACCGTCTTGTCTTTAACTTCTCCTACGCCTTCCCACAGCTCGAGGGAGTAGTCATAGGTGGTGTTGCTGTAGTCATTGATAGAGTTATCCAAGTCATCAAGCTTAATTCAAAGTACGTACCCCATCATTAGCTTTTCGGATATCGAACTTTTGTTTTTCTTGTTCGTCTTAAACGAGTTTCATCCTCTCGTTGAGTGTTGAATCGTCTTTAAGGGTCTTCTCTTCAAGGATTTAGACGCGGGCAAAAAGATCATCAAACTTCTTGTTGAATTCAATGGACATAGAGTCTACTTTCTCATTTAAAGCGGTTCCGGACATAACTTGTAAGTCGATAGTTTTGTGATCATTGCTCCGAGTCGCTCCAAACGAGCGCTAAGTTCCGATTTGTCTTCATGCTGGTTCAAGATGTGATGAGGTAGATGGTATGAGTGTTGTCGACAGTTGACAAATTGAGACGCATAAGGCTCGTCTCGGTGGTAAGGAGGCGCGTGGCATCATTTAGAGTAGCTGGTCGGCGCCGGTTTTCGATCCATGTAGAATGAATCACTGTTGATGTGTGAATCGTGAGAGTAGTAAGCACAAGATGGGTGGTAGAAACCCTGCTCGTAGTAGTCATCTCGCACCAGAGGCGAGTCCATGTCTCAAAGCCTAAAACGAAGAAAAACAAAACCAAAAATTAAAAAGAAAATGTTTGTCTAAGAGTCGATTTAGTAACCTCTAAGGTGTGGCAGAAACGGTAGCGATTAACTCCCCGTCAATGGCGCCAAAAACATGATGTGCTCTGATTGTTCTTCGAAAATTCAGGTTTTTAATTTATAAACCCAAAAGTTCTGAAAGTGCACAGACGTGCGTTGTAGTACTTTATGTATCGATCCACAGGGAGAGAGAGCTGTTATGCGAGACCTTAGACAGAGAATAGAAAGGAATTCTAAGACGAGAATAAGTTTTTATAAGGGATTTTGTCACGAAAATGTAAAGAGCGTAAAAACAGAAAATTGCTTATAAAGAGAAGATGAAAATCGTTGGCTTCCAAATAAGATGGGAAAAACGATTTGTAAACTAGGATAAAATTGTGTTTGGACGACAGGAATATCTTAGGGTATGCTCAATTCAATCACGATCCCTAAGCTCTTAGTAATTGTTTCTAGATTTCAACTCCACGAACTGAACAGGATAAACGGCGTAGCCTACTTTCGTACATCCTACGCACCAACAATATATACAGTCGACCAGTATCTTTCCTCTTTGGTCGCGCGGAAAATCGTGTTGTTCGCACTGGTTCTTCTTAATTCACGGCACTCAGTAAGTATATTTTCGAAATCTTACGACGCACACGCTCTTATAGATAATGATTCAGATGTTTTTAGATCCAACACATTTAGTGGTACTTAACACCTAGGAATCACCTCTAGTTCATGACACTAGATTTAGCATTAACAACTATCCATAAGAAAGAGCTCTAGAAATCAGCTAGGGTTTTATCCCGTGAAATTCTTATCGAACATATAATTTCCCTTTGATAATTCCTTTAAACCCAACAATGAAACTACTCGAATATAGATGAACTGAAAATCATAATTAAATAAATTGCAAGAGATTGACGAAGGAGCCTCACGAGTTTAAGAATGAAGTCTGGTGAGAACCCTTTAACGAATCTCAAAAATTAAAGAACAAGAGTTTAAGAGTAAAAGCAAGAACAAAACTAAACTAAAAATTGTGTAAAATCAAGCACACAAAATTAGGTCTTCTAAGAGGAATATTTATAGGTCTTCTCTTCTGCTTTTGTCGGTCTTTAGGGTTTTAAGTGACGGGAATTGAACGGGCCTTGCAAATTGGGCTTACGGGACGAAAATTGCTTGGCCGCGGGTCCACTAGATATGGCAGCGTTGAACCTTCACTTGGTCGCGGGTGGAGGCTTCCTGGTCGCGGTGAATTGCTTCTTGGCCGTGGCTGGGATGCTTTTGGGACTGGCCAGCTGGGACGTCTTGGTCTTGATGTATCTTTTGATTGAACCGTTGGATCGTCCTTATATATGTTGGAATGGAAAGATAGATGGTTCTTCTTGAATATCTCCAAAATTGTGCTGGATCGGACGGTGAGAAGAACCTCTTTGGCAATTGAACTTCTGACGGTTTGACTCTGAGCAAAAAAATCTGGGTTTTCTCCAATTTGCAATGCTTTCGCCTAAGTAACCTGAAAAGAGTCTTGACACTACGAATATGCGAAAACCATAATAAATGCATGTAAAATCAAGTGAAAAATTTATTAAAGTGTTCTTAAATAGATAGTAAAACGGGTAAAAATACGGTGTTATCAAGAGCAGAATGGGATGAAGCATGGATAACATCCCCTACCAACATCAAGATTTATCAAGTTCAGCAGTAAAAATGTACGAAACAGGATCAGTTCTTTTCCATATACCAGAGATCACTCATACGATATGGTTAGGTGGTTGGCAAGCCGCCCACCATAACAAAATCAACAATACCCGAAACTCTTCTTTTGCATTGTATATTTTTATAAAAACTCAAAAATAGTTCTATCTCTCAAAACAAAATGATGCAACTATTGTAAAATAATTTTTTGGTTTGAATAAATTTTACGTTAAATTCAAAAATGTATATATATATATTTTGAAAAAACCCTAGGTTTTCGTACCCACTTTTTTCGATGCCACCTCTACAAGAAAAGACATCACTTCAACTTCGTCATCATTAAATCTTTTGGAGTCCAAAGCGAAAGGTTACTCCTCTTTCTCTCTTCCTTCCCATTTAACCGATTTTGATTGCGAAAAGCTTTTGTTTTCTCTGTTATTGCTCTAGAAATTGCTTAAAGTATTTTTCCGTGTATCTCGAATAGAGCTCTCCATCGTGGGTTTATTTGTTTTTTACCCAATCGATTTTTCATTCCGTTTGTTTAGATAGGTTCAAATCTCTTTGCTAATCCTTTAAACAAGAAAACCATTCGTGTTTCTCGTTCTATTTAAAAGTTTACGAGTCTTGTCTTCGGGAAAGGCAAGAATTCACTTTTTGGGATTGGGGAACGATTTGTATTCCGCTTTCTAGGGTTTCTACCGAATCGGATGATACGCAAAGTTTTAATCCCTGAAATATTTCTGCAAGTGCATGGGAAACGCAATAGTACTTAGGGGTCGAATCCACTAGAGACCAAAGAATCATACTACGAGTTTATGAGAATCCAGTTAAGCTAAGTTGAAAAATATGAGGTTTTGTTTTAGGGCTGTGAATAGTGACGAAAATAAAAAATAAATAACTTAAATCGAGTAAATAAAGATGTAAAATAAGTAGGGGAAGGTGCTAGGCATCTTATAATTCGTAGAGTATCATGGATCGATTTAATCGGATAATTTAGACATGAAATTCAATAAATATGTTCTGAACTCGAATCACGAATGAATAATTAACCTACTTCCGCAGCGCCAATTACTCTGTTTAGACAACTTAATTTAGTCAACTCCCGCTGGTAATTAAGTAGTTAAACAAGCATAAATAGTTCAAGTTCGATATGTTCACAAAGTCTAATAACTCAACTCCTGTAAGTTATCACGCTTTGCTCATCTAAATCAATTCATATAATTTAACAACACTTTTGGTGAGTAAATATACCTATGAGCAGTAGCTAGATGGTCAATCAAGCAATAAGCATTAAGCATAAATTTAGATGAAGAACTTTAAAGATAATACCAATTCTAACACTACACCAAAACAGGGTTTTTACTACTGATTGTTGCTACTGATTAGGTAGTCGGTAAATTTACCGACTGTTTAGCTACTGATTTCCGACGAAATTGCGACTATTTTAAAACAGTCAGACATCAGTAGGTATTTAGTGAATAAAAATATGAATCGTTAATTAGTAGCATTTTTATGACTGATTAGTGACTGAATTGTAGTCGGAAACTGCAGTAGCTAAACAGTATTAATTTTTGCGACTCATTTCCTACTGAATTCGGTGGGTCGTAGAACAGTAGAAAATCAGTATCAAAACAGTTGCAAAAAGGAGTTGTAAATCACGTGGAATTCATTTGGTGGTTGGTGTACCTAATTTGATTTGCAGTCGGTAATCAGTAGGGAATGAGTCGGGAAATTTTCTATATATTTGCCAAACTCGAATTTTCTTGTCACAATTGTAGAAATACAAAGCAAAGAAAGAGTTTATAAACACAAATTAAAGAGAGAATAAGGTTTCTCAACTTAGAATGTCGGGAAATTACCATTATGGTAATTTCCGGGAGTGGATGTATAATAGGTTCGATGAAGCGACGAAAAATATCTCGGCAGAGTTCACAGCGGGGGTGGATCAATTCGTGGCATTTGCAAATAGCCAACCTTTGGCGTAGAGAAATCGCAGTATGTTTCACTGCCCTTGTTTTGTTTGCGAGAATGAGAAATTTATCCCGGGTACAAGAGTTTTGAGACATTTGTATAGTAGAGGATTTATGCCAGATTATTATATTTGGTATAAGCATGGTGAAGAACTGGATATGGATTTAGGAACGAGTAATGTTGATAGGACAAATGTAAGTGGGAGTGAAGATGTGGGTAATGTAGTAAAAGATAGATATGTGGATATGGTGAATGATGCGTTTCGTGATAACGTGAGTTTTGATAACTACTATCATCAGGATGTTAGTTATCAGAATGTAGAAGAACTGGTATGTAATCATTCAAAAAAATTCTACGACTTGTTAGATGGAGCGAATACTCCATTATACGATGATTGTCGTGAAGGTCAGTCACAGTTATCCTTAGCTGCTCGAATCATGAAAAATAAGGGAGAACATAAAATAAGTGAAAAGTTAGTGGATTCGGTACGCGGAATCTTGACATATTATTTACCAGAAGGAAACCAGGCACCCAGTTCACATTACGAGATAGACAAACTGATGCGCAATTTTGGGCTCCATGTCATGCAATTGATGTTTGCATTAAAAATTGTATTATCTTCTGGAAAGATGATGATCGGTTAGATGAGTGTAGGTTTTGTAATTCAAAAAGATGAATGCTTAACGAGCAAAATCGTAGGACCAATGTACCATATAGTCGTATGTGGTATATACCTATTGCTGACAGATTAAAGAGAATGTATCAGAGCGAGAAGACAGCAGCGGCAATAAGATGCCACGCCGAGCACGAAGCAAATGAGGAAGAAATGTGTCATCCGTCTGATGGGGTGGAGTGGAAATATTTTCAAGATCAACATCCCCAGTTTGCCGAAGAACCCCGAAACGTTTATCTTGGATTGTGTACAGATGGGTTCAATCCATTTGGCATGTCAAAAAATCATTCATTGTGGCCCGTGATCTTGACTCCGTATAATTTACCCCCTGGTATGTGCATGAATACAGAGTACTTGTTTCTAACAATTATGAATTCTGGGCCAAATCATCCTCGAGGTAGTCTCGATATCTTCCTCCGACCTCTCATTGATGATTTAAAAGAACTGTGGTCTACTGGAGTCGATGCATACGATGTCTCGTTGAATCAAAATTTTAAACTAAGAGCAGTGTTATTGTGGACAATAAGCGACTTTCCGGCGTAGGGCATATTATCAGGATGGACCACCCATGGCAAATTGTCTTGTCCAATTTGCATGGAAGATACACAATCTTTTTTATCTTAAGCATGTAAGAAAGACGTGTTGGTTCGATTGTCACCAAAGATTTCGTCCTCATGATCATCCTGTAAGGAAGAATACAAAAGATTTTTTGAAGAAGAGAAATGCTAAGAAAGACTATCCACCAGAGTCTTTTATCAGTGAGCAAATTTATTTATACCGGTTGAAACGTGTAAAGCCACGGAAAACAGAGGATGTTGGTTGCAACGGTCATGATAAGAAGAAACCTGGATTTGGGAAAGAGCATAACTGGCACAAAGAAAGCATATTCTGGGAATTGCCGTACTGGAGGGAGATCAATATTCGACATAATCTCGATCTGATGCATATAGAGAAGAATTTTTTTGACAACATCATGAATACTCTTATACGTGTGAAGGGTAAATCAAAAGACACCATCCCGTCAAGATTGGATATAGAAGAATTATGTTCTCGGCCACACTTACATATTGATGATTAGGGTAGAGCCCCTTTTCCTGAATACTCATTGACAGACGAAGCCAGAAGAAGCTTATTGGAATGTGTGAAAAATTCGGTAAAATTCCTAAATGGTTATGCTTCAGACTAAGCTAGTTGTGCTGATATGGCGAATGAAAAGTTTTCTGGGATGAAGATTCATGACTGTCATATTTTTATGGAGCGGCTACTTCCATTTATCTTTGCAGAACTACTAGACCGAAACGTCCACACTGCGTTATCAGGTACTAAGTACTTATAATTTGAGGAAAATAAATCACCTAAATATGATTATGGTAATTTATATTAACCATTTGCTGTTTCAATTTGTATCGTAGGGGTTGGAGCATTTTTCCGTGACTTATTTTCCGTAATTATAAGATGGTACCGATGTTATTTATTGCTTTATTATCTCGATTACGATGTCGGCTTGAATTACCTTTGCAAGGGTCAGATTTTGGCTAATAAATATGACAAGTTTTTTTTATTATTAAGCAAAAACAACACATTCTTGCTCTAATTATAAACCCTAAACCCATTTGGTAGACATTAACTAAAGACCGCCACTTATGATAGACATTAGCAAAAGCATCCGGCTACTCCACGGACAAACACAGCAACAGGCACTACAATGGAAATGCCACAGTCATATTGCCAAGACTTCAAGTAATCGAACAATACACAATCATTCTAGCTTTAGCAATAACATATCTAACTTAGACAATCATACTAGCCTTAACTATGCCACCAACAACGACAACTAGCAAACACCCAATAAGAACAATGATAACCAACTTCAGGAAGCTTGATTTGGTTTCATTGTAACGATCCTCAAACCTCTTCTCAAACTCGTCTTCATCAATCCCCAACCTACGCACCACCTTCATCTCTTTGAGCTCGGTTTCGAGACATCCTATTCTACAATCCACTCGTTGTAACTCATCAATAATTGCCTGATCAACCCACTTGAACACATGCTCATCATTTTTTAGCTGCATAAAACTCAGTTTCCCATTTTATGAAGACCACCATAAATAATTGCAAATATGAAAACATATACATTATATGTAAACCAATGCTCACTTGAGTTGTGCAGCATAACCACACCGGTAGTATCGCCGGAATGGATTCGGTTCAGATCGTGCAATTTTGGACACGATTCTCTGCCCACACCAACACATTTTTGGAAACCCAAAAAGTTTTCCTCTTCCCCAGGGACCCCTTGATGTTCCACTCGAACTTCCAGAAGAGTCACCCATGTTGAATCATAGACGAAAACAAGATATAGAGAATGGAATTTTCAGGGTTTTGCGATGTAGGGTTCTTACCTTGCTTTCGATTTAGGGATTATAAGACAAATGGATTTTACGACAAAGAGAATTAAGACTTTCGCGAGTTAATGAAGACAAAGGAAAAGACTTAGATATATAAAAGCGTTGTTGACTAAATCCCGAATGAGTTACCAAGCCTAGCGGTAACGCGCACCATACATCAGACCAGGGTTCGAGTCTCGTGGTGCGGGGTTATTCTCAAACCCATTTTTTTTTAATCGGGTTTGGACAAAAAAACAAAGGATGAGTAATGTAAAGGTGTCACGAATGTGTAAGAGAAGAAAAAACGATTCGCTTTCTTTTCAACTCTGAAAAGTGGAACGGTCAAGATTCTCATAAACATACCTTGAAAATAACAAACACCTTCTCGTGACGACACAGTCGACATCAATATCTTTTCTTTTTGTTTTCGGTTTCAATTTCTTTTTAGTTCCTGCTAAGCAAAGCAAAATCATAACTTTTCTTTTAATTTCAACTTGAAAAATGGTTTCACATGCAATATCGATGCAACTCAAAGCACTCCGCAGGAATCCATCGCCGTTTTTGATCAGCGCAGGTAAGTACTTTTCCTCTTTATAGTAATGTTTTTGTTCATCTCTTTGCCTAGGACTCCTGCGGATTGCTTTGACTTGTTTTCCTCTTTATAGTAATGTTTTTGTTCATCTCAATGCCTAGGACCGGTTGGTGATGACGATCACTTGAAACGACCGCACTTTTTTTTTTTTTTTTTAAACATTAATACAGTCATAAATAAACAACGCGGAAACAATACAAACACCAGTTCTACAGCTTACACAAGCCAACAGTTCTAAAACAGCAAAAGCAAACAACACCAACAATAAAAACCCCGGGTCCTAACCATCCCCTCTTCACTGCCTCGATTCCACGATCACACCTTATCTTTACCTGCATCGACAAAAGTGATGCATCAACATTTGGCTAACCAAACGCTGAGTGAGAGATCATCCCAACAACAGGCTAAACAATAAGCACAATCAATAACAATTATCGATACGAAGAATTAATTAACACCAATTAAAACTTCTAACACAATAGCAATTCATCACCATGAAAACTATACCAACGCCTAGCAATTCCATCCCAAGAAAAGCTAGACACAAAGCCTGAAAGGCAACACACAACACGCCTTCAAGGCACAACCCACGACCAGTATCGATCGATACCTCCTTGGTATCGATCGATACCCAAACACATGCCCATAGGCAAACAACCGGTATCGATCGATACACCCCTGGTATCGATCGATGCCAAGCAACACATGCCCACAGGCAACAACTGGTATCGATCGATACACACCTGGTATCGATCGATGCCTACACGACTCGAGTCCACCGACAAGAGTCTAGTATCGATCGACACACACATGGTATCGATCGATACCCACCTGCAAATCACAACCTTCCGCGAGATCTAAACCCAGAAATCGCCACAAATCAACAAGGCAAAGCCCCAAACTCAACAATCAAGCTTAACTAAGCAACACACAAGCTTACTTGCTAACCTTTGGTCCCAACTCACCTTAAATCGGACGGATCGAGCTCTAGAAGACCTCCCACGCTTCCCTCTAGTTCCCCACGACCAAACTCTTCCGATCTCTTCTTCAAGCTTCTCCCAAGCTCGAATCTCTCTCGATCTCGCAAGATCCAAGCTTCACCAAGCTTCACCTTCTCTCACGCTCTCCTTCTCTCTCTCTCTCTCTCTCTCGCGACCAAGACTTTACTCTCACAAAAGAAATGGTCTCCACGCGCAAGAAGAGAAGAGGAAGAAGAATATAAAGAGAAATCCCGGCTGGTATCGATCGATACCCCTAGTATCGATCGATACTAGCCCCCAGCGCAACCCGAATTAATTATTTTTCCCCAATAATTAATTCCTCCGGAACGCGGACGTTACAATTCTCCCCCACTAACTTAGATTCGACCTCGAATCTTCGTTACCGTTCATCTCCCATGAACCGTTCATCTCCAATGAACATCAATCGTCGCAACGATTACACAAACTTTGGCCAACCCGGCCATCTCAAAACTCATACGAGGTCCAAAACCAACCTCCGAGGTTTCCCACGCAGCCCCTATGCTTATGACACCGCGGCATCATATGCACTTATTGCTCAACACAAGCCAACCCCATCACTCAAGACACCGCAGCATCTCCGAGTTCCGAGCATCAGCCATATCCCGCAGGATATCCACCATACCACATCACCCAAGACACCGCAGCATCTCCGAGTTCTAGGTATATGCCGTACCACTCCACTCAGTAATATAACCTACAAGAATCTCAATACCCCATACCACTCAATTCTAGGCAATATATCCCACGTCTGGGACATACTCCTTACGAATCCACGGTATCACGTATCACTCTAGGCTATAAACCTCCCGAGTCTGGGTACATCGCCACTCACACTCCCAAGACACACAGTCCTGCGAGCTATCGGCACCAGAGGAACCAGTCCTCTCAACGAGCAATAAATCACACATCTCTAAGCATCTCGACTGAACTACCTCCCGTGATCCGTGTAAATCCTCGCAAGGCAACACTGGCATCACCCATATTCCATACCCGGAATATCTGCCGTGCATGACCAATAACCCGGCCATCGCACCTCCCTTGCGCACCTTCCAGTGTCAGCTTGCTTCAGAAGGACTTGTCAAGACAACTATGACTAGGCTACCATTAACACCCAACAACTCTCTGCAGTAGGTCCTCAATACAAACGTAATAAAACAAACAAGTACCATACGCCTGCAATCCAACCCACCACATAGAACCGCTAAGTGAAATAACCCGGTCTCGTCACTCGACTCATTTTCCCGAACAAGCTTAACTAAAACACGCAATGCTCACAACAGCAATAAGAACATCCATCTTATCACTCTCTTGCATTAACGTTTCTTACCCCAACGTAATGCAAAACCGTGACTCCCAAAGTCACCAATAATAAGAAATACTCATCTTATTACACATCATAATGTAACATCGTTCTATACAACGGCAATACAAAATGAAACACACATAGCACACAGCTACAACCGAAACTGGAACCTCTCGATGGAACTCAAGCCGCAACTTGCTTCTGGAACCACTTCTGGAACCTCGCTTCCATCCTAGCCTCTGGCTCCCAAGTTTCCTCCTGCACCCCGTCACAGTCCCACAGAACTCGCATCATCGGAATCTTCTTCCGACGAAGCTCCTTGACCCTCCGCTCGAGAACTCTCAAAGGTCTCGCCTCAACGGTCATATTGGGCTGGAGATCTGACGGAATCTCAGCCAATACCTCGTCACCCCTATGCAAACACTTCTTTAGCATCGACACATGGAAGACCTTATGAAATGCTTGCATAACCGCGGGTAACTCCAACCGATACGCTACCGGTCCAACACGCTCCACAATCCGGAACGGTCCCATATACCTCGGACTCAACTTAGTCGCAACAATTCATTAAAATTTATAATGAGTACTCCTAATGAATACTTAGTGAGCTAAGGACCTCCTACCCTGCAAGTTAGTTCCCAACCCACTAAAAACCTACCCCAGATAGCTAGTTTAGGCTTCGGCTATCTGGGGTAGGTTTTTAGTGGGTTGGGAACTAACTTGCAGGGTAGGAGGTCCTTAGCTCACTAAGTATTCATTAGGAGTACTCATTATAAATTTTACAAACTTGCAGGTAGCCTTAGTAGTAGTTAGAGGGAGGCGGCGAGCATTAGGCCCACCATAGTAGATTTGAGTGTTAGTGAAAAGGAATCTTTGTTGGTTTTCAAATCGGTTTTAATAAGTGATGCATCCATTGTGAAGAACGTTTTCAACGTTTAATAAAGATGTTTTCAAGTTTAAAACCTCGGATTCTTAAGATACTAGGCCTAGTCCGGGCCGAAACAACCTTTGACGGACGGTACATGTTGAAAAGCCTTAGGCCATCGGTCAAAGGGTATAAAAGAGATGCAATCCGTCGAGATAGTTTGCCGGGAAAGTAGTATGTGATGCCTTCCTAGATGGACCGTCTCAGGGGTTCTCCCTTCACTATAACTGGCAACACCTCCCGGTCTCGGCTTGGAGATGATGGAAAATCTTAGGTCGGAATCGGGGGTGTTACAGAAGTTGGTATCAGAGCATTGTTCATGATCATGCTCACGAGAACGAGTTTTCAAAAATGTTTCCAAATGTTTTTCGAGTCAAAAATAGAGTCTCACTAACACTATTAGGAATCTGGTAGCTCGACGTCATTAGGATTTAGGAAAACCCCTTGTGACTAACTTGTCTTGTTTGAATAAACGCAGGATGTCAAGGAGAGGCGAAACCGATGGATCAAGAGGATCTAGGGATTGGTTCGACGTGAATTTTAGGTAGTGTGTCTAGTGTAGATAGCAGGTAACCCGCCAGCCATATATAGGGAGGTACGTTAGGGTTTTAATTTCTTATTTTTATTGCTTGAGTGAATAAGTCACATGAGAGCCGGGAGGGCTAGGACCATGTGCAAGTAGTGTGATCGGTAGTCGGGAGGACGAGCCGAGTCACTTGTGGAGTAGTTTAAGGCATATGTGAAGCATGTGAAATATGTAGCATATGTGATATATGAATCATACGTAAAGTATGTTTGTGAAATCATGGATGGTTATATTATGCCTTATAATATGAACCAATGATGGTTTGGATTGGCTATGTAGAGTTGTGAACAGAGTCATCACTACTCTAAGTATGCCATGGATTGATTGCTCGTAAAGGCATGAAGATCCACCACTTGCAAATCGGGTAAAGATTTGCAAGGACCTTAAGGAAGGTTGGGATCGGGTCAGAAGTGAGGAGACTATTTATAGCCTGTGAGAGGAGAAAGGACGTGGAGTTGGAAGTGATGACATGCCAGAGAAGACCAGGAGGGTCGCCAAAGCAAGGATAGGTCAGGAGGACCTACCGCGGAACGGGAAGACCAAGAAAGTCTAACCGCCAGTGCGGGAGTGTTATTAAGGCCGTGTAGACGGAGAAAAATAACCCAAGGAAAAGTGGAGTGGATATGACCGGACATATACTATAATGATGATGATGACGATGCTAGAAAGCCAGGGGAACGACAACATCAACAGAAAGGAGCAGACCAGGAGGGTCAAGCTGGGGTAAACAAAATGGTGAAAAGACGAGTCTTCTACCCGGAGAGAAGTTGGTAGTTTGGAAGTTGGTATCTTAGAAGGTTGGTATCAACTAAGCCGTGTGAAGAAGGAACAAAAGACTTCAATGCGAAATCTAGTAGAGATTTCCGAGAGGAGTCCAGAAGAAGAAACAGTTGCTCGCGCGAGAATTCAGGAGAAATTCTTACGAGCCAAGGAAGACACCACGACATTTCCAGAAGAAGGAAGGGAATCACTCCGACCGTAGGAGAATTCCGGACGAATTCTAATGAGTGGGGGGAGGATGTGATAACCCGTCTGAGAGAGGAATTTTTGGTCGATAAACGAGGGAGAAAAATCAAAAGTCGAGGAGCGACTGAGGGAAAACGTTTTCCGAAGGAGCAAGGCAAAAGAAACCTATTGGTCGAGTCAGAATTTGGATAGCTCGAACGGAAAAAGAGTTATCCGGACAATACGGGTTGAAATGCCTTAGGCCATCGGTCAAAGGGTATAAAAGAGATGCAATCAGTCGAGATAGTTTGGCCGGGAAAGTAGTATGTGATGCCTTCCTAGCTGGACCGTCTCGACGATTCTCCCTTCACTATGTCTGGCAACACCTCCCGGTCTCGGCTTGGAGATGATGGAAAATCTTAGGTCAGAATCGGGGGTGTTATAGTCCTTCTAAACCATAACCATCTAACTACATCAAACACAACATAGTCTAGAAAATTCTCACCATAAATTTCCGTAACACTAGTCCACGATATCCGTCATACGAAATATAAACTTTCGAAATCCAAAAATCAGGTCAACTATCTCTCTAAATTCATTAAGCGCAAACGTGAACTTCTCATGAAAAGGTTAAACCAAGACAATCGAGGCTAGGTATTAAAAACATTTAGAAGTGAGGTTAAAAGTGTTTCGGGTTACCGTAATTTCACCGGAGGGTGCGAGATATTATGCAAAACAGCAAGAGAGTAAGGACTTATTGATAACCACAGCTTTCAGTCACTTCTTCTTGCGTAAAAATGTTGCACTTCCTCCTTTCTCAACAACAGAAATTTTATGTCTTTCCCCCAGACTTATATTTTTCTGCGGGCTGAAAATGACAGACTTCTCACAAACGAACCATGGATGCCTCATAAGTATTTCGACCAACCTAGACTCATTTTAGGTTTTTATTTCCTTTCCCTTTCGATTATTTTTTATTTTTATTTTTTATTTTGAAAGGTGAAAACGCCTTTATTGATATAGAGTCTTAGGGACACAAAAAGTTACCATGATTTTGAGTTTTACCAAGGCATAACCAAGCTCTTATCTTTGTTGAATTCACCTCCACCAATCGCGTATTATCTTGGTATTTAGTGACTGAAAACTGTGTCGTTCCTCCCTCTCCGGTGTTTTTGCACATATAAGCACATAAGACACACAGAGAGTTACATGAGGTTTGAACAATGGTTAAGTTTTGGGTGGGGTACCAACTAAAGATGAGTTGGCCATTCATGTATGACAAAGAGTGGTAAAAGGTAAAAGATCTTTATGAATGTATATATAATTCGTTATCTCTGCCTAAACCTTTGATGAGAAAATTAAGTAAAGGTTAGAGTCCAAGTATAATAGAGCTAGTATATTCCATCCTATAGAATCTCTACGATCTAAATTCCTCTGGGGATTTCGCAATAATAGAAACTCTATCTACCGCCTAGTCTAGAACCAAATTATGAAAGAGCATGTGACTAGGAAATAGCGTAGAAGCACATTGGTCGGTTTCGTCAACGATTTCTTTCATCATTCTCTCAAAATGTATTCCTACTTTATTGAAAAACTTGAAAAAAATTAAAGAAAGTTTGAAAAATGCAAAATGCAAAGACACATGAAAGAAAATGGTGGTTATTAAGGGATAAAATACTCCCCCAGACTTAAATAACACTGTCCTCAGTGTGAAATAAATCGAGTAAGACCGAATAATAGAGGTATGTAATAATTGAAAAAGTTTAAGGAAAAATAAAACTTAGCTGGAAGTGGTTGGGGAATGGATTTGGGAATGGAATGGTGGTGAATGGGGGATGGTGATATGGTGATGAGAATGGATGTGGGGATGTTTGGTAATGGATGGGAGTCAATCGGGGTTGATAGGGGGGTGGCCGGGGCTCAGGGTCATGCACACGCAGCCGAATGGGTCTTCGCCACGGGTCGGTGGTGCTCGACCGCAGCTGGATGCTGGTTCGCCGCTGGTCGAGGTGATGCACCCACGGTCCATCCTCTTTTGCGGTCAAGTCCTTCCTCACGGTTTATGTTGGACCAAGCAACTTCAAACTGTGATTCCTTCTTTTTGTCTTTTCGGTTTTTTGATTTTTTGGGCTTTTTGGTTTTTTAGATAGCTGAAACTAAGAAAAAAAAACATCAATAGAAAAAGAAAGCAAAACGAAAAAGAAAATCATACCTAAAATTGGGTTGCCTCCCATTGATCGCTTTTGTTTAAAGTCGTTTAGCTCGACGTTGGTAGCTAGATGAGCTTAGTCGTAGAAAGACAGTGTCTTATGACAAGTCTTCTTTGATATCCTTCGGGTCTCTTCGTCATGTGAATCATCGCTACATAGTGAGTCGGGTTCGGGGTCTCTCAAATTGGGATATCCCTCATTCTTGAACTTAAGCAGGATAGCATTGAAGAACATATCTTTGTTGTCGTTGACGAAGGAAACACGCTGATTTGGCCAATCCATGATGGCTCCAACGGTTAACAAGAAAGATCATCATAAGATTATCGGTGTTGCATCGCCTTTTGTTGTTTGTAAAATATAGAAATCAACGGGAGCTATGCAATCTCCAATCCTTACGGGCATGTCTCGAGCAATTCCTTTTGGTGTAGTACAAATCTCATTGGCCTTGCTGAGCTTCATCTTAGTTGCATGAACGTGCTTGATACAGAGTCTTTTGGTGGTCTATTTCGACATGATGCTTAGACAAGCTCCAAAGTTACAAAGAACGTCTTTAAATTCAACTCTACATATGCTACAAGAGATAAGGAACTGACCTTGTTCTTCAATCTTATGGAGAGTCAAAACCGGTTTTCCTTTCATAGCATTGTCGAAAAGATCTTCTATCTCTGTGATGGACTCTTTACTTTCAGAAAAGAAATGACCAATCATGTGTTCCATGCAAGCTCTAGCAAAAGTTATACATCGAGGTAGATCACCATATGCATCTGGTTCTAAGTCGCTTGAGAGGTCTGTAGAAGCCTTAGTATCTATAGAGAAGGTAGCTTGCTGGAAGGATGATGAATGGGACTCAAAGGATCCAAGGAGAGACGAGCATGAGCTGGCCACAGGTCAAGGGGATGGAGGCGCAGCGGAATACGGGTTGACCGCGTGACAAGAGGACGGAGGCGCGGTCGAAGGTGGCTCGGCCGTGGGTCGGGAAGAAGGAGGCGCGGCGAAAGTGCAGTTGGCCGCGGTTGAAAGGCTCGAGACCGCAGTGAGGGGAGTCCATGGGGACTTGTTCGTTTCGTCATCTTCTTTTTCTTCTTCTGTGTTTTCGGGTCCCATCAGGTCATTTGACTTCTCTTCTAGGTCAGGGACATGAACATCAAGTGTTGTATCATTCTCCTAATGATTTTTAGAAAGTTTCTCCAACTTCTCTTCTACTTCATCAATGGCATAAATGAGTCGATCTAGCGTAAGATCGATCTCTACCGTCTTGTCTTTAACTTCTCTTACGCCTTCCCACAGCTCGAGGGAGTAGTCATAGGTGGTGTTGCTGTAGTCATTGATAGAGTTATCCAAGTCATCAAGCTTAATTCAAAGTACGTACCCCATCATTAGCTTTTCGGATATCGAACTTTTGTTTTTCTTGTTCGTCTTAAACGAGTTACATCCTCTCGTTGAGTGTTGCATCGTCTTTAAGGGTCTGCTATTCAAGGACATAGACGTGGGCAGAAAGATCATCAAACTTCTTGTTGAATTCAACGGACATAGAGTCTACTTTCTCATTTAAAGCGGTTCCAGACTTAACTTGTAAGTCGATAGTTTTGTGATCATTGCTCCGAGTCGCTCCAAACGAGCGCTAAGTTCCGATTTATCTTCATGCTGGTTCAAGATGTGATGAGGTAGATGGTATGAATGTTGTCGACAGTTGACAAATTGAGACGCAGAAGGCTTGTCTCGGTGGTAAGGAGGCGCGTGGCATCATTTAGAGTAGCTTGTCGGCGCCGGTTTTCGATCCATGTAGAATGAATCACTGTTGATGTGTGAATCGTGAGAGTAGTGAGCACAAGATGGGTGGTAAAAACCCTGCTCGTAGTAGTCATCTCGCACCAGAGGCGAGTCCATGTCTCAAAGCCTAAAACGAAGAAAAACAAAACCAAAAATTAAAAAGATAAAATTTGTCTAAGAGTCGATTTACTAACCTCTAAGGTGTGGCAGAAACGGTAGCGATTAACTGCCCGTCAATGGCGCCAAAAACATGATGTGCTCTGATTGTTCTTCGAAATTTCAGGTTTTTAATTTATAAACCCAAAAGTTCTGAAAGTGAACAGACGTGCGTTGTTGTACTTTATGTATCGATCCACAGGGAGAGAGAGCTGTTATACGAGACCTTAGACAGAGAATAGCAAGGAATTCTAAGACGAGAATAAGTTTTTATAAGGGATTTTGTCACGAAAATGTAAAGAGCGTAAAAACAGAAAATTGCTTGTAAAGAGAAGATGAAAATCGATGGCTTCAAAATAAGATGGGAAAAACGATTTGTAAACTAGGATAAAATGGTGTTTGGACGACATGAATATCTTAGGGTATGCTCAATTCAATCACGATCCCTAAGCTCTTAGTAATTGTTTCTAGATTTCAACTCCACGAACTGAACAGGATAAACGGCGTAGCCTACTTTCGTACATCCTACGCACCAACAATATATACAGTCGACCAGTATCTTTCCTCTTTGGTCGCGTGGAAAATTGTATTGTTCGCACTGGTTCTTCTTAATTCACGGCACTCATTAAGTATATTTTCGAAATCTTACGACGCACACGCTCTTATAGATAATGATTCATATGTTTTTAGATCCAACACATTTAGTGGTACTTAACACCTAGGAATCACCTCTAGTTCATGACACTAGATTTAGCATTAACAACTATCCATAAGAAAGAGCTCAAGAAATCGGCTAGGGTTTTTCCCGTGAAATTCTTATCGAACATATAATTTCCCTTTGATAATTCCTTTAAACCCAACAATGAAACTACTCGAATATAGATGAACTGAAAATCATAATTAAATAAATTGCAAAAGATTGACGAAGGAGCCTCACGTGTTTAAGAATGAAGTCCGGTGAGAACCCTTTAACCAATCTCAAAAATTAAAGAACAAGAGTTTAAGAGTAAAAGCAAGAACAAAACTAAACTAAAAATTGTGTAAAAGCAAGCACACAAAATTAGGTCTTCTAAGAGGCATATTTATAGGTCTTCTCTTCTGCTTTTGTCGGTCTTTAGGGTTTTAAGTGACGGGAATTGAACGGGCCTTGCAAATTGGGCTTACGGGACAAAAATTGCTTGGCCGCGGGTCCACTAGATATGGCAGCATTGAACCTTCACTTGGTCGCGGGTGGAGGCTTCCTGGTCGCGGTGAATTGCTTCTTGGCCGTGGCTGGGATGCTTCTGGGACTGGCCAGCTGGGACGTCTTGGTTTTGATGTATCTTTTGATTGAACCGTTGGATCGTCCTTATATATGTTGGAATGGAAAGATAGATGGTCCTTCTTAAATATCTCCAAAATTGTGCTGGATCGGACGGTGAGAAGAACCTCTTTTGCAATTGAACTTCTGACGGTTTGACTCTGAGAAAAAAATCTGGGTTTTCTCCAATTTGCATTGCTTTCGCCTAAGTAACCTGAAAAGAGTCTTGACACTACGAATATGCGAAAACCATAATAAATGCATGTGAAACCAAGTGAAAGATTTATTAAAGTGTTCTTAAATAGATAGTAAAACGGGTAAAAATACGGTGTTATAAAGAGCGGAATGGGATGAAGCATGGATAACATCCCCTACCAACATCAAGATTTATCAAGTTCAGCGGTAAAAATGTACGAAACAGGATCAGTTCTTTTCCATATACCAGAGATCACTCATACTATAAGGTTAGGTGGTTGGCAAGCCGTCCACCATAACAAAATCAACAATACCCGACACTCTTCTTTTGCATTGTATATTTTTATAAAAACTCAAAAATTGTTCTATCTCTCAAAACAAAATGATGCAACTATTGTAAAATGATTTTTTGGTTTGAATAAATTTTACGTTGAATTCAAAAATGTATATATATATTTTGAAAAAACCCTAGGTTTTCGCACCCACTTTTTTCGATGCCACGTTTACAAGAAAAGACATCACTTCAACTTCGTCTTCATTAAATCTTTTGGAGTCCAAAGCGAAAGGTTACTCCTCTTTCTCTCTTCCTTCCCATTTAACCGATTTTGATTGCGAAAAGCGTTTGTTTTCTCTGTTGTTGCTCTAGAAATTGCTTAAAGTATTTTTCCGTGTATCTCGAATAGAGCTCTCCATCGTGGGTTTATTTTTTTTTACCCAATCGATTTTTCATTCCCTTTGTTTAGATAGGTTCAAATCTCTTTGCTAATCCTTTAAACAAGAAAACCATTCGTGCTTCTCGTTCTATTTAAAGGTTTACGAGTCTTGTCTTCAGGAAAGGCAAGAATTCACTTTTTGGGATTCGGAAACGATTTGTATTCCGCTTTCTAGGGTTTCTACCGAATCGGATGATACGCCAAGTTTTAATCCCTGAAATATTTCTGCAAGTGCATAGGAAACGCAATAGTACTTAGGGGTCGAATCCACTAGAGACCAAAGAATCATACTACGAGTTTATGAGAATCCAGTTAAGCTAAGTTGAAAAATATGAGGTTTTGTTTTAGGGCTGTGAATAGTGACGAAAATAAAAAATAAATTACTTAAATCGAGTAAATAATGATGTAAAATCAGTAGGGGAAGGTGCTAGGCATCTTATTATTCGTAGAGTATCATGGATCGATTTAATCGGATAATTTAGACATGAAATTCAATAAATATGTTCTGAACTCGAATCACGAATGAATAACTAACGTACTTCTGCAGCGCCAATTACTATGTTTAGACAACTTAATTTAGTCAACTCCCGCTGGTAATTAAGTAGTTAAACAAGCATAAATAGTTCAAGTTCGATATGTTCACAAAGTCTAATAACTCAACTCCTGTCAGTTATCACGCTTTGCTCATCTAAATCAATTCATATAATTTAACAACACTTTTGGTGAGTAAATATACCTATGATCAGTAGCTAGATGGTCAATCAAGCAATAAGCATTAAGCATAAATTTAGATGAAGAACTTTAAAGATAATACCAATTCTAACACTACACCAAAACAGGGTTTTTACTACTGATTGTTGCTACTGATTAGGTAGTCGGTAAATTTACCGACTGTTTCGCTACTGATTTCTGACGAAATTGCGACTATTTTGAAACAGTCAGACATCAGTAGGTATTTAGTGACTAAAAATATGAATCGTTAATTAGTAGCATTTTTACGACTGATTAGTGACTGAATTGTAGTCAGAAACATGCAGTAGCTAAACAATATTAATTTTGCGACTCATTTCCTACTGAATTCGGTGGGTCGTAGAACAGTAGCAAATCAGTATCAAAACAGTAGCAAAAAGGAGTTGTAAATCACGTGGAATTCATTTGGTGGTTGGTGAACCTAATTTGATTTGCAGTCGGTAATCAGTAGGGAATGAGTCGGGAAATTTTCTATATATTTGCCAAACTCGAATTTTCTTGTCACAATTGTAGAAATACAAAGCAAAGAAAGAGTTTATAAACACAAATTATAGAGAGAATAAGGTTTCTCAACTTAGAATGTCGGGAAATTACAATTATGGTAATTTCCGGGAGTGGATGTATAATAGGTTCGATGAAGCGACGAGAAATATCTCGGCAGAGTTCACAACGGGGGTGGATCAATTCGTGGCATTTGCAAATAGCCAACCTTTGGCGTAGAGAAATCGCGGTATGTTTCACTGCCCTTGTTTTGTTTGCGAGAATGAGAAATTTATCCCGGGTACAAGAGTTTTGAGACATTTGTATAGTAGAGGATTTATGCCAGATTATTATATTTGGTATTAGCATGGTGAAGAACTGGATATGGATTTAGGAACGAGTAATGTTGATAGGACAAATGTAAGTGGGAGTGAAGATGTGGGTAATGTAGTAGAAGATAGATATGTGGATATGGTGAATGATGCGTTTCGTGATAACGTGAGTTTTGATAACTACTATCATCGGGAAGTTAGTTATCAGAATGTAGAAGAACTGGTACGTAATCATTCAAAAAAATTCTACGACTTGTTAGATGGAGCGAATACTCCATTATACGATGATTGTCGTGAAGGTCAGTCACAGTTATCCTTAACTGCTCGAATCATGAAAAATAAGGGAGAACATAATATGAGTGAAAAGTTAGTGGATTCGGTACGCGGAATATTGACATATAATTTACCAGAAGGAAACCAGGCACCCGGTTCACATTACGAGACAGACAAACTGATGCGCAATTTGGGGCTCCATGTCATGCAATTGATGTTTGCATTAACAATTGTATGATCTTCTGGAAAGGTGATGATCGGTTAGATGAGTGTCGGTTTTGTAATTCAAAAAGATGGATGCTTAACGAGCAAAACCGTAGGACCAATGTACCACATAGTCGTATGTGGTATATACCTATTGCTGACAGATTAAAGAGAATGTATCAGAGCGAGAAGACAGCAGCGGCAATAAGATGCCACGCCGAGCACGAAGCAAATGAGGAAGAAATGTGTCATCCGTCTGATGGGGTGGAGTGGAAATATTTTCAAGATCAACATCCCCAGTTTGCCGAAGAACCCCGAAACGTTTATCTTGGATTGTGTACAGATGGGTTCAATCCATTTGGCATGTCAAAAAATAATTCATTGTGGCCCGTGATCTTGACTCCGTATAATTTACCCCCTCGTATGTGCATGAATACATAGTACTTGTTTCTAACAATTATGAATTATTGGCCAAATCATCCTCGAGGTAGTCTCGATATCTTCCTCCGACCTCTCATTGATGAGTTAAAAGAACTGTGGTCTACTGGAGTCGATGCATACGATGTCTCGTTGAATCAAAATTTTAAACTAAGAGCAGTGTTATTGTGGACAATAAGCGACTTTCCGGCGTAGGGCATATTATCAGGATGGACCACCCATGGCAAATTGTCTTGTCCAATTTGCATGGAAGATACACAATCTTTTTTATCTTAAGCATGTAAGAAAGACGTGTTGGTTCGATTGTCACCGAAGATTTCGTCCTCATGATCATCCTGTAAGGAAGAATACAAAAGATTTTTTGAAGAAGAGAAATGCTAAGAAAGACTATCCACCAGAGTCTTTTATCAGTGAGCAAATTTATTTATACCGGTTGAAGCATGTAAGAAAGACGTGTTGGTTCGATTGTCACCGAAGATTTCGTCCTCATGATCATCCTGTAAGGAAGAATACAAAAGATTTTTTGAAGAAGAGAAATGCTAAGAAAGACTATCCACCAGAGTCTTTTATCAGTGAGCAAATTTATTTATACCGGTTGAAACGTGTAAAGCCACGGAAAACAGAGGATGTTGGTTGCAACGGTCATGATAAGAAGAAACCTGGATTTGGGAAAGAGCATAACTGGCACAAAGAAAGCATATTCTGGGAATTGCCGTACTGGAGGGAGATCAATATTCGACATAATCTCGATCTGATGCATATAGAGAAGAATGTTTTTGAAAACATCATGAATACTCTTATACGTGTGAAGGGTAAATCAAAAGACACCATCCCGTCAAGATTGGATATAGAAGAATTATGTTCTCGGCCACACTTACATATTGATGATTAGGGTAGAGCCCCTTTTCCTGAATACTCATTGACAGACGAAGCCAGAAGAAGCTTATTGGAATGTGTGAAAAATTCGGTAAAATTCCTAAATGGTTATGCTTCAGACTAAGCTAGTTGTGCTGATATGGCGAATGAAAAGTTTTCTGGGATGAAGAGTCATGACTGTCATATTTTTATGGAGCGGCTACTTCCATTTATCTTTGCAGAACAACTAGACCGGAACGTCCACACTGCGTTATCAGGTACTAAGTACTTATAATTTGAGGAAAATAAATCACCTAAATATGATTATGGTAATTTATATTAACCATTTGCTGTTTCAATTGTATCGTAGGGGTTGGAGCATTTTTCCGTGACTTATTTTCCGTAATTATAAGATGGTACCGATGTTATTTATTGCTTTATTATCTCGATTACGATGTCGGCTTGAATTACCTTTGCAAGGGTCGGATTTTGGCTAATAAATATGACAAGTTTTTTTATTATTAAGCAAAAACAACACATTCTTGCTCTAATTATAAACCCTAAACCCATTTGGTAGACATTAACTAAAGACCGCCACTTATGATAGACATTAGCAAAAGCATCCTGCTACTCCACGGACAAACACAGCAACAGGCACTACAATGGAAATGCCACCGTCATATTGCCAAGACTTCAAGTAATCGAACAATACACAATCATTCTAGCTTTAGCAATAACATATCTAACTTAGACAATCATACTAGCCTTAACTATGCCACCAACAACGACAGCTAGCAAACACCCAATAAGAACAATGATAACTAACTTCAGGAAGCTTGATTTGGCTTCATTGTAACGATCCTCAAACCTCTTTCTCAAACTCGTCTTCATCAATCCCCAACCTACGCACCACCTTCATCTCTTTGAGCTCGGTTTCAAGACATCCTATTCTACAATCCACTCGTTGTAACTCATCAATAATTGTCTGATCAACCCACTTGAACACATGCTCATCATTTTTTAGCTGCATAAAACTCAGTTTCCCATTTTATGAAGACCACCATAAATAATTGCAAATCTGAAAACATATACATTATATGTAAACCAATGATCACCTTGAGTTGTGCAACATAACCACACCGGTAGTATCGCCGGAATGGATTCGGTTCAGATCGTGCAATTTTGGACACGATTCTCTGCCCACACCAACACATTTTTGGAAACCCAAATAGTTTTCCTCTTCCCCAGGGACCCCTTGATGTTCCACTCGAACTTCCAGAAGAGTCACCCATGTTGAATCATAGACGAAAACAAGATATTGAGAATGGAATTTTCAGGGTTTTGCGATGTAGGGTTCTTACCTTGCTTTCGATTTGGGGATTATAAGACAAAGGAATTTTACGACAAAGAGAATTAAGACTTTCGCCAGTTAATGAAGACAAAGGAAAAGACTTAGATATATAAAAGCGTTGTTGACTAAATCCCGAATGAGTTACCAAGCCTAGCGGTAACGCGCACCATACATCAGACCAGGGTTCGAGTCTCGTGGTGCGGGGTTATTCTCAAACCCATTTTTTTTAATCGGGTTTGGACAAAAAACAAAGGATGAGTAATGTAAAGGTGTCACGAATATGTAAGAGAAGAAAAAACGATTCGCTTTCTTTTCAACTCTGAAAAGTTGAACGGTCAAGATTCTCATAAACATACCTTGAAAATAACAAACACCTTCTCGTGACGACACAGTCGACATCAATATCTTTTCTTTTTGTTTTCGGTTTCAATTTCTTTTTAGTTCCTGCTAAGCAAAGCAAAATCATAACTTTCCTTTTAATTTCAACTTGAAAAATGGTTTCACATGCAATATCGATGCAATTCAAAGCAATCCGCAGGAATCCATCGCCGTTTTTGATCAGCGCAGGTAAGTAGTTTTCCTCTTTATAGTAATGTTTTTGTTCATCTCTTTGCCTAGGATTCCTGCGGATTGCTTTGACTTGTTTTCCTCTTTATAGTAATGTTTTTGTTCATCTCAATGCCTAGGACTGGTTGGTGATGACGATCACCATTGGGAAGCAATTCTCAAGGGGCCTGAAAACACACCTTATGAAGGAGAAGTCTTCAAACTCGCCATAATCTTCCATCCTGAATATCCTACAAACCTCCGATGGTATACACAAACAAACCTATTCTCTTCTCTAATTTTTGTCTTCTCGTTTTATAATTTGATATTGATTTTTCCAGTCTTACTTACACTTACTTGAAAGTGGATACTCAATCAAACTTGCTCTGTCTTTTCAGAGACAACTCTTTTTCTGATGTTTCTAGGCAATGGTTATGGATCTGAAATGGTTATGATGTTTATTCCTGATGTTTATTTCTTATTTCAGAGACAACTCTTTTTCTGATGTTTATTTTAGTTTCTAGGCAATGGTTATGGATCTGAATTTTTGCTTCATTTTTTATTTTGATTCCTGATGTTTCTTAATCGTACCTGAAAGTGGATACTCAATCAAACTTGCTCTGTCTTTTAACAGAATTCTTTTTCTATTTCCAAACTTGCTCTGTTTCAGCTTCATCAAGTTCCTGAAATATAATTTAAAATTATTCATATTCATAACTAAACATATTCGTGGACAATTGGATTCATAGCTGACTTGTGACTTCATTAGCTTTAGTCATTGCAATTTGTACTTTCTATGTTCTGTTTCTCAGTATGTCTCATGTCTTAATCAAGAAACTTATATGGTGAACCGTGTTCATAAAATGTTTCGATTTAATTATATGGTTTTGCAGATCCGTTTAAATATGAAGGTGTTTCATCCAAACGTTGATGACTATGGCCACATCTTCCACAAATTGTTGACGATTGGCCATTACAATCCTTTCTATACCATACCCCGTGTAAGAAAAGCCTTACGATTACTTGTGTATTGAAAAACAAGCAATAGAGTAATCACTTGATAATGTTAATTTTTGTGCTAAACAGCTTCTCACTTGCATTTACGAGATAATGGCTGAGCCATTGATAAGTGAAGACGACCATGTGGAGAAGGAGATTTCCAGGATCTACACAGAGAATAGGGCAGTTTTTGAATCTAGAGCGCTTTCCTGGACTCTGGAGCATGCTGCCGAATAGAGAATGCCTGGACTCTGGTTTTTACTTTAAACTTTTGTTATGTGTTTGAACTTATGTTATGTGTATGTTATGTGTTTGAATTTAATTTAGTTTGTACTTGTGTTAAGACACTGGTTTTGCGATTTAGGCTTCTTACCTTGCTTCCACTCTCTACGAAAACAAGGTTTATGGAGCGGTTACTTTAATGGTTTTGCGATTTAGGGTTCTTAACTTGCTTCGATTTGGGGATTTAAACCTCCAAAGGGATTTTACGAGTTAGATAATTCAGGGTTTTGCGAATTAATGAAGACACAGGAAAAGAGTTAGATAAATAAAAGCGTTGTTGAATAAATCCTGAATGAGTTACCTAGCCTATCGGTAACGCGCACCACATATCACACCAAGGTTTGAGTCTCGTGGTGCGGGGTTATTCTCAAACCCATTTTTTTATTTTAATCGGGTTTGGAATCCGATCCTAATTGGGTCTTAAATTGGTTAATGTTTGGTTATTCTCAAACCCAAATTTTTAAAATTTAATCGGGTCTGGAATCGGATCCTAATCGGGTCTTAAATTAGTTAATGACCCTAAACCCTAAACCCTAAACCAGCCTAAACCCTAAATCCTAAACCCTAAACACTAAACCTAAACGCTAAACCATAAACCCTAAACCAACCTAAACTCTAAACCCATGTTATCTCGACGTCTACCTTGCTCAATAACTTGCATTTGTCGCAATTGGAGTTTTCAAACTTGGTGTTCGTAAGATTTGATTCATAGGGGAATTTGTTGATTAGTGGAAAAAGATGGTTTTGTTAACAAGAAACACTAAACCCTAAACCCTAAATCTTAAATCGCCCTTAACCCGAGGGGAAACTGATGATCATGTAATGCTGACTACAATTGCGGATCTCGTAGTCGAGAATTAACTACAAGGAGTAATCCTCGAGTACGAGATGTCGGCGATTCATAACTTATTATTTCAAGATCAAATTATGTTAATTATGAAAAAATTAAACTTATTTAATGTTTTATAATGGTATTTAAGGTTAATTATGAAGAAATTAAATTTATTTTGTGTATTATAATGTTATTTAAGGTTAATTATGAAATATTTATTACAAAATTTGCTACTAAATACCTACTGATTTCCGACTGATTGGGCCAAAAAAACTAAAAATTTGGACTCTATTCACCCGGGAAAATATACCGCCAAAATTCTTGGCCCAATTGTTTTGGCCCAATTTTTTTTTCTACTCCAAAACAAATTATTATTGCTTCATTTCTTCTCTCTTTTCCCTTACTTTTCGCGTAAACCCTAATCACATCGTCTTCTTCGATTCTCTGGCTAGATCTTCTTCATCGAAGCTCTGGCTAGATCTCCTTCATCGAAACTCTGTCTATCTCACTCCCCGATCCTCACACACATTTTGTTCCCAAATAACAAACCCTAATACACTCTCCTATTCCTCGCTTATCTCTAGAAATCCCCAATTCATCGTCTCCTGTTGCGATGGGTGGAAAGAGGAAGCGAGTTCTAGTGAAACCAACATCGTCGAGATCCAGACCGGCCAGTCTACCCACTCGGTATGATTTCGCTCCAAAACCGACATCAGAAACTGTCCTACCGGTTCTCCCCAACAACAATCGTACGTCTGTGAAAGATTACCCTCCACCGAAGATGCTCTTTCCGAGCTCAAATACTCTACTGCGTCCATCGTCTGCGAATCCACTCGCTCCATCGTCTGCAAATCCACATTCTGGATCATCTCATTCTGCTCAACTTCCACTTCCTGCATCGTCTTCCAATCCACCCGCACCTGTTTATTCGGCGAATCGAGCAGCTCCAACGGTTCAAGATCCATCTGCAGCGCCTCAAGTTCAACAAGGTCAATGACCTCCATATCTCTACCATATCATTCTCATCACAGTTCTCAAGCCCTAAATTCTTACAACCCAGTAGAAGAAGCAGATGTCGAAGCTCTGATAGAGCCTAATCTCTCCCAAGACCAGATGGAGGCTCTGAATTCCCTGCTACTTGCGCCAAGGCCGAAGCAAATCACCATCCTCGATCCCGACCTCGTCCAGCCTAATTCAACATGGTAATTTATTGCTTTCTTTGTTTGTGCTTTCACTACTTTGCTTTCAGCTTCCTGGTATGTATGATTCTCGTTGTAACATTTGATATTGTTATATCCACAATATCATTTATGATATTGTTCTATCCACATAAACGTTTTGCTTAGTGAAACTTTATAACTTAGCTAACATTTTTCTGTGAAATGTTTATCTTAATACAATTTTTCATACTTTCTCTTCAGTTTCTTTACATTATGTTAAGAGTTTCTCTCTTAACTCTTACTTTCATTATAGATAATCTGAAGCTTTTTCTGTTTTTGTAGGTTTGGTTTTGATCGATCCTCACTGACCAGGCAGGTTACAAAGTGTTTCACTAATAAGTTTGATGGCCCCTACTACAGTTTATCCTGTGCCTAGGGAAAGAGTAGAACGATGGTTCGTTGAATTCGCGGTAACATTCTCTCCCATGTAACACCTAACTTCTGTGTAATACGTGTATGTGCTTTATATAGACTAACACCGATCTTTCTCTTTTATTTGTAGAAAAAATACAGATGGGATCCATCTTTAACAGGTTTGGTTCAGGGGCATTTCGAAGCCATACTTCAACTTCGCTTGAAAGACATGGTGAGCACTGCAAGGAGTACTGATGAGCAACCTAGATGGATGACTGATAAGATATGGGAAGAAATGAAAGCACACTGGAGCAGTGATGAGCAAATAACAAAGAGTGCAACGACCTCAGCAGCTCGGATGTCTGAACGAAAAGGTCTCGGGCATCACAAACACGCCTCTGGACAGAAGTCTTACCGACAAATCGAACAAGAAATGGTAAGTCACTTGAAACTATAAGTTTGCTTCAATATGTGATAAATGGTGGTATTTTGTTATTGCTTTTCAAGTTGACTGAATTGGTTTAAATCTGATTGAGTGTTGCATTCAAGTTTAAATCTGATTGAGTGTTGATTGACTGTTGCATTTGCGTTGACTGAGTTAGTTTACTGTTTATAATTTTTCCGTATTAGGTTGACGAATTAGGCAGACAAGTCAGTTTTGGTGAGGTTTTCATCAGGGCTAATACGAAGAAAGATGGAACCTTTGCAGATAAAAAAGCAGAACAAGTTGCTGAGCTCTATATGCAGAAAAAGCAAGAGAGGTTGTCTAACCTCGAGTTTGGGACCACAAAGATTTATGATGGTCGTCATCCAGCGCTATCCATTGAAGAGGATAACGAGGTTTTTATTCAGGTTAACTGCTTCCTTCACTAATTTGTTATGTTTTGGATTTTGATTGATGATATAGTGTTTGTTATTAATTTGCTTTCTTTTATTTTGGCAGTCTACGTTCAAAAACGATAGAGGAGACCTCTTTGGCATTGGAAGCCTCAAGAATCATCTCAAGGGAAAGGGAAAACACCCGGAAACCTCAGCTTCTTTCCAGCAGATGCAACAACATCTTGAAGCGGCTCAAAGGAAATTGTAGGAACAAGCTGCTCATATCGCCCAGCAAGAAGCAGATAATGCTCGACTTGCAGTTGCTCAAAAGGCCCACACCGCCGAGCTTGCGATTGTGAACAAGTTCTTGAAAACCGACAACCGATTCCTCGCATTCCTTGCCCAAGAAACTGATGCTGATGGTCCATCCTCTCCTCTCCACAGATTAAGCTAACTTCTTTCTCCCTTCTTTATATCACTTGAAACTTTATATTTATGTTATGTTTTTCAAATGGGAGTTGCCTTTCCATTTGTTTTAGAACTTGATACTTATGTTACTTTGTAATTTCGGTTTTATGGTGTATGGATTTGTGTTCTTCAATTTGTTTTACTTTACTTTTGTTTTGAGGTATGTTTAAATTAAAATTAACAAACCAATTAGTCAATAAATATAATCAAACAAAGCTAAACCAAATCAGGAATTCAAAAATCTAGTAGTATGTATTCAGTAGCAAATCAGTCGTACAAACAAACACAAATCAGTCGCAAGATTGTCGGCAAACCGACGTAAATTATGCCAATATACGTAATATATATGCTCAGATCAGTCGTAAATTAGTAGCTGCAATAGTAGGTAATCACTCGCAATTTAGTAGTCAATTTAACGACTGATTACGACTACGGCTGTAGTAGGAAAATTACAGTCACTATTCAGTCACTTATCAGTCGTAATATTTTTCTACTGATTAGCGACTACAGCTGTGGTAGCAAAATTAAGTCACTATTTAGTCACTAATCAGTCGTACAATATTGCTACTGATTAGCGACTGAATAGTGACCGCCTAATACAAGTCGTAAATCAGTCGTGAATTAGTAGCAAAATCGCTACTGGTTTTTTTTTTGACGAGACCTTTACCTACCGCAGAAATCAGTCGTAACGGGGTGTTTTGCTACTGACTTCCGACTGTTTTTGCAGTAGTAAAAACCCGATTTTCTTGTAGTGTAACAACCTAACGATCAATCCATGAACTCGTTGAATACCGACAACCTAGCGAGGAAACTACTCACACATGACCAGAGATGAAACACATAGAGATATAAAGCAATACATAATCATAAACTTCAAATAAAAGCAAGAGGGTTTATATATCTTCTCTATATCGAGATACAAAGGCGAAATATTCTCCTTGAAGCTCTTAAAATCTAAAATCAATGAAGAACTTGTAAAAACTATGAAGAAATCGTGGCTGTGTTTATTTTAGGGTGGCTCCCTATTTTGTGAGGCTAAAAACAAGTAGAAATAGCCTAAAAGTCGACCTAGGGTTTCATTAAACCGAAAAATGAAGTTTTGGGTCGCGGGGGTCTTTTGGGCCGAGCTAAGGCCCAATTCAGACGCGACTTCAGTAAAATCGGTGTATCTTCCTGACCACTGCTCCAAATGATTTGAAACCAATTGCATATGAAAGATGACTCACAAGGATATCTTTCCACCAAATTTCATCTGAATCCATCAACGACAAGGCATCCAATGAAGGTGAAACTTCTGATGTATATGTGATGTTCAATTGGAGAAATCCGCCTTTCTTGAGCTTTAGGTGCTTGGCTGATCTTTTGAACTTGGAAACATGTTTTGGACTTGGTAAACTCCTTTTTGGCTCCATTTTGCATCCTTTTTAATTATTTGACCTATATAGACTTTAAAACTATATGAGAAAACTACATCAAAAAGCACAAAACCGAATAAAAATGCTTAGATCAAATACTAAAATCCTTATTAAAAACAGTAAAATATAGAGTATATCAACTCCCCCAGACTTAGCATTTTGCTTGTCCTCAAGCAAACAGAAAACTAAGCAAGAAGAAAAAGTTTGAAAAACATGGAGATTCACATTTCCTTTAGAATTTTGCAATGAACATTACCTTAGTAATCCACGTATTGCCAAACTAGCTCTAGATCAGACCACCATGTACTTCTCTGCAAGCAGCGAAGCCTCCCAGATTCAACTAATTATTTCGCGGAATAATCAAAAGCTATCATTGTTGGGTCTCATCAAGGATCATAATGCCAAGAACCTTCTAGACTCTTTCCTTAACGATATCGTGACGAGACAACAACACAACCTTTGGTACTTTTTCCCTCCCCCATACTTATTATTTTCTCATTTTCTTTTCGTAGGGTCAATGGCTGATGGATTGCGAGTATTGATGGTTTTTGCCACCGAAACCCCGGTTCATTTTAGTGCCACCCTTTTATTCTAAAGTGTAGGCGAATAGTGGTATCTCTGGAAATTTTCATAACCTCGATTCCAACCTTAGTGTGATCATTTCTTTCGAAGTAAAATAATGGGATCGATGGAAATTTTTCTAGCCCTTTACTCGAAAGAAAATCATTTCATCTTCTCTGCTTTTTATTTTAAATAAGAGAGAGTAGTACCATACTTTCACACATGTCGTCTTGTCATATACGAATGAGGAGTCAAGCTCTGAGGACACCAATCACGATGATGAGGTAAAAGGAAGAGCTCAGAAATTAGCTCAAGCTTTTTAGATTTTTCTGGAAACATGGATGCCTCTGATTAACTGGTCAGCCTTTAGATTTTTCATTAGTTTGGTCTGAAACTAGCTCTGCAACAATGGTCACTTAGATGCAAATAACATAAAAATTCAAAGGTCGTGGTCATAATCTCCACCAAGTTTTGACTCAATAAAACAAAATGACTCAAAGAAAACATCAAAATGACTCAAAAGGAAAAACAAAAGAAAGAAAATAGCGTTAGTAAACGACAAAGACCCTCCCCCAGACTTACTTGACACCGTCTCGGTGTGAAAATAAACCAAGAAGAAGGTAAAACAGACTCAAAGAAAGAAAATCAAGAAAAAGTCAAAGTTGACTTACCTGGGTCGGTATCGGTCGCTGCAAGATATGCATCGATCGATTTTTGTTTCTCTGGACGCCCTGAATCGATCGATGCGTACAATGCATCAATCGATTTGTGTTTCTCTGGACCCTTGGCATCGATCGATGCGTACACCCCAAGACGTGTTCTGTTAGGCCTTTTTTTTTTAAACCTGAGACACTTACCGGTGGGTTGCCTCCCACCAAGCGCTTGTTTAAATTAGAAAATGTTAGTGAAAGCGAAAACAAAGGAAAAGATCAGATATGTACACTTACCGGTGGGTTGCCTCCCACCAAGCGCTTGTTTAAAGTCGTTATCTCGACTCCTTTTCTGTTTAGGCATGAGGGGCATCATTTAAGGGAATCGTTTCCCTCTCATCTTCTTCAATGTCTAGGAGATATGGCTTTAGACATTGTCCATTGACAGTGAAGTCACCTCCATTGTGGTTCCAAAGCACCACAGCACCATATGGTTTTACTTCTTTGATCTTGAACGGTCCGGACCATTGCGATCTGAGTTTGCCGGGAAAGAGTTGAAGTCGTGAGTTAAAGAGCAAAACCTGATCGTTTGGTGAAAACATCTTGGGGACGATCTTCTTGTCATGATATGCTTTAGTTCTCTCCTTGTAGATCTTAGAACTCTCATAGGCAAGATGACGAATTTCATCTAACTCATTCAATTGAACTAAACGTCTCTCGGTTGCTGTCTTGATGTCGTAATTCAGCTTCTTTACTGCCCATTCCGCCTTATGCTCAATCTCAACATGAAAATGACATGCATTTCCATAGACAAGATGAAAAGGAGTGGTTGCAAGAGGAGTTTTGAAGGCCTTCCTATAGGCCCAAAGATCATCGTCGAGCTTAGCGGACCAATCTTTCCTTATCATTCCGACTGTTTTCTCTAAGATCCTTTTGATTTCTCTGTTGGAGATCTCTACTTAACCACTTGTCTGAGGGTGATAAGGTGTTGCGACTTTGTGTCTCACGCCATTTTTCTTCAAAAGATTCTCAAAAACTTTGTTGATGAAGTGAGAACCTCCATCACTAATCACGACTCGGTGTAAACAGAATCTCGGGAAGATGATCGACTTGAACAACTTCATCACTACCTTTGCATCGTTTGTGGGACTTGCTATGGTTTCCACCCACTTAGACACATAGTCAACAGCGACAAGTATGTACTTATTCCCATAAGACGAAGGAAAAGGACCCATAAACTCGATTCCTCAAACGTCGAAGACTTCGACTTCATGGATGAAGTTTTGTGGCATTCATCCCTTTTGCTGATGTTTTCTTGTCTTTGACAAGCATCACACTTGGATATAAAGGGATGGGCATCCTTGAACATAGTAGGCCACCAAAAAACACCTTGTAATATTTTAGCGACAATCTTGTAAGTAGCAAAGTGCTCTGCCTAGTTAGATCCATGAGAAGCAAATAGAATGCCTGAAACTTCTTCTTCAGGGATGCATCTTCGGAACATATTATCTGGACATTGCTTATAAAGATATGGTTCATCCCAAAAGTACCTTCTAACATCATCCAAGAACTTCTTCTTCTTGTAACCGAAGAATTGTGGTGGTTCGACCTCTGCTGCTAGGTAATTTGCAATTTGCCCAAACCAAGGAAGTTCATAATGTTTTGGCTTCGGAGGTGGTATTGGGAGCGTCTTAAAGGTGAGTGCTTCTTAAAAATTACCATCTTTCACCACGTTCTCAACAGGATCTTGAGAAGTCAAGGTCGAACTTGTATCACATGAGATAGCTTTGCGCTCAGATTTTGTCGGTTTGTCAGCTTCCTTAGACTTGATTAAAGGGGCTTCTATAGAAACGTGTTTGGACCTTTCTTTGTTATCTCCAGAGTCTAAAATCAGCTTCCCTCCTTTGTAGATGCTTATACAAGAAGATCTCTCACAACTAGGAAATGAGGGATAGAAGACTCTCTTTTTTACGTTAGAGAAACAAACCCTTCGGTTGGAATAATAAACAATTGCTCCCATGGTTGCAAGGAATGAACTTCCAAGTATTAATGTCATTGGAGAGTCCTTTTCCATCTTAAGAATGTGAAAATCTACAGGAACAAGACATCCTCCTACTTGCACCATTGGATCTTGTACGAAACCATGTGGAATTGTGCTTGAATTATCTCCGAACTTAAGAGAACATTAAGGAGGCTTGATATCACCAATACCTAGCTCTTTTGCAATGGTTTTAGACATGACATTCACATTAGCTCATGTGTCACAAAGATATTCAAGAATTTCCACACCATTAATCATGCAAGGGAAGATAAACTTCACCGAATCATCTATCTTACAAAGCTTCCTTTGATGTGGTGCTTTTGAAATCAGCTCATCATCTTCATGCCTCGCCACAGGGTACTCGTTGGTAGATTTATCTCTAGGGGCTAGTGAAACCACGTCCTTGTTCTGAGTTGTAACCACTTTACAGATTTTTGGATTTGTCTCAGCCTTTCCCGAAAGAAAACCATCTTGTCTCTTCACACCTTTTGCCGTTTGAGAAACTTGCACTTCAATCTTCTTAACATGATTAGAGAGGTAAATAAACTTCCCATACAACCCCTCATTGTTCTTATTGAGATGAGCATACATGCTTTCCACTTTAAAACTGAGATTTTGAATATCTTGGGTGTTTTGCTTCTGTCCATCCATGATATGTTGTTGATTCTCCATAAGCTGATGCATTACAGCTTCAAGGTTGCTGTCTTTAGGTGCTATGCTCACGTGATCTTGGTCTAGAATAGGAGCTTCAACACTCGGCTGAAAGTTTCCATCGTTAAAATCGTTCTTGTTTCGGTTTTGATGGACATTTCCAAACCCTGCAATCTAGTTGACTTCTCTTTGCTGCTTATGAGAGCCATCACCAATACACTTTTTATTAACCTTGCCATCACCATCTCCCACGTTCTTACATAGGTGAACACCACTCGGTTGACTTTCAAGAAGCTGAGAAACCATTGCTTTTAGCGGATTTGTGCGGATTCTGAATTTGGCTTCTTGTCTCCCACGTTTTCCTCATAGCCCGAGCATGAATTCTTATTTCTCTCTGCCAAATTGTCAATAAGAGTGTTAGCTTGATCGACGGTATTAGTCATGAAGTTACCTTGACTTGCGGTGTCGAGTGCCATCTTGAACTTCTCATTAACTCCTCTGTAGAAGATGTTTAACAAATTCGACTAGGTGAAACCATGGTGAGGGCACTCTCTCTTGTACTCCTTAAAACGTTCTACCGCCCCATAAATTGATTCTTTTGGTTCTTGTTGAAATTCTGAGATTATGCTTCTCATCCGTTTCAATCTATCTTTTGGGTAAGAGTGCTTCAAGAAAGCTCTCTTGTACTCATCCAAAGTAGTGATTGCTCCTGATGGAAGAGACTTCATCCATTTGTAGGCTTTCTCAACCAAAAAGAATGAGAATAACACTACAAGAAAATACCCGGATTTCCGACGGATTCATTTTCCTCGGAAATTTGAGGGATTCATTTTCCTCGGAAATCGGTCGGAAATCCCTCGGAATATTCCGACGGATTTTTCAGGGAATATCGACGAGCCTGTATTCCCTCGGAAATCGGTCGAAATATTCCGAGGGATTTCTGACGGCTTGTAATCCGTCGGAATATTCTGACCGATTTCCGAGGAAAATGAATCCTTCGGAACGGCCATCGGAAATCCGTCGGAATATTCCGACTGATTTCCGAGGGAATATATATATTCTTGCTTTGTAAATACTTATCCCCTTTTATATACGTTTCTTGCTTTGTTTGCAAACGGTTTGGAATGTTTTCGCTGGATTACAATTGTTTTACAAAGAGTGCATGCGCTTTGTATAAACATTCCTTGCCTTTTTCACATGTCTTTGTTCCTAGGTTGTTCCAATGTTTAATTCGTGTGTTTCCTGTCTCTGGTATTTTGAAGATTCCTGTGTATAGTTGCAGAGAACAAACAAACATTTCTCTATAAATACTCCTCCCCTCATTCACAACATTCACAACAAAATAACACAATGTCTTATTTTAGATCAGGGATGGACAAACCTCCGCGTAATTCCGCTATGGGGGAATTGACGGATGAGTTCGCGCAAGGTGTGGAGGAGTTCATGAACTTTGCGTCAAACAATAGCATGGCATCAGAATACGGTAAAATGTATTGTCCTTGTACTAAATGTCAGAATCATAGATTAGTCTCGGTTATGGATGTAAGGAAGCACTTATATAGGAATGGATTTATGCATTGTTACAAGATTTGGTATACCCACAGAGAAACCAATTCAATGGTGCAATATTATGATAGCACATTTGATAGGTTTGGTAGTACTTCGGGTACTAGGTTAGAAGAACCAACACCGGAAGTAGATGTAAACGCAGGTTACACTCAGATGGTGAATGATGCGTTTCGTGAATCGTATCATATTGAGGATGGTAACAGATAGAGGAACCAAATCCAGAAGCGCGAAAGTTTTTTGATATGCTAGATGCGTCAATGCAGCCATTATACAGAGGATGTAGAGATGGAATATCCCCTCTTTCAACTGCAAGCAGGTTGATGACTATAAAGACGGATTTCAACTTGGCCGAAGATTGTGTTGATGGGATAGCTGATTTTGTGGGAGATGTCTTACATGAAGATAATATTTCACCGGCTTCATACTACGAGAATCAGAATCTTGTAGCTGGTCTTGGATTACCTTATCAGATGATTGATGTGTGCATCGACAACATGTATGATCTACTGGAGAAAGGATGAAAATCGGTTGAAGTGTCGTTTTTGTCACAAACATCGCTATCAGGATACAGGAGGCAGAGTACTTGTTCCACATAAACGGATGTGGTATCTTCCCCTAGCTGATAGGTTGAAGAGGTTATATCAATCCCAGCGCACGGCAGGGCCTATGAGTGCCTCCTTGAGATGCAGAAGCATGAAAACATTTTCAAGAGGTTTATCCTAGTTTTGCGTGTGATCCAAGGAACGTATACCTTGGGTTATCTACGGATGGATTCAACCCTTTTGGAAAGCATGGGAGGAAATATTCGTTGTGGCCAATAATCGTCACACCGTACAATTTACCGCCATCTATGTGCATGAAACAAGAGTTTTTGTTCCTCCCGATCCTCATCCCAGGTTCAGAGCATCCTAAGAGATCGCTTGATATTTTCTTACAGCCATTAATTTATGAGTTGAAAAAGTTGTGGAAAGATGGTGTTGAAGCGTTCGATGTTTCCCTGCAACATAATTTTATGATGCGTGCGGTACTTATGTGGACCATAAGTGATTTCCCAGCATACGGTATGCTATATGGATGGTCGACGCATGGATGGTTGGCGTGTCCATATTGTTAAGATAACATTGATGCGTCCCAATTGAAGAACGGATGTAAGACTTCTTGGTTCGATTGTCATCGACGATTTCTACCGCATGATCATCCATATCGTCGGAGCAGAACATTGTTTAGAAAGAACAAAAAAGTTTTCGACGGTCCACCTCCTGAGGTAGATGAGAATTATATTATGAATCAGTTCAGAGATTTTGATGCCGAGATGACAGTTTCATGCGAGGTAATGGGCATTACCCGTTGACGGTTGTGGTGAGTACCACAATTTGCACAAGAAGAGTATATTCTGGAATTTGCCTTATTGGAAAGACCATTTGCTGCGCCATAATCTAGATGTGATACACATTGAAAATAACTTTTTCGACAACATCATGAACACTGTTCTAAATGTGCAAGGAAAGACGAAAGATAATTTGAAGGCCAGATTGGCCTTGCCAGATATTTGTTCCCGTAAGGAGTTGCATGTAATGGCGAACGGGAAATCACATCCCCTTGTTTTTCGGTTGGATGCGTCTTCAAAGGAGGATTTCTTCGATTGGATTAAGCACGGTGTCAAATTCCCAGATGGATATGCATATAACCTTCGTAATTGCGTCGATAGTTCAGAAGGGAAGTTTTCTGGGATGAAGAGTCATGATTGTCATGCAGCGCCTCCTTCCATTTGGATTTGAATGTCTTCTTCCTATAAGCGTCCATGGAGCTATTGCGGGTATACATACATTTACACTATTACGTATGTTGGTGATTGTATATTTGTGATTATTATACGGAAGTTATTTAATTTGTATGTTTACTATATATGCAGGGATCAGTGCTTTCTTCCGGGATCTATGCACGAGATCACTTACATCAGCCGAAATCCGAAATCTAGGGGAAAACATATCGGTTCTCCTTTGCAACCTCGAGAAAATATTTCCTCCTGCCTTTTTTGATGTTATGGAACATCTTCCTATTCATCTCCCTCGAGAAGCAGCACTTGGTGGGCCTGTTCAATACCGATGGATGTACCCTTTTGAGCGGTATATGTTCCACCTAAAGAAGAAGGTGAAAAATCTCTCTAGAGTCGAGGGTTCTATTGTCGCACAGAGCATTAATGAATAAACTTCCAACTTTGCTAGCTACTACTTTCCAGCGCAAGTCCAAACAAAAAGTAGACGCCCCGCACGTCATGATGATAGAGGGAACAGAGTTAGTTATCCTGTCTATGTTCCCGCTATATTTACTCAGATTGGACGACTAAGTGGAAAAATCAAGGATCGGCGACTATTAGAGGAGGAGCATATGCACTTGCATATGTATATTCTGGCAAATTGCGATGACGTTTTAGAATATGAGAGGTACCTAATTAAATGTTATTTTTTTATTGGTTAACAAATTTTACTAATGTTATTATAATTTTCTAATGCATTTGTTCATGCACAGGATGTTCATGACCCAAATACGTGATTGGTATCCAAATTACACAGGGGATGAGCTTGATGTCGTCAAGCAGAATGACTTTGGTGATTGGTTGAAATATCATGTAAGTGTTAAATGATGATTTATTATTATATAATTAAATTAGAATAATAATTTATATACATAAACATTGTAAACATTATTGTCCACTTGAAATTTTAACAGGTTGGTCAGATGACTGCTCTCGGGAATGAGTTTCCGACCTGGTTAGTTGAGATGGTGAAAGGCCCGACGTTTATTGCACAGTCTTATCCGATGTATTGCACCCAAGGGTATGCTTTTAAGGCTCATCGGGAAGGAAGCTCAAAGACAATTTGTAATTCTGGTATATCAACTCAATATGGAGAAGTTGTCTACTACGGTATCCTCCGCGAAATATTGGAGGTCCATTATTCGGGGATGCTCGACTTGAGGTGCATTGCGTTCTATTATGATTGGTATAATCCAGTAGGAGGTCTACGCCAGGACGCATTTGGTGTTACATCTGTCCACTCTCGAAGGTGACTTCAGAAATAAAATCATTTCATTCTTGCTTCACAAGCGGATCAGGTTTCCTACATTTGATATCCCCAGGTTATGAACAAGCAAGACCCTTGGATTACTGTTACGTCGATACACCCAAGGATAAGAGATTATGGTGTGTCAGAGCACGACCCTTTGCAGGAAAATGCAATAGGTAACTTAGGTCGGATCGAGCATTCTCTTGAAGTTGATCTCGTGATTGATTTCACCATGGACAGGAATTACGAGGTATTTGAGGATTCAGAGGAAGAGATCGGTGAATTTGACGAGGACTCCAATTCCGCTACGTCAGATTATTCATCGGACTCCGAATAATGAATTTTATGTAATATATTTTACTTATCTATGTATAATTAATGTTTTCACCTTTTTATGAAATAAAAACCTATCTTTCTTCCAGGAAATTAAACATAATTAATATATTAAAGTGTCCATAAATGTTTTTCCCTCCGGCTAAAACCGTTAATCCCCCCGGCTAAAACCGTTAATCTCCAAGGAAATTTCGGAGGCATCCGAAAATGTCTCGGCTAAAACTAATACTTGTCGGATCCGTAGGAAATCCCTTGGAAATTTCCGAGGGAAATCCGACGTATTTAAGGATTTTCAGTTTGTTTTAGCCGAGGCATTCGAAAATACCTCGGCTAAAACTGAACTGTCTCGGCAAAAACTGATAGTGGTCGAATCCGTCGGAAATCCCTCTTCATCTCAATCTCCGCCGACTGCATAATCTCTCTTCATCTCTTCTTTCCACACTTCTCTCTCTCCCCGGCCTTTCCTCAAACCCACAAATGTAAGTTTGTATAGTTATAAATTTTTAGATTAGGATGTCGTTAGATTAGGTTAATTACGATGATTTTTTTAAAAATTTGTGGAATTACATTAGGTTGTTAGATTGTTACTTAGATTAGGTTGTTAGAATAAGTTGTTAGATTACGTTCGTTTTTGTGGATTTGTGGTATTTTGTTTTTGGATTATGTGGAATATGTGTTCATATTTTAGATTAGTGTATGTTAAAATTTTTAGAATTATTAGATTTAATTAAATAAAGTTTATATCAAAATATTTTATAAAAAACGGTTTTTGTTATTATATTTTTTATTTTGTGAAAACCGTTATTAATACATATAATTTATAAAAAAAAATTTTACAAAATATATTTTTTTAAAATGATTTTTATAATTATAGTTTTTTAAAACGTTTTTATAAATTATATTTTTTTAAAACGTTTTTCATAAATATATTTTTTAAAAACGTTTTTTATATATTTATTTATTAAAATAGTTTTGCGAAATAGTTTTTTTAATAAACGATTTTTATTTCAGTATTTTTAGAAACAAAATTTTGGTTTTTTAGAAAAATATTTATGATTACTTAAATGTTTTTAAAATGATCGCGTTTTTATTTTTTGTATGTCTTACGGTGGATTCGATCAAGATCGTCAGAGGGGTAATGACGCATGTCCTAGCCAGAGTATTGTTCCGGACACAGAGAGTGTAGCTCAACCGAGGATCATGACCATCGAGGAGCTCGCTCAATAGCCGGGACGAGAACTACTCAAAGTTCTCGATCCGGAACTCCGGATTCCGATATCTACTTGGTAATAATTTTGTTTACTCTTAATTAATTATTTTTTAGGTTTGATATCCGTTTTTAATTTGTTTTTTCATAGGTTTGGAATCTCTGGGAATGGAATTAGCAAGTCGATTCCCAAGATGTTGCACATCATCCTCGACAAACCATACCCGAAATTTTCGGAGAATGGTTTAGTACGTTTGCGGTATGTAAATCTTTATTTATTTTTTGTAATATATTTTAAGATTGTTTTAACATCTATATTTCTATTTCTTTTTTGTAGCCAGAGTTTAATTGGCACCATACGATCACAAAGGCATTAGAGACGGAATTTTTTTCGAAGGCTAGGACGCAATTCTCGCGCCGCATGAACGAGTGGAAGAAAGCTTGGAAAAAGGGGAAAGATAAGACAAAAGGCTTGAACAAGGATGTGTATACGGAATACATCCCGTATTGGCAACAGCAGAAGACCATAACTCTATCGCAGACTAACTCCCAGAACCGGAAGAGTCGCCGAAGCGGGAAGGGAGAAGCTATCCACAACAACGGGGCAAAGAGCTTCAAGACAACCGAAATCGAAATGGTAAGTATTTTTGCGGTTTTTAGTTCTTTTTTTATAAGAAAACGATTATCTTTAACGGTTTTATTTATTTTGTAGACGGACGAATACGGAGAAGTTCTCGATCTTCTGCAAGTGATGGTGAGGACGCACACCAACAAGAAGACGAGCCGAATTGACGATGGAGCCGTCAGGGAGATGGTCGAAAAGATGACGAAGGCGCAAGACGAGATTCTCACCCAGAGATCGCAGGAGGGTTACACCGGATCCAACGAAATCACTTGGGCCGAGATGAACAACCTAGTCCCCGAGATAAGTAAAAAATATAGATTTTTATTTCAATTTAATAATTATTTGTTAATAGAAAATTATAATGTTTTTATATTGTTTTCGTATGAGGTACCCGTTAAAAAAGGTGGTCGGATGGGGTTGGGTAAGCTTGCGACCCAACGTGCATCTTCTTCGGTCGGTTTCTCGATGGATCCATAACTCATCCGTTAAAACGAAGAGCTCAAAGAAAAGGTCACGGTTTTGGAGGACGAGCTCTCGACTCAGAAAACGAAGAGCGACAAGATGGACGCGTGGTTCGCATCGAAGTTCGATGATTACCCGTCGTTTTGATTTCAATTTTTTTTTTTGTAATTTTTCAACTTTCAAAAACTTTTAAAAATTATGTTTTTTGTAGTTTAATTATATAATCAATTTTCTATTTACGTTTAAAATTATTTAATTTAATGAATAAATTATTCACTATTTTATTTAAAAAATATATTACAAATTAAATAAATTAATTTTATATTTTCTTTTAATTTTTTAATCTGTCGGAAATCCCTCGGAAAATTTCGAGGGATTTCCGACGGATTGAGGATCGATCCATCACAATTTTAGATCGATTGATCCTCAATCCGTCGGAAATCCCTCGCAAATTTCCGACGGAATGAGCATCGATCGATCTAAAACTGTGATCGATCGATCTTCAATCCGTCGGAAATACCTAGGAAATTTGCGAGGGATTTCCGACGGATTTTACCCTCGGAAATCCGTCGAAATTATCCCAGAAGGATTATGCCTCCGAAAAGCCGTCGGTAAATTGCTCCATCGGAAATCCATTGGAAATTTTCGACGGATTTCCGATGGATTTTTTTTCCGACGAAATATTGCCGACAGCCAAAATCCGTCGGAAATTCCTCGGAAATGACAATTTCCGACGGGATTCCGACGGATTTGGCCATCGGTTCTAGCTTGTACTACAGATTTCTTCGAACCTTTCGATGTGATCAATGGGCTGCTCCTCATCTAAGCCACGAAATTGATGCTGCTCCACCAAAGCAATGAGTTTTGAGCTGATCTTAAACTCTCCAGGAGGTGGTGGAGGGCAGATTGGTTGGAGTTTCGTGAAGAAGATGTCTATAGAATCGAATTCTCCAATTGTTCGGTTTTGAAGATCCATCTGTATATGCGTCTTTAGTGCTTTTTAAAATATTTATATCTCTTAATCAAGATAACCTTAGACTAAACTATAGTCCGAAACTCATAGGCAATTGTATTGGTCCCCGGCAACGGCGCCAAAAACTTGATACACAAAGTTTTAATCCCTGAAATATTTCTGCAAGTGCACAGCTAACGCAGTAGTGCTTAGGGGTCGAATCCACTAGAGACCAAAAAATCACACTACGAGTTTATGAGAATCGAGTTAAGTTAAGATGAAAAATATGAGATTTTGTTTTAGGGATGTGAATAGTGACAAAAATAACAAATAAATAACTTAAAGCAAGTAAATAAAGATGTAAAATCAGTATGGGAAGGTTCTAGGCATCGGATAATTCGTAGAGTATCATGGATCGATTTAATCGGATAAACTTCAAATAAAATCAAGAGGGTTTAGAAATCTTCTATATATCGAGATACAAATGCTAGATCTTCTCTTTGAAGCTCTTAGAATCCAAAATCAATGACGAACTTGTAAAAACTATGAAGAAATTGTTGCTGTGTTTATTTTAGGATGTCTCCCTGTTTTGTGAGGGTAAAAACAAGTATAAATAGACTAAAAGTTGACCTAGGGTTTCATTAAACCGAAAAAGGAAGTTTTGGGTCGCGGGGGTCTTTTTGACCGAGCTAAGGCCCAATTCATATCCGTCTTCAGTAAAATCGGTGAATCTTCCTGACCACAGCTCCAAATGACTTGAAACCAATTGCATATGAAAGATGACTCACAATGATATCTTTCCACCAAATTTCATCTGAATCCATCAACGGCAAGGCATCCAATGAATGTGAAACTTCTGATGTATATGTGCTGTCCAATTGGAGAAATCCGCCTTTCTTGGGCTATAGGTGCTTGGCTGATCTTTTGAACTTGGAAACATGTTTTGGACGTGGTAAACTCCTTTTTGGCTCCATTTTGCATCTTTTTGATGATTTGACATATATAGACTTTAAAACTACAAATACGAGAAAACTAACTCAAAAAGCACAAAACCGAATAAAAATGCTTAGGTAAAATACTAAAATCTTTATTAAAAACAGTAAAATATAGAGTGTATCATCGGAAACCCCCCCCCCCCCTGCCCCCTGAGGTTTTGTTCGCCTGAATATCACTGCCCATATGAGGTCGACCTCGACACCCAAATCGTTACATAGATAGAGGCGTATATGCGATATACTGGGAAATATATAACTTCTTATTTTGTGACCTTGGGAGACTCCAGAGTTGGTCAGGCATGGGTATTGTTGTCCATACAAGGTGTGTTTTGCAGGATGTGGGCTCTGCCCCCCCCCCCCCCCCCCTCCCCTCCCCGATACACTTATTCTCTTTCTGAAAGGTGTGGGGGTTGGCGCTGTCTAAAATTACGCCGAAATTTTTTCGTTATATCATGTGTGCCCAGACCATGGCCGAGGAAGGAGGATTCTCGTTTGGTATCCCCGATCTGATGCATTTATTTTTCTGTGAGGAGGTCGCAGGCAAGGGCATATTTGAACTTTACCCAACACATCCTCTCATAATCGTCTCCCAAGGGAAGATGCTCACCTTTGGTGTTCTCGTGAAAGATGTAGTATCAGAGTGGTCTGACCATTATGGGAGTTAGCCGATCTCTTAGTATTGCATGGGTGTCTTTCGTTTGACTGCAATTGATCATATTATTTTCTTCTTTTTCAGTCCCTCTTCACAAGGGTCCTATTTCCGCAGAGAAATCTCAGTTCTTCACTATTGCATCTACGGGGAGGTAAACATGGCAGACATTCTCCCGCTCCAGAATTCACATGATTAGGGATTAATCTCTCGAACTTGGAAGGGTTCTTATGTAGGAACAATGAATGATCTCACACGGTAGATGATGGGATTATATAACTGGTTGAATGACTCTCTTTATTTAATCTGAACAGATGAATAACAATGGATCGAGTGGATTCTATTTAATTGCTCGTACGACTCTCCTTGAACAGATTATTTCAAACACATACCTTGGAATAAGAAAAGTGTGTTGGAATCTCTTGCACCACGTCGTCTAGAGCACTCTAAGGAGTTTAGAGTTTTTGGCCTTCCTTTAAACATGCTTTCAAATGATAAATAAGGTTGCGTCCTTGTTTCCTTGTAAAACCGGTAAGAATGATGTTGGTTGAGTCTTCAACTACATGTAAGCGGTCTCATGCGTTCCTTTGATGGTTTCGGCTCCAGAATGTCTTCCAAGCTTAGTATAGTTAGTGTCTTGAGCTGTCTCCACGTTTTGAGTCTTCAAAGAGTTTGGATCGTAGTGTGGTCCGATTGATGTCTATAGGTAATCTTCTGAGCAGCTTCTCTTTGAGTTCTTTATGTTTTATGAGTGTGATTAGACTCTCGACTGATTTGTTGAACTCCTCATGCAAGCTCCTTGTTCATGATCTGGTCCTTGTGGCTTGTCTCATGGTCGGTATATTGATGGGATCCTCCTCGCCTTTGGATGGGCTAGCATCTATGTCCTCATCAGGTTCATGTATTGCCACCTCGCATTCCCCAACAATCTGACATGTTTTTGATGGGCCTCCTTGACAACATATCGGAATAGCAAGAGAAGAAAGGTATTGATTACTCGAAGCGTAGCGAGAGGTTTCAATAATTCAAGTGAAAGGAGAGGGGAGGGGTTGGGGATAATTGGAAGGTCATGAAGAAGTGGAAGAAAGGATGAGTTGAGAACAACTTTCGTTTGGGATTTGCTAGGCAGACTTACTGAATCCATGGAGATGAGACTTCGTAACCACTCGGAAAAAGAAAGAAGAGATTGGCCAAGAGAATTTTAGATGTAACCGAATACAAAATTTATCGGGCAGAAGCAAGACATATGGATCCATAATAGTTATACATGTCATATTTATGCGTGTTATCAATTTTAAAGTCTAAAGTATTATATTTATTACACACGGGACCTAATCTAATTATACATAATATTGTTGTAGCTAGACTTATAACTGTCAAAATTTGTAAATATTGATAATTGAAGAACTTTTGGCTTTTTGTTAAATAACATAATACACATGGCTTTTTGGCAGTAAACAAGAAGTAGATAATCAAACTAGAGTTAAACGGATCAAAGAGTGGATTTAGACAATGAAATGGAAGTAAAATGAGTTTAGAATTTCGTTCTCTGGAGCGTTTACATAAGAACAAAAACAAGATCAAATAAATTGTAAGTGTAGTGTTTGTTGTGTATGGAAAGATTTGTTAAGTAGAAGAAAAGTTGTTACTTCTCATTGCCCTTACCCTTGTTTTTATACTTCTTGTCTTTGTTTAACGTTGTCATTTACTCCGTTTGATTCATCATTTAGGGCATTTAATCTGGTCGATTCAGTTGTTACTCTTTGGCGTCTTTATCTATTAGTTTGTGATATGCTCAAATTAATACCCTAAACAGTACTAAAGCAGTTGCTGCAGTATATCAGGGGTCGAATACAAGAACTCAGAGAAATCGCACAATAGATTGTATAGTTATCAAATCAAGCTAAGCTATTCAGATTAAACAAAAAGCAGTAAGCAGTAAACGAGTTGTAATTCAATGGGAAAGAGATAGGTTCATGGATATTTCTCAGAAAATCAATGAATGCAAAATAAACTAACTATCAGGGTTCAGGTTACGCACGGTTCTCGAACTCAAATCACTAAAGTATAATTAACCAACTGTCGTTGCGAAGACTATCTAAATCTAAACTTCAGAATCCCAAATTTCTTTGCAAATTTCTAAGAATAAATCAGCCTTAATTCCAAGTTTGATATGTTCACAAATCAATTAAACCAAATCTCTTTGCGAATAATCAATTTGCTCACCCTAAGTTCTATCAGGTAATTAATCGCACTGTCGGGCCTAATCAATTATCCTAAGATATAAGTTCTAGGTGATCAATCCAGAATTAGCTTTGAGAACAACCTAAGGCGAAGAACTAATTCAGATTATGAACCCTAAATAACTAATCAACCTAGCATTCAAAGAAATCCCTTATGAGAATCCTTAAACCTAACAAGATATCTACTCAGACATGGAAATTAAATCAATAAACATGTTTGAATAAATACTCAATAGAAAACAAGAAAGAGTAACAAAAGGGTTCGAAATCTTCTCTCGGACAAAGGGAGTTTCAGACTTGTCTTCCTCACAAAGATCTCTCTCAAACCAAAGTAAAATAAAGCATAGCAAACAAAGTGGCTGTAAAATCCCTATAAATAACCTAAATCACGTTTTGGAACTTCTTGTAAATATTAAAGACTTCTGGACCAAGTTGCAATTCTTCAACTCTTCATTAAAGTCGCGGGTCGTGTCTGCTGTGATGAGTGTCGATCGATACCAAGGAGGTATCGATCGATGTTTGACGTGAAATCGGGTACTCAGCAACACGAACTTCAGCTTTGCTCCAAAATGCTCAAGAAAGCTCCAATATCCCCAATTATGCTCCAAACGTGCTAAGCCCTGTAAAAGACTCTAAAACACTACGAAATAGCAGAAAGACTCTATAAGACGGACTTAAATCATGGGCTAAAAGGGGTAAAAACCATGATATATCAACTTCCCCAGACTTAGCCTTTGCTTGCCCTCAACCAAAATAGAAAACTAAACCAGAGAAAGAGGTTTGAAAACGCAGAGACTCACCTGTTCAGGAACCATCGCAGAGATCCTTTTCCCAAGCACCCAAATGTCACCTAACAAGCTTTATATCTAACCACCATGTACTTCTCCATAGACATTCGCAGCTTTTCCAGACTCCACACATTATCTCGCAGCACTGTTCAAATAACACCTTCATCACCAGTTTCATCGCTGCAACCAATATTCAAGAACCTTCTAGATTCTTTACCATACAATATCATGACAAGGAACCACCCTTTTTCACACTTTTTGTATCACTTTCTCTCCCCCAGACTTATTCCTTATCATGTTCTTTCTTTTATTTTCAGCTTTGCATATACACATCAAGGTATGAGACGCGAGTATTGATGGTGTTAGCCACCGAATCCCCGGTTCTTCCCTCTCAATGTATCAAAGGATGTAGACGAATAATGGCATCATAGAAAAATCCTTGCCTCGCTTCTAATCCTTTGTGTTATCATTCCCTCTTAAGTAGAATAATGGGATCGCTGGAAATTTTTCTAACCCTCTACTCAGAAGAAAATCATTTAATCTTTTATGCTCTTATTTATCCACTTATAACAGGGAAGAGAGATACTATTACATTAAACATATGGGTTCCTTTGTCAGATATGAATGATGAATCAAGCTCTGTAAACACTAACCACATTGATGAAGTGCAGAAATTTGGTTCAGATTTCAGAAGAACTCTGCTAGAAACATGGATGTTTTCTAGTCAACTTGTTAGTCCTTGGATTTTTCATTAGTCGATCTAGAGCTGATCCTGCAACACTGGTCACTCAAAAACAAAATCAAAACAACAATTCAAGCACATGATCATCATCTCCAACAAGTTTTGGCTCAATAAAACGAATTTTTTTTAATTTTATGACTCTAAGAAAAACAAAAACAATGTCAGCAGACACCTCCCCCAGACTTGAGCAACACTGTCCCCAGTGTTATCTAGCCTAGAGTAGGTAAAATAAAACAAAAGAACAGAATAGAACGAAGAGAAACAAGAAGTTGCCGTGCTGGAACATGTGGTGTCGATCGACACACAGCTTGGTATCGATCGATACCAAGCTTAAATCGACATGATGAACATCTCATTCGCGATTGGTGTCGACCGATACCAATGGGGTATCGATCAACACTATGGCAATTTCGAGTTTTGCTCCTTGTTTATCCTGACATAAACACAAAACGAAAAATAAAAATAAAAAGAATCAAAAGCAGACTCACCAGTGGGTTGCCTCCTACCAAGCGCTCGTTTAAAGTCATTAGCTTGACTGTAACGTTCTTCAGGCAGGATAAGAATGTGAGCTTGCACCAAAAAAGGCTCCACAACTTGACATCACTCTCTTCAGAGTTTTGCTCAACATACTCTCCACAAACTCTTTTCCTTTCTCTTTCAGCTCAGAAGTAAGAAGAACTCTAGCCTTATAGAATGGTTTCGAGGCTCCTTTGCACTTAAATCGTCCCAGGCAGATATATCATCATCAAATAGAGGCTCCACAACTGATTTATCCAACAAAGCTTTGCATCTGGCGTCCTCCCATTCCTTCCTTGTCATAATGATATGAGCTCACGACCTAAGGTACAAGGCCGGGTGGTCTAGACAATTGGACTAAGGTCGCTCCTTGTCTAGGACGGGGTAGGATGGAAGCGTGGGTGGATTGAAGTTCACCACTCAAAGATGCGGAAGTCTTTGTGATAAGAACACGAATCAATGTCTATGTGAATGATATGCTCAATTTAATACCCTAAGATACTAAAGCAGTTGTTGTAGTAAGTGTAGGGGTCGAACCACAAAGACTCACAGAGATCACACAATAAATTATGAAGTGTCGAATTACGCTAAGCCAGATAGATGTAATTAAAAACAGTGCAGAAATTAAACGAGATGTAAATCAATTGGGAAATATAGGCTCAGGGTTTTTCTCAGAAAATCAGTGAATGCAGACTAACTAACTAACAGGATTCAGATTTAGCGCAGTTCTTGAACTCAAATCACTAAAATATAGCTAACCAACTCTCGTTGCGAAAACTATCTAAATCTAAATCCTAGGAATTCCAAATCTCTTTGCGAATCCTAAAGTCTAAATCAGCTTTAACAACAGGTTTGATATGTTCACAAATCAATTAAACCAAATCTCTTTGCGAATAATCAATTTGCTCACCTAGGTTCTATCAGGTAATTAATTGCACTCTCGTACCTAATCAATTATCCTAAGATTTATATTCTAGGTAGCTAATCTAGAACAAGCTATGAACACAACCTAAGCGAAGAACTATAATTCAGATGGTGAATCCTAAAAGATATTTAACCTAGCATTCAAAGAAAACCCTTATGAGAAAACCCTAAACCTAAGGTGGATCTACTCAGACATGGAGAATGAAACAATCAACATGTTTGAATAAATCATCAATAGAATAGAAAGAAGGGTTTAGAGATCTGATCTCGGACGAAGGGAGATTCAGACTTGTCTCTCTAAAACCAAAGTAAAATCAAACACAGAAAATAAAAGCATAGCCTAAACAATGGCTGTAAAATCCTATTTATAACCTAAATCACGATTTGGGGCCTTCTTGTAATTATCAAAGTCTTCTGGGTGCTTTTGCAATTCTCCAAGACTTCATAATTTATCGCGGCCCATGAAATCTCGATGAGTGTCGATCGATACCAGGGGGTATCGATCGATGCTCGGTGCTCAGATCGGGCTCTTAGTCATCAGACTTCAGTCTCGCTCCAGAATGCTCCAGAAAAGCTCCAATAATTCCAATTAAGCTCCAGACGTGCTATAACCTGTGAAAGACTCTAAAAGACTCCAAAACACAAGAAAAGACTCTATAAAAGGACTTATATCATGGCCTAAATAGGGTAAAAACCATGATATATCAACTCCCCCAGACTTAGCCTTTTGCTTGCCCTCAAGCAAATAGAAGACTAAACCAGAAAAAGAGGTTTGAAAACGTAGAGACTCACCTGTTCCTGAACCATCGAAAAGACCCTTTTCCCAAGTACCCAAATGTCACCTGATCAGCTTTCGATCTAACCACCATGTACTTCTCCGTAGACATTTGCAGCTTTTCCAGACTCCACACAAAATCCCACAGCATTATTCAAGTAAAGCCCTCATCGCCAGTTTCATCTCTGCAGCTAATTTTTAAGAACCTTCTAGACTCTTTACCAGACAATATCTTGACAAAGGAACCACCCTTTTCACACTTCTTTTGTATCAATTTCTCTCCTCCAGACTTATTTCTTATTATATCCTTATTATTTTTTTTATTTTCAGCTTAGCATATACATATCAAGGTAGGAGACGCGAGTATTGATGGTGTTTGCCACCAAATCCCCGGTTCTTCCCTCTCTATGTATCAAAGGATGTAGGCGAATAATGGCATCATAGGAAAATCCTAGCCTCGCTTCCAATCCTTTGTGTGATCATCCCCTCTTAAGTAGAATAATGGGATCGCTGGAAATTTTCCTAACCCTCTACTCAGAAGAAAATCATTTCAATCTTTTATGCTCTTAATCTATCAACTTATTTCAGGGGAGAGAGATACCATAATTCTAAACACACGGGTTCCTTTATCAGATATGAATGATGAATCAAGCTCTATGAACACTAACCACATTGATGAAGTGCAAAAATTTGGCTCAGGCTTCAGAAGAACTCTGCTGGAGACATGGATGTTTTCTAGTCAACTGGCCAGCCTTTGGATTTTTCATTAGTCGATCTAGAACTGATCCTGTAACACTGTGCACTCAAAAACAAAATCAAATCAATAGGTTCAAGCACAGGATCATCATCTCCAACAAATTTTGACTCAATAAAACAGTTTTGACTCGATAAAACGACTGACTCTAAGAAAAACGAAAAACAATGTCAGCAGACACCTCCCCCAGACTTGAACAACACTGTCCTCAGTGTTATCTAGCCTAGAGTCAGTGAAAGAAACAAAGAAAAAGGATAGAACGAAGAGAAACAAGAAATTACCATTCTGGAACACCGAGTGTCGATCGACACACAGCATGGTATCGATCGATACCACGCTTAGATCGACTTGGTGAACTTTCATCCGCGATTGGTGTCGATCGATACCATAGGGGTATCGATCGATGCTTAGGCGATTTCGAGTTGCTCCTTGTTCATCCTGACACAGACTCAAAACAAACGAAAATAAAAATAAAAACGAATCAAAAACAGACTCACCAGTGGGTTGCCTCCCACCAAGCGCTCGTTTAACGTCAATAGCTTGACTGTAACGCCCTTCAGGCTGGATAAGAGTGAGAGCTTGCACCAAAACAGGCTCTATCACTTGACATTACTAGCTTCAAAGTTCTGCTTAGCATGCTGTCCACAAACTCCTGCCCTTTCTCTTTCAGCTCAGAAGTAAGAAGGACTCTTGCCTTAGAGAATGGCTTCAAGGCTCCTTTGCATTTGACCTTGTACTCAATCGAATCTCCATTACACTTCTGAGGTATCAAAGTGACATGGGGATTCTCAACTTTGTTGCTCTTGGCCTTCTTCTTTGTTGCCTTAGTTTTCTTGGCAACTTCTTTGGGGGTGCTGGGCGGTTCACCTAGAACATCTGCGACAGTAGGCTCATCAGGAGGCTCTTCCAAAATATCAATCGCTAGCGACTCTCCTGTGACAACCTCGATGCTAGACACATGTGTGGGAGCACTCCTAGGGGGAATGACACCATAATAGACCCCTCTGTCAATGTAAGAGAAAGAGATTCTCTTATTAGGTGTGTCTATGATCGCGCCTGCAGTAGCCATGAACGGTCGTCCCAAAAGGATAGGCATACGAGATATTGCACCCATCTCTACAACCTGAAAATTAGTAGGAACTAGACAGTCTCCTACTTTGACCAGCAAACCATGGATAGTACCGTGTGGAAGCGAGGTGGAGTTGTTCGCGAATGTGATAGATGCCTCTGGTGATCGAATATCAGCTCCTAACCGCTCTGCAATTTCCCTTGAGATGACATTGACACTAGCCCCTGAGTCGACAAGAGACTCTTTGAACTCAACTCCAGAGATAGAGCATGAAACTACAAATTTCCCTGGATCCTCCCTTGGGGTCAACTGTCTCAGTGGAGGTGGACCTCTAGCCTTAATGAAGAGTGCCTTAATCTCTTCCTCAGTTTCTCTGCAATCCTTGAAGTGACTTAGCAGAGGACGGCACTCTAGGGCTTCTTCAAAGGTTGAATCAGGGGAAATCCTTTTTACCATATTCTCAAAGCCACGCAGCTGCTTTGGAGAGATGGGATCTCTGAGGTGTTTAGGTACAGGATTCTCCTTCTTGGGCTTGCGAGCTCTTTTCTCAGCTCGTTCCTTAGCTATCGCTGCCTGACACTTCGTTTCATAGTCTTCCCAAAATTGGGCGATACTGAACCGTGCTGCTGCTACTTGAGGCTCCTTGGTCGAAATATCATGTGTCTCCTCAGAAATTGCCTTGGTATCGACCGATACCAGTGGGGTATCGATCGATACACGGGTTTTGGAAGTGTCCCGTTTCAGAATTATAACCGGCATCGATCGACACCTGGGGGTATCGATCGATGCTCTGGCGATTTCAGAATCCTCTTCGTAATTCTCTGCACTTGAGGAGATCTCATTGACGTGTGCATGAACCGATTTTCCCTTGGAATTTGCTGCAGTCTGAGCTACTTGAGTTTCCAGCATCCTGTGACTCGTATTTAGTGCCTCGATCCTTCCACTCAAATCGGTGTACATGGTGTCCATCTTACCATTGAAGGTGGCTGTCATCTTCTCCTGCCCTTGAACCAGGTGTTCAAGCATAGCCTCAATCTTACTCTCAGGAGCTTTGGGTGGTGGAGATTGGTACCCTCCTTGCTGAGCATTGTTGGTGAAGTTTCGATTGGAGTTGTATCCGAATCGCTGACCCTGAAAACCAGAACCACCTATGTAGTTAACATCTTCCACCTCATTCTCAGTAGCAAAGTGGACGGCCTTTGTTGTCCTTCCCAGCAGAAGACTGTGCATAGAATCCAGCTGAGCTTTCACTTCAGCGATCTGTGACCCATCCATGTTACCAGCCAGCTTCTTGCGCTCGAAGTCTGCGCTCTTGGTGCTACTACTAGATGCAAAGTTCTCAATCAACACAATAGCATCCTCAGGATATCTGGTGTTGAAATTACCATTGCTCGAAGAGTCCAGACCCATCTGATATCTCCAATCTACTCCTCTGAAGAAGATACCCAACAGCTGCACATCAGAGTATCCATGATGTGGACAATCTCTCTGATACGATCTGAATCTTGTCCAAGCAGCCTTGAACGCCTCAGTAGGTCCTTGAGAAAAAGTGGATATCTTATTTCTCAGATCTTCAGATCGCCCGTCATCATAGAAGTTAATCAGGAAGGCTCTCTTGGTGTCCTCCCAATTAGTTAGCGATCCAGGAGATAGCTGCCTCAGCCAGTAAGTAGCTTCTCCACCCAGAGAGTAGGGGAAGAGCTTGCAGAAGAGATAGTCGTAGGACACTCCATTGCTCTTGATGCTAGTGACCAAGTCCTCGAATTTCTCTACATGGTCCATTGGATGTTCATGAGGAAGACCATGGAAGAGATGCTGTCCTACTAGAGTGTAGTAAGCAGGTTTCAGCTCGAAGTCATTCCTCTCATAAGCAGGAGGACGAATCGCTGACCGATTGGCGAAAAACTGCTCTGGCCTGTTGTACTCACCAATTGTCTGAGCTCGAACACCTGCAGCATTGCCAACGTTGCCGCGCCCAGCTGGCACAACAATCTCAATAACAGGAGCAGGGACAACGATGTTTCCAGCTTCATCAAGTCGTTGCCCTCTCTCATTACACACATGACCCTCTTGGTCTCTCAGAATTCCAGCTTCATCAGCTCTTAAAACCACTGGGTTGTTCATCCCTGATGTTTGCTTGGTCTTTCTGTTTGTGCGTTCCACAAGCGCTAGCTGTTCTAGTGATAGTCCAACTAGCTGAGTGCTCTTGTTGCTCCTGGTTTCACGAACAGGGATACACCTGCAAGGAAAACACTAGGCAAAGCACGTAAGTAACCAGAAAAATACGTTGAGTATCGATCGATACCAAGTGGTGTCAATCGATACCAAAAAAGAAGTCGCCGGAGTATCGACCGATACTAGTGAGTATCGATCGATACCGACGAACTTAGTCGAAATTCTAAACTAAAATCTAATGGCGAAATTGAGTCCCCGGCAACGGCGCCAAAATTGATATGCTCAATTTAATACCCTAAGATACTAAAGCAGTTGTTGTAGTAAGTGTAGGGGTCGAACCACAAAGACTCACAGAGATCACACAATAAATTATGAAGTGTCGAATTACGCTAAGCCAGATAGATGTAATTAAAAACAGTGCAGAAATTAAACGAGATGTAAATCAATTGGGAAATATAGGCTCAGGGTTTTTCTCAGAAAATCAGTGAATGCAGACTAACTAACTAACAGGATTCAGATTTAGCGCAGTTCTTGAACTCAAATCACTAAAATATAGCTAACCAACTCTCGTTGCGAAAACTATCTAAATCTAAATCCTAGGAATTCCAAATCTCTTTGCGAATCCTAAAGTCTAAATCAGCTTTAACAACAGGTTTGATATGTTCACAAATCAATTAAACCAAATCTCTTTGCGAATAATCAATTTGCTCACCTAGGTTCTATCAGGTAATTAATTGCACTCTCGTACCTAATCAATTATCCTAAGATTTATATTCTAGGTAGCTAATCTAGAACAAGCTATGAACACAACCTAAGCGAAGAACTATAATTCAGATGGTGAATCCTAAAAGATATTTAACCTAGCATTCAAAGAAAACCCTTATGAGAAAACCCTAAACCTAAGGTGGATCTACTCAGACATGGAGAATGAAACAATCAACATGTTTGAATAAATCATCAATAGAATAGAAAGAAGGGTTTAGAGATCTGATCTCGGACGAAGGGAGATTCAGACTTGTCTCTCTAAAACCAAAGTAAAATCAAACACAGAAAATAAAAGCATAGCCTAAACAATGGCTGTAAAATCCTATTTATAACCTAAATCACGATTTGGGGCCTTCTTGTAATTATCAAAGTCTTCTGGGTGCTTTTGCAATTCTCCAAGACTTCATAATTTATCGCGGCCCATGAAATCTCGATGAGTGTCGATCGATACCAGGGGGTATCGATCGATGCTCGGTGCTCAGATCGGGCTCTTAGTCATCAGACTTCAGTCTCGCTCCAGAATGCTCCAGAAAAGCTCCAATAATTCCAATTAAGCTCCAGACGTGCTATAACCTGTGAAAGACTCTAAAAGACTCCAAAACACAAGAAAAGACTCTATAAAAGGACTTATATCATGGCCTAAATAGGGTAAAAACCATGATATATCAGTGAATCACACACAAAGACAGAGATCTCACTTGTTTTCTAAGGGAATAACACACAATAGAAAAGACAAGCAAACAAAGCATAAAGCTTTACAAGAAAATTACTTTCTTTATTTTTCCAAAAATCTCTATATATTTACAATGAATTGAGAAGTGAATTTATATAGGCTCAAATTACAAATGATCAAATAAATTAACATAAATACAAAAATAAATCAAATTAATTACAAAAATCATAAAAAATATATTATTGACATAATTTTAGCTATCCCCATTAATGGTGATTGGTTCTTTGTATCTAGACAACTTCTTGATATATCCATGGTTTGATTGTCTTCGAAAACCTCTTTGAGCTTTTGGGCTTGATTCTTTCATAATTTGGCATCGTTTTATTTGAATTGTTTGTTGACGGGCCAATGATGTGAACTGTGTTTTCAATATTGCATCACATAATATGAGGCATAGGGTAAGGTATATTGGGTATATACACTCTCTCCTTGACAATTTCAGGCTCTTTCTCGACCTGTGTCTCAGCATCGATCGATACTGGAGGGGTATCGATCGACATACGAGATTTTGGATCCACTCGTGCATGTGTTTGGATAGGTATTGATCGACATTGGCTGGTATCGATCGATACCTATGCGATTTCAGAATCCCAGTCGTCATCTTCAATAGCATCGTCGAAAATTCTGGCATCAATCCCTTTTCTACCACTGCAGTGGCTTCTTTAGCAATTCCTAAGGTGATTGCATTGACGTGTGCTCTTGGAATCTCAGTTTTCCCTGGAAGAAAGCCTTCTTGCCTCTTCACAGCTGTTCCAGTTTGAGCAACCTGAGTTTCCAGCTTTCTCTGAGAAAGATTGACAACTTCAATTTTCCCATTCAGATGGTCAATCTTCCCATTCAGATCAGTGTACAGATGGTCACTCTTCCCATTGAAATCCACTTGCAGTTTTTGTTGTCCCTGAAAAATCTGCTCAAGCATGGATTCCATCTTATTCTCTGTGGATTTTGGAGAGATGGGCTGGTACGAAGAGTTCCCGTAATTGCGAGTGTTGTTGTTGAAGTTACGGTTGTTGTTGTACCCAAATTGTTGACCCTGAAATCCAGAACCACCAACATAGTTAACATCCTTCACTTCGGCTCCACCGATATTATCGACTACATCAGCAAAGTGTACAGCCTTCTTCGACTTCCCAATCAGAATATCTAACTTCGCTTGAACTTCAGCAATCTGTGATCCATTATTGGTGCTATTACTAGACGCCAAGTTCTCAATCAACACAACCGCATCATCTGGATACATGGTGTTGAAGTTCCCATTACTCGCAGTATCCAAAGCCATCTGGTACCTCCAATCGATCCCTCTGTAGAAAATACCCAACAACTGAACCTAATTAAACCCATGGTGCGGATAATCTCTCTGATATGATTTGAAACGAATCCAAGCAACCTTGAGTGCCTCTGTTGGACCTTGAGAAAACTGAGAAATTTTGTTCCTGAGCTCTTCGGATCTCGCATCATCATAGAAATTGCACAGGAATGCATTCTTCGTCTCATCCCATGTAGTTAGCGAACTAGGAGCCAACTGCTTCAGCCAATAAGCAGCATCCCCACTAAGAGAGTATGGGAAAAGTTTGCAGAAAAGAAACTCATTGGGCACTCCATTCTACTTCATACCAGTGACCAAATCTTCGAACCTCTCGATATGATCCATGGGATGTTCATGAGATAGGCCATGGAAAGGATTCTGACTCACAAGAGCGTAGTACGCATGCTTCAGCTCAAAGCCATTCCTCTGAAAAGTAGGGATGCGAATCGCAGATCGATTGGCATAGAACTGATCAGGTCTGTTGTGCTCACCAAGTGTTCTACCTCGATCAACTCCAGCATTCCCAACGTTTGCTTGCGCAGCTGGCGCGATAATCTGACCAACAACAGCAGGAGGGGCAATGATGTTTCCAGCCTCATTAAGTCGCTGCCCTCTCTCATTGCACACTTGACCCTCTTGGTCTCTCAAGACTCCAGCTTCATCAGCTCTTAAAACCACTGGGTTGTTCATCCCTGATGTTTGCTTTGTCTTTCTGTTTGCGAGTTCTAAACGTGCTAGCTTCTCTAACGATAGATTGACTAGCGGAGTGCTCTTGTTTCTTCTGGTTTCACAATTAGGCATGCACCTAAAAACAAACCACTAGACAAGGCACGTAAGTAACCAAAGACACGATGAGTATCGATCGACACTGATGGTATCGATCCATATCAACAAAGAAATCACCTACTAGGTAGTATCGATCGATACCGACGAACTTAGTCGAAACTCGACAGCTAAAATCTAAAGGCGAAAATGAGACCCCGGCAACGGCGCCAAATTTGATATGCTCAAATTAATACCCTAAACAGTACTAAAACAGTTGCTGCAGTATATCAGGGGTCGAACACAAGAACTCAGAGAAATCACACAATAGATTGTATAGTTATCAAATCAAGCTAAGCTATTCAGATTAAACAAAAGTCATTAAGCAGTAAACGAGTTGTAATTCAATGGGAAAGAGATAGGTTCAGGGATATTTCTCACGAAATCAATGAATGCAAAATAAACTAACTAATCAGGGTAAAGGTTATGCACGGTTCTCGAACTCAAATCACTAAAGTATAATTAACCAACTGTCGTTGCGAAGACTATCTAAATCTAAATTTCAGAATCCCAAATTTCTTTGCAAATTTCTAAGAATAAATCAGCCTTAATTCCAAGTTTGATATGTTCACAAATCAATTAAAACAAATCTCATTGCGAATAATCAATTTGCTCACCCTAAGTTCTATCAGGTAATTAATCGCACTGTCGTGCCTAATCAATTATCCTAAGATCTAAGTTCTAGGTGATCAATCCACAATTAGCTTTGAGAACAACCTAAGGCGAAGAACTAATTCAGATTATGAACCCTAAATAACTAATCAACCTAGCATTCAAAGAAATTCCTTATGAGAATCCCTAAACCTAACAAGAGATCTACTCAGACATGGAAATTGAATCAATAAACATGTTTGAATAAATACTCAATAGAAAACAAGAAAGAGTACCAAAACGGTTCGAAATCTTCTCTCGGACGAAGGGAGTTTCAGACTTGTCTTCCTCACAAAGCTCTCTCTCAAACCAAAGTAAAATAAAGCATAGCTAACAAAGTGGCTGTAAAATCCCTATAAATAAGCTAAATCACGTTTTGGGGCTTCTTGTAAATATTAAAGACTTCTGGACCAAGTTGCAATTCTTCAACTCTTCATTAAAGTCGCGGGTCGTGTCTACTGTGATGAGTGTCGATCGATACCAAGGAGGTATCGATCGATGCTTGACGTGAAATCGGGTAGTCAGCAACACGAACTTCAGCTTTGCTCCAAAATGCTCCAGAAAGCTCCAATATCCCCAATTATGCTCCAAACGTGTTAAGACCTGTAAAAGATTCTAAAACACTACGAAATAGCAGAAAGACTCTATAAAACGGACTTAAATCATGGCCTAAAAGGGGTAAAAACCATGATATATCAACTCCCCTAGACTTAGCCTTTGCTTGCCCTCAAGCAAAACAGAAAACTAAACCAGAGAAAGAGGTTTGAAAACGCAGAGACTCACCTGTTCAGGAACCATCGCAGAGATCCTTTTCCCAAGCACCCAAATGTCACCTAACAAGCTTTATATCTAACCACCATGTACTTCTCCATAGACATTCGCAGCTTTTCCAGACTCCACACATTATCTCGCAGCACTGTTCAAATAACACCTTCATCACCAGTTTCATCGCTGCAACCAATATTCAAGAACCTTCTAGATTCTTTACCATACAATATCATGACAAGGAACCACCCTTTTTCACACTTTTTGTATCACTTTCTCTCCACCAGACTTATTCCTTATCATGTTCTTTCTTTTATTTTCAGCTTTGCATATACACATCAAAGTATGAGACGCGAGTATTGATGGTGTTAGCCACCAAATCCCCGGTTCTTCCCTCTCAATGTCTCAAAGGATGTAGGCGAATAATGGCATCATAGAAAAATCCTAGCCTCGCTTCTAATCCTTTGTGTGATCATTCCCTCTTAAGTAGAATAATGAGATCGCTGGAAATTGTCCTAACACTATACTCAGAAGAAAATCATTTCATATTTTATGCTCTTATTTATCAACTTATAACAGGGGAGAGAGATACTATTACTTTAAACATATGGGTTCCTTTGTCAGATATGAATGATGAATCAAGCTCTGTAAACACTAACCACATTGATGAAGTGCAGAAATTTGGTTCAGATTTCAGAAGAACTCTGCTAGAAACATGGATGTTTTCTAGTCAACTTGTTAGTCCTTGGATTTTTCATTAGTCGATCTAGAGCTGATCCTGCAACACTGGTCACTCAAAAACAAAATCAAAACAACAATTCAAGCACATGATCATCATCTCCAACAAGTTTTGACTCAATAAAACAAACTTTTTTTTTATTTTATGACTCTAAGAAAAACAAAAACAATGTCAGCAGACACTTCCCCCAGACTTGAACAACACTGTCCCCAGTGTTATCTAGCCTAGAGTAGGTAAAATAAAACAATAGAACATAATAGAACGAAGAGAAACAAGAAGTTACCGTACTGTAACATCTGGTGTCGATCTACACACAGCTTGGTATCGATCGATACCAAGCTTAAATCGACATGATGAACATCTCATTCGCGATTGGTGTCGACCGATACCAATGGGGTATCGATCGACACTATGGCAATTTTGAGTTTTGCTCCTTGTTTATCCTAACACAAACACAAAACGAAAAATAAAAAGAAAAAGAATCAAAAGCAGACTCACCAGTCGGTTGCCTCCCACCAAGAGCTCGTTTAAAGTCATTAGCTTGATTGTAACGTTCTTCAGGCAGGATAAAAATGCGAGCTTGCACCAAAATAGGCTCCACAACTTGACATCACTATCTTCAGAGTTTTGCTCAACATACTCTCCACAAACTCTTTTCCTTTCTCTTTCAGCTCAAAAGTAAGAAGAACTATATCCTTATATAATGGTTTTGAGGCTCCTTTGCACTTCACCTTGTACTCAATCGAGTTTCCATCATAGTTCTGAGAGATTAGAGTTACCTGGGTAGCACTCTCGACCTTTTTTCTCTTCACCTTCTTCTTTGTTTCCTTAGCCTTCTTGAAAACTTTCTTGGGGATGCTGGGCGGTTCAACCGAATCGTCTATGACAGTTGGCTCTTCAGGAGGCTCTTACAAAAGATCAGACGCTAACGACCTTTCCGTAACAACCTCGATGCTAGAGACACGTCCGGGAGCTCCTCTAGGAGGAATGGCTTCGTAGAACACCTCCTTGTCAATATATGAAAATGAATTTCTCTTGCCTGGCGTATCCATAATCGCACCAACTGTAGCCATGAACGGTCTTCCAAGAATTAACTGCGTACGAGATATTGCACTCATCTCCACAACCTGAAAATCAGTAGGAACCATGCAATCTCCTATTGTGATCCTCAAATCAGGTATTGTACTTTGCGGAAGTGAGGTGGAACAGTTTGCGAATGTGATAGACGTCTTGGGAGGTCGAATATCAGCTCCCAATCTCTCTGCAATTTCCCTTGACATGACATTGACGCAGTCCCCTGAGTCAACGAGAGACTCTTTGAATTCAACTCCAGAGATAGAGCATGGAACAGAGAATATCCATGGGTCTTCCCTCTTAGTCAACTGTCTCAGTGGTAGTTACTTGCTTCTTGCCTTGATGAAGAGTGCCTTAATCTCTTCCTCAGTTTCTCTGCAATCCCGGAAGTGACTCAGCAGAGGACGGTGCTCATGAGCTTCTTCAAAAGTCAGCGAGTGGGAGATCCTTCGAACCATCTTCTCAAAGCCACGCAGCTGATTTGGAGTGATGGGGTCTCTGAGGTGTTGAGGAATAGTATTCAGCTTCTTGGGCTTGCGAACTCTTTCTTCAATCAACTGAGGCGTTTTCATAGTTTCTGGCTCGATCTGCGAGTAGTATCGACCGACACCAGGTAGGGTATAGATCGATACTCTCTTTCTTAAATCGTCCAAGGCAGATATATCATCATCAAATAGAGGCTCCACAACCAATTTATCCAACAAAGCTTTGCATATGGCGTCCTCCCATTCCTTCCTTGTCATAATATGAGGCATAGGATAAGGTATATTGGGTATATACACCCTTTCCTTGACAATTTCAGGCTCTTTCTCGACCTGTGTCTCAGCATCGATCGATATTGGAGGGGTATCGATCGACATACGAGATTTTGGATCCACTCGTGCAGGTGTTTGGATAGGTATCGATCGACATTGGCTAGTATCGATCGATACCTGTGCGATTTCAGAATCCCAGTCGTCATCTTCAATAGCATCGTCGAAAATTCTGGCATCAATCCATTTTCTACCACTGCAGTGGCTTCTTTAACAATTCCTAAGGTGATTGCATTGACGTGTGCTCTTGGAATCTCAGTTTTCCCTGGAAGAAAGCCTTCTTGCCTCTTTGAGCAACCTGAGTTTCCAGCTTTCTCTAAGAAAGATTGACAGCTTCAATTTTCCCATTCAGATGGTCAATCTTCCCATTCAGATCAGTGTACAGATGGTCAATCTTCCCATTGAAATCCACTTGCAGTTTTTGCTGTCCCTGAAGAATCTGCTCAAGCATGGATTCCATCTTATTCTCTGGGGATTTTGGAGAGATGGGTTGGTACTAAGAGTTCCCGTAATTGCGAGTGTTGTTGTTGAAGTTACGGTTGTTGTTGTACCCAAATTGCTGACCCTGAAATCCAGAAACCACCAACATAGTTAACATCCTCCACTTCAGCTCCACCGATATTATCGACTCCATCAGAAATGTGTACAGCTTTCTACGACTTCCCAATCAGAATATCTAGCTTCGCTTGAACTTGAGCAATCTGCGATCCATCAACTCCTCCAGCTTGCTTCTTCCACTCGAAATCAGCATTCTTGGTGCTATTACTAGACGCCAAGTTCTCAATCAGTGACCAAATCTTCGAACCTCTCGATATGATCCATGAGATGTTCATGTGATAGGCCATGGAAAGGATTCTTACTCACAAGAGCGTAGTACGCATGTTTCAGCTCAAAGTTATTCCTCTGAAAAGTAGGGATGCGAATCGCAGATCGATTGGCATAGAACTGATCAGGTCTGCTGTGCTCACCAAGTGTTCTACCTCGATCAACTCCAGCATTCCCAACGTTGGCTTGCGCAGCTGGCGCGACAATCTGACCAACAACAGCAGGAGGGGCAATGACGTTTCCAACCTCATCAAGTCGCTGCCCTCTCTCATTGCACACTTGACCCTCTTGGTCTCTCAAGACTCCAGCTTCATCAGCTCTTAAAATCACTGGGTTGTTCATCCCTGATGTTTACTTTGTCTTTCTGTTTGCGCGTTCTAAACGTGCTAGCTTCTCTAATGATAGATTGACTAGCGGAGTGCTATTGTTTCTTCTGGTTTCACAATTAGGCATGCACCTGAAAACAAACCACTAGACAAGGCACGTAAGTAACCAAAGACACGATGAGTATCGATCGACACTGATGGTATCGATCGATATCAACAAAGAAATTGCCTACTAGGTAGTATCGATCGATACCGACGAACTTAGTCAAAACTCGACAGCTAAAATCTAAAGGGGAAATTGAGACCCCGGCAACGGCGCCAAATTTGATATGCTCAAATTTATACCCTAAACAGTACTGAAGCAGTTGCTGCAGTATATCAGGGGTCGAACACAAGAACTCAGAGAAAACGCACAATAGATTGTATAGTTATCAAATCAAGCTAAGCTATTCAGATTAAACAAAAAGCAGTACGCATTAAACGAGTTGTAATTCGATGGGAAAGAGATAGGTTCAGGGATATTTCTCACGAAATCAATGAATGCAAAATAAACTAACTAATCTGGGTTCAGGTTATGCATGGTTCTCGAACTCAAATCACTAAATTATAATTAACCAACTGTCGTTGCGAAGACTATCTAAATCTAAATTTCAGAATCCCAAATTTCTTTGCAAATTCCTAAGAATTAATCAGCCTTAATTCCAAGTTTGATATGTTCACAAATCAATTAAACTAAATCTGTTTGCGAATAATCATTTTGCTCACCCTGAGTTCTATCAGGTAATTAATTGCACTGTCATGCCTAATCAATTATCCTAAGATTTAAGTTCTAGGTGATCAATCCAGAATTAGCTATGAGAACAACCTAAGGCGAAGAACTAATTCAGATTATGAACCCTAAATAACTAATCAACCTAGCATTCAAAGAAATCCCTTATGAGAATCCCTAAACCTAACAAGAGATCTACTCAGACATGGAAATTGAATCAATAAAAATGTTTGAATAAATACTCAATAGAAAACAAGAAAGAGTAGCAAAAGGGTTCGAAATCTTCTCCCGGTAGAAGGGAGTTTCAGACTTGTCTTCCTCACAAAGCTCTCTCTCAAACCAAAGAAAAATAAAGTATAGCCAACAAAGTGGCTGTAAAATCCCTATAAATAACTTAAATCACGTTTTGGGGCTTCTTGTAAATATTAAAGACTTCTGGACCAAGTTACAATTCTTCAACTCTTCATTAAAGTCGCGGGTCGTGTCTGCTGTGATGAGTGTCGATCGATACCAAGGAGGTATCGATTGATGCTTGACATGAAATCGGGTACTAAGCAACACGAACTTCAGCTTTGCTCCAAAATGCTCCAGAAAGCTCCAATATCCCCAATTATGCTCCAAACGTGCTAAGACCTGTAAAAGACTCTAAAACACTACGAAATAGCAGAAAACTCTATAAAACGGACTTATATCATGCCTATAAGGGGTAAAAACCATGATATATCAGTTGGAACGAGTCTTTGATCCACTTTGGGATTAGTCTTTAGTAGGGCATTTATATCATCATATTTTGCATCATTCTTGATATGATCTTGGAAAGCATCAAAGAGGAACAGCGTGAAAAAGAACTTCATCAAACATGCCACACAAACCGCATAGGAGTCAACAAGAACATATGTGCCTTTCTTGGAGCATACGGAATCAACGACGAAGATTCAAAGCATGAGACCAATTGGAAAACATTTTCAGCTCACCCAGAGAACACTACGAAGTGGAATCAGTCCATTTGGAGCTCAAACGAAGGAGTTATTGAATTTACAAATCGGGTGATTCCCAACTTACCCGATTTGGACATACCAGCCTTAATTAGAGTTTTCCAGGAACACAAGGATGAGTTAAGCTACGAATCAAATTGTTCTACAATCTTGATCCATCAGAGGCTCACGGCGAAGTGGAATCAAGTCAAGACCAGTTTTCATTTGGAAGATATGCAATTTCTAAGTCAACGAATCCTCGACTTGTTTCATTTGGAGGCTTCAACTTCTCAACGGGTTAAAGAGGATCAACTTACGCACCCCATCCTCACCTCACTATCTTCGAATTCTTTTTGAGGTTTGGCCGTTTGTGTAAATTGTGTTGTACTCTTTTTCCTGTATATGGTTTTGTCCCAATGGGTTTTCTGTATAGAGGTTTTAACGAGGCAACCGACTTACACCGTCTAACGGTCTGACTTCTCGAGAATTCTGCGGAGGGAATTTTATGAGGGATTTATTCCCTAGGGACTATCCCGGGGGGATTTTCCGTGGGAATTCTCGGTGGGAATTTCTAAGTTCATTCAAACTTGTTTTAATTATTGCTGTAATTTTCGAGGTGGTCTTCTCTCGTTTTCGAGATTGACCATTGACTCTCTCTTTGATTTTTTTCTCTTTATATTTCCCTTGTAAGGCACCCACGAAATTAATCAATCTTTTATTAAATATTTTCGGAGTTTTTAACTCTTGTTCTTCGATTTCTTTGATGGTTAGTTAATGAAATTCTTTTCGGTTTATCGAAGTGTAATTCCGCAACACCTCGATGCAACCTTCGATCCATTGTTTGTTCGATTCTTCTCGTAATAAGGGGCATAGAGATTTTCGGGATTCATCTCCCACGGTCTATCATCTTTGTTCCCGAATCCTTCAAGCATCGCAGCCACCGCCTCGTTTCAAATCGTTCATTATCGATTGGGCCTAAGGATTTTCGAGTTCATCACTCACGCCTTAGCATCTTTCTTTGTGGATTCTTTGAAGTCAATGATTATCCAACCTCCACCATACCTAGAGAAAGCCGGTCCTTAGTCGAATCGTGTCAAGTGGTATCAGAGCCACTTGCTCAAATTTCGGTGAGATCTATCCTTTATCTTTTCATCTTCTTCGATTTCTGTTTTTGATTTTTTGTTGTTTTTATTTTCGTTTTGATTTTTAATAAATTAAAACTTGTCAAAAAAAAATTATATCTATATAGATCTGTGTCTTATACTAATTGTCATAATTTTAAAAATTCAAAAAAAAAAAAGAAATTCGTTTTTGAGTTTTCGAAAAATTCCAGATTTTAGTGGTTTTTGTGTGCTTTGAACTATTGCATACATTTACTTTGTTTGTTTGTTGTTTTGTGCGAGGAACAATATGTCCGAGGAGAGTGAGACCGCTTCATCACGGTCAAGGAGAGAACGAGACGCCGCGATGAACCAAAAGGTCGATGGTGTGAATCAAAAAGTCGATGGCATCACACAACTACTCCACGAGATGAGAAACAGTATGGCCGCACTTGAGTTCCGGACACCGGGAAGGCAAGCGAGACATCAAAAGGAAGAAGCAGCATATGATTGCTGTGGACATGATGGTAAATTATCTTATGACAATCAAAGGAGTCCTAGAGGTGTGAGGAAAGGCAGAGAAGAACTAATCTACAAATTTGGATTGCTCAAAAGGAGAGACAAGGCGACGACCGATCAATCCTTTAATCGGATCAAGCGATCAAAATCTTCCGGAACCGGCAGAAGCAAAAACGATCAATCGATCGCTTCCCCGACCGATCGATCCTCTCGTCCACAATCCAAAAACTACTTGCAACGCTTGAGCGATGAGCAAAAGCATAGAATTTCCACTGAGGGAAAACATATTCATCGACCAAGTGACCATTCCCGACGTGCTGGTCGAGCCCCTCAGTCCTTATTCGATCCAAACGAAAATCAAGGTGCATTACTAGATGTTGTAGCCAAGTTCGAAGAAAAATTTGCAAAAGTTAAAGACAGGCCATTCAAGAGTCATGAAGTGATTAAACCAACATTTCTAGAGCCGAATCCAGAAGTAACTAAGATAAGTGTTGATCCATCTCAAATAAATTCTGAAAATTTTGATTCTAGTATCATACACTTGTCTTTGCCAAAGGGAATTGATGCAGGTTCAAAGGAGAAGCTTGAGGAGTTGCGGGCCAAGGAATATCTCATCACGGTTAAGGAGTTTGATTCCACACCTATTTATGACGACTATGACGAGGAAGAAGAGCTTGAAACCTCGCCAATCTTTGACGAGTATGAGGAACATGCGGTTGATGGAGAGCTACTTTTAGTTAGGCATGTTCTTCTTTCTCAAGAGCAAAGGAAGAAAGAAAGCACTGACTTTGAGGACGCAACTTCAGAAAACAAAAGGACCGATCAATCCTTAGTTCCCGAGCACCAAAATTACTTGCAACAAATGAGGGAACGTTTAAAATTTCGAATCTCTACTGAGGTAGATGATTTTCATCAACCAAGTGAACCTTGTGGAGATTCTGGTCGAGGTAGAAATCAATTAGGACATATGGATTTTATACTTCCTTCACAAATCCCCTCCGATGGCCTTATCGTCGAAATGAAGCCTGTCGAGCCAATAGAGCATTTAAATGACCGATTCTATTCCACTGAAGGTAAGTTCACTCAACCAATTACATATTTTGAAACTTATGGTCGTGGTGTTTTGTTGTTAGGACATACAGGTTCTATCTTGTTTCACAAATCACTTCTCGGATCCAAAGGAGACCAATTCGGACAAGGAGAAAGAACGGGAGCTGAGGGACTACTGAAACTTGTGAACAATGACCATTCTGACTTTGAAGACTCTAGGAAACCTGAGCAACTTCAGATCCCAGCACAGATCGTGTGCAAGACCTACAAGAAATGCTTGCAAGGAACAACCGTTGAGACAATTCCTTGTGGCATCCGAAAAGGTAAGGAAATTGTTGTGCCTAATAAAATGATTCAAAGGTATGTATTTCTTTTTGTCTCTGAATATAAATTGCTGGAATATGAAGACATCCAACAACTTTATTTGTCAAGTATTGATTTTAAAGATGTGATTCATTATTTTGTGAAATTCGAGCATAAAAAGATCTTTAGGCATGGAGGATTTCTTTTTGATAAAACGTGTGAACCAAAAATAAATGTTGTGCTTATGGATCTTGATAGACTCTCTAGGAGAACACAATGCATTTCATATCATGAATTTAGAGAAGTTTCATACGACTTGAGATCATTCATTAAGATGTTTGACGTGATCTACATTCTAATCTATAATCAAATCTTTGATGATCTAAATAATAAACTGTTTGCTGAAATAGAGAAGTATGCCTTTTGCGTGTTTGATCTTGTGTTTCAAGTTATTGTGGTGAAAGTACAGGGTATACATGACGAAGAGCTGAATTTTCATGCCCCCAAAACGTGGCTTTACCATGAGTGGCTTAAGAAAATTGTTGTTCTTGAACCAATGGAGCGTTTGCAAAACAAACAACATCACGTGTAAGCAAACATTAAGGTGAATCCTTATGACATCAAAAAAGGTAAGGAAATTATTGTTGCCGACACAATAATTCAAAGGTATGATTTACTCTCTACTCTCAATGATAATTTGCTATATGTATTTCAGTATTGTGAGGGATTTTTCTTTGGGAAGTTCTTTAAGCGAAAAGGTTTTCTATTTGATGAGAACAAATCGTGTGAGCGTAATTATGCTTTGAAAAATTCTGTGTTGATTGATAAAATATCTAAAAATGCTAGTGCTTCACAGCTCGTTGAATCTTTCTTTAGGAAAATTGTTTACTTTGATAGTACTCTGAATTTTAATAAAAACTTAGATGATCATGCTGAGCCTCTGAAATTTATTTTGGATGATCTAAGTAAGGAATTGTGTGCTAGTCGTAATGAGTATGTCTTTTGCACCTATAATCTTTTGTTTCGAGTCTTTGAAAGTGCACATGATATACAAGAGGAGAGCAATGTGAACGTCGAGCATGGATATCTGTTTTGGATTCGTATGAAGGAAAAAACGTTTTTCAGCCCAAGAGGAGTCCAAACCAACGCTAAGAAGAGATTATCAACCCCGAGTCATAGAACATATCAATGCCTACAAGATTTGTTTGCAAGGTGAGCATATTCTGATTTACTTCAATGGTTCTAACTTAGCTTTGTTCTTGACAGATTTGAGGACAGATCCTTTTCAACTGGAGGAGGATGATATGATCCTGGAAAGCATCAAGGAGGAACAGCGTGAACCAGAACTTCATCAAACATGCCACACAAACCGCATAGGAGTCAACAAGGATATATGTGCCTTTCTTGGAGCATACAGAATCAACCACGAAGATTCAAAGCATGAGACCACTTGGAAAACATTCTCAGCTCACCCAGAGCACACTACGAAGTGGAATATGTCCATTTGGAGCTCAAACGAAGGAGTTATTGAATTTACAAATCGGGTGATTCCCAGGTTACCCGATTTGGACATACCAGCCTTAATTAGAGGTTTTCAGGAACACCAGGACGAGTTAAGCTACGAATCAAATTGTTCTACAATCTTGATCCATCAGATGCTCACGGTGAAGTGGAATCAAGTCAAGACCAATTTTCATTTGGAAGATATGCAATTTCTAAGTCAACGAATCCTTGACTTGTTTCATTTGGAGGCTTCAACTTCTCAACGGGTTAAGGAGGATCAACTTACGCACCCCATCCTCACCTCACTATCTTCGAATTCTTCTTGAGGTTTGGCCGTTTGTGTAAGTTGTGTTGTACTCTTTTTCCTGTATACGGTTTTGTCCCAATGGGTTTTCCGTATAGAGGTTTTAACGAGGCAACCGACTTACACCGTCTAAAGGTCTGACTTCTCGAGAATTCCGCGGGGGGAATTTTCTGTGGGAATTCTCGGTGGGAATTTCTAAGGCCATTAAACTTGTTTTAATTATTGCTGTAATTTTCGAGGTGGTCTTCTCTCATTTTTGAGATTGACCATTGACTCTCTCTTTGATTTGTTTCTCTTTATATTTCCCTTGTAAGGCAGCCACGAAATTAATCAATTTTTTATCAAATATTTTCTGAGTTTTTAACTCTTGTTCTTCGATTTCTTTGATGGTTAGTCAATGAAATTCTTTTTGGTTTATCGAAGTGTAATTCCGCAACACCTCGACGCAACCTTCGATCCGTTGTTTGTTCGATAATTCTCGTAATAAGGGGCATAGAGATTTTCGGGATTCATCTCCCAAGCTCTATCATACTTGTTCCCGAATCCCTCAAGCATCGCAGCCACCGCCTCGTTTCAAATCGTTCATTATCGATTGGGCCTAAGGATTTTCGAGTTCATCAATCACGCCTTAGCATCTTTCTTTTTGGATTCTTTGAAGTCAAGGATTATCCAACCTCCACCGTACCTAGAGCAATCCGGTCCTTAGTCGAATCGTGTCAATTCTAGCATCCATTTCACTTAGATTTTGGGTCATTTGCGTATAGTTCATGATATCTATTTAGCATTTTAATCATCTTAGGAGTTTAGTGTGTCCACATTAGGTCCTAGAGAGTACTTGCATGTTTTGGATAGTGTTTTAGGTGCTTCGGAGGAGATTCGAGACCCGCGGAGTGGAGACGGTTGGAAAGAAGTCAAGGAATGAACCCCCCGAGAGGCTATAACGATGTCACAAACCGGAAAAGCTCATCGGTATTGAAGGCGGAAGGGTCATACCGATGTCACATATCGGTATGACTTATCGGTATGGAGTCCGGAGGAAAGAAGCCCTAGTACCGATGTGCAACACCGAGGAGTGACGTCAGTATCGCAGCTTTAGGGGATTATACCGAGGTCACAACTCGGTGCAACACCTCGGTACAACTTTTCTGATCCAACGTAGCAGCAATACCGACGTCACAACTCGGTACAACAAGTCGGTGCGGCTCCCGGGGGAAATCCGAGGGAAAATCCCTTAGTACCGATATGTGGTACCGAGGAGTGACATCGATATTCACCAAATGAGCACAAGGAATTTCACCTCAGTACGGACGTCACGAATCGGTATCCCTCATCGGTACACAAACCCATGTCCAATACCGAGGTATTGCACTGATGAGTGACATCGGTATGGACCCTCAGAACACTTTTACCCATTTCAACCGGGTCGGTACCCGGTTTATCCCGGGTCGATCTGGTTCGTCGCGGGTCGACCCGGTTCGTCAATATTCACTATTTAAGCCCAAAAACCTAATTTTTATGGGCTAAGTCTTTTCTTAAGCAAAAAACCCCTCTCTAAGAGTGATTTGTAAAAGATTGATCCTTCTTGATTTATGCAATTTGAGTATTGTTTTCTTGATTCAATCTATCTATCTCCTATTTTCTAATCATCCCATCATCTTGATCATGGGTTTTAACAATTCTTTTATTTGATTTGTTGGAACCATGGTGATTATTGAGTAGTCCTCAGAGTTTGAGGATGTGTTAGAGTTAGGATGATTCCAAGATTGATTTATGATGCTTAGGGTTAGATTATCCTATTTCTCTTCTTGATTAGTGGTCTTAATGCTAGATTAGGCTTGAGAAAGCCAATCTAGACCAAGGGGCATTTCACACCCACAAGGTGTTCGATGAAATGCCTTGATAAGCTAATCAAGATATATGCATTCCTAGCCTATGAGAGTAGTTGTCTGGGGTGTATGTTTGATTGATCTTGCTTGTTTGCATTTAATGCTTGCTAGTTAGTGATTCACAAATCAGAGTTTGATCTTGAATTAGTAATTAACATGGTGATTAATGTCTTGAGAGAGAAATAATCATTGCCTATGAATAGTTTGTTTGTTCATTGAGCATCATGAATTGGTCTTGGATCATCTAAACTCGATTACCACATCCTTAGATTCGCTTATATCTCTTGCATTACACTTGTTTAGTTTGCTATTTCTCTTCCTTTATTTAAGTTGCTAGGTTCATTATCTTAACAACAACATTTCCATATTTGCTTAACTCAATTAGTGCTTTGAATTCTTGGTGTTTGGAACTTAACCCACTGGATTCGATACCTCATATACTACTTGTATATTGTGTAATTGATCTAAAAGACTTGCAAAAGTCGATTATCAATTTAGCGCCGTTGCCGATTGTGTTTTGATTTCAACATTGAGATTTAGGTTCTTTTTGAGATTAAGTTTTATTCTCCTTTTGGTTACTAATGTCTTTCACTTTCCATTGCTATCTCTCAATCCTATAGGTGCATGCATACGCGATCTCGAGACAACAACAATCTAGGTGAACCAAGGGACGACATACATCGCTCATACCACGGGGTTAGAACAAGGGAAGCATGTGTGAGACAACAAGATGTTGAGAACAACATTGATCACTTTGAAAATGTTCCGCTTGGGGACATTCATGACAATGTGGACAACCTTCCACATCATCGACAAGGTGGTAATGGAAATCACCCCGCACAAGGTGGTAATGGAAACCACCACGCTCAAGGCGGCCAAGCTCCCCATGTCCCACATCCACCCGCCCGACAATTGAGAGCCCCTAATCATCCCCGAGGGGCTCAAAATGTGGTAGGCGCGGGTGATGCCGCCAATGCTCATCAAAACCGTCAAGGGATCGAAGCCCCACCGGTTGCGAACAAAAACTTCGGGGTGAAGCCGGGATTGATCAACATGGTTCAAAATACCAAATTTCATGGCTTATCTATGGAGGATCCATTGGATCATATCGATCAATTTGATAAGATATGTGGGTTAACCAAGATGAACGGTGTTTCGGAAGACGGTTTCAAGCTAAGAATTTTCCCATTCTCCCTTGGAGATAAAGCTCATCAATGGGAAAAGAGTCTTCCTCAAGGTTCAATCAAGTCTTGGGACAATTGCAAGCGAGCTTTCCTTGCAAAGTTCTTTTCTCCTTCAAGGACCGCCAAATTGAGGAACGAAATCTCGGGTTTCACACACCGTGGAAACCAATCCTTCAAAGAAGCTTGGGAACGGTTTAAAAGCTTCACCTCTCAATGTCCGCATCATGGCTTCTCCAACGCCTCTCTTTTGAGTACCCCCTATCGTGGTGCTTTACCCAAGATAAGGATGCTCTTGGACACGGCTTCTAATGGGAATTTCTTAGCCAAAGATGTGGACGAAGCAATGGAGCTAGTGGAGAATTTAGCTCAAAGCGACGGAACATATGGGGATGATTATGACCGGGCTACGAGAACAACTAGTGATTTTGATGAACAAAAGCGGTTCAAAGAGATTAAGATTCTCACCGAGAAGATGGACAAGCAAGCTTTGTTGATTGAAAAACTTCTTAACGTTTCTCAAAAGCCGGTGCACTTTGTTGGCGACTTCGAGGAAACACACGGTTACCAAGAGGACGAGGGTGACGTGGGTACCCAAGAAGAGATGAATTATGTGGGTAATCAAGGATACCAAAGAGGCGATTTTAACAACAACTACCGCAATCACCCAAACTTCTCATACCGGAACCCAAATATGGAAAATCCACAAGATCCAGTGTACCACCAACAACAACAAAGCAACCAAGCTCCACAACAAAAGCAATTCCCCCAACAAAAACAAGGTCAAGCTCCAAACAACCAAGGCTATATTCGAAAGAACACTTTCCAAGGAAACCAAGGCGGGTTCCATGCCAAAGCACTTTTTAATGCACCACACAGGTTTCAACAAGGATTAGTTCCTCAAGGTCAAGCAACTACGTCTAAACCGCAAGAGCTTGACTTGAACACCATGTTTCAACAACTCCTCAAGGGACAATCGGAGATCAATACGCGGGTCGATTGTTCTTACAACGATCTAAACTCCAAGCTCAAGACGTTGAACTCCAAGATCAAGCAACTCGAGAGCAAAGGAGCCGCTTCCTCTTCACGACCACAAAACCTAGTACAGGGTAAGTTTGAGGCCAACCCCAAAGAGTATGTGAATGCTATCACACTACAGAGTGGCACGGTCTTACCCACTCGAGAAGCACCTTCCAATCTCAACGAGGACATTGAGAACCAAAATTGGGGGGGGGGGGGGGGGGTGGAACTTGAGATTCAAGATGAAGTGATAGTTGAAGACACAGTTTTGGAAGGCAAAGACAAGGGTAAACGGGTTAAAGAGATCAAGACCAAGGTTGTTGCTCAAGAGAAGCCGAAGAAGAGAGAAACTATATATGTCCCACCACCACCTTATGTGCCTAAGTTACCATTTCCCGGCCGCTTCAAGAAGCAATTGATGGAGAAGTATAGGGCGGTGTTTGATAGACAAATGGAAAAGGTCGAGCTTACCATGCCTTTGGTTGATGCATTTTTTCTTGTGCCTCAATATGCAAAATTCCTAAAGGATGCTGTTAAAGGAAGAGCTAAGGAAATGGAGTCCATGGTGGTATTGACACATGAGTGTAGTGCCATTATCCAAAAGAAAGTAGTGCCCAAGAAACTTGGAGATCCGGGTAGTTTCACACTCCCGTGCGCTTTGGGACCTCTTGCTTTCGACAATTGCCTTTGCGATCTAGGAGCTAGCGTGAGTCTAATGCCACTATCCGTTGCTAAAAGATTGGGATTCACGAGGTACAAAGCTTGTAGGATCTCCTTAATCCTTGCGGATAGAAGCGTCAGAGTACCCATTGGGATACTTGAATATTTGCTAATCGCGGTTGAAGACTTCATTGTCCCAACGGACTTTGTCGTCTTGGAAATGGATGAGGAACCCAAGGACCCCTTGATTCTCGGTAGACCCTTCTTGGTAACCGCGGGTGCAATCATCGACGTAAGGAAAGGGAAGATCGATCTTCACTTGGGAAATGACGAGGTACTTGAAAGAAGATGAATTGTCCTCCCTTTTGAACGAATTGAGGAAGTATAGGAAAGTCAATGTTTATTCCTTGGATGACATCAAAGTCATCTCCTCTACTCTTTGCACACATATGATACATCTAGAAGATGAATCAATGACTTATATCGAACATCAAAGGAGGTTAAATCCAAATTTGAAAGAAGTCGTTAAGAAAGAGATTCTAAAACTTCTAGATGCCGGGATTATCTATCTTATCTACGATAGTAGGTGGGTTTCCCCGGTCCATGTGGTGCCTAAAAAGGGAGGGATAACGGTTGTGAAGAACGAAAAAGATGAATTAGTGCCCACTAGAACCATAACCGGGCATAGGATGTGCATTGATTATCAAAAACTTAACTCCGCCACTAAGAAAGATCACTTCCCTCTCCCATTTATTGACCAAATGCTTGAAAGGCTTGCAAACCATCCATACTATTGACGGGTATTTGGGATTCTTCCAAGTCCCGATACATCCCAATGATCAAGAAAAGAAAACATTCACATGCCCCTATGGTACCTTCGCCTATCAAAGAATGACGTTCGGGTTATGTAATGCACCGGCAACCTTTCAACGGTGTATGATGTCTATATTTTGGGATTTGATCGAAGAAATGGTTGAGGTCTTTATGGACGATTTTTCCGTATATGGCTCTTTGTTTGGTGTTTGTCTTTCTAATCTTTGCAAGGTACTCTCCCGGTGCGAAGAAGCAAACCTCGTGTTGAATTGGGAGAAATGTCACTTCATGGTTCGAGACGGGATTGTGCTCGGGCCCAAGATTTCGGAGAAGGGAATCGAGGTAGACAAGGCTAAGATGTCATTGTTAGTTTGGAACCACCAAGAACGATCAAGGACATCTGAAGCTTTTTGGGGCATTCCGGGTTCTACCGAAGGTTCATCAAAGAGTTTTCGAAGTTTGCAAGACCGCTCACGAGACTCCGTTGCAAAGAGGTGGAGTTTAACTTCAATGAAGAGTGTCTTGAGGCGTTCTTAGAAATCAAGAAGGCTCTAGTTAGTGCACCAATTGTTCAAGCTACGGATTGGGAGCTACCGTTTGAGATCATGTGTGACACTAGCGACTTTGCGGTTGGAGCAGTCCTCGGCCAAAAGAAAGACAAGAAGGTTAATGTCATCTACTACGCAAGTAGGACGTTGGATGATACCCAAGCACGGTATGCGACCACGGAGAAGGATTTGTTGGCGGTAGTGTTTGCCATGGAGAAGTTTCGGTCATATGTGGTTGGATCTAAGGTTGTGGTATACACGGATCACGCAGCTTTGAGGTACATACATGCAAAGAAGGATACCAAGCCGAGGCTTCTCCGATGGATTTTGCTTTTGCAAGAGTTTGACATGGAAATCGTGGACAATAAAGGCATTGAAAATGGGGTAGCGGACCACTTGTCTAGGTTGAGAATCGAAGACCTTGTCCCGATCGATGATAAACTTCCCGAGGAGCAATTGATGTTGGTTAGCGTTTTGAGGAAAGGTATCAAGGCGGTGAGAGTTCTTGAAGGAGCTAAAAGTTTGGCTGATGAGAAATTACCATGGTATGCGGACTATGTCAACTACTTAACTTGCGGGAAAGAACCGCCTAATTTGGATGGGTATCAAAGGAAGAAGTTCTTTAGAGACATCACTCGTTTCTATTGGGATGAAACTTACTTGTATACTCTTTGCAAGGAAAAACTCTATAGGAGATGTATCCCCGAGGAAGAAAGTGAAGACATTGTGATGCATTGTCACGGTTCGTCATATGGAGGTCACTTTGCTTCGTTCAAGACGGTTGCTAAGGTCCTACAAGCGGGTTTTTGGTGGCCAGCTATGTTCAAAGACGCTCAAGAGTTTGTGTCTAGATGTGATGCTTGTCAAAGGATAGGGAACATTGGTAAACAGAACGAGATGCGTCAAAATCCTAACCTCGAGGTTGAAATATTTTGTTGCGAACGGTCAAAGACTAAAGCCGTACCATGCTAATGAAATCATTAAGGAGGGAGTCTCACTTCCCCTCGATGATGTTTCTCACTCTTGAATACGGTAATCAACGTCAAACTTAGAGACGTAAAACAAATTGCTCTTGGGAGACACCCCAAGCTTATCCTTGTATATACCTTTATTTTCTCTTTTTCTATCTTTGCTAGAACTTTTTTATGTTTTTGTTAAGTGTGCATAGGGGTTCCAAGGTCCATGCTCAATACCGACGTGTTGTACCGATGTCACTTAGCAATACCAACGTCAAATACCGACGTGTGACATTGGTATACACTTGCCGAAGGAATAAAGGACCAATACTGACGTCACAAATCGGTACAACATGTCGGTATGGAAACAGAAGGAAAATCTCCTTTGCACCGATTTGTTGCACCGAGGAGTGACATCGGTGCAGCCATACCGATGTTCAATACCGATCACAGACATTGGTATTGACCGTACCAAGGGACCAATACCGACGTCACAAATCGGTACAATATGTCGGTATGGAAACATAAGGAAAATCTCTTAGCACCGATTTGTTGTACCGAAGAGTGACATCGGTATTCAACGAGAAATTATTAAAATCCGTTAATATCGATGTGCAATACCGACGCGTGACAACGGTATTGACCAGATTTTTCAAATTTTGTTGACCGACCCGGTTCCCGCTCAGGTAAGATCCAACCCAGGTAAATCTCTTTTTCCCTTCTTCTTCCACGCGGAAACCCTTATTCTCTATCAACCCATTTTCGAGATTCCAAGCCCCTCTACATCACATCTTCCTCTTTTCTCAACCAAATTTTGCGATTCCATGCCCAACAGTCTCAATTTTCACTGCTCTTTTTGGATTTATCATCATTCCAAGCATTTAATCCCAATCCCCCAAAGTATTCATCAATTAAAATTTTGAAAAACCATAGTTTTGTTCTTGACTGCATATTGCTTGAATATGGTTGAATATTGCTTTTCACTTGTACAAAAACCTTAGGGATGGTTTCTCTATGCTGGAACTTGATGATTCATGTTCCTATTGTTGATAGTTTGATGAAAATTTGAGAAATTGGGATTTTGAGATGAATGAGAATTAGGGATTGTGCATTTGAAAAATTTGTTTGCTAAGTGTGAAATATTGCCTTGGTCATTGCTCTTAGTTCATCGTTTTGAGAACCTTTGTTGATTTTGAGAAACCATTGAACCTATGCTCACAAGTTGTCTCGAGGATATTTGTAGGTACAATGACCGACAAAGGCGCTCCATCGACACGAGCACGTACTAAGGTTTCAATGGTTGGCAAAGGGAAAGGTGTTACCAAGGCTACCGCCGCGGAAAATGGGAAAGGAATTGCCAAGGGTACCAAGGCAAAGGCCAAAACCGCGGGTATGGGATCCAAAACCAACAAAACGACCAAGGGATCAACCCCTCTACCAAGCAGTTTAGAGCTTGTTCGCCCCGGTAAGTGCAAATGCAAGAGAGTTAAGGAAGTCGAAGAAGAGGTCGAGAGCTCAGACGACGGAAGCTCAAGCCCGGAAGTGCAATGGGCAAAGCCAAACGAGCAAGATTACTTCGACAAGTTTTGCCAAATGAAGTTCGAATAAGGCAAATTCGTTGACGCGGAGATGATGGATAAGATGGGAATAAGTGATGAGGTATGGATGCTTTTTGAGAATATGAGGCTAAGGAAGTTCATGAGCATGAAGTATGAAGCTTTCAAGGCGCTCTCTAACATGTTCTTAGCCACCCTTCGAGCTAAATTCGACGAAACGGGTGATGCAAATTACGGGTTTGGAGTCTTGAAATTCAGACTTATGGACGTCACCTACTCAGTCACTTTCCATGAGCTTTGCAAGATATTCGGGTTCAAGGAAGAAGGGAACTACGGCGGGCAATACTTCGATTATCCGTGGCACGAGCTTCAAAATCTTTGGGCAACTATTGCATCCGGAGAATTTGAGACCGGAACCTCTAAGAATGCGAGCATACGGCACCCGGCTCTTCGCTACGCGCACAAGGCATTGGTCCACATGTTCTATCACAAGGTGGAGATTGACACGGTTACGACGGAGGAGATGGAGTTGTTGGGGCTCAGTTTAAAGCCCATTCTCCCCACTCTCCGCAATAGTAAAGAGTTCGAGGGGCCGGAGAGACTTCCTTGTCTCGCGACGCTCTTGGTGAGACACTTGTTTGCCTACTGAAATTTTTCTTGGAAGACAAAGGCGAAAAAGGCCGCCATTTGCATCGGATGGATTATCACGCCTATTCTCTTGGCAAAGGGCATCAAGGTCTCGGTTAGCGCCAATGAGTGGAAGTCTTTGGATGCGGCCTATCTTGTGAAGACTAGGTTCTAAAAGGGATTGATCGACGGCAAGTTAGCTTACAACCTCCAACTCACCGAGACATCTCTTGTACAAGTCCTTTTGCCTAATCCCGTACTCACCAACTTCCATGATCCCAGGAACATCATGTTTATTCCTACCCAACAGTAGCTCTACAACCGCTCCGCCGACCTGCCAATGCAAGCGTTCTGCAAGAGAGCACAAAGGAGAAGCATCACCGACGAGTCTCTTGATCTCGAAGAGGAGGCGCCAAATGGGTCATAACCTGAAACCGTCTACGGTAGTGAGCGCTACCATTTTGACCCTGTTGATGGGGCTATTCCAAATGCGGCTACAAGACACGCTCATCACCAAACTCGCCTCCTACAATGCATGTGCAGGCAAAACAACAACATGAAGAAGATGGTTAAGACGATCAAGTCTTTGAAGAAGACGGTTAAAACCATGGGTCGAACAATCAATGAGCTCAAGGGAGGAGGTTGCGGAGCGAGTTCCTCAAGGACCGGAGAAGGAGGGGATGTTGTCATGGGCACTAACCTCGCGCCACAAGGTGGAGATATGGCATTGGTCGAGAGTACTAGCCGACCCACGGCCCGAGCGGAGAAGGCAACAAAGAGGAGAGCGATGCGGTCTCCGTCTCCCATCTCCCGTCTCAAGCAATCCATCATACTCTATGGGGTCTTCATCCCCGTCTCAAAGTTTCTAGGTACGTTTCCAAAACTCTTGTATATATCTTTCTTTTTCTTTTGAGTCTTGCATTGTCTAGTTTTTGGTCATTTCCTTAAATTTATTTCACACCGAGCCGGTGTGATTTAAGTTTAGGGGAAGGATCGGCATCTAATCTTGTTTATTTTGATCTTATTTTCAATTTTGTTTTTTCGAGTCTCATGCATCTCATGCATTCATCTAAGGCATAGAAAAAAACAAAAAAAATCAAAAAATTTGAAAACACAAAAAGAAGTCATTTAGTTTGCATTTCATGAATAGGATCGAGTCGAGTAGCATATAGGTCGCATTGCACGTGCATAGGGAACAATGATGATTTTTCCTCATTAGGGTAGCACCTAAAGAAATTGATTCGTTCGTAGTTGTTTGGTGCATTTAGGCGAGTTTGAAAGTAAAGACGAACCATTTTTTTTATCTCATGCTTCATAATACTTGCCTTGGTTGAAACAAGCTTGAATTGCATCCAACTCCATCTAAGTGATAACCTTAAATTTGACTCGCAAATATCGTGTTTATGCATTCTTGAATGGATTCGTGGTTCACTATATACATATTTGGATAATCTTTCCCTTTTTTCACCACTCTTGTTTATCCAAGTAGCCATATCCCATCATTGGAATGGTTTCCCCTACCTTGACATTAACCTCCTTTCTAGCCATTGTTATTCGTGTGTGATTTGTGTGGCCTTCCTTTGAGCAAACTTGGCAAAACGCGTTAGGTTTAGAGCGACAAAGGGGAATTCTCATGTAGACTTAGCTCCATCATCACGAAGCTAATCTAGGACTAAGCTAGGTTTTCTTGGGGGAATTCTCATGGAGAATTCTCATGGAGAATAAGTTTTCTTGTGTAGATTGAGGTTTGGATTTTGATGCATGATGAGATAGGAATGACTAACTTCTTTGGAGTAGACGCGCTTGGTGCATTCTAGAACTACAAATATGGGCGATGAATGTATTTTCTTTTCATGTTTCTTGAGGATTTGAGCTCCCGCTCTCATATATGATTTCCCTCTTCTTATCTTTGTTTGCTTGAGGGCAAGCAAAAAACTAAGTTTGGGGGAGTTGATATCATCATATTTTGCATCATTTTATCATCCATTTCACTTAGATTTCGGGTCATTTGCGTATAGTTCATGATATCTCTTTAGCATTTTAATCATCTTAGGAGTTTAGTGTGTCCACATTAGGTCCGAGAGAATCCTTACATGTTTTGAATCATGTTTTAGGTACTTCGGAGGAGATTCGAGACCCACGGAGTGGAGACGGTTGGAAAGAAGTCATGCAATGAACCCCCAAGAGGCTATACCGATGTCACAAATCGGAATAGCTCATCGGTATTGAAGGCGGAAGGGTCATACCGATGTCACATATCGGTATGACGGATCGGTTTGGAGTCCGGAGGAAAGCAGCCTCAGTACCGACGTGTAACACCGAAGAGTAACGTCGGCATCGCAGCTTAGGGGATTGTACCGAGGTCACAACTCGGTGCAACACCTCGGTACCACTTCTCTGATTCAACGTAGCAGCAATACCGACGTCACAAGTCGGTGCAGCTCCCGGGAGAAATCTGAGGGAAAATCCCTTAGTACCGACATGTGGTACCGAGGAGTGACATCGGTATTCACCAAAGGAGCACAAGGCATTTCACCTCAGTACCGACGTCACGAATCGGTATCCCTCATCAGTACACAAACCCAGGTCCAATACCGAGGTGTTGTACCGATGGGTGACATCGGTATTGACCCTCAGAACACTTTTACCCATTTCAACTGGGTCGGTACCCGGTTTGTCCCGGGTCGACCAGGTTCATCACTATTCACTATTTAAGCCCAAAAACCTAATTTTTATGGGCTACGTCTTTTCTTAAGCAAAAAAACCCTCTCTAAGAGTGATTTATAAAAGATTGATCCTTCTTGATTTATGCAATTTGAGTATTATTTTCTTGATTCAATCTATCTATCTCCTATTTTCTAATCATCCAATCATCTTGATCATGGGTTTTAACTCTTCTTTTATTGGATTTGTTGGAACCATGGTGATTAGTGAGTAGTCCTTAGAGTTTGAGGATGGGTTAGAGTTAGGATGATTCCAAGATTGATTTATGATGCTTAGGGTTATATTATCCTATTTCTCTTCTTGATTAGTGGTCTTAATGCTAGATTAGGCTTGAGAAAGCCAATCTAGATCATGGGGCATTTCACACCCACAAGGTGTTCGATGAAATGTATTGATAAGCTAATCAAGAGATATGCATTCCTAGCCTATGAGAGTAGTTGTTTGGATGTATGTTTGATTGATCTTGATTGTTTGCACTTAATACTTGCTACTTAGTGATTCACAAATGAGATTTTGATCTTGAATTAGTAATTAACATGGTGATTAATGTCTTGAGATAGAATTAACCACACTTAATAATCATTTCCTATGAATAGTTTGTTTGTTCATTGAACATCATGAATTAGTCTTGGATCATCTAAACTCGATCACCACATCCTTAGATTCGCTTATATCTCTTGCATTACACTTGTTTAGTTTGCTATTTCTCTTCCTCTATTTAAGTTGCTAGGTTCATTAGCTAAACAACAACCTTTCCATATATGCTTAACTCAATTAGTGCTTTGAATTCTTGGTGTTTGGAACATAACCCATTGGATTCAATACCTCTTATACTACTTGTATATTGAGTAATTGATCTCAAAGACTTGCAAAAGTTGATTTTCAGGCATTTATTTTCCTTTGTCTGTAATTCATTATGGTGTGTCTTTGGCTTAGTGCTTCACTTCACCATTATCTTTCACTTATTCTGTTTTTTTACTTATTGCTCAATGGGTCTGTATACTAGGCCGAGATTTTCACGTCCATAGTTAGCCCCCTAGTTCCTTAATGTGGATTTTAAATCTGTTTTAAGAAATTTTACTATGTGATTGCCTTCAGTAAAAAAGAGTAACGGCCTGTCGATTTACTTTCTTTCTCGCTGCTCATCTTCTTAATTGTTCATCTTTTGCGACCTCTAAGTTTGTCTGTTTTTACCGATGACTTTTTAAAATCTTGATATATCATGGTTTTTACCTCGTTTAAGCCATGATATAAGTCTGTTTTATAGAGTATTTCTACTATTTTGTAGTGTTTTAGAGTCTTTTACAGGTTTTACCACGTTGGGAGCATAATTGGAGATATTGGAGCTTTCTAGAGCATTTTGGAGCAAAGCAGAAGCTCGTGTAGCTGAGTACACGATTTGAAGCCTCAGAATCGATCGATACTGACTAGTATCGGTCGATACTCACTGCAGCAAGACACGAGTCGCGACTTTTATGAAGAGTTGAAGAATTGCATAATTGCCCATAAGATTTTATTATTTACAATTTAGCCCGAAACGTGTTTAGTAGTATTTATTTAGGTTTTACAGCCACTTTGGTGGCTAGGCTTTCATTACGCTTGATTTTACTTTGGTTTTTGGAGCGACAACTCTGAACTCCTGTTTTTTATTGATTTCTTTGATGATCTATTCAATCATGTTGTTTTCATTCTCCATGTCTGAGTAGATCCACTTTAGGTTTAGGGTTCTCATATGGGTTTTCTCTGAATGCTAGGTTGATTAGTTGATTAGGATTCACCATCTGAATTAGTTCTTCACCATATGTTGTTCTCAAAGCTAATTCTAGGTTGACGAATCTGGAACTTAGATCTTAGGATAATTGATAGGGCACAAGAGTGCGATTAATTACCTGATAGAACTTAGGGTGAGAAAAATAACTATTCGCAAAGAGATTTGGTTTAGTTGGTTTGTGAACAAATCAAACTTGAACTAAAAGCGGGTTTAGACTTTAGGATTCGCAAAGAGATTTGGAATTCTAGGATTTAGACTTATATAGTTTTCGCAACGTGAGTTGGTTAGCTATACTTTAGTGATTTCAGTTTAAGAACCACGCTAAATCTGAATCATGTTAGTTAGCTTATCTGCATTCATTGAATTTCTGAGAATTATCATGAACCTATCTTTCTCCCAATCGAATTACAACTTGTTTAATTTACGTATTTGCTTTGAATTACATCTTTTGGTTTAGCTTAATTCGAATCTATCAGATCTATTTTGTGATTTCTTGAGTTCTTGTGTTCGACCCCTACATATACTACAACAACTGCTTTAGTACTTATAGGGTATTAATTTGAGCATATCAAATTTGGTGCTGTTGCCGGGGACTCAATTTCGCCATTAGATTTTAGCTAAGAATTTCGTCTAAATCGTTGAGTATCGATCGACACCCTAGTGGTATCGGTCGATACCCGTCGTGAATTTTGGTTACTTACGTTCTTGACTTTTATGTTTCAGGTGCATGCCTCTTCGTGAAACCAGAAGGAACAAGAACACTCCGCTAGTTGACCTGTCAAATGAGCAGCTAACACAGTTGAAACGCACAAACAGAATAGCAAAGAAGCCAGCAGAGATGAACAATAATCGAGTGGTTTTGGTTCAAGATGGAGCTGGTGCTTACAGAGACCGAGAGGGTCAATTGTGCAATGAGAGAGGGCAACGATTGGATGGAGAGGGGAACATCATTCCACCTCCTGATGTTGTCTAGGAGGTTGTTGCTGCGAATGCTGGGAATGTTGTGGTTGATCGTGGGAGGACGATTAGTGAGTACTACAGGCCTGATCAGTTCTATGCCAATCGATCAGCGATTCGCCCTCCTGCTTTTCAGATGAATGACTTGGAGCGTAAACCTGCATACTTCACTCTTGTGGGTCAGCACCCTTTTCATGGTCTTTCCAATGAACACCCCCATGGATCACGTTGAGAGGTTTGAGGACTTGGTTACAAGCATCAAGTGCCATGGAGTATCCTATGATTACCTGTTTTGTAAGCTCTTCCCATACTCTCTTGGTGGGGTTGCAACTTATTGGCTGAAGCAGTTCCCAGCTGGATCACTGACTACTTGGGAGAAGACTAAGAATTCCTTCATGAACAACTTCTATGATGATGCACGATCCGAGGAGCTCAGGAATAAGATTTCCCTGTTTTCTCAGGGACCGACTGAGGCATTTAAGGCTGCTTGGCTCAGATTCATGTCATATCAGAGGGATTGTCCACATCATGGGTTCACTAATGTTCAGCTGCTGGGTCTTTTCTTCAGAGGGATTGATTGGAAGTACCAGATGGCTTTGGATGCTGCGACCAATGGAAATTTCAACACCATATATCATGAGGACGCTTATGTGCTGATTGAGAACTTAGCATCTAGCAATAATACCAAGAATGCAGATATGGAGCGCAAGAAACAAGTTGGTAGCGTGGAAGGTTCGCATATTGCTGAGGTCCAAGCCAAGTTAGATTCTATGCACAATCTATTGATGGGCAAGACGATGAACGCAATCCACTTTGCTGTTGAAGTTGAAGTGAAGGATGTTAACTATATTGGTGGAGCTGGTTTTGGGTCGAATCAGTTTAACCAGAAACCTTCCCAGAAAAGTGGTTACACCAGGAACTATGGGAATTCATCCTATCAGCATGTACCTGCTAAAACCACAGAGAGCAAGATCGAGTCTATGTTTGAAACGTTTGTTCAAGGACAGCAGCAGATAGCCGTGGATTTCAATGGTAAGATAGATGCTCTGTACAAAGATCTGAGTGGAAGGATCGATGCTCTTGGTATTCATCAGAGGATGCTGGAAACTTCAGTAGCTCAGACTGCAGCAGCTGTCAAGGAAAAAGTGGTTCAGTCACATAATGAATATGTCAATGCAATCACCTTAAGAAGTGAAGGAAATTTCGAAAACCCTGTAGAAGATGACGATGATGATTCAGAAATAGCCAGGGTATCGATCGATACACTTCTTGTGTCGATCGATACCCACTCTGAGGAAACAGCGCATGAGCCTTGTGTCGATTAACACCCATCCTGTATCGATCGACACCCCTCGCAGACTGAGTCAGATGTTGTGAAAAAACCGGAGGTTGTCGAGGAACGTGTTTACAAGCCTATGGTGCCATATCCTCGAACACCTAGACATCTCATGAACCCTATTACTGCGGAGAAGTTGCTAGCTTTTGAGAAGATGGTCAGGAGGATTCCCCACACTATATCTTTTGAAAAAGCTTTTGAAAACCATCCTTTGGAGTGTTACTTCCAAAATTGCAGAGAAACTGAGGAAGAGATTAAGGCACTCTTCATCAAGGCCAGAAGTACACCACCTCCACTGAAGCTGCTGACTAAGAGGGAAGACCCTTGAATATTCTCAGTTCCATGCTCTATCTCTGGACTTGAATTCAAAGAGTCTCTCGATGACTCGGGGGCTAGCGTCAATGTCATGTCAAGGGCAATTGCAGCGAGATTGGGAGCTGATATTCGATTCCCAAGACATCTATCACATTCGCGAACTGTTCCACCTCACTTCCATATGGTATAATCCCTGATTTGCTGGTTAACATAGGAGATTGCCTGGTTCCTACTGATTTTGAGGTTGTGCAGATGAGTGCAAGATCTAGTACGCAGTTGATTCTTGGAAGACCGTTCATGGCTACGGTTGGTGCCATTATAGATACATCAAGCAAGAGAATCTCGTTCTCGTACATTGACAAGGAAGTGTACTACAAAGCCATTCCTACTAGAGGAACTCCCACACATATCTATTGCATCACCATTGATACATGAGAGACGTTGGTAGTTGATCTTTTGGAAGAGCCTCCTTACGAGCCAACTGTCATAGACCTTCTAGATAGTCCTTCTGTCATCACAAAGAAACACGTCAAAACATCTAAGGCAAAGAAAAAGGTGAAGAGCAAAGGAGTGAAGGGTGCTGCTTCTATGACTTTAATCCCTCAGAAATGTGATGGGGATTCAATTGAATACAAGGTGAAATGCAAAGGAACCTAAAAACCATTCTCTAAGGCTATAGTCATTCTTACTTCGGAGCTGAAAGAGAAAGGAGAGGAGGTTGTGGAGAGCATGTTGAGCAGAACTCTGAAGCTGGAAGTGTCTAGTTGTAGAACTTGCCTGGGAGTAAGTTCTCAATCTTCTCCTGACTGATCACCTGAGCCAGAGTCAAGCCACTGACTTAAAACAAGAGCTTGGTGGAAGGCAACCCACTGGTAAGTCTATATATAAGTTTTTTGTTTTTGTTTTTGTTTTTGTTTTTGTTTTTGGTTTTGGTTTTGGTTTTATGTTTTGTGTCTTGTGTTTTGCGTGAATCAATTACAGAGGTTGGTAGATGGTATCTATTTTTTTTTGTATCACCTGGTATCGACCGATACCACCTGGTATCGATCGACACCACATGCATCAATGACGATGAGAAGAAGTTTCTGTGTCGACCTAAGCCTGGTATCGCTCGATACCAGGCTGTGTGTCGGTCGACACTCCCCGTTCCATCACGGAAGATTTTTCTTTTTCCATAATTCCAACTTTGTCCATTTGATATCTTTTACTAACTCTAGGCTAGATAACACTGGGGACAGTGTTGTTTAAGTCTGGGGGAGCTGGTTTTGGGTCGAATCAGTTTAACCAAAACCTTCCCAGAACAGTGGTTACACCAGGAACTATGGGAATTCATCCTATCAGCATGTACCTACTAAAACCCCAGAGAGCCAGATCGAGTCTATGTTTGAAACGTTGGTTCAAGGACAGCAGCAGATAGCTGATATGCTCAAATTAATACCCTAAAAAGTACTAGAGCAGTTGCTGAAGTATATCAGGGGACGAACACAAGAACTCAAGAAATCACACAGTATATTATATGAATCCGAATTAAGCTAAATCATAAGATGTGATTGAAAACAAGTATGCAATTAAAAGTGTTGTAAATTCGATTGGAAGCAGAGAGGTTCAGGGTATTTCTCAGGAAATCAATGAATGGATATAAACAAACAAATCAGGGTTCGGGTTACGCACGGTTCTTGAACTCAAATCACTAAAGTATAGCTAAGCAACTCTCGCTGCGAAAACTATTTAAGTCTAAATCCTAGAATTCCAAATCTCTTTACGAATCCTAAAGTATAAACAAGCTTTTAGTTCAATTTTGATTTGTTCACAAAACAACTAAACCAAATCTCTTTGCGAATAGTTATTTTGCTCACCCTAAGTTCTGTCAGGTAATTAATCGCACTCTCGTGCCTAACCAACTATCCTAAGATCTAAGTTCTATGTGATCAATCCAGAATTAGCTTTGAGAACAACCTAAGGCGAATAACTAATTCATATTGTGAACCCTAAACAACTAATTAACCTAGCATTCAAAGAAATCCCTATGAGAAAACCCCAAACCTAACAAGAGATCTACTCAGACATGGAGATTGAATCAATAAACATGACTGAATAAATACTCAAATAAATAATAAGAAAGAGTAACAAAAGGGTTCGAAATCTTCTCTCGGACGAACATAGTCTCAGACTTGTCTCCCTTTAAAAGCTCTCTCACCAATCCAAAATAAAAATAAAGCGTAACTAACGAAGTGGCTATAAAATCCTATTAAATAACCTAAACACGTTATGGGCTTTCTTGTAAATATGAAAGACTTCTGGGGTAATTTGCAATTCTTTAATTCTTCAATAAGTCGCGATCCATGTCTGCTGCGATGGGTATTGATCGATACTAGGCAGTATCGATCGATACTGATGCTTCAAATCGGGTACTCAGCAACACGAACTTCTGCTTTGCTCCAGAATGCTCCAATATCTCCAATTATGCTCCAAACGTGCTAAAACCTGTAAAAGACTCTAAAAGACTCTAAAATACTCCAAAATACTAGGAAGACTCTATAAAACGGGCTTACATCATGGCTTAAAAGGGGTAAACACCATGATATATCAACTCCCCCAGACTTAGCCTTTGCTTGCCCTCAAGCAAATAGAAGACTAAACCAGAGAAAGAGGTTTGAAAACATGGAGACTCACCTATTCAGGAACCATCGCAAAAATCCTTTTCCCAAGCACCCAAATGTCACCTAACCAGCTTTTGATCTAACCACCATTGATGTGATCATGGAAAGCAAGGAAACTGAAGAAGCAGAGGCAGAAGCAGAAGAGGAGTTGGAGCCAGTTGGAGTAATTACTCGGTCTAGAGCTAAGGAGATGGCAAAGGAAGCTCACTCACTCTTAGCTCACTCACTCACTTACTCACTCACTCTACCAATGATTCAAGTCTTCAACATCTCCACCTTAAAGACTACACCCGGTCATGAAGACTAAGTAACTTAGGTGAGGAGTCTGTACTCTTTTCCATGTTGGGTTTTATCCCACAGGGTTTTATCAGCATGGTTTTTAACGAGGCAGATGATTCACTACGGCGAGTTACTTAGGAGTTATGACCAATGGGTAATAATGTACAAGTCACACTGACTTGGTACTTAGTTGTTTAGAGGTGCACCGATTAGGAACCTTATGTTTGGGACGCCTCGCTGTTTTATTTAAACTTTAGACGCCTTGTTGTTTTATTTCAAACGCTCTGTTGTTTAGGTTGTGTCGCTAGGGTTGAGTTATAAAACCCCAAGCCACGCCTCCTTTGTTCTGCAGCGAAGATCATCAATGCAATAGCAAATCCTGTTTTCTTCTCTCAATCTGATTCGTAGAATACGTTCTCTGAATTCGAGTTTCTCTACACTTTGTGACACAGAAACTCTTCTATCGGTTCTTCTCCATCTGATCCTCTCAACCCTACACTCGTATCATCACTGGTTCTTCTTCTCCACGTTACCATTATCACGCAAACACCTACGCTATCTTACCATCATTATCGCCGAGCTCCTTGTTGACCGTCACCGCGCGAACCCCCTAGCGCGGACTCACCTCTTCATCAGCCTTCCTCCGGAGTTGGCCCTAGGGACGCATCAAGTGGTATCAGAGCTCGCTCTGGACCAAAGGCTGAGATCTCTCTAACCCTAACTCCTTTGTTTCGCGATTTGTTTCGAAAAATCTAGGGCTTGTCGCGATTGCAGGTTTTGTTGTTAGACTACTAGGGCTTGTTGAATTGTTGTGTTAATCGTAGCAATCTGTTCTAGTTAGCATCTTAGGTTGTTAGTAATCGGTGTAGTTGTTTCTGTTTTATAGTTCGCAACATATTATTCCCTAAATCGCACCGCACCTGTTCTCTTAGGGTTTGTCGAGTTCCTGGTGATGGGATTGTGCGATTTCTGTTTTTGATTCATCTAGGACTAGTTAGTTGTTCTATTCTGATTCTCTGATTAGTATTGCATCAAGAATAAGCGCATACTAATAGTTTCTGTTGCATCTAGTTACCTGCACCATTCGATTGTTGCTAGCGTTAAAGATACCTGCATCAATTGATCTTTGTTTGCGATTTTTGTTAAGACCAGATTACTGCGAGTTGTTGTTTTATTTTCAGGTACCATGGAGCTTTCAGCTGAGACAATGGCAGCCTTGAACAAAGCTATGGCTGAACAAATCAGAGAGTCAAATCAGGCTGTGACAACACAACTCACTCAACAGATTGAACAGCTTAATGAGAAGTTTGAAGCCCAGATTAGTGGTATTCTCAAGGATCAGAGTGCAAGTGGAGATGAGTCTTCAGTTACACCAACTCCCTCAGAGGCTATACGCATCACTAAGGGCAAGGGACACCTTGGAGACTCTTCTCGAAGACCTAAACGAGATACCAGACCTAAAGCCAAGACTCATCGAAGTCAACTGGGAGGCAGAGATACTCTGTCTAGGAAACGAGGTGATGACAGAGCTGAAGCACATCCAGCACCAAGACATCGTACGGGAGAGTACATAGCTGGGCACAGAGTCTTTAGGGGAACTGATCCAGAGTACTCTGAAGAGGAAGAAGCTTCTGATCATAGCCTAGAAACAGTAAGAAGAAGAGATGGGAATAGAGGCAATGACAGAGACTATGATCCTCTAAGACAGCAGCTCAGCCATATCAAGATGCAATATCCGGCATTCTATGGCACCAATGACCCAGAAGTATACCTTGATTGGGAAAGGAAGATGGAATCGAATTTTCTGGTTCAAAGCACCTATGAGCCTAACAAGGTAAAGATAGCTGTCTCTGAATTCAGTGGTTATGCTCTTTTGTGGTGGGAACAGCTGGGAATTACTAGACAACGACACAGAGAGCCTCCTGTTACTACCTGGACCCAACTAGTCACACAGATGAGGAAGAGATTCGTTCCCGCACACTTTCAAAGAGAGCTTCTACACAAGCTTAGACGTCTCATTCAAGGCACAAAATCAGTTAGAGACTACTATCAGGAGTTAGAAACGTTAATGATCAGGGCTGATTTGGATGAGAGTGACGACATGGTGATGTCTAGATTCCTTGGAGGTTTAAACCGAGAGATTCAAGACAAGGTGGAGCTGCAGAGTTATGAAGATTTACAAGAGCTGGTGCATAAGGCAGAGTTGATTGAATCGCAGATTAAGAGAAGGATTGGGAGAACAACATTCACTCCTAACATCCCAAAGCCCAGAGATATCAGCAAACCAGCCTACACCAGAGACATTAAGCCCACGACACAGACAGTTAAAGAAGAGATCAAGACTGAGTTTAAACCCAGAAGCGGAGCATCTACTAGTAACATTAGGTGCTTTAAATGTCAAGGTATGGGACACTACTCCAGAGACTGCCCTAACAAGAAGATGTTTCTGCTTCAAGAAGGAGGACAGATTGTTCCTCAAGACAGTTCAGAAGGCGAGACAGATACGGAGTCAGTAGAAGGAGAAAAACCAGCAGCAGTTGGAGAGATGCTGGTAGCGCGAAGGACATTAAGTGTTCAGGTTCATCCAGATGACAGAGAACAGCGTGAGAACCTCTTCCATACTAGATGTGTAGTTCAAGACAAGGTCTGCACCTTGATTGTAGATGGAGGAAGTTGCACCAATGCTGCTAGTGAAGAGATGGTAAAGAAGCTCAGTTTGAAGACTACACCACATCCTAGGCCATATCAGCTACAATGGTTGAACAACAAGGGCGCTTTAACTGTCTCTCAGCAAGTGTTAGTCAAGTTAGCAATTGGAAAGTATGAAGATGAGTTGCTGTGTGATGTGATCCCTATGAGGTCTAGTCACGTTCTCTTGGGCAGACCTTGGCAATTCGACAGAAGAGTTCTACATGATGGTTACACCAACAAGCAGTCTTTTGAGTTCAAGGGACGTAAGGTCACCCTTCTGCCTCTAGCACCGAGTGAAATCTACAAGGACCAGCTGCATATGAGTCGCCAGGATAAGGAGAAGGTGTCAAACAGCCTCTACATCAATCACAGTGAATTCTCTGAACTTTTTGATCCTGAATTAACTACTTTTATGTTTGTGTACAAGGACATCCTTGTTAGTACTAACCAATCACAGGAGCTTCCTAGTGCTATGACAGAGATTTTGCAGGAATACAGGGACGTTTTTCCAGAAGAGATACCACCAGGCTTGCCTCCAATTCGAGGGATAGAGCACCAGATCGATTTTGTACCAGGTTCTGCCTTACCTAACAGACCAGCATATCGAACTAATCCAGTAGAGACCAAGGAGCTACAGAAACAAGTGGAAGAGCTGATGAGTAAAGGACATATACGAGAGAGTTTGAGTCCTTGTGCAGTACCTGTTCTGCTAGTTCCTAAGAAAGATGGGACGTGGAGGATGTGTGTGGACTGCCGAGCTATCAACAACATAACAGTGAAGTATAGGCATCCAATTCCAAGACTAGATGACATGCTGGACGAGCAGTGTGGGTCTACAATCTTCTCCAAAATCGACTTGAAGAGTGGGTATCACCAGATCAGAATGAAGGAAGGAGATGAGTGGAAGACAGCATTCAAAACCAAGCAGGGGCTATACGAATGGCTGGTTATGCCGTTTGGTCTCACCAACGCTCCTAGCACCTTCATGAGGCTGATGAATCACGCCTTAAGACCCTTCATTGGCGTGTTCGTGGTAGTCTACTTCGATGATATACTCATCTACAGTAAAGGTTTGGAGGAACATCTAAACCACATCAGATCGGTTCTAGATGTTCTTCGCTCTCAATCTCTCTTTGCTAACTTTTCTAAGTGTTCTTTTTGTACTAATGAAGTTGTCTTTTTAGGCTTTGTAGTAAGTGCAGAAGGAGTTAAAGTAGATGAAGAAAAGATCAAAGCTATCAAGGAATGGCCGACTCCTAAGAGTGTGGGAGAGGTCCGAAGTTTTCATGGCTTAGCAGGATTCTACAGACGTTTTGTTCGCAACTTCAGCTCCATAGCTGCACCATTGACAGAAGTTATCAAGAAAGAAGTGGGATTCAAGTGGGGAGACGCACAAGAGCAGGCTTTTACAGCCCTTAAAGAGAAGCTTATCAATTCACCTCTCTTAGTACTTCCAAATTTTTTGAAATCGTTTGGAGTAGAATGTGATGCATCTGGAATTGGTATTGGCGCTGTGTTGATGCAGGATAGGAAACCGGTGGCTTACTTCAGTGAGAAGCTGGGAGGATCAACCCTCAACTATCCTACATACGACAAGGAGCTCTATGCATTGGTTCGAGCTCTTCAAACGTGGCAGCACTACCTGTGGCCCAAAGAATTCGTCATTCACACAGACCATGAGTCTTTGAAATACCTCAAAGGACAGCAGAAGCTCAACAAGAGACATGCCAGGTGGATGGAGTTCATTGAGACCTTCCCATACATTGTTAAGTACAAGAAAGGTAAGGATAATGTAGTCGCAGATGCATTATCCAGAAGGTACACTCTTGTCTCTACTTTGTCATCGAAAATTGATGGATTTGAGCATATAATAGCTCTGTACGAAACTGACCTTGATTTTGCCGAGAACTATGGCAAATGTCATAAGTTTGCTTTTGAGAAATACTATAGACAGGATGGATACTTGTTCTACAACAACAGGCTGTGCATACCACGAGGGTCAATCCGAAAGCTGCTAGTTCGAGAAGCTCATAGTGGTGGACTAGCTGGACATTTCGGTATATCAAAGACTCTACTTGCACTACAGGATCGTTTCTACTGGCCTAACATGAAGTCAGACGTCGAGAAGGTTTGTTCTAGGTGTGCTGTTTGCAAGATGGCAAAGAGTAAAGTACAGCCTCACGGTTTGTATACTCCTCTACCTATTCCTTCTCAACCTTGGACTCATATTTCTATGGACTTTGTGCTTGGCTTACCTCGAACCAGAAATGGTAGAGACTCTATTTTTGTAGTTGTTGACAGGTTTAGCAAGATGGCTCATTTCATTGCCAGTCACAAGACAGATGATGCTGTTAGTGTAGCTAACTTGTTTTTCAGGGAGATAGTACGTCTGCACGGCATACCTCAAGTGATAGTGTCAGATAGAGATACAAAGTTTCTAGGCCACTTCTGGAGAACTTTATGGGCGAAACTAGGAACTAAGCTGGCCTTTTCCACTACTTGTCACCCTCAGACTGATGGCCAGACAGAGGTGGTGAATAGGACGTTGTCTACACTCCTCAGGGCGTTGGTGAAAGATAACATCAAGTCATGGGAAGCCTGCTTACCACACGTGGAGTTTGCTTATAATCACGCTAAGCATTCTGCAACTCTATTTTCCCCTTTTGAAATCGTTTATGGATTTAATCCTCAATCACCTCTAGACTTGATCCCTTTGCCTTTAAGTGTTCAATGTAGTTTAGATGGTACAGCAAAAGCTGCACAGGTAAGGGAGATACACGCAAAAGCCAAGGAGAACATAGAGAGGAGGACTAAGCAGTATGAGAAACAAGCAAACAAGGGCAGGAAGGAGATGGTCTTTGAAGAAGGCGACTTGGTGTGGATTCATCTACGCAAGGACAGATTTCCAGAAGAGAGAAAGAGCAAGCTTATGCCACGAGTTGATGGACCGTTTGAAGTCGTCAAGAGGATCAACAACAATGCTTATCAGATTGATCTCCAGGGTAAGTATAACGTATCTCCATCGTTCAATGTTTCTGACTTGCTTCCTTATCTTGCAGATATCGATTTGAGGGCAAATCCTTTTCAAGAGGGAGGGGATGATGTGATCATGGAAAGCAAGGAAACTGAAGAAGCAGAGGCAGAAGCAGAAGAGGAGTCGGAGCCAGTTGGAGTAATTACTCGGTCTAGAGCTAAGGAGATGGCAAAGGAAGCTCACTCACTCGTAGCTCACTCACTCACTTACTCACTCACTCTACCAATGATTCAAGTCTTCAACATCTCCACCTTAAAGACTACACCCGGTCATGAAGACTAAGTAACTTAGGTGAGGAGTCTGTACTCTTTTCCATGTTGGGTTTTATCCCACAGGGTTTTATCAGCATGGTTTTTAACGAGGCAGATGATTCACTACGGCGAGTTACTTAGGAGTTATGACCAATGGGTAATAATGTACAAGTCACACTGACTTGGTACTTAGTTGTTTAGAGGTGCACCGATTAGGAACCTTATGTTTGGGACGCCTCGCTGTTTTATTTAAACTTTAGACGCCTTGTTGTTTTATTTCAAACGCTCTGTTGTTTAGGTTGTGTCGCTAGGGTTGAGTTATAAAACCCCAAGCCACGCCTCCTTTGTTCTGCAGCGAAGATCATCAATGCAATAGCAAATCCTGTTTTCTTCTCTCAATCTGATTCGTAGAATACGTTCTCTGAATTCGAGTTTCTCTACACTTTGTGACACAGAAACTCTTCTATCGGTTCTTCTCCATCTGATCCTCTCAACCCTACACTCGTATCATCACTGGTTCTTCTTCTCCACGTTACCATTATCACGCAAACACCTACGCTATCTTACCATCATTATCGCCGAGCTCCTTGTTGACCGTCACCGTGCGAACCCCCTAGCGCGGACTCACCTCTTCATCAGCCTTCCTCCGGAGTTGGCCCTAGGGACGCATCAACCATGTACTTCTCCGTAGACATTCGCAACTTTTCCAGACTCCACACATTATCTCGCAGCATTTTTCAAATAAAGCTCTCATCGCCAGTTTCATCGCTGCAGCCAATGTTCAAGAACTTTCTATATTCTTTACCATACAATATCATGACAAGGAACCATCCAATTTCACACTTTTTGTATCACTTTCTCTTCCCCATACTTATTTCTTATTATGTTTTCTTTTTTTTATATAGATCTGCATATACACATCAAGGTCCGAAACGCGAGTATTGATGGTGTTTGCCACAGAATCCCCGGTTCTTCCCTCTCTATGTATCAAAGGTTTTAGGCGAATAGTGGTATCACAGGAAATTTTCCTAACCTGGCTTTCAACTTTTGTGTGATCATTCCCTCTTAAGTACAATAACGGGATCGCTGGAAATTTTCCTAACCCTCTACTCAGAAGAAAATTATTTCAATCTTTTATGCTCTTATTTATCAACTTATAACAGGGGAGAGAGATACCATTACTTTTAACATATGGGTTCCTTTGTCAGATATGAATGATGAATCAAGCTCTGTAAACACTAACCACATTGATGAAATGCAAAAATTTGGCTCAGGCTTCAGAAGAACTCTGCTGGAGACATGGATGTTTTCTAGTCAACAGGTCAGTCCTTGAATTTTTCATTAGTCAATCTAGAGCTGATCCTGCAACACTGGTCACTCAAAAACAAAATCAAAACAACAATTCAAGCACAGGATCATCATCTCCAACAAGTTTTGACTCCATAAAACGTTTTTGACTCGATAAAACAACTGACTCTAAGAAAAACAACACAATGTCAGCAGACACCACGCCCAGACTTAAACAACACTGTCCCCAGTGTTATCTATTCTAGAGTAGGTAAAAGAAAACAAAAGAAAATAATAGAATTAAAAAAAAAAAAGAAATTACCGTGCTGGAAGATATGGTATCGATCGACACACGGCCTGGTATCCATCGATACCAGGCTTAAATCGACATGATGAACCATCTCATTCGCGATCGGTGTCGACTGATACCAATATGGTATCGATCGATACTCAGGCGATTTCGAGTTTTTCTCCTTGTTTATCCAGACACAAACACATAACGAAAAATAAAAAGAAAAATGACTCAAAAGCAGCACCAGTGGGTTGCCTCCCACCAAGCGCTCGTTTAAAGCCATTAGCTTGACTGTACCGCCATTCAGGCTGTGGGTGCATCATCCAGGGGCATTATGTGTCCGTCTGGAATCTCGGCTTTCGCCCAATAGTGTTTCATCCTTTGTCCATTGACAGCGTTCATCAGGACAATTGCACCATGTTGTCGCACTTCTTTAACTGCGAAAGGACCTAACCAACGAGAACGTAGTTTACCAAGAAACAATTGCAAACGAGAGTTATACAGAAGTACCTGGTCGTTCGGCTCGAAATGTCTGGAGATGATCTTTTTATCATGATAAGCCTTGGTTCTCTGCTTGTACAGCTTCGAGTTCTCATAGGCGTGGTGCCTAATCTCATCCAACTCGTTCAACTGAATCAATCTCCTCTCAGCAGCAGGTTTGATGTCGAAGTTCAGCAAATTCATCGCCCATGCAACTTTGTGATCTATCTCCACTGGAAGGTGACATGCTTTCCCATACAACAAGTGAAATGGTGTAGTACCCAGCGGTGTCTTGAAAGCAGTCTTGTATGCCCATAGCGCATCATCCAGCTTCGTAGACCAATCCTTCCGAGAAGCACCCACTATCTTCTCCAGAATCTCCTTGATTTGCCTGTTGGAGACCTCGACTTGCCCACTGGTCTGATGGTAATATGGAGTAGCCACACGATGATATACACCATACTTCTTCAGCAACCTCTCGAAAATCTTGTTGATAAAGTGAGAACCACCATCACTTATCACAATTTGAGGTATTCCAAAACGAGGGAAAATGATGGTCTTAAACAGCTTAAGAACCACCGCATAATCGTTTTTCTTACTATAAATCGCTTCCACCCATTTGGACACATAGTCCACAGCAACCATGATGTATCTGTTATCGTGTGACGAGGTAAATGGACCCATAAAATCGATGCCCCAGCAATCGAAAACTTCAACCTCAAGGATGAAATTTTGTGGCATCTCATGTCTCTTACTGATCTTCCCTCTCCTCTGATAAGCATCGCACTGTGAAATGAAACAATGAGCATCCTTAAACATGGTAGGGCACCAGAAACCTGCTTGAAGAGCCTTGGACACTGTCTTGAAAGTGGCAAAGTGTCCAGCATAGTCGGATTCATGGCAATGAAACAAAATATCATGCACCTATGATTCATCAATGCATCTCCTGTAAATGCCATCAGAACAATGCTTGTACAGGTAAGGTTCATCCCAAAAGAATCGCCTTATGTCACGCATGAACTTCTTCTTGTTATATTTCTTGAGGTGCTTTGGCTTTGCATCTGCAGCGAGGTAGTTGGCAATATCAGCATACCATGGTTGATCAGAATCGGTTGCAGTGACGAGATAGTCTTCAGAAGCATCAAGATGACCATCAATCAATACAGGTTCGGAATCGCCATGGTATCGATCGATACCAGCAGTGTATCAATCGATACTAAAACCTGCAATTCATGGGAATTGCTGAGTTGCTGCGAAATTCATCTGAAAACCAGTTTCAATGAACCAAATGGATTCCTCTAGTAGGTGATCATCAATAGGGACGTCTGCATCGATCCGCATCCTCGAGATATGGTCAGCGACTCCGTTCTCTATGCCTCTCTTGTCCTTAATTTTGATGTCGAAACTTTGTAGCAAAAGATCCCAACGACAAAGACGAGGCTTGAGATCCTTATTTTGCATCAGATATTTGAGAGCAGCATGATCAGTATGAACAATCACTCTGCTCCCAATCAAGTAGGATCGAAATTTCTCAAAGGAGAAAACAACTGCAAGTAGTTCCTTCTTCGTGGTGCTGTAGTTCCTCTGAGCATCATCCAATGTCCTGCTGGCATAGTAGATGACATGCAGCTTCTTATCCTTCCTCTGACCCACAACTGACCCAACAGCAAAATCACTAGCGTCGCACATGATCTCAAAAGTCAGAGTCCAATCAGGAGGTTGCACAATAGGAGCACTCACCAAAGCCTTTTTAATCTCCTCAAAGGCTGCAAGACAGTCAGGTGTGAAATCGAATTTGATCTCTTTGCATAATAGAGCGGTGAGTGGGCGAGCTAGCTTGGAGAAATCTTTGATGAACCTTCTGTAAAACCCAGCATGACCAAGGAAACTTCGAATGTCCTTCACTGAAGTCGGTAGTTGGAGGCTTGTCATAACCTGAATCTTGGCTTTGTCAACCTCGATCCCAGCTTCATAAACCTTGTGCCCAAGCATGATGCCATCCTGAACCATAAAGTGACAGTTTTCCCAATTAAGGACCAAGTGTTTCTCTTCACACCTCTGGAGCACCTTGCACAGATTATCCAAATAGTCTTTGAACGCTGGTCCGTATACTGAGAAATCATCCATGAATACCTCCATAAAATTCTCAATCATGTATGTGAAGATAGACATCATGCACCTCTGAAAAGTGGTTGTAGCGTTACACAATCCAAATGGCATTGTCATGTATGCGAATGTGCCATAGGGAAATGTGAAACTCGTCTTCCCTTGGTCATCTGGATGTATAGGGATTTGGAAGAATCCGGAATATCCATCAAGAAAACAGTAGTAGGGGTGACTAGCCAACCTCTCCAGCATCTGGTCAATGAATGGCAAGGGAAAATGATATTTCCGTGTTGCTGCATTCAACTTCCTGTAGTCAATGCACATTCGATGTCCAATGATAGTTCTAGTAGGAATCATCTCATCCTTTTCATTCTTCACCACGGTTATCCCTCCTTTCTTATGAACAACGTGCACTGGACTGACCCAAGAGCTATCTTAGATGGCATAGATAACTCCTGCATCCAAGAGTTTCATGACTTCTTTCTTAACCACTTCCTTCAGGTTTGGATTCAGCCTCCTCTGATGCTCAATTGAAGCCTTTGACTTGTCCTCAAGATGAATCCTATGCATGCACAGGTCCGGTGATATACTTGAAATGTCATCAAGAGAATAGCCAAGAGCTTTGCGATACTTGCGCAGCTTGCTCAGCAGTAAGGTGACCTCTGCGTTGTTCAAGGAAGCATTAATGATCACTGGGAATGTGGAACTAGGACCAAGAAAACCATACCTCAGATTTGCTGGAAGTGGTTTGAGTTCCACCTTAGGAGCTTTCTCTTCACTCCAATCGCCAAGCCCTGCAGCTTGCTTAGAATTTTCGGCCAAATCTCTTTATGGCCGCAGGGTATCGACCGATACTAGGTGAGTACCGATCGATACTGGCAGTGCTGTATCGAGCATCTTCGCGTATTCAGTAGCAACATCACTCGAATGGACCTCTAACTCAGCTGAACAGACCAATGCCCTCTCCAATGGGTCCTCATGATGCATCTCAAAGAAATACTCTTCAGCAATGTCACGAAAGTCTGTCCATCGATGGTTGGTCTCTTTATTATCTTCTCCATGTTAAAAGTCATGACCAACTCACCGATGTTAAGAGCTATTTTCCAATTCCTGCAATCAATCAGAGCACCAGCTGTTGCTAGGAATGGTCTTCCAAGGATAAGAGGATTCTTAGGCTCAGCATCATACTTCAGGACGATGAAATCAGTTGGGATCAAGCAATTCACATTCTTTATAGGAACATCTTCGAGCAAACCCTATGGAAGTCTAACTAAGCGGTCAGCAAGTATCAGTGAGATCCTCGTGGAGGTGAAGTCTGTCATTCCCATCCTTTTAGCAACTGAGTATGGCATGAGGTTGACACTTGAACCAAGGTCACAAAGAGAACGCTCAAACCTGTCTGTAAAGATTGTGCAATCTAAAACAAAACTCCCTGGATCTGGTAGTTTCGTTGGGATCATGTTGGTTAGGATTGCACTGCACTCATGAGTGATCATCATACAACCATCTTCAAGGTTCACATTGCTGGACACCATCTTCTTGACATATCTCCTGAAAGCTGGAGAAGTTTTGATAGCATCGATGAAAGGAAGTTCAACAACCAGCTTGTCCAAAATTTCCTTGCATCTAGAGTCTTCTACCTCCTTCTTAGTCTTCCCAATAGCTGTGGGAAAAGGTATCCTTGGTATGTAAACTCTCTCTGCAACCGCTTTAGGTTTTTCCTCCATAACCTTAGGTGCTGTATCGACTGCAGGTTCTGTGTCGATCGATACCCGGGACTTCGAGTTTTCCCGTGAAAGTATCTTGATCGGTGTTGATCGATGCTGGGTAATGTCGATCGATGCCCTGGCGATTTCAAAGTCCTCATCATCAGACTCGACGAAATTCTCAGCAGTTTGGCCAATTTTCGCTCTTGGAGTGACCTCTTTACCACTTCTCAAGGTAATGGCATTGATGTGTGCCCTAGGGTTCTATCCTTTCCCTGGAAGAAAACCTTCTTGTCTTCTCATACCCTCTGAAGTCTGGGCTACTTGAGTATCCAGTTTCTTCTGATAGATACCAAGAGCATCGATCCTTCCACTCAGATCTTTGTACATTTCATCCATCTGACCATTGAAGGTCACTGTTATCTGCTGCTGTCCTTGAACCACCTGTTCAAGCATAGTCTCGATCTTGCTCTCTGGGGTTTTAGCAGGTACAGGCTCGTAAGAAGAATTCCCATAGTTCCTGGTGTAACTTCTGTTCTGGGAAGGTTTCTGGTTGAATCCTCCTTGCTGGAAATTGTTGTTGAAGTTTCAGTTGTTGTTAAACTGGTTCCTCTGACCCTGAAAACCAGAACCACCAATGTAGTTAACATCCTCTACCTCACCTTCATTGAACACCTCAACATCTTCAGCAAAATGGACGGCCTTCGTTGTCTTCCCCAGCAAAAGACTGTGCATAGAATCCAGCTGGGCCCGAACTTCAGCGATCTGCGATCCATCCATGTTACCAGCTAGCTTCTTGCGCTCAAAATCTGCACTCTTGGTGCTACTGCTAGATGCGAAATTCTCAATCAGCACATAAGCGTCCTCAGGATACTTGGTGTTGAAATTTTCATTGCTTGCAGCATCCAACGTCATCTGATATCTCCAATCAAGTCCTCTGAAGAAGAAACCCATCAGCTGCACATCAGAGTATCCGTGATGTGGACAATCTCTCTGATACGATCTGAATCTCATCCAAGCAGCCTTGAACGCCTCAGTAGGTCCTTGTAAAAACTGGGAGATCTTGTTCCTCAGATCCTCAGATCATGCATCATCATAGAAATTGATCAGGAAAGCCTTCTTAGTCTCTTCCCAACTAGTCAATGATCCAGGAGGTAACTGCTTCAGCCAGTAAGTCGCTTCTTCACCTAGAGAGTATGGGAAGAGCTTGCAGAAGAGGTAATCGTATGACACTCCATTACTCTTGATGGTGGTGACCAAGTCCTCGAACCTCTCGATATTGTCCATGGGATGCTCATTGGAAAGACCATGAAAAAGGTGTTGTCCCACGAAAGTGTAGTATGCGGGTTTCAGCTCAAAGTCATTCCTCGGAAACGCAGGAGGACGAATCGCTGATCGATTGGCGTAAAACTGATCAGGCATGTTGTACTCACCAAGCGTTCTACCACGATTAACCACTGCCTTCCCAGCGTTCGCGTTCCAAGCGACATTCCCAGCGACAACAGGAGCAGGTAGAATGATGTTCCTCTCTCCATCCAGACGTTGTCCTTGCTCGTTGTACAACCGACCCTCTTGGTCTCTGTAAGCACCAGCTGCATCTTGAACAAACTCCACTTGATTGTTGTTCATTTTTGCTGGCTTCTTTGCTCTTCGGTTTGTGCATTCCACAAGTGCTAGCTGCTCCAATGACAGTTCAACTAGCTGCGTGCTCTTGCTCTTTATGGTTTCAAGATTAGGCATATACCTGAAAACAAGAGTCAAAAACGTAAGTAACTGAAATTCACGACGGGTATCGAGCGATACCACTAGGGTGTCAATCGATACTCGGGCGATTTAGACAAAATTCTTAGCTAAAATCTAATGGCGAATTGAGTCCCCGGCAACGGCGCCAAATTTGATATGCTCAAATTAATACCCTAAAAAGTACTAAAGCAGTTGCTGCAGTATATCAGGGGTCGAACACAAGAACTCAAGAAATCACACAGTAGATTATATGGATCCGAATTAAGCTAAATCATAAGATGTGATTGAAAACAATTATTCAATTAAAAGTGTTGTAAATTCGATTAGAAGCAGATAGGTTCAGGGTATTTATCAGGAAATCAATGAATGCATATAAACAAACAAATCAGGGTTCAGGTTACGCACGGTTCTTGAACTCATATCACTAAAGTATAGCTAACCAACTCTCGCTGCGAAAACTATCTAAGTATAAATCCTAGAATTCCAAATCTCTTTGCGAATCCTAAAGTATAAACCAACTTTTAGTTCAAGTTTGATTTGTTCACAAAACAACTAAATCAAATCTCTTTGCGAATAGTTATTTTTCTCACCCTAATTTCTGTCAGGTAATTAATCGCACTCTCGTGCCTAACCAACTATCCTAAGATCTAAGTTCTAGGTGATCAATCCAGAATTAGCTTTGAGAACAACCTAAGGCGAAGAACTAATTCAGATTGTGAACCCTAAACAACTAATTAACCTAGTATTCAAAGAAATCCCTATGAGACAACCCCAAACCTAACAAGAGATCTACTCAGACATGGAGATTGAATCAATAAACATGATTGAATAAATACTCAAATAAATAATAAGAAAGAGTAACAAAAGGGTTCGAAATCTTCTCTAGGACGAACAGAGTCTCAGACTTATCTCTCTTCAAAATCTCTTTCACCAATCCAAAATAAAAATAAAGCGTAGCAAACAAAGTGGATGTAAAATCCTATAAAATAATCTAAACACGTTCTGGGCTTTCTTGTAAATATTAAAAACTTCTGGGGCAATTTGCAATTCTTTAAATCTTCAATAAGTCGCGATCTGTGTCTGCTGCGATGGGTATCGATCGATACTAGGCAGTATCGATCGATACTGATGCTTCAAATCGGGTACTCAGCAACACGAACTTCTGCTTTGCTCCAGAATGCTCCAATATCTCCAATTATGCTCCAAACGTGCTAAAACCTGTAAAAGACTCTAAAAGACTCCAAAATACTATGAAGACTCTATAAAATGGACTTATATCATGGCTTAAAAGGGGTAAAAATCATGATATATCAATAGCCGTGGATTTCAATGGTAAGATAGATGCTATGTACAAAGATCTGAGTGGAAGGATCGATGCTCTTGGTATTCATCAGAGGATGCTGGAAACTCAAGTAGATCAGACTGCAGCAGCTGTCAAGGGAAGAGTGGTTCATTCACAGAATGAATATGTCAATGCAATCACCTTAAGAAGTGCAGGAAATTTTGAAAACCCTGTAGAAGATGACGATGAGGATTCAGAAATCGCCAGGGTATTGATCGATACACTTCCTGTGTCGATCGATACCCACTCTGAGGAAACAGCGCATGAGCCTTGTGTCGATCGACACCCATCCTATATCGATCGACACCCCTCGCAGACTGAGTCAGATCTTGTGAAAAACCGGAGGTTGTCGAGTAACGTGTTTACAAGCCTAAGGTGCCATATCCTCGAACACCTAGACATCTCATGAACCCTATTACTGCGGAGAAGTTGCTAGCTTTTGCGAAAATGGTCAGGAGGATTCCCCACACTATATCTTTTGACGAAGCTTTTGAAAACCGTCCTTTGGATTGTTACTTCCAAAATTGCAGAGAAACTGAGGAAGAGATTAAGGCACTCTTCATCAAGGCCATAAATCAAGGCCAGAAGTACACCACCTCCACTGAAGTTGCTGACTAAGAGGGAAGACCCAAGAATATTCTCAGTTCCATGCTCTATCTCTGGAGTTGAATTCAAAGAGTCTCTCGTTGACTCGGGGGCTAGCGTCTATGTCATGTCAAGGGCAATTGCAGAGAGATTGGGAGCTGATATTCGATCTCCCAAGACATCTATCACATTCGCGAACTGTTCCACCTCATTTCCATATGGTACAATCCCAGATTTGCTGGTTAATGTAGGAGATTGCCTGGATCCTACGGATTTTGTGGTTGTGGAGATGAGTGCAAGATCTAGTACGCAGTTGATTCTTGGAAGACCGTTCATGGCTACGGTTGGTGCCATTATAGATACACCAAGCAAGAGAATCTCATTCTCGTGCATTGACAAGGAGGTGTACTACAAAGGCATTCCTACTAGAGGAACTCCCACACATATCTCTTGCATCACCATTGTTACATGAGAGACGTTGGTAGTTGATCTTTTGGAAGAGCCTCCTTACGAGCCAACTGTCATAGACCTTCTAGATAGTCCTTCTGTCATCACCAAGAAAGACGTCAAAACGTCTAAGGCAAAGAAGAAGGTGAAGAGCAAAGGAGTGAAGGGTGCTGCTTCTATGACTTTAATCCCTCAGAAGTGTGATGGGGATTCGATTGAATACAAGGTGAAGTGCAAAGGAACCTCAAAACCATTCTGTAAGGCTAGAGTCATTCTTACTTCGGAGCTGAAAGAGAAAGGAAAGGAGGTTATGGAGGCATGTTGAGCAGAACTCTGAAGCTGGAAGTGTCTAGTTGTAGAACTTGCCTGGGAGTAAGTTCTCAATCTTCTCCTGACTGATCACCTGAGCCAGAGTCAAGCTACTGACTTAAAACAAGCGCTTGGTGGGAGGCAACCCACTGGTAAGTCTGTATATAAGTCTTTTGTTTTTGTTTTTGGTTTTGGTTTTGGTTTTATGTTTTGTGTCTTGTGTTTTGCGTGAATCAGTTACAGAGGATCGGTATCGGCTGATACCACCTGGTATCGATCGACACCACATGCATCAATGACGATGAGAAGAAGTTTTTGTGTCGGCCTAAACCTGGTATCGCTCGATACCATGCTGTGTGTCGGTCGACACTCCCCGTTCCATCAAGGTAGATTTTTCGTTTTCCATAATTCCAACTTCGTCCATTTGATTTCTTTTACTAACTCTAGGCTAGATAACACTGGGGATAGTGTTGTTTAAGTCTGGGGGAGGTAGTCGCTGACATTGGTTTTGTTTTTCTTAGAGTTAGTCATTTTTGAGTCATTCGTTGTTTTATTGAGTCAAAACTTGTTGGAGATGATGATCATGTGCTTGAACCTATTGTTATGATTTTGTTTTTGAGTGAACAGTGTTATAGAATCTGTTCTAGATCGACTAATGAAAAATCCAAAGACTGACCAGTTGACTAGAAAACATCCATGTCTCCAGCAGAGTTCTTCTAAAGCATGAGCCAAAATTTTGCACTTCATCAATGTGGTTAGTGTTTATAAAGCTTGATTCATCATTCATATCTGACAAAGGAACCCATGTGTTTAAAGTAATGGTATATCTCTCCCCTGTTATAAGTTGATAAATAAGAGCATAAAAGATGAAATGACTTTCTTCTGAGTAGAGGGCTAAGAAAATTTCCAGCGATCCCATTATTCTACTTATGAGGGAATGAGGGAATGATCACACAAAGGTTGAAAGCGAGGTTAGGAAAATTTCCAGTGATACCACTATTCACCTAAGCCTTTGATACATAGAGAGGAAAGAACCGGGGATTCGGTGGCAAACACCATCAATACTCGCGTTTCAGACTTTAATGTGTATATGCATATATAAAAAGAAAGAACATGACAAGAAACAATTTTGGGGGAGAGAAAAAATACCAAAAAGTGTGTAAATTGGGTGATTCTTTTGTCATGATATTGTATGAGAAAGAATCTAGAAGGCTCTTGAACATTAGCTGCAGCGATGAAACTGGCGATGAAGGTTTTATTTGGACAATGCTGCTCTAATTAAGTTGCCGAAATATTAGCAAAATCATCCTGCTACTCCACGGACAAACACATCAACATGCACTTCAATGGAAATGCCACTGTCATATAGTGTATTGAAAAATAAACAATAGAGTAATCACTTGATAATGTTAATTTTTATGCTACACTGCTTCTCACTTGCATTAACGAGATGGTGGCTGAGCCATTGATTAGTGAAGACGACCATGTGGAGAAGGAGATTGCCAGGCTCTACACAGAGGATAGGGCGGTTTTTTAATCTAGAGCGCTTTCCTGGACTCTGGAGCATGTTGCCGATTAGAGAATGCCTGGACTCTGGTTTTTACTTTAAACTTCTGTTATGTGTTTGAACCTATGTTATGTGTTTGAACTTAATTTAGTTTGTACTTGCGTTAAGACTCTGGTTTTGCGATTTAGTGTTCTTACCTTGCTTCCACTCTCTACGAAAACAAGATTTATGGAGCGGCTACTTTCATGGTTTTGCGATTTAGGGTTCTTAACTTGTTTCGATTTGGGGAAATAAAGACAAAGGGATTTTACGACAAAGATAATTCAGGGTTTCGCGAATTAATGAGGACAAAGGAAAATAGTTAGATAAATAAAAGCGTTGTTGAATAAATCCCGAATGAGTTACATAGCCTAGCGGTAACGCGCACCACACATAAGACCAGGGTTCGAGTCTCGTGGTGCGGGATTATTCTCAAACCCATTTTTTATTTTGATCGGGTCTGGAATCGGATCCTAATCGGGTCTTAAATTTGTTAATGTTTGGTTATTCTCAAACCCAAATTTTTAAAATTTAATGGGGTCTGGAATCGGATCCTAATCGGGTCTTAAATTGGTTAATGACACTAAACCCTAAACCCTAAACTCTAAACCCTTAACCCTTAACCCTTAACTCTTAACCCTAACCCTAAACGCTAAACCCTAAACCCTAAACCCTATACCCTAAACCATAAACCCTAAACCAGCCTAAACCCTAAACCCATGTTATCTCGACGTCTACCTTGCTCAATAACTTGCATTTCTCGTTATTAAAGTTTATAAACTTGGTGTTCGTAAGATTTGATTCATAGGGGAATTTGTTGATTAGTGGAAAAAGATGGTTTTGTTAACAAGAAACACTAAACCCTAAACCCTAAACCCTAAATCCTAAATCGCCCTAAACCCGAGGGGAAACTGATGATCATGTAATGATGACTACAATTGAAGATCTCGTAGTCGAGAATTCACTACCATGAGTAATCCTCGAGTACGAGATGTCGGCGATGCAGAACTTATTATTTCAAAATCAAATTATGTTAATTATGAAAAAATTATACTTATTTAATGTTTTATAATGTTATTTAAGGTTAATTATGAAGAAATTAAATTTATTTTGTGTATTATAATGTTATTTAAGGTTAATTATGAAAAATTTATTAAAAAATTTGCTACTAAATACCTACTGATTTCCGACTGATTGGGCCAAAAAAACCAAAAATTTCGACTCTATTCACCCGGAAAAATATACCGCCAATTTTTTTGGCCCAAATTTGTTTTCAACTCCAAAACACATTCGCCTTATTGCTTCATTTCTTCTCTCTTTTCTCTTAACTTTCGCGTAAACCCTAATCGTATCGTCTTCCTCAATTCTATGGCTAGATCTCCTTCATCGAAGCTCTGTCTATCTCACTCTCCAATCCTCACACACATTTTTCTCCCAAATAACAAACCCTAATACACTCTCCTATTCCTCGCTTATCTCTCGAAATCCCTAATTCATCGTCTCCTGTTGCGATGGGTGGAAAGAGGAAGCGAGTTCTAGTGAAACCAACAGCGTCGAGATCTAGACCGGCCAGTCTACCCACTCGGTATGATTTCTCTCCAAAACCGACATCATAAACTGTCCTGCCGGTTCTCGCCAACAACAATCGTCCGTCTGTGAAAGATTACCCTCCACCGATGACGCTCTTTCCGAGCTCAAAAACTCCACTGCGTCCATCGTCTGCGAATCCACCCGCTCCATCATCTGTAAATCCACATTCTGGATCATCTCATTCTGCTCAACCTCCACTACCTGCATCGTCTGCGAATCCACCCGCACCAGTTTATTCTGCGAATCGAGCAGCTCCAACGGTTCAAGATCCATCTGCAGCGCCTCAAGTTCAGCAAGGTCAATCGCCTCCATATCTACCAGATCATTCTCATCACAGTTCTCAAGCCCAAAATTCTCATAACCCAGTAGAAGAAGCAGATGTCAAAGTTCCGGTAGAGCCTAATCTCTCCCAAGACCAGATGGAGGCTCTGAACTCGCTGCTACTTGCGCCAAGGCCGAAGCAAATCACCATCCTCGATCTCGACCTCGTCCAGCCTAATTCGACATGGTAATTTATTGCTTTCTTTGTTTGTGCTTTCACTACTTTGCGTGCAGGCATGAATTCACGCAACATAAAGAAATCAAAACATTAATACCGCTTACTCATTTTAATTTGTTTATGTTCCGTAAACATTATGATACTCTAGCAATTTACTAACTTAATACCGCTGACTTATACGTTTGAAAGTATATGTAGTATAAATGTAACTCACTAAACTAACCTTTGGCTTGATATCTTAAGGCTCCCCTCTCTAAATAGATGGCAAGGTGAAGACTTTAAAACTTAGCTAACATTTTTCTGTGAAATGTTTATCTTAATACCACTGTTCATACTTTCTCTTGAGTTTCTTTACATTATATTAAGAGTTTCTCTCTTAACTCTTACTTTCATTATAGATAATCTGAAGCTTTTTCTGTTTTTGTAGGTTTGGTTTTGATCGATCCTCACTGACCAAGCAGGTTACAATGTGTTTCACTAATAAGTTTGATGGCCCATACTATAGTTTATCCTGTGTGCCTAGGGAAAGAGTAGAACAATGGTTTGTTGAATTCGCGGTAACATTCTCTCCCATTTAACACCTAACTTCTGTGTAATACATGTATGTGCTTTATATAGACTAACACCAATTTTTCTCTTTTGTTTGTAGAAAAAACACATATGGGATCCATCTTTAACAGGTATGGTTCAGGAGCATTTCGAAGCCATACTTCAACTTTGCTTGAAAGACATGGTGAGCACTGCAAGGAGTAATGATGAGCAACCTAGATGGATGACTGATAAGATATGGGAAGAAATGAAAGCACACTGGAACACTGAAGAACAAATAACAAAGAGTGCAACGACCTCAGCAGCTCGGATGTCTGAACGAAAAGGTCTCGGGCATCACAAACACGCCTCTGGACAGAAGTCTTACCGACAAATCGAACAAGAAATGGTAAGTCACTTGAAACTATAAGTTTGCTTCAATCTGTGATAAATGGTGGTATTTTGTTATTGCTTTTCAAGTTGACTGAGTTGGTTTAAATCTGATTGAGAGTTGCATTCAAGTTTAAATCTGATTGAGTGTTGATTGACTGTTGATTGACTGTTGCATTTGCGTTGACTGAGTTAGTTTACTGTTTATAACTTTTCCATATCAGGTTGAGGAATTAGGCAGACCAGTGAGTTTCGGTGAGGTTTTAATCAGGGCTAATACGAAGAAAGATGGAACCTTTGCAAATAAAAAAGCAGAGCAAGTTGTTGAGCTCTATATGCAGAAAAAGCAAGAGAAGTTGTCTAACCTCGAGTTTGGGACCATAGAGATTTCTGATGGTCGTCATCCAGCGCTATCCATTGAAGAGGATAACGAGGTTTTTATTCAGGTTAAGTGCTTCCTTCACTAATTTGTTATGTTTTGGATTTTGATTGATGATATAGTGTTTGGTATTAATTTGCTTTCTTTTATTTTGGCAGTCTACGTTCAAAAACGATAGAGGAGACCTGTTTGGCATTGGAAGCCTCAAGAATCATCTCAAGGGAAAGGGAAAACACCTGGAAACCTCTGCTTCTTCCCAGCAGATGCAACAACATCTTGAAGCGGCTCAAAGGAAATTGGAGGAACAAGCTGCTCATATCCCCCAGCAAGAAGCATATAATGCTCGACTTGTAGCTGCTCAAAAGTCCCACACCGCCGAACTTGCGATTGTGAACAAGTTATTGGAAACCGAGTCCTCGCATTCCTTGCCCAAGAAACTGATGCTGATGGTCCATCCTCTACTCTCCACAGATTAAGCTAACTTCTTTCTCCCTTCTTTATATCACTTGAAACTTTATATTTATGTTATGTTTTGCAAATGGGAGTTGCCTTTCCATTTTTTTAGAACTTGAAACTTATGTTACTTTGTAATTTCAGTTTTATGGTGTATGGATTTGTGTTTTTCAATTTGTTTTACTTTAATTTTGTTTTGAGGCATGTTTAAATTAAAATTAACAAACCAATTAGTCAATAAATAAAATCAAACAAAGCTAAACCAAATCAGGAATTCAAAAATCTAGTAGTATGTATTCAGTAGCAAATCAGTCGTACAAAGAAACAGAAATCAGTCGGAAGATAGTCGGCAAACCGACGTAAATTATCCTAATATACGTAATATAGATGCTCAAATCAGTCTTAAAGTAGTAGTTGCAATAGTAGGTAATCACTCGCAATTCAGTAGTCAAATTTAACGACTGATTACCGACTACGGCTGTAGTAGCAAAATTAAAGTCACTATTCAGTCACTTATCAGTCGTAACATTTTGATACTGATTAGCGACTACAACTTTTGTAGCAAAATTAAGTCACTATTTAGTCACTAATCAGTCGTACAGTATTGCTACTGATTAGCGACTGAATAGTGACCGCATAATACAAGTCGTAAATCAGTCGTGAATTAGTAGCAAAATTGCAACTAATTTTTTTTGCGACGAGACCTTTACCTACCGCAGAAATCAGTCGTGAATTAGTCGTAACGGGATGTTTTGCTACTGATTTCCGACTGTTTTTGTAGTAGTAAAAACCCGGTTTTCTTGTAGTGTCAAACCTCTTTCTCTGGTTTAGTTTTCTGTTTTGCTTGAGGGCAAGCAAAGGCTAAGTCAGGGGGAGTTGATATATCATGGTTGTTACCCCTTTTAAGCCATGATATAAGTCCATTTTATAGAGTCTTTCTACTATTTTGTAGTGTTTTAGAGTCTTTTACAGGTTTTAGCACGTTTGGAGCATAATTGGAGATATTGGACCTTTCTATAGCATTTTGGAGCAAAGCAGAAGCTCGTGTAGCTGAGTACCCGATTTGAAGCCTCAGTATCGATCGATACTGACTAGTATCGGTCGATACTCACTGCAACAAGACATGAGTCGCGACTTTTATGAAGAGTTGAAGAATTGCATAATTGCCCAGAAAACTTTATTATTTACAATTTAGTCCGAAACGTGTTTAGTAGTATTTATTTAGGTTTTATAGCTAATTTGGTGGCTAGGCTTTCATTACGCTTGATTTTACTTTGGTTTTGGGAGAGACAACTCTGAACTCATGTTTCCTATTGATTTCTTTGATGATATATTCAATCATGTTGTTTTCATTCTCCATGTCTGAGTAGATCCACTTTAGGTTTAGGGTTCTCATAAGGGTTTTCTCAGAATGCTAGGTTAATTAGTTGATTAGGATTCACCATCTGAATTAGTTCTTCACCATAGGTTGTTCTCAAAGCTAATTCTAGGTTGACGAATCTGAAACTTAGATCTTATGATAATTGATAGGGCACGAGAGTGCGATTAATTACCTGATAGAACTTAGGGTGAGCAAAATAACTATTCGCAAAGAGATTTGGTTTAGTTGTTTTGTGAGCAAATCAAACTTGAACTAAAAGCTGGTTTAGACTTTAGGATTTGCAAAGAGATTTGGAATTCTAGGGTTTTGACTTAGATAGTTTTCGCAACGAGAGTTGGTTAGCTATACTTTAGTGATTTGAGTTTAAGAACCGCGCTAAATCTGAATCATGTTAGTTAGTTTATCTGCATTCATTGAATTTCTGAGAATTACCCTGAACCTATTTTTCTCCCAATCGAATTAAAACTTGTTTAATTTACGTATTTGCTTTCAATTACATCTTTTGGTTTAGCTTAATTCGAATCTATCTGATCTATTGTGTGATTTCTTGAGTTCTTTTGTTCGACCGCTACATATACTACAACAACTGCTTTAGTACTTATAGGGTATTAATTTGAGCATATCAAATCTTCCAATCCAGACTTTCAACATCTAGACCGTTTCCAGCGTCAAGTCGGAGGCCGATGCCCTTGCCGAATTTTATTTGAGCTGTAATATTCCCGACGAGGTCGAAATCAGGATCCCTCTTGTAGGAGAGTTCCTCGAAAATGTTCCCTCGGATTGTTGTTGTGCTTTCGAGACCCATTTCAGAATTTCATGGCTTTTATTTCCTATCCCAGACGTCTTGGATATATGTATCTCGCAGATTAAGGCTTCTATTTATCTCAACTACTACCTAATTTCTTGCAGCCAGTTCTTGCACTACAAAAAAACACAGATTTTGTGATCAATTTTTGGGACTCTTTTTTTGTCACAAAAAGATGGGACGAAAGTGTGACCACTTTGCGATTCTTTAACGACCACCCGTATTGCGGTGGCAAAAGAGTCCCAAATTACAGACTAAAAAGATTAGTCAGCAAAGAGTCGCTTATTTGCGACTGTTTAAGGACTTGCAAATGTAGTCCCAAATTTGTGACTGGTTTACTTTGATTTAGCAACTCCACTCGATTTTTAAAAATAAACATCAAATACTAATAAAAAATCTAAACTATAAATTCTAAACAATAAACCATCAAAAAATATACAAAACATCAAATAAATAAACATCAAATAATATACAAATTTTTTTTATAAATTCTAAATTTTAAATCCTAAATCTCTAATCCTTAATCATAAACTCTAAAACTTAAATCATAAACCTCTAACCCTTAATCATAAACTCTAAATCTTAAATCATAAACCTCTAACACTAAATCATAAACTCTAAATCTAAAACCCAGTTTTTGTGATCAATTTGGGACTAATTTGCGACTAATTTTTAATAGTAGTCACAAAATAGTCCTAAATTTGGGACTAATTTGCAACTCCACTGGATTTTTTTAGAAATCATTAAATTATAAACCCTTAACCCTAAACCCAAACCACAAACCCTTAACCTTAAACCCAAACAACAAACCCTTAACCCTAAACCCTAAACCTCTTACTCTTAATCATAAACTTGATCTAAATCTTAAATTGTAAAATAGATCTAACACATATACATCAAATAATATTAAAAAAAAATCAGCACGTACAAGTTTTTTAAATATAATCATTTTATAAATCATACATTCTAAACCCTAAACCTCTAACCCTTAATCATAAACTATAAATCTTAAATTTTAAAACATATATTACACATAAACATCAAATAATATACAAAAATATAACACTTACAAATTTTTTAATCTAATCATAACATGTACTAAGTGTGAATTACATGTGTTTTATAAGGAATGGTTTTGAAAGAGAAAAATTTCTCTCAAAATTTACTTATTTTTAAGTTTTAACATAATTTTGAAGAGATATATACCCATAATCATTGTAAAGTGATATTCAAACCTTATAGATTCTTAAAGTTTAGGGTTTAGGGTAACATGTACACTAATTGCAAAGCCAGTTTTTGTGACTAATTTGCAACTATTCTCGAGAGTAGTCACAAAATAGTCCCAAATTTGGGACTAATTGCAACTTCAGTGGATTTTTTTAGAAATCAATATATTCTAAACCCAAACCACAAACCCTTAATCCTAAACCCTAAACCCTAAACCCTAAACCTCTAACCCTTAATCATAAACTCTAAATCTTAAATTGTAAACTAGATCTTACATATAAACATCAAACAATATACAAAAAATATAATACTTACAAAATTTTCAATCTAATCATAACATCTACTAAGTGTTACATGTGTTTTATAAGGAATGATTTTGAAAGATAAAAATTCTCTCAAAATTAACTTATTTTTAAGTTTTAACATATTTTTGAAATGCTAGATACACAAAATCATTGTAAAATCATATTCAAACCTTCTAGGTTCTTAAAGTTTAGGGTTTAGGGTAAATGTTTGTTATTGTCACAAAATAGTCCCAAATTTGTGACCGTTTAGCAACTACGGTCGATTTGTTTTAATAGTAGTCACAAAATAGTCCTAAATTTGCGACTAATTTGCGATAAAATGACAAAATAATGAAAGTTTCTCATTGGCTAATTTCTTGTGTCGAGGAGAAGAAGCATACTGGCCGGAGGAGGAGAAGAAGCAGACTGTCGCCGAGAACATGACGGCGCCGGCGAAGAAGGGGACAGTGCCGATGCGCCGCGAGGAGGAGGAGGCGAGAAGCAGACTGGCCAGAGGAGCATATCCATGTTTAATTTTGCCGCGGCTTCTTCTTCTCTACCCGCTAGCGAGGCTTCTTCTTCTCTAGTCGCTGGCGAGGCTTCTCCAGATCCAGCAGCCGGCGTCTATCAATGGCGATGAAGGAGAGGTTGGAGGAGAGGAGGAGACCCACCGGCGGCGACGTCGACGTCGTTTTTTTTTGATTTTTTTGATTTTGTTTTGTAATTAATTAATTAATTTAATAAATAATTTTTTTTTTTGAAGTTTGGTTTTTGTTTTTGTTTTTAATATTTTTTTTATAAGTAGTCACAAAACCAGTCTCTAAATTAGGATTGATATTATAGTCACATATTAGTCCGAAATTTGTGACCGTTTTGCGACCAAATATTTGCCACTACTTTTTTTGGTCACAAAAATCAAAATAGTCGCAAATGAGTCTTTTGCGACCATTTTGGGACTCTTTTGATGGTCACAAAAACTGTGTTTTTTTTGTAGTGTGGTTTTCTAGCGCTGGCCTGTGAATATGAGATTTCTTTCTACATGCATTATCTATACATGCTCAGAGTTATAAAGAAATCGACCCTTCCTAGGCCATTTTCATTTCTGGTATGCCCAACCGACGAATTATCAGCAATCTTTCTATAAAAGACGACGATTAGTCTCTTCCTTTTTTAAAAAGTAAGTGCGGCTTCAGTTACCCATGGTCCTGCTGTCCTTTTACTGCAATGGACCAAAGCCATAGGTTTGACTTTCCTTTTCATTTTCGTTCTATTTTGCTTCTTTTAGGTTCGTAGCGAGATGTGAGTGAGGGTAAATTTCTTCTCGAGGTGCAGGCATTTCGTTGGGTGAAACCTCGATCTCACGAGATTTGGTTGAGACCTCGATCCCGAATGAGGTGAATCTTTCCCTTGTTTCTTCGGATGAATGGACAAAGTTCTGTTCCGACCTTCCTTGGGACAGAGAAGCTACTGCTTTTGTGATGAGTCAGTTTGGTGCCAAGGATTCAATACCTTTAGACTTGGATGGCCTCTCCGATGGTGGGCTCGACTAGTATCTTGTTATGGCAGGGCACCTTGGCGAAGTTAGTCTGCACGATTCGTCTTCTTATTTGTTTTGCGGATTCAATTTCTCATTATGTTATTTGCAGGTTTTTACGGATGCGGCGAGCTTCTTCAGCGGATCAGAAATTGATATCCATAGCTGGAGAAATTGATAACCATAGCTGGAGTAAGGACAAAGTCGTCAAGAAGCATCAGCAGCTCCGAGGTGATAAGGAAATTTTCATCAAGAAGCTTGAAGCTTACGAGTCCGACTCAATAGATTTCAGACCTCTTTTGACGAGGCTATTTGGGCTAAGACAATTCCTCTCATAACTTATACTCGATCAAGCTTGCAGCAATCGCAAGCTAAAATCTCCAAGAAAAAAAGGCTGCTCAAGAAAGTATTGAAGAACTTACGGAGAGACGAATAATCGATTTCGAATAACCTTGATGCCTTCAATTCTGACGATCTTGTCCTTTCCCGAAGTAGAGGACCTTCCGGTGGGTCTGAGCCTGTATAAAATAAAAACGAAGTGATACTGATTTGGGAAGATTTATCCTAGAGTTTCCTCTTCCCTTTTTCTTTTTTGAAACTTTTGTATATTATTTTTACGTTTCATTTTTTGCAAGGACATTGCATTTTCAAAGATTTAATGAAGGATTCATTGATCTGAGACACCCGATGTTTCCCTTTCATCTTGCGGTTCCGGCCAGGAATTTTGTGTTCGCTTTTCCTTTTTCCTTTCTTTTTAGTGAAGGATTAGATATTTTTTTCCGGCCTTCCCATTTTGTCTCCTGGGTTTATAACCGAGGTGCTCGATTTTATGGAACCTCTCTTTACTCTATAATTAATGCATATCTTCGTGAAAATCCGAATTTCCAAAAGTAAAGATTTTGATTGCTTTTATTCCTGCAAATATATTGTAATATTTGCCTTATCTATTTAAGGAGATCCCGTGGGTTTAGCTAATTGCTGGCCAAAGGTTTCGCCGAGCTGATCTTGCTTATTTAAACTACTTTGTAACCTTATTAAGGTCTCTCCCGATCGGGCGTTGCTATTTTGTTGGAGCCTTCTGGAAATGCGGTATGTCTGTGCGGATCCCTCTTCAGTAAACTGTCGTCCCAAAGCCGGGAGGGATAGTCCCAAAGCCGGGAGGGATAGTCCCAAAGCCAGGTGATAGGTTCATTCAATATGGTCTAAAATATCCTCTTCTATCTCTTTAAATGGATATGAACCCGAATGACTTAATGCAAGACCTTGATTTCTGTGAAAAAATGGTGTCCTTTAATTCTTTTTATGTAAATATTCTACCTTTGATTTCTCTCGTAATTTGGTCAAAATCCCTTCTCAACTTATCTCGGAGTACAAGGTGTTGGTCCGGGACCACAAGGTGATTCAGAGGAAGAGGGCCAAGCTGGATTGCCAGCTGAGGAAACTAGAAGAAAGTATCGGAGCCCTTAAGTCTCCTACAACGAATTGGAACAAACTTGGTATCAGACCGGTTCCTAAGTGCCTCAGTGGGGCTTCGCGTGATCCTATATGAGTTTGATGGCTGCTTTACTAGGACGAGAAGGATCTTTCCAAATCTTCTTCTTTTTCCCTTTTTTAATTATGCTTATTATCCTTCCTAATCGTCTTGGATGTACCCAACGTTTGAGCCCTCTTTTGATCTTCATTGAATAAAAGATGGTTTGTTTCATTTAGTAGATGCACTTGAATTCGCAAGTTGCCTACGTAACCATTTCGGGATCATGCCACTCCATAGTTTGTTTATCTCCCTTAGCATTTTGGGATAATTTCACTTAGCCGTTTTACGAATTTTGTCTGCTGAGTTATCCGCGAAGTCATGATCTCATCAGCTCTTGGATGAACCAACTTCACCTTTCTTACGACTTCAACTCCTTCTGAAGTTGGAAATTTGACGCATTGATGATAAGTCGAAGGCACTACCCTCATTGAATTTAGCCAAGGCGATGTGGACATCGACCCAAGTGACGTTCCAAGCATCATGCCGATTAATAACTAAAGTGCACACTACTGCAATCATAACAGTGTATTTCAATGTAGTACTTTAGGATCGAATCCACAGATACCAATGTTACACTACGATTCTTACAAGATGAAATTAAGCTAAGACGATAATAAGGTTTGATTTTGCAAGGTAATGAATATAACTAAAAGCAGTGTAAATTAAATAAGAGAAAAATGTTAGGTCAAGGGTTTCTTCGCAAGAATCCAGAGATCATGAATCATACAAGTATTCATGGAACGATTAAACACAAGTTTCAAACTCAAACATAAATATCTAACCAATCCACTTCCGTGGCATTGATTACTAAATCTAGCAACCTAACTTCCGTTGAACCTAGAGTTCTAGACCAACATTAACAAATAGGTTCAATATGTTCACGAATCGTCTTAACATCAACTTATGTTGGCTAAAGATAATTCGCTCGCTTATGTTCTTTCTAGCAACCTACGACACTTCTGTGGTATAGATTAAACCCTAGATCAGAGACTAAATGATCAATTCAGCCTAAGCAATAAACACAACAATAAGCGAAAACCTCAAATGATAAATCCCTATCTATGTCTAATTCAATGATTCATGGATCCCGTTGAAACTCAAAACCTAACTATGAAACTACTCCGACATGGAATCAGAGAAATCACAAAGAGATGAAAAGGAAGACATAATTAAATTGATAAAAGTAATAAGAGGGTTCAGAAATCTTCTACAAGTTTGTCAGAAGTGGTTCAGAGATCTTATCCCAAACATACAATTGAAAGAGATGAAATATTTCTAAGAAAAATAAAGCTTAGCCGTCAAAAAGGCTGAAAATAAGTATATATAGGTCTTGGATCGAATTAGGTTAAGTTAGGATGATTCTGGGGCAAAATAGGAAGTTTAGAAACTGCAGAAACTCCCTCTTTCGTCTGGGAAGTGCATCGATTGATGCAAGGTATGAATTGGTCGATTTTGAAGCTCCTGGACATGTGCATCGATCGATGCAAGCCTCCATGTTTTGCGCATGCTTCTTATGCGAGGCAGATTGACATTTCTTCAGTAAATCGGGTATAACTCTTGATCGCATTGTTGGATTTTCTTCAAACCACTTTAACATCAAAGCTAATTCACTGATATATCTTGTGTAAAGTTTTCAGCTCGATCCATGGGTGGAAATACCTTCAAAGAATGCCAAACGTTAGACGCTTATGCATGACTCTGCATTCCCAGTTTCACCTTTCGCAACCAAAATGACTTGTTTTCCTCCAAATCAACCTAAAACCTGTAAAGACTCGATAAGCGACTAAAAGACTCTAAAAACACATTTTAACTCAATAAAAGACTCAAAACCAACACAAAAAACAGGTTATAAAACGGTAAAAAGCGAGTATATCAATTCCCCCAGACTTAGTCTTTTGCTTGTCCTCAAACAAACAGAAAACTAAGCAAGAAGAAAAAGTTTGAAAAACACGGAGACTCACATTTCCTTTAGAATTCTGCAATGACCATTACCTTAATAATCCACATGTTTCCGAACTAGTTTCATATTGAACCTCCATGTACTTCTCTGCAAGCATTCACAGGTTCCCAGACTCAACTCATTATTTCGCAGAATAATCCAAAGCTATCATTGCTGGGTCTCATCAAGGATCATAATGTCAAGAACCTTCTAGACTCTTTCCCTTTCGATATCGTGACGAGACAACAACACAACCTTTTGTACTTTTCCCCTCCCCCAGACTTATTCTTTTCTCATTTTCTTTATGTAGGGTCAATGCGTGATGGAACGCGAGTATTGATGGTTTTTGCCACCGAATCCCCAGTTCATTTTAGTGGCACCCTTTTGTTCTAAGGTGTAGGCGAATAGCGGTATCTCTGGAAATTTTCCTAACCTCGCTTCCAACCTTAATGTGATAATCTCTTTCGAAATAAAATAGTGGGATCGATGGAAATTTTCCTAGCCCTTTACTCGAAAGAAAATCATTTCATCTTTTCTGCTTTTTATTTTAAATAAGGGAGAGGAGTACCATACTTTCACACATGTTGTCTTGTCAGATACGAATGAGGAGTCAAGCTCCGAAGACACCAATCACGATGATGAGGTAAAAATAAGAGCTCAGAAACTAGCTCAAGCTTTTTGAAATTTTCTGGAAACATGGATGCCTCTGATTAACTAGTCAGCCTTAATATTTTTTTATTAGTCTGATCTAAAACTAGCCCTGCAAGAATGGTCACTTAGATGCAAAATTACATAAAAATTCAATGATCATATTTTCCAACAAGTTTTGACTCAATAAAACAAAATAACTCAAAAGAAAACATCAAACTGACTCAAGAGAGAAAACAAAAGAAAGAAAACAATGTTAGTAACGACAAAGACCCTCCCCAGACTTATTTCACACCGTCTCGGTGTAAAAATAAATGAGAGATAAGGTGCAAACAGACTTTAAAAAAAAAAAAACATACCGGTGGGTTGCCTCCCACAAAGCCCTTGTTTATAGTCGTTAGCTTGACTTCGGTCCCAGATGTTAATCATGAGAATCAAAATGTTGAGCCAATGCGCCTTTGGTTATTCTCCTTGATACAAGATTTTTGCCGTGTATCAATTACTCAAATGCCTAAGTAGCATATGAGGTATCGAATCCAAGGGTTAAGTTTCAATCACTAGGAATACATAAATATTCTTAAGTTAAGCTAACAAAGGTGGTTTTAGTTTTCTAGCAACCTAACTGATTCAAATTCAAACAAGAACAAGTAAGCAAAGACTAAAATCGTGATTAACAATAAGATAAAGGCAAGCTCTTGGATGAGGTTATTGATTTTGGATCCTTCCATGATCCATCTAGATGTCATTTCACACAAACAAGCTATTCCCTTAGCCTAGAACACTTAAGCAAGATTAAGCCACTCTCATGGTCTTAATCACTCAGTTAATCATACAAATCATGAACAAACCATCGTTTGTGGTAGGATGATTAACAAGAAATAAACATAGATTCCTATGGCCCTAATGCTCCTTAGACAACTACTCTCATAGGCTAAGAAAGCAAAATCCTTTATTTGGTTTTTTTGGGAATTTCATCGAACACCTTGTGTGCATGAAATTCCCTAAGATCTAGATTAACTATATCTAGCCTAATCTAGCATTGTGAACACCATATAAGAGAGGGGATATGTAAACTAAGTTCAAGACATCAAGATCTACCACGAAATTCACCTAATCTACCTCATCCATGAGCCTTAAGAAGACCTACTTACTAATCATGAAGAACACACCAAATCTTGTGAAAGAGGTGATGTTAATCATGATTAGGGAATATGAATGTGAAAGCTTAGATAAAGATGAAAATATATAACCTTAAACTTGCATAAATCAAAAGAATCCAATGGAAAAATCTCAAGAACCCTAAAAAGACAAGATCTTGTTCTAGAGAGAAAAGAGAGAGAAAAAATGGAAAAAGGGATAAAAAGTGAGATAGATCTAAAAATCAGATCTCTAAAATATAAAAAGGTGTTTTCTGAGTTGGGTCGTACCCGGGTCAACCCGGGACAAACCGGGTATTTACACTGCCGAAACTTGGATACGTCTTCAGTGAATCGATCCTAACTCCTGAACCTGGCATCCGAATGACCTGAATCCAACTCCTCTAAACAGATAACTCGTCCATATACAACCCTTATGAAGCCCGTTTGAGTTGATTAATATTGGATGATTAATATCGGAAGGCCTTCGTTTTGCCGATTCTTTGGACGGTGTCATCTTCTCTCGGCCAGACGGACAAACATTTAGTAAATCCGTCTTATCTCCCTATCCATAGGTCCAAATAACCCGATTCAAACTCCTATGTAAAGCCGATTCACTCTTCTACAACTTCTATGAAGGCAGTGGAAGCTGAATCGGCTTGTACGGTCCTTGTCTAGACACAGCTTTGAGACACTTCGGACGAGCTCGGTTGGTTCGGGTGAGGGATGTCCAACACCGAGGTCACACATCGGTGTTGGACCTCGGTGCTAAGGTTTTTTTTCTCTTGGTCATTTCATAGAGGCAATACCAAGGTGTTACACCGATGTGTGACATCGGTGTATTCCCCTGAGGCTTTAATAATGATATCACACATCGGTGTTGAATAGACTAGCTCGGCCAGACGGACGTATCTTCAGTACAACGGCCATATCTTCCAAATTACAAGTCCAAATCCCCTGATTCGAATTCCAGGGGCTAACTAACTCACTCTTCTACATCTTTTATGAAGGTCATCCAAGCTGATTCATATCGGAGGGCCCCAGTCCAGCAACATATTTCCGGTGTATCGGATGGACCTTACACTCTACTTTTGTCCAACTCTCCAAATATGCCCAAATTGCCTCCAATCACCTAGAAAGTACTCTAAAACATGCAAGAACTCACTAGACCTAATGAAATATGTCATAATCTCTAAATGAGACCTAAATACAAGACAAAACTATTATTACGCATGTAAATGTCACAAAACTCTACGTGAGATGCATGCTAAAACATGCAATATATGAGTATATCAATTCCCCCAAACTTAAACCGTTGCTTGTCCTCAAGCAAACAAGAATAAAGAAATGGAGAAGACTAAAAATGGGAGCTCAAATCCAAAAGTGCCATAAAAAGGATCCAAGCTCAATGTCCAAGTTGCAAACTTCTTGATGCGATCAAACATACTTACTCAAAAGTGACTAGCCATACTTGTCATTGCATTACTTACATTCGAACCTCAACCTACACAAACTTTCATATCTTCCAACCTCTTGACATTGATTAAGTGTAATAGGCGTGAATCATGTTTATGCAAGATCAAATGAATTCGTTTGGCAAAGGGTTAGGTTATGATATGAAGATGGTCTCATTATCATGCATGGGTAATCAAGTACAAGGATCTCTCATGGAAAGTGCAAAATTTAGCAAAATGCTAAAGGTAAAAGGCAACTTATGCATACAAGAGAGAATTCTCATATACCCAAATGCCTAGAGTGTCTCTAACCTAAAGCCTTCTAACCCGTTTGTGCCCACATCCTAAGCTACCCTATTCATCTTAAGGCATTTGCCTTCTTAAACCCACACATGCTCCTTGTCCTTTCACTTCACCTTCTTCTCATTCGGGGATCAACTTCTTCTTCTTTGTTCTCATGGTTTGGTGCTTCTTTGTTGTGACTTAGCTCTATTTTTTTTTCATTTTTGTTCACGCCTCTTTTTCTTCTTTGATGCTTTGGCCTTTTCGGCTTTCTTCTTTTTCTTTGGATCTCTTGAGGTTAACTTATTCTTAGAGCTAGTCTTATAATTTTGCACCAACCAATCTATAAATTCGATCCCCTTTTCCCTTCTCCTTATTCATCTTTCCCATTCCACAATCTATTCCAAACACATCCGTTCACCAAATTTCCAAACCATTCCCCCAAACTTAAACCAAGAACCACCAACCTATCTAGCCTATTCCTATATTAACTACATGATGATGGAGCTAAATCTACATGAGAATTCCCCCTTTTCTCCCTAAACCTAACCTTTTTGCCAAGTTTGCTCGAAAGAAGGCCTCACCAATCACACACCAATATCAATGGCTAGAAAGAAGGTTGAGGTTAGGGTAGGGGAAACCATTCCAATGATGGGATATGGCTACTTGGATAAACAAGAGTGGTGAAAGGGAAAAGATTATCCAAGTATGTATGAAGTGATCCACAAATTCATTCAAAAATGTATAAACACAATATTTACAAGTCAAAATTAAGGTTATCACTTCGATGGGGTTGGATTTAAGTCAAAGTTTGCTTCAATCAAGGCAAGAACAATAAGACATGTGATCAAGGCATGGTTCATTCTTAATTTCTACACGAGATCAAAGCATCAAGTAACTAGCAACAATGACATTGGACTAAGCTCTTAATATGTTACTTTACAAGGATAAATCTATCATTGCTCATAATGCTCATGCAAAGCTACCTTATATGATATGCATCTAGACTCAATCATATATGGAATGCACAAAAGTTCAAAAAATTTCAAATTTATTGAAAATGCATGATATGCATGAGACTCAAGATGCAAAAGGCAAAATAAGATCACAAAACACATGATTAGACACCGGTCCCTCCCCCAAACTTAAATCACAACGTCTCGGTGTGAAAGAAGATCAAGAGAGAGACTAAAAGCGTCATATAAAAATGCAAAGAGACTCAAAAGTAAAGAGTTACTTACAAATGAGGAGTGAGACTAGATTAATTGAGATGAATGAAGAGCTTTCGACATCAACACCAACATGCCTTGCCATGACCTTGCTACCATCAAGAACCTTGCAACCACTCAACAAAAGATCAAAAAGAACAAGAAAACATAGAGAGACATAAAAAGAAAGTATGTACAATGATAAGCTTGGGGTGTCTCCCAGGAGCACTTTGTTTAAAGTCACTAAGTTTTACTTTGGTTACCCTTTTTAGGCGGGTGAGAGGGGAGTACGAGCCACTCCATGGTGATTCCTCGAGCTCGAGGTGAAGAACTTTGGTCATGACCTCTTCAAGACCAGCTTGCCCTTTCTCCTTGAGCTCCGGTGTGGGAATTGCTTTGACCTAGGCAAAAGATTTGGACCGGCCCTTGCACTTGATCTTGTAATCAATCACTCCATCCTTGTACTTCCAAGGAGTGAGAGTCATCATAGAGGGCTGGTCTAGCATGGCCTTGTCTTCATGAAGCAAGCTTGGGCTGTTTTTCACTTTACCCTTGGCCTTCGTCCTCTTCTTGGCATTCTTGCTATTTTCAACAACGTTCTTCACTATGGTGGGAGGAAGTGGTTCCAAACAAGCAATATCAACTTCTGAAGCTTCCTTAGCATTACCATAACCCAAATCATTTCTCTCAATAGACTTCTCTTTCTCTTCAAAGACCTTCGGGGGTGGAGCTTCATCAACCATCTCACATCTACCCACGTACTTCACTTCTTCATCACGAAGCTCATCATCATCAATAGTAATTGTACCACAAAGCTTGTTGGAAGAAGTCCTCATTGGGTAACATACCTTGTCATCCACATTCAAGAGAACTACCCTTTGATCTTTAAAATCCATTCTAGCACCGGTAGTAAGTAGGAATGGGGTTCCAAGGAGAAATGGAAGCTTGTTGGTCTTCTTCATTTCCATAACAACGAAATCCGTTGGAACTATACAATTCCCCACTTTAAGCGGATAATCTTCAATAAGGCCAAGCGGTTTCCGTGAAGAGGCATCTCCGAAAGTGATAGGTGATGGGTGATAGGTGAGGTTTCTTATCCCTAGACTCTTGAACATCTCTCGGGACATGACATTCACACTTGAACCGGAGTCACACAAAGCATCATCAATGTCCAAATCACCAAGAGAGCAAGCTATAGAGAACTTACCGGGATTACCAAGCTTGGGGATGAGAGACTTAGGCTCGATCCTAGTTTTGTTTGGTGAATCAATGCAATCAACACTACCCTTGTCTTCAACCAAGGTCACGTTCTCATCCTTCTCAAGGGTCACTCCCCCACCTTGTTCCTCAATGTCCATATTGAGCTTCAAGGGAACGTCTCTAGGGGGAAGGTGTTCAACATGTAAACTGTAAAGTAGAAGCTCAATCTCGTTAGTGGCGGCTTCATGATCTTCAATGGGACGTGGGTCATATGAGGAGATGACATTGCAATACTCCTTTGAGGGTTGTATTGCTTTCCCATTTGAAGAGTTTTGCTGTACTTTGCCTCCATTGGCTCCCTTGGTCTTCATTTGTTGAACGTTTGAACTCAATGCCTCAAGCTTCTTGTGGAGATCATTGTATGAGCAAGCTACTTTGGTATTTATTTCCTCCATATTCTTGCTCATATCCAATGCTACACTAGCTTGGCCTTGTAGAATTTGTTGAAGCATGTTCTTCATATCAAGGTCTTGAGGCATGGAGTTGTTGTCTTGAGTTTGAGAGACAAAACTTTGTTGAAAACCTCCTTGGTTCCCTTGAAAGTTGTTCTTGGAATCAAAGCTTTGTTGGTGATTAATGGGGGCTTGACCTTGGTTGCCGTAGTTGTTGTTGAAACCTCTTGGATAGCCACCATTGTTCCCAATATAATGCACTTCCTCTTGGTTGCTCAAATCCACCATTTCCTCATGGGACCTTTGATTTCCCTCAAAATTACCAACAAAGTGAATCGATTTTTTGGAAGAATTGAGAAGCTTGTCAATCATAGTGGCTTGCTTGTCCATCATGGAAGATTGCTTATCCAACTTCTCATTGAGAGCCATCATGGCTTTGGTTCGTTGTTGCTCCTCGAAGTCACTTGTGGTTCTTGTAGACCGGTCATTCTCATCACCATATGTACCATCACTCAAAGCAAGGTTCTCAACCAACTCCATTGCTTCATTCACGTATTTGCCTAAGAAGTTTCCATTAGAAGCGGTATCAAGCAACATACGGATCTTAGGAAGTGCTCCGCGGTAGAGTGTGCTCAAGAGGGAAGCATCCGAGAATCCATGATGAGGACATTGCAATGTATAGCCTCTAAACCGCTCTCATGCTTCATTGAAGCTCTCATTTGCACGTTGACTGAAGCTTGAGATCTCATTCCTTAGCTTAGCCGTTGTAGAGGGAGAGAAGAACTTGGCAAGGAATGATGTTTTGCATTGGTCCGATGAAGTGATGGAACCGTGGGGAAGGTTCTTTTCCCATTGTCTTGCCTTATCCCCAAGAGAGAATGGGAACAACCTTAGCTTAAAGCTATCCTCCGAGACTCCATTCATCTTTGTCAAGCCACAAATCTGGTCAAAGTGATCCAAGTGATCAAGTGGATCCTCCACCGCCAAGCCATGGAATTGTTGCTTTGTACCATTTTGATGAAGCTAGCTTTGACCTCAAAGTCATTGGTTTCAACCGGTGGTGGTCGAATACCTTGGCGGTTAACATGAGCATTGTCCGCATCACCCGCTCCAACTATGTTAGGAATTTCAAGGGCGGGTGGGTTGTGGTTTCCATTACCACCGTGACCATGCTCTTGAGCTTGATACTCTTGTACGTTCTCCATACCGAGCCTAGGAATGTTTACAAACCGTTCTCTCTCTCTTCTTGCTCTAAGACCGCGGTGTAGAAGGTTGATGTCGTCTCTTGGCTCAACAAGATTGTTGTTGCCTTCAGAACGCAAGTTCATGCACCTATAAGAGAGAGATAGACGGAGAGATTAGTAAATAACAAAAAGAAAAAAGGCTTAATCTCAAAAAGAAGTAAAATCCTAATGTTGAAAGCTAAACCCAATTGGCAACAGCGCCAAATTGATACAAGATTTTTGCCGTGTATCAATTACTCAAATGCCTAAGTAGCATATGAGGTATCGACTCCAAGGGTTAAGTTTCAATCACTAGGAATACATAAATCTTCTTAAGTTAAGCTAACAAAGGTGGTTTTAGTTTTCTAGCAACCTAAATGATTCAAATTCAAACAAGAACAAGTAAGCAAAGACTAAAAACGTGATTAACCATAATATAATGGCAACCTCTTGGATGAGGTTATTGATTTTGGATCCTTCAATGATCCATGTAGATGTCATTTCACACAAACAAGCTATTCCCTTAGCCTAGAACACTTAAGCAAGATTAAGCCACTCTCATGGTCTTAATCACTTTGTTAATCATACAAACCAAGAACAAACCATCGTTTGTGATAGGATGATTAAAAAGCAATAAACATAGGTTCCTATGGCCCTAATGCTCCTTAGACAACTACTCTCATAGGCTAAGAAAGCAAAATCCCTTATTTGGTTTTTTGGGGAATTTCATCGATCACCTTATTTGCATACAATTCCCTAAGATCTAGATTAACTATATCTAGTCTAATCTAGCATTGTGAACACCAAATAAGAGAGGGAATATGTAAACTAAGCCCTAGACATCAAGATCTACCACGAAATTCACCTAATCTACCTCATCCATGAGCCTTAAGAAGAACTACTCACTAAGCATGAAGAACACACCAAATCTTGTGAAAGAGGTGATGTTAATCATGATTAGGGAATAGGAATGTGAACGATTAGATAAAGATGAAAAGATATAACTTAAAACTTGCATAAATCAAAAGAATCCAAGGGAAAAATCTCAAGAACACTAAAAAGACAAGATCTTGTTCTAGAGAGAAAAGAGAGAGAGAAATGGAAAAAGGGATAAAAAGTGACATAGATCTAAAAATCAGATCTCTAAAATATAAAAAAGTGTTTGCTGAGTTGGGTCGGACCTGGGTCAACCCGAGACAAACCGGGTATTGACCCGGCCGAAACTTGGATACGTCTTCAGTGAATCGGTCATACCTTATGCACCTAACATCCGAATGACCTGAATCTAACTCTCGTAGACAGATACTCATCCCTATACAACTCTTACGAAGACCGTTTGAGTTGATTCATATCGAAAGGCCTTCGTTTTGCCGGTTCTTTGGACGGTGTCATCTACTCTCGGCCATACAGATATACCATCAGTAAATCCATCTTATCTACCTATCCATATGTTCAAAAACCCCGATTCAAACTCCTGTGTAAATTTGATTCACTCCTCTACAACTTTCATGAAGGAAGTGGAAGCTGAATCGGATTGTAAGGTCCCTGTATAGCCACATCTTTGATACACTTGGGACGAGCTCAGTTGGTTCGGGTGAGGGATGTCCAACACCGAGGTCACACATCGGTGTTGGACCTCGGTGCTAAGGTTTTTTTCTTCTCCTGGTCCCTTCAGAGAGGCAATACCGAGGTGTTACACCGAGGTCACACATCGGTGTATTTCCCTGAGGCTTTAATACCGATGTCACACATCGGTGTTGAATAAACTGCCTCGGCCAGACGGACATGTCTTCAGTAAAACGGCCATATCTTCCAAACCACAAGTCCAAATCCCCTGATTCCAATTACAGTGGCTAGATAACTCACTCCTTTACAGATTTTATGAAGGTAATCCAAGCTGATTCATATCGGAGTGCCTCATTCTAGCCACATATTTCCAGTGTATCAGATAGACCTTGCACTCTACTTTGGTCCAACTCTCAAAATATGCCCAAATTGCCTCCAATCACCTAGAAAGTGTTGGACCAAAACTTAATAAAGTCCATTGGCTTTTGAAGTTGTGTTAAATGTGAAAAGAAATAATCTATGGCTAAGTAAATGACAATTTCAAATTCCCACATCGGAAAGCAATGAGAAAAACCTCTAATATAAATAAGAAGAAACATGAATTTAAGTTAAAAAAACTTAGAGGGAACCAAAGGACTCCAAGGACCGGGCTCGGGTCTTGGGGAATGTGGCCCAAGGGCCACAAAAATATGTTCTTTTTGGGCCACGTTTTGGTTAACTTTTTTGGCCCAAAAACGAATCTATCTTGGCTCAAAAACGAATTAAATGGGTCAAAGATTTTCACCGCAAATCTCGCCCCATTAATTCGCACGGTCAATTGATATGCTCAAATTAATACCCTAAATAGTACTAAAGCAGTTGCTGCAGTATATCAGGGGTCGAACACAAGGACTCACGGAAATCACACAATAGATTATATAGTATCGAATCAAGCTAAGCAATTCAGATGTAATTGAAAGCAGTGCATAAATTAAAAGTGTTGTAATTCAATTGGAGAAAGATAGGCTCAGGGTATTTCTCAGGAAATCAATGAATGCAGATAAACTAACTAACATGATTTAGATTTAGCGCAGTTCTTGAACTCAAATCACTAAGTTATAATTGACCAACTGTCGTTGCGAGAATTATCTAAATCTAAATCCTAGGAATTCTAAATCTCTTTGCGAATCCTAAAGTCTAAATCAGCTTTAATATCAGGTTTTATATGTTCACAAATCAATTAAACCAAATCTCTTTGCGAATAATCAATTTACTCACCTAAGGTTCTATCAGGTAATCAATCGCACTGTCGTGCCTAATCAATTATCATAAGATCTAAGTTCCAGATACGTCAACCTAGAATTAGCTTTGAGAACAACCTAAGGTGAAGAACTAATTCAGATAGTGAATCCTAATAAATTAATCAACATAGCATTCAAAGAAAACCCTTTCATGGAGATTGAAAGCAACATGATTGAATAGATCATCAAATAAATCAATAAAAACAGGAGTTCAGAGTTGTCTCTCCAAAAACCAAAAGTAGAATCAAAGTTTAGAAAATAAAGCTTACAAAATAAAGCATAGCCAACAAAGTGGCTGTAAAACCTAATTATATAGCCTAAACACGATCTGGGGTTTCTTGCAAATATTAAAGACTTCTGGACCAAGTTGCAATTCTTCAACTCTTCATTAAAGTTGCGGGTCGTGTCTGCTGTGATGAGTGTCGATCGATACCTGGGTGTATCGATCGATGCTTGACGTGAAATCGGGTACTCAGCAACACGAACTTCAGCTTTGCTCCAAAATAATCCAGAAAGCTCCAATATCTCCAATTATGCTCCAAACGTGCTAATACCTGTAAAAGACTCTAAAATACTACGAAATAGCAGAAAGACTCTATAAAACGGACTTATATCATGGCCTAAAAGGGGTAAAAACCATGATATATCAACTCCCCCAGACTTAGCCTTTGCTTGCCCTCATTCAAAACAGAAAACTAAACCAGAGAAAGAGGTTTGAAAACGCGGAGACTCACCTGTTCAGGAACCATCGCAGAGATCCTTTTCCCAAGCACCCAAATGTTACCTAACCAGCTTTTGATCTAACCACCATGTACTTCTCCGTAGACATTCGCAGCTTTTCCAGACTCCACACAAAATCTCGCAGCATTGTTCAAATAAAACCCTCATCTCCAGTTTCATCGCTGCAGCCAATGTTCAAGAGCCTTCTCTCCCCCAATGTTCAATATCATGACAAGGAACCACCCATTTTCACACTTTTTGTATCACTTTCTCTCCCCCAGACTTATTTTTTATTATGTTCTCTCTTATTTTTTTTTAGATTTGCATATACACATCAAGGTCCGTAACGCGAGTATTGATGGTGTTTGCCACCGAATCCCTGGTTCTTTCCTCTCTATGTATCAAAGGTTTAGGCGAATAGTGGTATCACGGGAAATTTTCCTAACCTCGCTTTTAACCTTTGTGTGATCATTCCCTCTATGTATCAAAGGTTTAGGCGAATAGTGGGATTGCTGGAAATTTTCCTAACCCTCTACTCAGAAGAAAATCATTTCAATATTTTATTCTCTTATTTATCAACTTATAATAGGGGAGAGAGACACCATAACTCTAAACACATGGGTTCCTTTATCAGATATGAATGATGAATCAAGCCCTAAAAACACTAACCACATTGATGAAGTGCTAAAATTTGGCTCAGGCTTCAGAAGAACTCTGCTGGAGACATGGATGTTTTCTAGTCAACTGTTCAGTCCTTGGATTTTTCATTAGTCAATCTAGAACTGATCCTGCAACACTGGTCACTTAAAAATAAAATCAAAACAAAAATTCAAGCACATGATCATCATCTCCAACAAGTTTTGACTCAATAAAACAACGAATGACTCGATAAAACATCTGACCCTAAGAAAAACAAACACAATGTCAGCAGACACCTCCCCCAGACTTGAACAACACTGTCCCCAGTGTTATCTAGCCTAGAGTAGATAAAATAAAACAAAAGAATAGAATAGAACGAAGAGAAACAAGAAGTTACCGTGCTGGAACATCTGGTGTCGATCGACACACGACTTGGTATCGATCGATACCAAGCTTAAATCGACATAATGAATCGTACATTCGCGATTGGTGTCGATCGATACCAATGGGGTATCGATCGACACTAAGGCGATTTTGAGTTTTGCTCCTTGTTTATCCTGACACAAACACAAAACGAAAAATAAAAAAAGAAAGAATCAAAAGCAGATTCACTACTAGGTTACCTCCCACCAAGCGCTTGTTTAACGTCAGTAGCTTGACTGTAACGGCCTTCAGGCATGATAAGAATGCGAGCTTGCACCAAAACAGGCTCCACAACTTGACATTGCTAGCTTCAGGGTTCTGCTCAAAATGCTTTCCACGAACTCTTTTCCTTTCTCTTTCAGCTCCGAAGTAAGAAAAACTCTAGCCTTAGAAAATGGTTTCAAGGCTCCTTTGCACTTCACCTTGTACTCAATCGAGTTTCCATCATAGTCCTGAGGGATTAAAGTGACATGGGGATTCTCGACTCTTTTGCTCTTCACCTTCTTCTTTGTTGCCTTAGCCTTCTTGACAACTTCTTTGGGGATGCTGGGCGGTGCAACTGAAATGTCTGTGATAGTAGGCTCAACTAAAATATCAATCGCTAGCGACTTTCCTGTAACAACCTCGATGCTAGAGACACGTCCGGGAGCTCCTCTAGGAGGTATGGCATCATAGTTGACATCTCCATCAATGTAAGAGAAATATATTCTCTTATTAGGTGTGTCTATGATCGCGCCAACAGTGGCCATAAACGGCCGTCCCAGGAGCAAAGACACTTCATATCCTTCGCTTATCTCCACAACCTAAAAATTAGTGGGTACCAGACAATCTCCTACTTTGATAATCAAATCAGAGATTGTACCATATGGAGTTGAGGTTGAAGAGTTCGCGAATGTGATAGATGTCGTGGGAGATCGAATATCAGCTCTCAACCGCCCTGCAATTTCCCTTGACATGACATTGACACTAGCCCCTGTATCAACGAGAGACTCTTTAAACTCGACTCCAGAGATAGAGCATGGTACCGCAAATTTCTCTGGGTCTTCCCTCTGTGTCAATTGCCGCAGCGGTAGTGACTTGCGTCTTGACTCGATGAAGAGTGCCTTAATTTCTTCCTGAGTTTCTCTGCAATCTTTGAAGTCACTTAGCAGAGGACGATGTTTTAGATCTTCTTCGAAAGACAAGTCATGGGAGATCCTTCGTACCATCTTCTCAAAGCCACGCAGCTGCTTTGGAGTGATAGGGTCTCTGAGGTGTTGAGGAATAAAATTCAGCCTCTTGGGCTTGCGAACTCTTTCTTCAATCAACCCAGGTGTTTTCACAATTTCTGGTTCGATCAGCGAGGGGTATCGATCGACACCATGTAGGGTATCGATCGACACTCTTTCTCATGAATCGTCCCTGGCAGATATATCATCATCAAAAGGAGGCTCCACAACTGATTTATCCAACAAAGCTTTGCATATGGCGTCCTCCCATTCCTTCCTTGTCATAATATGAGGCATAGGATAAGGTATCTTGGGTATATACATTCTCTCCTTGACAATTTCAGCCTTCTTCTCGACCTGCGTCTCAGCATCGATCGATACTAGAGGGGTATCGATCGACACATGTGATTTTCCATCCAATCGTGCAGGCGTCTGGAATTGTATCGATCGATACTGGCTGGTGTCGATCGATACCTGGGCGATTTCACAATCCCAGTCGTCATCTTCAACAGCATCGTCGAAAGTTCCTGCATCAAAACCCTTCTCAACCATTGCAGTGGCTTCTTTAGCACTTCCTATGGTGATTGCATTGACATGTGCTCTTGGATTCTCAGTTTTCCCTGGAAGAAAACCTTCTTGCCTTTTCACTGCTGCTGCTGTCTGAGCGACCTGAGTTTCCAGCTTCCTCTGGGTCTGATTGATAGCTTTAATTTTCCCATTCAGCTCAATGTACAGAGAGTCAAACTTCCCATTGAAATCCCCCAGCAACTTATGTTGTCCCTGAAGAATCTGTTCCAGCATGGATTCCATCTTACTCTCCATGGTTTTTGGAGAGATGGGTTGGTATGAAGAATTCCCAAAATTGTGAGTGTTGTTGTTGAAGTTTCGGTTGTTGTTGTACCCAAAATGCTGACCCTGAAATCCAGAACCACCAATATAGTTAACATCTTCCACTTCAGCTCCACCGATATTATCGACTCCATCAGCAAAGTGTACAGTCTTCTTCGACTTTCCGATCAGGAAATCCAGCTTGGCCTGAACTTTAGAAATCTGCGATCCATCAATTCCTGCACCTGCTTCTTCCGCTCGAAATCAGCATTCTTGGTGCTATTGCTAGACGCCAAGTTCTCAATTAGCACAATCGCATCATCTGGATACCTGGTGTTGAAGTTCCCATTACTGGCAGTATCCAAAGCCATCTGGTACCTCCAATCGATCCCTCTGTAGAAAGTACCCAGTAGCTGACCCTGATTGAACCCATGGTGCGGACAATCTCTCTGATATGACTTGAAACGAATCCAAGCAGCCTTGAATGCCTCTATTGGACCTTGAGAAAACTGAGAAATTTTGTTCCTGAGCTCTTCGGATCTCGCATCATCATAGAAATTGCACAGGAATGCATTCTTCGTCTCATTCCATGTAGTTAGCGAATCAGGAGCTAACTGCTTCAGCCAATAAGCAGCATCCCCACCAAGAGAGTACGGGAAAAGTTTGCAGAAAAGGAACTCATTGGGCACTCCATTGTACTTCATACCAGTGACCAAATCCTCGAACCTTTTGATATGATCCATGGGATGCTCATGAGGTAGGCCATGGAAAGGGTTCTGACTTACAAGAGCGTAGTACGCAAGCTTTAGCTCAAAGCCATTCCTCTGAAAAGATGGGATGCGAATCCCAGATCGATTGACAAAGAACAGATCAGGTCTGTTGTGCTCACCAAGTGTTCTACCTCGATCAACTCCAGCATTCCCAATGTTGGCTTGCGCAGCTAGCGCGACAATCTGACCAACAACAACAGGAGTGACAATGACGTTTCCATCTTCATCAAGTCACTGCCCTCTCTCATTGCACACTTGACCCTCTTGCTCTCTCAAGACTCCAGCTTCATCAGCTCTTAAAACCACTGGGTTGTTCATCCCTGATGTTTGCTTTGACTTTCTATTTGTGCGTTCCACAAGTGCTAGCTGTTCCAATGACAGTTCAACTAGCTGAGTGCTCTTGTTGCTCCTGGTTTCACGAACAGGCATACACCTGAAAACAAAACACTAGATAAGGCACGTAAGTAACCAAAAAAAATACTTTGAGTATCGATCGATACCAAGTGGTGTCGATCGATATCAACAAAGAAATCGCCTAAGTATCGACCGATACTAGGTAGTATCGATCGATACCGACGGGCTTAGTCAAAACTCGACAACTAAAATCTAATTGCCAAATTGAGTCCCCGGCAACGGCGCCAAATTTGATATGCTCAAATTAATACCCTAAACAGTACTAAAGCAGTTGCTGCAGTATATCAGGGGTCGAACACAAGGACTCACAGAAATCACACAATAGATTATATAGTATCGAATCAAGCTAAGCAATTCATATGTAATTGAAAGCAGTGCATAAATTAAAAGTGTTGTAATTCAATTGGAGAAAGATAGGCTCAGGGTATTTCTCAGGAAATCAATGAATGCAGATAAACTAACTAACAAGATTAAGATTTAGTGCAGTTCTTGAACTCAAATCACTAAGGTATAATTAACCAATTGTCGTTGCGAGAATTATCTAAATCTAAATCCTAGGAATTCCAAATCTCTTTGCGAATCCTAAAGTCTAAATCAGCTTTACTATCTGGTTTGATATGTTCACAAATCAATTAAACCAAATCTCTTTGCGAATAATCAATTTGCTCACCTAAGGTTCTATCAGGTAATCAATCGCACTGTCGTGCCTAATCAATTATCCTAAGATCTAAGTTCCAGATTCGTCAACCTAGAATTAGCTTTGAGAACAACCTAAGGTGAAGAACTAATTCAGATAGTGAATCCTAATAAATTAATCAACATAGCATTAAAAAAAAACCCTTATGAGAACCCTGAACCTAAAGTGGATCTACTCAGACATGGAGATTGAAAGCAACATGATTTAATAGATCATCAAAAAAATCAATAAAAACAGGAGTTCAGAGTTGTCTCTCCAAAAAACAAAATTAGAATTAAAGTTTAGAAAATAAAGCCTACAAAATAAAGCATAGCCAACAAAGTGGCTGTAAAACCTAATTATATAGTCTAAACACGTTATGGGGTTTCTTGGAAATATTAAAGACTTCTGGACCAAGTTGCAATTCTTCAACTCTTCATTAAAGTCGCGGGCCGTGTCTGCTGTGATGATTGTCGATTGATACCAGGGGGTATCGATCGATTCTTGACGTGAAATCGGGTACTCACCAACACGAACTTCAGCATTGCTCCAAAATGCTCCAGAAAGCTCCAATATCTCCAATTATGCTCCAAACGTGCTAAGACCTGTAAAAAACTCTAAAATACTACGAAATAGCAGAAATACTCTATAAAACGGACTTATATCATGGCCTAAAAGGGGTAAAAACCATGATATATCATCAATCCAGAATCTCGCCCACCATTACTCTAGATCTGCGAGATATGATTGGTCAAAGAGCCATAAACGCAGCCTTTAATGTGTTGGCCTCCTCTCCAAGTCTTCTAAGACTATAAAAAGAGAGCCTCCCCTTCTCATTTCACACACTCACTCACAACTCACTTCTCACAGAGAAGAAACACAAAGCTCCTCAATCCCTCTCGTCTTTTTCTTCTTATTTAAGGGTAAGTCTGAGAGTATAGCGTATAACAATAAGTTTGTACATTCTATGATCGGGTGATGCGATCATAGTCTCCAAATGGTTGTATCCTGGGATTCATTATCTCATAAAACCGCCACACTACGGGAGATATTTATAATTAAGGAAAGAGATCATCTCGCCTCCGCTTCGTCGTTCTTGTTCTTAATCATTTTCATGCGTTATTTCTTCGCATTATTATTCATAATTTATGTATTGGATATTATGCTCATAGAGTCTTAATTCTAAATATCCGCTTCCTGCCTATAGCATGAATCGGATACAAAATTGCTAATTTTTTTTATTTTGTTTTTCTTTCCACGATTTAGTAAAACATTTTACAATAATATCGTAAACATGGAACGTTTACTAGCGAATTCCATGATATAAAGAAAAAAAAAGATATTTTTTCGAAAATCTTCAGCTTTTAAAAAGATATTCATCTTTTTTTTATAAACGATTTCTGCGAAAATCTATAAACGATTTTTCGCGAAACATTTTTTCGAAAAAGATCGACAAGATTTATAAACGATTTCCGCGAAGGTCTTTGGGCGAGTTTCGCGAAACGTTTTCAATAAGATCAAAACGATCTCAAACGATTTACGGGAACGTTTTATACCAACTTCCCTAAACGTTTAAAAGCGATTTTCGGAACGCCTTCTAGCGATATCCGCAAACGCTTATTTCGAGTTTTGAGAGAAAACAAAAAAAAACCCTCAAAACACAAAAAGCAAATTTATGAGTCATGAGTCAATTTGCAATTAAGTGCAAATTCAATTGTGTTTTATTTTGTAACTTACAAAAATTATAACTCACTTTGAAATTGTCTTAATGAGAATAAATTCTCAAATCTCCATTTATTGCTCAACGTTGAATACGTTGGAGTGTTGGGATATAATCAAGCAAACCTCAAAACTCAAAAGCGCTTATGGGAACGTTTTATAGAAATATCCACAGAACGCTTCAGTTAGCGACTTATTGCTTTAATCGGTAGTTCTAAATCTGTTATAAGAATCTGACTTCAGTTTCTGCCTTGTCTTAACAGATGTCGAACGAAGTTGATAAGTTAAACAACAATTCAAATGATGAATCGAGTGAGTCGATGCCCCAACAAGTTGGAACTGGTCTGCCTCTCGAGTCTCTGCCAATGACCTTACCATCGATGCCAAGCGCTGTAAGTGCTGGACTCACACCGGAAAAGTTTGATGGCTCCAACTTCAAACGGTGGAAGCAAAGAATGCACTTCTTTCCGTGCACGTTGAACCTTAATAGGTACCTCGCGGATGATAAACCAGTGTTGTCTTCTAGGAATACCGACAAACGTGCTCTCGCAAGTGTTGAAGCATGGAAACACGGGGATTTCCTGTGCAAAGGCTACATACAAAGCCGTCTGGGCGACCAACTGTACAACGATTACAATAATATCAAATCTTCTAAGGATCTTTGGGATGCCCTGGAAAAGAAGTACAAATCGTTCAATGTATCCTCTGGGAGATTTGCTGCGGCAAAGTTTCACAGATACAAGATGGTGGACTCAAAGCCCATCATGGAACAAGTGCATGAACTTCAAATGATCTGTCAAGAGATAGCAGAGGAAGGAATGAAGATCTGTGAAACTTTCACAGTGAATTGCTTCGTCGATAAGCTTCCTCACGACTGGATAGACTTCAAAAACTATCTGGATCACAAGCAAAAGTCTCTGACCTTGGCAAACCTGATATCCAGGCTGCAAAATGAGTCCTTGAAGCGCGATGGAAAATCCGCGCCGGCTGCCAAACCTGAGCCATTCCGCTCCCACAATGCTAACGTGGCTGAGTACAGGAAAAGAGGTAAAGGCAAATCCAACGAGAAACTTGCTCCCAAGAAATGTGGACACAACAAGTTTGCCCCTTCATCATCCACTGCCTTTAAGAGGGAAGCTCACACAAAGAACTTCGTTGGCCACTGCACCTACTGCAGAAAAAGGGGCACAAAGCTGCAGAATGTCGCAGCAAACTGAGAAATTCCAACGCTCAAGCCAACCTCACAGAAGCTGACCTCTGTGCGGTGGTCACATAAATGAACATGGCTCAGGGGAATCCCAAGACGTGGTGGTATGACACTGGTGCAACCACTCACATCTGTATTGACAGAGACCAGTTCTTCACCTATAAAAAGAGCAAGAACGATGCTCGCCTGCTAATGGGGAATGTGTCTCAATCCAAGATTGAAGGCATTGGCAACGTGGTCTGGAAGATTACTTCAGGCAAGGAAATCACCTTGACCAACGTGAAGCATGTGCCAGACATGAGGAAGAACCTGATCTCTGGAACCATGATGAACAAGCATGGTTTTGGAATCAGCTTTGAGGCTGACCAGCTGATTCTAAGGAAACATGGGGTTTTTCTTGGGAAGGGTTTTGTTAAGGAGGATTTGATCAAAATGTGTGTAATGACAGTCCTAAAAAAATGATGTAACCCCTTCTAGTTCAATTAATAAGAATGCATCTTCTTACTTGGTTGAGTCTTTCGATATTTGACATGAACGGTTAGGGCATGTGAATTACAAATCTATCCAAAGATTAATTAATTTGAATCTAATTCCGAAATACAAAATAAGCAAAAATAAATGTGAGACATGCTTACAAGCAAAACTCACAAAAACTCCATCACCTCGTGTCGAACGAACAACCGAACCTCTAGGTCTAATACACACAGATTTGTGCGACTTAAAAATCGTTCAAACTAGAGGAGGTAAAAAGTATTTTGTAACCTTCATAGATGATTGCACAAAATACTGCTACGTATACTTACTACGTAGTAAATATGAAGTCTTGGAAAAATTCAAAGACTATAAAATCAAAGTTGAAAATCAACTCGGAAAAACTATTAAAATAGTTAGAAGTGATCGAGGAGGTGAATATGATGGACCTTTTAATGCTTTCTGTCAAGAAAAAGGCATTATACATCAGACCATTGCTCCCTACTCACCAGAATCTAACGGAGTTGCGAAACGAAAAAACCGAACTCTGAAAGAAATGATGAATGCAATGTTGCAGGAATCTGAGTTACCCCGGAATCTGTGGGGGGAAGCGCTTCTCGCCACAAACTATATCCTCAACAAAATACCGTACAAAGTAACTGGCAACACGCCATATGAACTCTGGAAAGGTAACGTACCTTCGTACAAATACCTGAAAGTGTGGGGATGCCTAGAAAAAGTTACAGTACCACCTCCTAAAAAGGTCTCAATTGGACCTAAAACCGTTGATTGTATCTTCATTGGATATGCACACAACAGTAGTGCTTACCGGTTTCTGGTTCACAAATCAGACATACCGAATATCCATGTAAATACAATAATGGAATCAAGGAATGCGTCTTTCTTTGAACACATCTTTCCGTGCAAGGATAAACAAAATCTAAAGCGCACTCGGGAAGAGAAAAACGCTACCACCTGTACAAATGAGGCTAGCACTTCAGGCATTTCAGTAAACGAAGCAGACGAAGAAAATGAACCTAGACGAAGCAAAACAGCTCGTAAGATAAAATCATTCTGTCCTGACTTCATGATGGTCTTTCTCACAGAGAACGAACCAAGAACATTTACTGAAGCTATGACTACACCTGACGCATCTTTTTGGAAGGAAGCTGTCAATAGTGAGTTCGACTCTATTCAGCAAAATCATACATATGAAATAACTGATTTACCAGAAGGGTTTAAAGCACTATGACTACACCTGACGATTTTTTGTCCTCCTTAATATTACGACCAATTTACGACGATTTGCTATTAACGACGATCAAATTACGACGAATTGTTAATCGTCGCTAATCCGTCGTAAATCATGTTTTACGACCGATTTACGACGATTCTGTTTGTTGTAAAAAGACAGTTTTCTTGTAGTGGATGGCGCAATTGATAAGTACAAGGCCAGACTTGTGGTGCAAGGATTCCGACAAAAAGAAGGTTAGGATTTCTTTGACACCTATTCTCCAGTAATGAGAATAACTTCAATTCGAATGCTTATTGGCATTGCAGCCTTAAGAAATTTGGAAATCCATCAAATGGATGTTAAAACTGCTTTTCTAAACAGTGAATTAGAAGAGGAGATATATATGAAACAACCCGAAGGATTTGTAGTCCCGGGACAATAACACAAAGTCTGTAGACTTGTGAAGTCATTATACGGACTTAAACAAGCTCCAAAACAATGGCATGAAAAATTTGACAACACAATGATGTCATTTGGCTTAAGCATCAACGAATGTGATAAATGCATCTACATAAAAACTACTTCTAGTGGGTATATATTACTATGCTTGTACGTAGATGACATGCTAATTATTGGCAGCAATAATGACATTATCCAACAAACTAATAAAATGCTTAGTGGAAAGTTTGACATGAAAGACATGGGTCTTGCAGATGTCATTCTCGGAATTAAAATCACAAGAACTTCCAACGGAATCACTCTGTCTCAAGCTCACTATGCCGAAAAGATCCTTGAACGGTTTAAGAACTATTCAAATGGGACTGCAAAAATTCCAGTTGACTCTCAACTTCACTTGACTAAAAATTTAGGTGAAGCTGTGTCACAAGTAGAGTATGCACGGGTAATTGGTAGTCTTATGTACTTAACCAATTGTACTAGACCCGATCTAGCAAATGCGGTAAACATACTAAGTCGCTACACAAGTAATCCAGGTCACAAACACTAGAAAGCCATAACTAGAGTACTCAACTACGTACGATACACTAAACGTTATGGGCTGCACTATGTGAAAGAACCCGCAGTTTTGGAAGGATACAGTGACGCAAACTGGATTTTTGATTCCAAAAACTCGAAATCCACAAGTGGATATGTCTTTATCCTTGGAGGTGCAGCAGTATCATGGAAATCTTCCAAACAAACTCTACTGGCAAGATCAGCCATGGATTCAGAATTCATTGCTTTAGACAAAGCAACAGAAGAAACTGAATGGCTTCGGAATTTCCTATAAGATATTCCAATGTGGGAGAAACCAGTACCGGCATTACATGTACACTGTGATAGCCAATCAGCTATCGCTCTGGCACTGAATAATCTCTATAATGGTAAATAACGTCATATAAGAAGACGAAATAAAACCATTAGAAGCTTGATCACAACTGGCGTAATCACCATAGATTATGTCAAATCGGCTGACAACCTAGCGGATCCATTTACTAAAGGTTTAGCACGTGATCAAGTTAAAAAATCATCAACGGGAATGGGTTTAAAGCCAATAACATAATGATGATGTTTGATGGAAACCCCACCTACGTGACTAGGGATCCCAAGATGTAAGGTTCAAAGGGACAACTAAATCAAACAAAATCTAATACAAGCACTGAAAGACTTCTCGTCTCTACTATGTAAACAGTGCTTACATACATTTACTTACTGTATGTATAAAAGGATAAGCATAGCTTTTAATGATAAGACCATCGCTTTGATATACATATATCAGTGGAATATTACAAATACTTCTTAAAACAAAGACTACTGGCAAATCACCTAGTGAGTGTGAAATGAGGCCGTTTCTAGGAGAATATAAAAGGCTATATTTTCCAAGTTCACTCATAATCAACCAGGCAAAGTTCAAGGCCAAAATGAACGCAATAAAGAACTTAGTTCTACGAGAAAATGAAATGGGTTGTACCTGTTGTCTCGGTCTACATAAAAATCCGGGTGGTTCAAGACATAATGTTCATCTCCTGGAGAAGTAAACCCGGCATATATTAACAATGAAGTGGTTCAAGGCTGAAACACGCTACCACCTCACACACAGTGATTTTTCGCCTATACTCTCGAAAGTCTGTATAGTCTAGTCAAGTCTAGTTTACAGAGTCAGCCTAGTTTCCATGAATTTAGAGTAATTTCTATTCATGTGGGGGATTGTTGGACCATAACTTAACAAAGCCCATTGGCTTATTAAGTTGTGTTAAATGTGAAAAGAAATAGCCCATGGCTAAGTAAATGAAAATAGCAAATCTCACATCGGAAAGCAATGAGAAAAACCTCTAATATAAATAAGAGGAAACATGAGTCTAAGTTCAAAAAACTTAGAGGGAACCAAGGGACTCCGCGCGCGCACATAGCCGCCGGACCGGACCGGGCTCGGGTCTTGGGTCTTGGGTCTTGGTGAATGTGGCCCAAGGGCCCAAAAATAACAATTCTTTAATTCGCGCGGTCAATCGAGAATCTCGCCCACCATTACTCTGTGAGATCATATTGGTCAAAGAGCCATAAACGCAGCCTTTAATGCGTTGACCTCCTCTCCAAGTCTTCTAAGACTATAAAAAGAGAGCCTCCCCTTCTCATTTCACACACTCACTCACAACTCACTTCTCACAGAGAAGAAACAAAAAGCTCTTCAATCCCTCTCGTCTTTTTCTTCTTATTTAAGAGTAAGTCCGAGAGTATAGCGTAGAACAATATGTTCGTACATTCTATGATCAAGTGATGCGATCATAGTCCCCAAATGGTTGTATCCTGAGATTCCTTATCTCATAAAACCATCACAATGCGGAAGATATTTAGAATTAAGGAAAGATATCATCTCTCCTCCGCTTCGTCGTTCTTGTTCTTAATCGTTTTCATGCGTTATTTATTCGCATTATTATTCGTAATTTATGTATTCGATATAATGCTCATACAGAAAGTACTCCAAAACATGCAAGAACTCACTAGACCTAATGCAATATGTCCTAATCTGATGTAAGATTGAGTCTCACAATCTTATCTTCACAAGATAATCAAAGTTTACAAGCTTTGAACGCGGAAATGGGGACGATGGAACCGAGACAACTGGCCGAAGGGCTCTCTTCGCCTAAGTCTTTGGATGGACGATGTGAGGTTGAGTGACTCACTCAATCTGATGATTGTAGACTCTCTCTATCAAGTGATCGAACCAACTTATTTGAATCCCACAAATAAGTTAAATCCGAGACTCTAGTGAATATGTGAATCGCACACAATATTCAAAAGAACGGAACTCCTGAAAAGAACAATACTTTGACAAGAAACGAAATACTTTATTACTTTATGACTGAATGGTTAATTAAAAATGAAAGCTGAGCTTATATAATGCTCTACACGAAATTCTGAACAAGAAACAAATCAAAAGATGATCAAAAACTAGCTGTTGGACAATAATGAGCAAATCGGAAAAATGAGGAAGGTGTGATGTCGCCTTGTATCTGGACGGTTTGAGGGGATATGTGAGCTTCTCTGGAACATTCTGGATGGTGTAGATCACGTCCAAAACGCAGCAGCATTGAAAAGGAAAAAGTTGTTGGTGATTGATGTCAAAAGGCTCCAAATAAGGCAAGTGGGGTTCGAACTTGATCCTCCTGATCAAGTGAGGTGTGGTGAACCATGGGACGTGTGGAATAGCTCCTAGATGATCTCCTGGTTCCCATTTAAAGTGCTGCGTTCCATATAAACAAGTGAGAGGGAAACTTTTCTTATATGGCACCAAGCGGACGGACCCGTTTCAGAGATTTGGGTGTAACTTGTGGATCCGATGGGCATTTCGTTAGACCTTTGGCTTGCTGGATCCATGAGAGGCCCATTGATATTTTCCAAGTGGTCCTGGGCTTAGATCGTTCCTTAGTTGGGTTGTGTAGTACGATCTTTGGCCTTGTCGCTTGATTGCGTCCAAAGCAGATCCATCGATTTGTAAAATCGATAACTCTCAATTCTGAACCGGGAATGAGATGAATCCAATTTTCGGTTCTTCTCTGATGGATCAAGATTCCAGACCAAGTCGGGTTGTAGCTTAATTCCTCCTGTTTCGGTCCGAAACCTCCAATCAATGCACCTATGTCCAAATCTGGTAAATTGTGAGATACCTGATTTGTAAATAGCATAACTCCTTCATATGGGATCCAATTGGACTGATTCCACTTCTAGGTATGCTCTGGTTGAGCTAAGAATGTAGTCCAAATGGTTTCATGGCCTGAATCATTGTTCTTGAGGCAGAGCTCTTCAAGATATGCATCTTCTTCCATTTGATAGGTGCTGAGCGATAGTAGCGTCGGAGCAACTGTCCCAACAACATCAAGGAATTGTTGACGCCAATAAACAAGTACTAGTCTTGTCGTACGCATGGTCCAATTCCTCTATGAGGTGGTAGTATTTTCATGTGCTTTCACATAGACGATTGAATCATTGACAATCGTCTCTTCTTTGACATCGGCTATGATATAATCATTCTTGTGCGTCTTCTCCTTGCTATAGTTTGTATCGGTTCAGATGACCTCATCATAATCTCTAAATGAGACCTAAATACATGACAAAACCATGATTATGCATGTAAATAACACAAACCTCTAAGTGAGATGCATGCTAAAACATGCAATATATGAGTATATCACTCCTGTTAGGGCAAGAAATAAAATGTGCAACATGGCAGGCAACTATCCATGGCAAAGAAACAAAACTTACATCAAGAAAGTTTACTACGAATGTAGAATTTATCTTGGAATTTTCCTTGATGGTGAGATTCTCATGAGGATCAAATGCACTTGATGGAAAAATAAAGTCAACTTCTTGTTTAAACGAGTTTATCACAAAATAGTCAACTTCATCTTCATCAATCATGTAAAACATAGTATCCTCCTTCCTAGATTCCATCTCAACCTTAGGGTCATCTATCTCATTCAAGATCTTATCTTAATCAAACAAATCCCCTATGTAATATTTTTCAAGAAGAGATATAGATTCCTCAGGCATTGAAAGTTTAAACTCGAGATCATGAACATTCAAAACACATATATAATTAATATCAAAACATACTTCATGGTAATCTCTAGCAAGCTTTTCTACTCTTAATGAATCTAGTCTTTGAGACTCACATATTAAATCATAGCATTCATTAATGAGCACATGAGTATGCAAACTAGAAACTATATATTCAATGCAAGGCAAATGACTATCCTCATAATCATTGATTTCAAAGGTTGAGTCAAAAATACATTCTAGCTGGCATGGAGGAACCCAATAAATAAACTCTTTAAGCGCATGAGCTACTATTATCTCGGACATTGTGAGCTCCCTTCCCTCAAGTGCTACCCGATGTGACATGAGGTTCAAACGAATCATAGTGGCTAGGTCACTCCTTTTCATTGTTGGGTTCTCTTCATGATGCTCATCCAACTCCACTTTTTGTTCTGGTGTGAGTAGACATTCATCAAATGGTTGCTCCACGTATGGCTGATCTTGAATGTATTCATCAAATGTGGCATCCTATTCTTGTGGCCAATCATTGTAGTCCATGGCCATCAACTATATGAAACAAAAAAGAATAAAATAAAAAGTTAGTGAAAGTCAGTGTCTTAGTCTGAACTCTAGTCCAAGACTCGTAGGCAACGCAATTGATCCCCGGCAACGGTGCTAAATTGATTTAGGTGTTTTCACACAGTCAATTAATAACTAAAGTGCACACTACTGCAATCATTATAGTATGTCAATGTACTACTTTATGATCGAATCCACATAGACCAAGGTTATACTACGATTCTCACAAGATGAAATTAAGCTAACACGATAATTTGGTTTGATTTTGAAAAGTAATGAGAATAACTAAAAGCGGTGTAAATTCAATAAGAGAAAAACGTTAGGTCGAGGGTTTCTTCGCAGAAATCCAGAGATAATAAATCAGACAACTATTCAGGGAACGATTAAACATAAGTTTCAAACTCAAACATAAACATCTAACCAATCCACTCCCGTGGCATTGATTACTAAATCTAGCATCCTAAAAGCCTAACTTCCGTTGAACCTAGAGTTCTAGACCAGCATTAACAAATATGTTCAATAAGTTCACGAATCGCCTTAACATCAACTTCCGTTGGCTAAAGATAATTCGCTCTCTTATGTTCTTTTTAGCAACCTACGACACTTCCGTGTTATAGATTAAACCCTAGATCAGAGACTAAGTGATCAATTTAGCCTAAGCAATAAACACAACAATAAGCGAAAACCTCAAAAGATAACTCCATATCTATGTCTAATTCAATGATTCATGGATCCCGTTGAAACCCTAAACCTAACTATGAGTCTACTCCGACATGGAATCAGAGAAATCAAAAAGAGATGAAAAGGAAGACATAATTAAATTGATAAAAGTAATAAGAGGGTTCAAAAAACTTCTCCAAGTTTGTCAGAAGTGGTTCAGAGATCTTCTCCCAAGCATACAATTGAAAGAGATGAAAGATGTCTAAGAAAAATAAAGCTTAGCTTTCAAAGAGGCTGAAAACAAGTATATATAGGTCTTGGGTCGAATTAGGTTAAGTTAGGATGATTCTGGGCAAAATACGAAGTTTAGAAACTGTAGAAACTGCCTTTTTCGTCTGGAAAATGCATCGATCGATGAAAGGTATGAATTGGTCGATTTTGAAGCTCCTGGACATGTGCATCGATCGATGCAAGCCTCCATGTTCTGCGCATGCTTCTTCGGCGAGGCAGATTGACCTGGCTTCAGTAAATCGGGTATAACTCTTGTTCCCACCATTGGAGTTTCTTCAAACCACTTGCACATGAAAGATAAGTCACATATATATCTTGTGTCAAAATTTCAGCCCGATCCATTGGTGGGAAGACCTTCAACGAATGCCAAACGTTAGACGCTTCTGGATGACTCTACATTCCAAGTTTCACCTTTTGCAACCAAAATGTCTTATTTTCCTCCAAATCAACCTCAAAAACACATGTTAGAAAACGGTAAAAATCGAGTATATCAATTCCCACAGACTTAGTATTTTGCTTGTCCTCAAGAAGAAAAACACGTAGACTCACATTTCCTTTAGAATTCTGCAATGACCATTACCTTAGTAATCCACATGTTTCCGAACTAGTTCCAGATTGAACCTCCAGATTGAACCTCACTAGACCTAATTAAATATGTCCTAATCTCTAAATAAGACCTAAATACAAGACAAAACTATGATTATGCATATAAATGACACAAAACTCTAAGTGAGATGCATGCTAAAACATGCAATATATGAGTATATCAATTCCCCCAAACTTAAACCACTGCTTGTCCTCAAGCAAACAATAATAAAGAAATGGAGAAGACTAAAAATGGGATCTCAAATCCAAAAGTGCCATAAAAAGGATCCAAACTCAATGTCCAAGTTGCAAACTTCTTGATGCGATCAAACAAACTTACTCAAAAGTGACTAGCCACACTTGTCCTTGCATTACTTACATTCGAACCTCAACCTACACAAACTTTTATATCTTCCAACCTCTTGACATTAATTAAGTGTAATAGGCGTGAATCATGTTTATGCAAGATCAAATGAATTCGTTTGGCTAAGGGTTAGGTTATGAGATGAAGATGATCTCATTATCATGCATGGGTAATCAAGTACAAGGATCTCCCATGGAAAGAGCAAACTTTAGCAAAATGCTCAAGATAAAAGGTAACCTATGCATACAAGGGAGAATTTTCATCTACCCAAATGCCTAGAGTGTCTCTAAGCTAAAGTCTTCTAACCCGTTTGTGCCCACATCCTAAGCTACCCTATTCATCTTAAGGCATTTGCCTTCTTAAACCCACACATGCTTCTTGTCCTTTCACTTCACCTTCTTCTCATTCGGGGATCAACTTCTTCTTCCTTGTTCTAATGGTTTGGTGCTTCTTTGTTGTGACTTAGCTCTCCTTTTTCTTCATTTTTGTTCACGCCTCTTTTTCTTCTTTGATGCTTTGGCCTTTTCGGCTTTCTTCTTTTTCTTTGGATCTCTTGAGGCTGTCTTATTCTTAGAGCTAGTCTTATAATTTTGCACCAACCAATCTATAAATTCGATCCCCTTTTCCCTTCTCCTTATTCATATTTCCCATTCCACAATCTATTCCAAACACATCTGATCACCAAATTTCCAAACTGATATACTCATATATTGCATGTTTTAGCATACATTTCACTTAGAGCTTTGTGTCATTTACATGCATAATCATGGTTTTGTCTTTCATTTAGGTATCATTTAGAGAATTAGGACATTTTAATTAGGTCTAGTGAGTTCTTACATGTTTTGGAGTACTTTCCAGGTGATTGGAGGCAGTTTGGTTATATTTGGAGAAATGGGCCGAAGTAGAATGCAAAGACCATCCGAAACGCCGGAAAGATGTGACTTAACGGAGGTCCTCTGATCTGAATCAGCTTTCACAACCTTCATGAAAGGTGTAGATCAGTGAGTTAGATGTCCAGGAGAGTTTAAATCAGGTCATTCGGAAATCTGGTTAGGGAGTTATCGCGGTTTTGAGGAATACATATCCGCCTGACCGAGAAAACGGACCTTGCACCATCGGCACGGTCTAATTGGGTCGGTCCTTGCACAGGGAAATCGACTGACCAAATCACACCGCCCAGAACATGCTCGGTTACATATAAGACCAATCTCAACCGATCAAGATCCACTCGGTTAGCTCTGGTCGGTCCAAACATCCAAAATACAGCACCAGCCGAAGTGACTCAAAGATCAGCCCAAATAAAGACCTTACCGTACCCAGTTTAATCTTAGGTCTTCATGAAAGTCATAGACAATCGAGCTGACATTCGTTGAGTGGTGGTTTCATGTCTTTAAGATCGGCCATTCCAGAGATATGGCAAATATAGCAAGGACGTGTCTGTTTGTCATCCAAACGAGTTATGCTCCAAATACGACGTCTGAAAGATCAACCCTGACGAAGGGTTTGCACTCCGATTCAGCTTCTGCGTTCTTCATAGAGGTTGTAGATAATTGCGTTGGCTGTCTTCTGGGGTTGCCAATTCGGATGTCAGGTGAAGAAGTTATGACCGATTCACTGGAGACGTATCCAAGTTTCGGCCGGGTAAATACCCGGTTTGTCCCGGGCTGACCCGGGTCCGACCCAACTCAGCAAACACCTTTTTATATTTTAGAGATCTGATTTTTAGATCTATCTCTTTTTTATACTTTTTCTCTCATTTTCTCTCAAGAACAAAAACCTCTCTTTTGAGGGTTTTTGGGATTTTTTCCAATGATATTTTGATTTATGAAAGTTTGAGTTTAGTTCTTGTGTTCTTTCTATAATCTTTCATCTTCCTAATCTCTAATCAGGATTAACATCACCTCTTTCACAAGATTTGGTGTGTTCTTCATGATTAGTGAGTAGTCTTTTAAGATTTGAGGATTTGGTAGATTTAGGGTGATTTGATGGATGATTAATGATGTCTAGGATTAGATTATATGATTTTCCCTTCTTGATATAGGAACCAAACGAATTGGAGCCTAAAGGATAGATGGATGGAGAAACTGTTGCTGGACTAAGGTCACTCTCAACAGATTCGAAAGAGGTGATGATGAAGTGTAGTGAATCAATGGTGAAGCTGTTTCTGGACTAAGGTCACTCTCAACAGATTCAAGTGGGTGAAATGGATAGAAAGGGATCGAGAGACGCCACACAGATCGGTGAAAGGATCTATGATAAGTCTGATACACTCTAAGTTTCAAGGAATCGCACACAAGAAGTTTAGAAGACAAATATTTCTGTCACAGAAATATCAAAGAGAGAAAATCTCAAAATTACTCAACAAAAACTTAGGGTTCGAAAATGAGTTACAAAATACATAAAAAGAGAAGCAACAAGTCTGCATGAAGGAGAGAAAAAGAGACAACATTAAAACATAGCTTGAAATTCGAAATTGGCTCTTGAACTCTCCATGGTCGAATCCTTTGTTGCTGGGCTTGAGGAAAATCAACTAAATGGGCCAATGATAATGTGAACCATTTGCCTCATTAAAAACCTTACCAAGAAAACCCATTGGGACAAAACTTGATAAAGGGAAAAAGAGCACAAATGGAGCACATACCCATTTAGTGACTTCTTTGTGCCTCTTGAATTTGCTTGGTAATGGCGAAGATAGCAAATTCTTTGTTTCCTTGAAGAACCGGCAAGAATGGTGCTGTATGAGTCTTGTGTAGTTCTTGCACGTCCTGTTTCACTTCTTTGGTGATGAGGCTTTTCATAGGCTTGATAAACTTCTCTCTCACACGTCTTGTTCCTGATCTTGTTCTTGGTGTTTGTTCCATAGTTGCTATATGGGCAGCTTCTTCTTCGGATCCAACTGAGCTTGTATCGATGTCCTCATCATCTCCTCCCTCTTGAGAAGGTTCTGACCTCAGAACAGGTAAATCTGCATAAAACGGAGCTAAATCAGTAACATTGAATGTGTGAGATATAGTGAACTCACCTGGCAGGTCAAGCTTGTAAGCATTATCGTTGATCTTTTCTAGCACTTGAAATGGTCCATCTCCTCGTGGTGCGAGCTTGGATTTCCTCTTGTCTGGAAATCTCTCATGCCTCATATGCAACCAAACCCAACCTCCTGGTTCGAATGTGACCTCCTTTCGGTGCTTATCAGCTTGTTGTTTGTACTTCACGGTCTTGTCTTCCAGATTATTTGTGACTTTTTGATGAAGCTTCTTCACAAAATCTGCTCTGGCTTCTCCTTCACTAGAATAAACAGCTCGTGGTAGAGATATAAGATCTATTGGAGTTTCTGGATTAAACCCATAGACAATCTCAAAAGGAGAAAATTTAGTACCAGAATGCTTAGCATGATTATAAGCAAATTCAATGAAAGGTAAGCATGATAACTAGTTCCTTAGATTCTTACCAACCGTTGCTCTCAGCAAAGTAGATAGAGTACGATTTACTACCTCAGTTTGGCCATCTATTTGGGGGTGACAAGTAGTTGAGAAAAGCAACTTGGTTCCCAACTTTCCCCACAAAGTTTTCCAGAAATGGCTTAGGAACTTAGTGTCACGATCTGATACAATTGTTCTTGGCACTCCATGTAAACGCACTACTTCTTTGAAAAAAAGATCAGCAGTTTGAGTAGCGTCATTAGTCTTTTTTCACGGAATGAAATGAGCCATTTTTGAGAACCTGTCTACAACTACAAAGATAGAATCCTTGTGGTTGATCTTTGGCAGACCTAAAACAAAGTCCATAGAGATGTCTACCCAAGGCAGGTTAGGAATAGGCAAAGGCATATATAAACCATAAGGATGTGACCTGGATTTTGCCTTTAGGCAAGTGATGCACTTGGCACAGAACCTCTCCACATCTCTTTTCATGTGCGGCCAGTAGAAATGCTCCATAAGCACACTCAAAGTCTTGTCTCGTCCAAAATGTCCCATAAGACCTCCTCCATGAGCTTCTCCAATCAGCAGCTATCTCATTGATCCTTAAGGAATGCACAACCTTTTATCTTTGAACAAGAACCCATTATGTTGATAGAATGCTCCACGAGCAGTTTTGCTTGTTTCTTTGAAGGTTTCTTGAAAATCTGGATCAGTTTCGTATAAGCTCTTAATATGCTCAAAACCCATGATCTTAGCCTCCATTGTACTGATTAAAGCGTGCCTCCTTGATAAAGCATCAGCTACAATGTTCTCCTTTCCTTTCTTGTACTTGATTACGTAGGGAAAAGTTTCTACGAACTTAAGCCACTTAGCATGTCTCTTCTTTAGCGTAGTTTGTCCTCTTAGATGTTTGAGCGTCTCATGATCTGTATGAATAACAAACTCTTTGGACAGTAGATAGTGTTGCCAAGTTTCAAGAGATCTTACCAAAGCATATAACTCTTTATCGTAAATTGGATAGTTGAGTGAAGCTCCACTGAGTTTTTCGCTGAAGTATGCTACTGGTTTTCCTCCTTGAGTTAGGACAGCTCCTATGCCTGTACCAGAAGCATCACATTCAATCTCAAAAGTTTTCTCAAAGTTAGGAAGTACCAACACAGGTGCATGTGTGAGGCTGTCTTTGAGCTTGTTGAATGCATCCTCTTGTGCTTGTCCCATTTGAATTCCACATTCTTTTTAATCACCGAATTCAGGGGTGCAGCAACGGTACTAAAATCCTTCACAAATCTCATGTAGAAGCTAGCCAATCCATGGAAACTCCTCACATGTCCAATCGTAGTTGGAGTTGGCCAATCTTGTATCGTTTTTATCTTTTCTTCATTGATTTCCAAACTCTGTGAACGTACAAAAAATCCTAAGAATACAACTTGATCAGTGCAGAAGGTACACTTCTTTAAGTTTGCATAAAGGTTTTCTAGCCGAAGCGCTTTTAGAACCTGTTCTAGATGTTGCAAATGATCTTCAAGACATGTATTATAGATCAAGATATCATCAAAATAGACTACTACGAACTTACAGATGTATGACCTTAAGATATGGTTCATGAGTCTCATGAATGTACTTGGGGCGTTAGTGAGTCCAAATGGCATAACCAGCCATTCATACAAACCTTGTTTAGTTTTAAACGCCGTTTTCCACTCATCTCCTTCTTTCATTCTCACCTGATGATATCCACTTCTTAAATCGATTTTTGAGAAGATTGTTGCTCCATTGAGCTCATCTAGCATGTCATCAAGCCTGGGAATGGGATGCCTATATTTGACAGTGATATTGTTGATTGCACGGCAGTCCACACACATTCTCCAAGTCCCATCTTTCTTAGGCACTAGAAGAACAGGAACATCACAAGGACTTAAGCTTTCTCGGATGTGGCCTTTAGACATCAGTTCTTGAACTTGCTTTTCCAGCTCCTTTTCTTCTTCTGGATTAACTCTATAAGCAGCTCTGTTAGGCAATGGCGCACCAGGGACTAGATGGTATTTCTCTTATTTGTGGAATCCTGATGGTATTTCTTCGGGGAACACATCTTTAAACTTGTCAAAAAGCTCTAGAATAGCAGCTGGTAAATCCTGTTTCTCATGACCTGAAAACAATCCTTCCTTGAAAACCATTAGTAGCACATGTTCATGTGATTTAAAAACAGTATTAGGTGTTACATAAAGATTGGTTTTACTTAGCTTATTTCCTTTGGACATAGCCTGTTGCATCTCATGCACTTCTATTGGAGTTAAAGGTGCAAGATTGTGCTTCTTGTTGTTGTGCACGAAGGTATAATAATTAGTACGACCATTGTGTAGTGCTTCCTTATCGAACTGCCATGGACGACCTAAGAGCAGATGTCCAGCTTGCATAGGAACCACATCACACACAACTTGATCCGCATACTTGCCAATGATAAATGGTATAGTAACTTGCTCGGCGATCTTGAGCTCAGTATCATCATTCAACCACTTAAGCCTGTATGGTCTAGGATGCTTTGTTTTTGGGATACCTAGCTTATCAACCAAATACTTGCTGGCTACGTTAGTAAAAGAACCACCATCAATGATTAAACTACATACCTTGGAGTTTACGGTACAACGAGAGTGGAAGATGTTTTCTCTTTGAATAGTTTCTGGTTCAAAGAGAACGCTGAGTACCCTTTTCCCTGACATTTAAAACAAGTTATATCACGAGTCATTTGAGTAGGAAACTTACTAGGCTCTGCTTTGTCTTGCTTAGACATTTCAGGGGTAGATTTCTTGAATCGGGAATCCACTTCAATAGATTTTCCTTTGTCTAAAGCCTTTTGCGGTTGCTGATTCCAAGCAGACTTGCTATGGATAGTTGCTAAAGTCTTCCTTTTGATGTGCTATTCAGCCTGATTTGCAAGATGCAGCAACTCATCCATGTCATGATAAGTCTGTCTCTCAACCTTCCTAGCAATTCGATCTTGAAGACCATCAACAAACTGTGCCATCAAAGTCTCCTCCGAATCTTCTGTTTCCAATCTGTTCTTAAGCATTTCGAACTCATCGAAGTATTCTTCAACATATTTGGATCCTTGAGTGAGCTTTCTGAATTTCTTTTGTAGCTCTCTATAGTAGTATGCAGGAACATATCTCTTTCTCATAGCGAACCTCATATCTTCCCAATTAGTGATCTGACCATGTCTATGCCTTCTTCTTTCGGACACATCTCTGTCCCACCATGCTAAGGCACTTTCAGTAAGTTGAGCAGCAGCTAGAGACACCTTCATTTGATCAGAATAGTTGTAATGCTCAAAGATATACTCCATACGTCTTTCCCAATCAAGGTAAGCATCGGGATTAACTTTTCCAGCAAAAGTTGGAGCTACAAGTTTGATATCTCTATATTCGTTGTGTTGTATCCTTGGTCTTGGGTCAGGGTCTGGTGGCTCACCATCAGAATCATCAAGAGCACCTTCGTCTTGGTTTGCTTTTTGGGGATTCACATTTCTAATGGGACCTCTGCGTGCTGGTGGTGGTTGTTCTATGCGATTTATGCGTTCTCCAAGGGTTTGAAATTGTGTCTGCATTTGCGTTTGAAGAGCAGCAAGCAACTGAGCTATGTTCACGTCTCCTGGTTCTCCCATAATCACTAAACTCTCCTGTCTCTCAACTCAACAAATAGATCAAATGCAAAGAAAGTTGAAAAGACACAAATAGAACAAGGGAAAAAATCGTTGCAGCCGATATGTTTCAAGGAAGTCAAAGAGACAGAAACGAAACAAGATGAAAATCATGGGTAGGTGATTAAAAACACTTAGATCTAGTTGTTTATGATGCAAACATGATAGATCTACAACAGGTCTAACAAATCGCATACAACAGATGAACAAAAACAAAATTTTTAGGGATTTTTTTCTTACGATCTACGCAACAGCAATGAAATAAAACGAAATGAACTGAAACAAAAGGAATAGTTAAACCTGATTAGGAGCGTTTAAGCTCTGATACCAGATGATATAGGAACCAAACGAATTGAAGCCTAAAGGATAGATGGATGGAGAAACTGTTACTGGACTAAGGTCACTCTCAACAGATTAGAAAGAGGAGATGATGAAGTATAGTGAATCAATGGTGAAGCTGTTACTGAACTAAGGTCACTCTCAACAGATTCAAGTGGGTGAAATGGATAGAAAGGGATCGAGAGACGCCACACAGATCGGTGAAAGGATCTATGATAAGTCTGATACACTCTAAGTTTCAAGGAATCGCACACAAGAAGTTTAGAAGACAAATATTTCTTTCACAAAAATATCAAAGAGAGAAACTCTCAAAATTACTCAACAAAAACTTAGGGTTCGAAAATGAGTTACAAAATACATAAAAAGAGACGCAACAAGTCTTAATGAAGGAGAGAGAAAGAGACAACATTAAAACATAGCTTGAAATTCGAAATTGGCTCTTGAACTCTCCATGGTCGAATCCTTTGTTGCTGGGCTTGAGGAAAATCAACTAAATGGGCCAATGATAATGTGAACCATTTGCCTCATTAAAAACCTTACCAAGAAAACCCGTTGGGAAAAAACTTGGTTAAGGGAAAAAGAGCACAAATGGAGCACATACCCATTTAGTGACTTCTTTGGGCCTCTTGAATTTGTTTGGTAATGGTGAAGATAGCAAAATCTTTGTTTCCTTGAAGAACCGGCAAGAATGGTGCTGTATGAGTCTTGTGCAGTTCTTGCACGTCCTCTTGCACTTCTTTGGTGATGAGGCTTTTCATAGGCTTGATAAACTTCTCTCTCACACGTCTTGTTCCTGATCTTGTTCTTGGTGTTTGTTCCATAGTTGCTATATGGGCAGCTTCTTCTTCGGATCCAACTGAGCTTGTATCGATATCCTCGTCAATCTAGATCATAAGGCATTTCATGCACACAAGGTGTTCGATGAAATGCCTCTTAGCAAAGGCACTAAGACACGCATCACCTTTTTGCCTTTGCTTAGAATGAACCAAGCAAGCTTGATGGGTATAGGTTAGAGCCAATCAAACCTCTTATGATGACTCTCACTCCATGGAAGCACACGGATGGAGTGATTGAGTACAAGATCAAATGCAAAGGCCGATCCAAACCCTTTGCCTCGGTCAAGGAGATTCTCACACTCGAGCTCAAGGAAAAAGGGGAAGCCGGTCTTGAAGAGGTAATGAGCAAGGTGCTCATGCTCGAGCTCAAAGATCCACCATGGAGTGCTCACACTCCCCTCTCACCCGCCTAAAAGGGTAACCAAAGTCAAACTTAGTGACTTTAAACAAAGTGCTCTTGGGAGACACCCCAAGCTTATCATTGTACATAATTTCTTTTCATGACTTTCTATGTTTTCTTGTTCTTTTTGATCTTTTGTTGAGTAGTTGCAAGTTTCTTGATGGTCTAATGGTCATGGGATTAAGGACAAAGGTGTGTAGAAATTATGTGATCACTCTCGTTCCCTCCATTCATTTCCAAGGTAATACTCCAAACTTTGTACATAGCATTTAGAATCGTATTTTCTTTCTTTCTTTCATGCATTGTTTAGCTCTCTCTTAAGCTTCTCTTTACTACAAGAAAACAGGGTGATTTCCGACGGGAAAAAAGCCGTCAGAAATTTTCGTCTGTAATCCGACGGATTTTCGACGAACGGAATATCCGTCGAAAATCCGATGGATTTCCGACAAACGGAATATCCGTCGGAAATCCTTCGTAAATTTGGTCCGTCGGAAATTTATCCGACGGATTTCCGATGGTGTTTCTGACGGATGGTGATCTTGCCGACATGATGGCGATGGTTTTCCGACGAGTGGCATCAGTCGGAGAACTTCCGACCGATTTCCGACGGTTTTCCGACGGATGCTGATCTTGCCGATATGATTGCCGACGGTTTTCCGACGATTGCATCCGTCGGGTAATTTCTGACGGATTTCCGATTGCTTTCCGATGGATTTCCGACGGATTAAACTTTGCCGACATGGTTGCCGACATGGTTGCAGACATCAATAATATCTATTTATTCCGTCGGAATGCCGTCGGAAAACTAAAAAAACTTTGGTTATAAAAACGTATCCACCCCTCATTCATTTAGAATCACAACAAAGAAAAAAAACAAACAAATATATAATGTTTTATTTTTGATAGTGGATGGACAAACCTCTGCGTGATCCCGTGACGCGAGAATTGACTGATGAGTTCGCACAAGGTGTGGAGGAGTTCATGAACTATGCGTCAAACAATAGCATGACATCGGAATACGGTAAAATGTATTGTCCTTGTACTAAATGTCAGAATTATAGATTAGTCACAGTTAGGGATGTAAGGATGCACTTATATAGGAATACATTTATGCATGGTTACAAGATTTGGTATACTCACGGAGAAACCGATTCAATGGTGCATTATTATGGTAGCACATCGGATAGGTTTGGTAGTACTTCGGGTTCTAGGTTAGAGGAACCAACACCGGATGTAGATGTAAACACAGGTTACACTCAGATGGTGAATGATGCGTTTGGTGAAAACATAGCATCTTTTCATCATGTTGAGGATAGTAACAGGGTAGAGGAACCAAATTTAGAAGCGCGGAAGTTTTTTGATATGCTAGATGCCTCTAAGCAGCCATTATACAGAGGATGTAGAGAAGGACTATCGCCTCTATCAGCTGCAAGCAGGTTGATGACTATAAAGACGGATTTCAACTTGGCCGAAGATTGTGTTGATGCGATAGCTGATTTTGTGAGAGATGTCTTACCTGAAGATAATATTTCACCGGCTTCATACTACGAGATTCAGAAGCTTGTAGCTGGTCTTGGATTACCTTATCAGATGATAGATGTGTCACAAACCTCGCTATCAGGATACAGGAATCAGAGTACCTGTTCCACATAAACGGATGTGGTATCTTCCCCTAGCTGATAGGTTGAAGAGGTTATATCAATCCCATCGTACGGCAGGGCCTATGAGATGGCATGTAGAACATAACTCAGCTGGAGAGATAGCGCATCCTTCAGATGCAGAATCATGGAAACATTTTCTAGAGGTTTATCCTAGTTTTGCATGTGAGCCAAGGAACGTATACCTGGGGTTATCTACCAATGGATTCAACCCATTTGGAAAGCATTGGAGGAAATATTCGTTATGGCCAGTAATCATCACACCATACAATTTACCGCCATCTATGTGCATGAAACGAGAGTTTTTATTCCTCACGATACTCGTCCCAGGTCCAGAGCATCCTAAGAGATCGCTTGATATTTTCTTACAGCCATTAATTTATGAGTTGAAAATGTTGTGGAACGATGGTGTTGAAGCGTTAGATGTATCCCTGTAACATAATTTTATGATGCGTGCGGTACTTATGTGGACCATAAATGATTTTCCAGCATACGGTATGCTATCTGGATGGTCGACGCATGAAAGGTTGGCGTGTCGGTATTGTCAAGATAACACTGATGCGTTCCAATTGAAGAACGGACGTAAGACTTCTTGGTTCGATTGTCATCGACGATTTCTACCGCATGATCATCCATATCGTCGGAGCACAACATTGTTTAGAAAGAACAAAAAAGTTTTCGATGATCCACCTCCTAAGGTAGATGGAAATTATATTAAGAATCAGTTAAGAGATTTTGGTGCCGAGAAGACAATTTCATGCGGGGGTAATGGGCATTATCCCGTTGACGGTTGTGGTGAGTACCACAATTGGCACAAGAAGAGTATTTTCTGGGATTTACCATATTGGAAGGACCATTTGCTGCGCAATAATCTAGATGTGATGCACATTGAAAAGAACTTTTTCGACAACATCATGAACACTGTTCTAAATTTGCAAGGAAAGACGAAAGATAGTTTGAAAGCCAGATTGGACTTGCCAGATATTTGTTCTCGTAAGGAGTTGCATGTAATGGCGAACTGGAAATCACTACATCCCCCTGTTTTCCGGATGAATGTGTCTTCAAAGGAGGAGTTCTCTGATTGGATTAAGCATGGTGTCAAATTCCCAGACGGATACGCATCTAACCTTCGTAATTACGTCGACAGTTCAGAAGGGAGGTTTTCTGGGATGAAGAGTCATGATTGTCATGTTGTCATGCATCGCCTCCTTCCATTTGCATTTGTATGTCTTCTTCCTATAAACGTCCATGGAGCTATTGCAGGTTTACATACATTTACACTATCATGTATGGTGATTTTATATTTGTGATTATTAAACGGAAGTTATTTAATGTTGTCTGTGTATGTACGTACTATATATGCAAGGATCGGTGCTTTCTTCCGGGATCTATGCACGAGATCACTTACACCAACCGGCATCCAAAATCTACGGGAAAACATCCCAGTTCTCCTTTGCAACCTCGAGAAAATATTTCCTCCTGCCTTTTTTGATGTTATGGAACATCTTCCTATTCATCTCCGACCTGGTTAGTTGAGATGATGAAAGGGCCGACGTTTATTGCAAAGTCTTATCCGATGTATTGCACTCTAGGGTATGCTTTTAAGGCTCATCGGGAAGGAAGCTCAAAGACAACTTGTAATTCTGGTATATCAACTCAATCTGGAGAAGTTGTGTACTACGGTGTCCTCCGCAAAATATTGGAGGTCCATTATCCGGGGATGCTCGACTTGAGGTGTATTGCGTTATATTGTGATTGGTATAGTCCAGTAGGAGGTGTACGACATGACGTATTTGGTGTTACATCTGTCCACTCTCGAAGGCGACTTCAAAAATACGATCCTTTCATTCTTGCTTCACAAGCGGATCAGGTTTCCTACATTCGATACCCCCGGGTTAGGAACAAGCAAGATCCTTGGATTACAGTTACGTCGATACACCCAAAGGGAAGAGATTATGGTTAGTTGAGATGATGAAAGGGCCGACGTTTATTGCAAAGTCTTATCCGATGTATTGCACTCGAGGGTATGCTTTTAAGGCTCATCTGGAAGGAATCTCAAAGACAACATGTAATTCTGGTATATCAACTCAATCTGGAGAAGTTGTGTACTACGGTGTCCTCCGCAAAATATTGGAGGTCCATTATCCGGGGATGCTCGACTTGAGGTGCATTGCGTTATATTGTGATTGGTATAGTCCAGTAGGAGGTGTACGCCATGACGCATTTGGTGTTACATCTGTGCACTCTCGAAGGCGACTTCAAAAATACGATCCTTTCATTCTTGCTTCACAAGCGGATCAGGTTTCCTACATTCGATACCCCCGGGTTAGGAACAAGCAAGACCCTTGGATTACAGCTACGTCGATACACCCAAAGGGAAGAGATTATGGTGTGGCACGACCCTTTGCTGGTTCCGACAATAGGTAACTTAGGTTCGATCGAGCATTCTCTTGAAGTTGATCTCGTGGTTGATTTCACCATGGACGGGAATGACGAGGTCTTTGAGGATTCAGAGGAAGAGATCGGCGAATTTGACGAGCACTCCGATTCAGCTACGTCAGATTATTCTACGGATTCCGAATAATGAATTTTATGTAATATATTGTATTTATCTATCTTGTTTTAACATTTTTATGAAATAAAAACATAGCTTTCTTCCCGTAAATTAAACATAAATATAGTAACGCAATATTTACGGTTTAAGCCGGGGGATTTACGGTTTTTTCCGACGGCCTACGGTTTTAGCCGAGGAAATCTTTTTCCCCCGACTAAAAATTGTCCGGATTACGGTTTTTTCCGACGGCCTATGGTTTTAGCCCTGCAAATCTTATTCCCCCGGTTAAAAATTCCCCAGATTACGGTTTTATCCGAGGAAATCTTATTCCCTCGGCTAAAACTTGCTCGGATTACGGTTTTAGCCGGGGTAATAATATTTCCTCGGCTAAAACCGTAGGCCGTCGGAAAATCTTTTTCCCCCGGCTAAAACTTGCCCGGATTACGGTTTTAGCCGGGGTAATAATATTTCCTCTCGGCTAAAACGGTAAATCCCCTCGGCTAAATCCGTAAATCCCCTCGTCTAAAACCGTAAATCCCCCCGGCTAACCGTAAATCCCCTCGGCTAAAACCGTAAATTCCCCCGAATTTCCGACGGATTTCCGACAGATTTAATAATTTAAGAATAATGCCTCGGCTAAAACTAAAAAACCATGAACCGTCAGAAATCCGTCGGAAATTTCCGACGGATTTTAGGATTTTCTTAAATCCATCGGAATTTTCCGAGGGATTTCCGAAGGTTCAGGGTTTTAAACCTCAAATTTGCACGTTTTTGAATTGGTTAGGTCTTCGTAGATGTAGAACTAACAACTATACACTAGTTTATGTGAAATATTTTTTAAAATCATGTATTTTAAACTATTTAGTTAAAACCCATATCAAAAACGTAAATGTCCTTGGATGTTCTTTGTGTTTTTATGAATGCTTGATATCATTCATCGATCGATTTATATAAATCCTAAATAATTTGTTTTCATTGTTTTTAAAAAGTTTTTCTTATAAGTATGTAACACTAATGGTTGTTAAACATTAAAATTTATCAATTTTTCCATTTTTAAACCCTAAACCCTGAACCCGTCGGAAATTTCCGACGGATTTATTCAATTTCCCCCGGGAAATTGAAACGCATAACGAAAGTGATCGAAAATTGGGGCGGTTAAATTTTTACGATTTCCGACGGGAAACCGACGGTTCGGTCCGTCGGAAACGCGTCTAATTAATTAGACTGATCGATTTCTTCTTCTTCTCTTTCATTCTCTTATCTCTTCTTCTCTCTTCTTCTCTGTTCTTCTCCCAAACCTTAATCCACCTTCTCCCCTTTCTCTTCTTTCTCTCTTCTTCTTCTCTTCTTCTCTCTTTCTTTCCTATAACTCTTCTTCTTCTTCCACCTCGCCTCCAACGCCGCCACCACCTCGCCCCGGCCGCCGTTCCCTCTCCCCCGCCGCCGCCGGTTCGTTCTTCGCCTCCACCGCCGCCGTTCAACTGTTCCTTTTGCCGGAAAATCCATACTGATGTAAGAAATCCCCTTCAAATTCTTTGTGTATATATATATATATATATATATATATATGTGTGTTTGTGGTTTTAGATCTAGATTACTTGTGTTTGTGGTTTTAGATCTAGATTGATTTATGGAATTAGATTTAGGTTTATTTGTGGATTTTTGTTTTGTGTCTTTTTAGATTGTTGAATGTGGATTTAGATTAGGTTGTTAGCTTAGGTTAATTATTTATAAATTTTCAAAAACGTTTTTGATAATTATATATATATATATAAAAGGTTTTTCAATTTTTATTTATATGAAAGTATATTTGAAAAACGTTTTGTAAAATTTAAATCTATGAAAAATGTATTTTATATATATATGTAATTTTAAAAACGTTTTTACATAATTTATATATATGAAATACGGTTTTACAAAATTTATATATATAAAAATGATTTCTAAAATTTATATATGAAAAAAACGTTTTTTGTATATATGTATTTTATAAAACGTTTTTTTTTAAATTTGTATATATGAAATCCATTTTTGTTATATTTATGTAATTTTTGAAAATATATTTATATTTTATATATTTTAAAAACGTTTTTACATAATTTATATATATGAAAACGTTTTTACAAAATTTATATATATAAATGATTTCTAAAATTTATATATGAATAAAAAACGTTTTTTGTATACATGTATTTTATAAAACTCTTTTTTAAAAATTTATATATATGAAATCCATTTTTGTTATATATATGTAATTTTTAAAAATATATTTATATTTTATATATTTATATTCAATACATATATATTTTAAAACGTTTTTCTTAAATTTAATTTATAAAAACATTTTTTATTTATATATGTATTTATTTTTAAAAAACTTTTTTACAATTTTTTATATATGTATATTTTATAAATGTTTTTAAAAGTATTTATTTTATGTTTTTTTAAAATGTATATATTTTATGATAATTTTGATATTTTTTTGAAATGATTCGGTTTTTATTGTTGTAGGTCTTACGAGCATTTTGCTAGTGACTGTGCCGGCGGTTCGAGGCGAGGAAGGCGGAGGCCCGCGACCTCAAATCTGAACCCTGAAATTGTCCCGCCTACGGCACCTTCACCTACAATCGATTCAGAGAGTGTAGGTCATCCGACGATCATGACCGTCGAGGAGCTCGTTCAACAGCCGAGAAGAGAACTACTCACATTTCTTGACCCGAAACGCCGCATCCGAAGATCTACTTGGTAATACTATGTCTTTTCAAACAATATTTTTTGATGATTTATTATCGATTTTTAATTTGTTTTTTTATAGGTTTGGATACTCCGAGAATGGCATTAGCAAGTCGATTTTGAGGATGTTGCACAGCCTCCTCAAACACCTGTACCCGACATATGCCTCTATGCCGTCGGACGACCAAGATATGTGGTTTCGTACCTTTGCGGTAAGTCATAATTTAATTACTTTTTTGTATTATATTTTGAGATTTTGTTAATAAAGTTTATATCTATTTCTTTTGTTGCAAGAGTTTAATTGGAAGTCTACGCTCACAAAGACGGTTGAGGGAGAATTTCACACGGAGGCTGCCCGGCAATTCTCTCGCCACATCTGCGATTGGAAGAAGGCTTGGAAGAAGGGGAAAGATAAGCCAAAAGGCTTGAACGAGGATGTGTACACTAGGTACTAGCCCTACTGGAAATTGCCGACGACCGTAGCTGATTCTGAGACTCACACCATGAACCGGAGGAGTGACCGGAAAGGGAAGGGAGAAGCCGTTCACAACAACTAGGCAAAGAGCTACTTGACAACGGCCGACGAAATGGTAAGTACTTTTTCGATTTTTAGTTTTTTTTTATTAAAAAATGGTTTTCTTTAACCGTTTTATATATTTCGTAGACGGAGGAATTGGGCGAAGAGACCGATCACCTTGCATTGATGGAGGGGACGCACACCAACAAGAAGACGGGCCAAATTCAAGATCCAGAAGTGAGGGAGTTGGTCGAAATCGTGAAGAAGACAAAAGACGATTTGCTCACCCAGAGATCGCAAGACGATTACACCGGATCCAACGAAGTCACTCGGGCCGAGCTTAACGAGCTAGTCCTCGCGGTAAGTAAAACGTATGATAATATTTATTTAGATAATTGTTTTTTTTTTTAATCTAAACTTTTTTAATTGTTTTTGTAGGAGGTACCGGTTAGGAAAGGTCGTCGGCCGGGGTTGGGTAAGGTTGCGACCCAATCCCCTTCTTCTTTGGCCGGTTTCTCGATGGATGAAGACCTTATCCGGAAAAACGAAGAGCTCACGGCGAAGGTCACGGTATTGGAGGACAAGCAAAACAAGTGGGCTGATTTCTTCAAGACGAAGTTCCCGGACCTGCCCCCAGATCTATTTTAATTATGTTTTTTAATGTAATTTCAACTATTTCTAAAAATTTTAAATATTTATGTTTTGTAAGATTTTATTTATATAATTCATTTTCGTTTTTTAATCATTTAATTTATTTAATTAATATATAATTTTAATAAATATTAATTATATATATTTATAATAAATATTAAAAACAATTTACACAATGCTGTCGGAAATCCGTCGGAAATTTTCGATGGATTTCTGATGGCTTGAGAACCCCCACCGACGGATACGTCGTCGGAAATCCGTCGGTAAATAATCCGTCGGAAATCCGTCGGTAAATACTCCGTCGGAAAACCGTCGGTAAACAAGCCGTCGGAAATCCGTCGATATATAAGCCGTCGGAGTGGATTCTCAATCCGTCGGAAATCCGTCGAAAATCCCTCGGATTATCGTCAGAATTATTACCGACTGAAAACTCGTCGGAAATCCGTCGGAAAATAGACCGTCGGAAATCCGTCGGAAATTTATGAGGATTTCCGACGGATTTTCGTTTTCGACGAGATAGAACCGACGGGCAAAATCCGTCGGAAATCCGTCGGAAATAGGCGTTTCCGAGGGATTTCCGACGGATTTTGTCGTTTGTTCTAGCGTGTTTTCTTGTAGTGCTTACACAAGGGACTGTGTAATTTAAGTTTGGGGGAGGGATTTGTGTGTTATCTAACTTTTTTTTGGTGATCTTATTTTGTCTTTTGCATCTTGAGTCTCATGCATATCATGCAATTTCAATAATTTTGAATTTTTTTGAAATTGTTTGCATTTCATATCTAGGATTGAGTCTAGATGCATATCATATTAGGTAGCTTTGCATGAGCATTATGAGCAATGATAGATTATCGTTGTAAAGTATCATTTTTAGAGCTTGATTCAATGCCCTCGTTGCTTGTTGTTTGATGCTTTTGATCTCGTGTTGAAATCAATGATGAACCATATCTCGATATTGCGTTTCATTACTAGGGTCTTTGCTAAAGCAAGTTTTGATTTGATTATAATCCTACCTAAGTGAAAACCATAATTTTGACATTGAAATTATCATGCTTGTGCATTGCATAGTGAATTCATGGTTACCATATACATACTTGGGCTCTCTTATCCTTTCCAACACTCTTTTGCTAGTCCAAGTAGCCGATTCCCATCATTGGAACGGTTTACCATACCTTTAACCTACCCTCTGTTCAAGCCAAAATCTTTAGTGTGCGTATGTGAAGCCTAATTGTTCGAGTAAGTTTGGCAAAAAGTTTTAAGTTTAGGGCGACAAGGATAGGTTTGCATGTAGATCTAGCCGAACATCAAAGACTAGACTAGGTTAGGCTCGTGGGAAAGGGAAGTTTTGGGTTTGGTGTGAACGAAATGGTGTGACTAATGGGATTGTGGATAAGAAGGAAGTGAGTTCAAAAGAGGGAAGTGAAGGTGAAAGAGGAATCCAATATTGTGATGTGGTTAGTGTAAGTTATTAAAAATAGCTCTTAATGATAGTTATAGCCTCGTGGAAACAAAGGAAAAAGCCAAAAATTGGCTAAGGCATCAATTGGTAAATGATGAGGCAAGGCAAAGAAAAAAAAATAAAGAAGAGCTAAAGAAACAACAAAAAGAAGCACGAGACCACAAGATTCAATGGAGAAGAAGAAATTCCCCAAGTGAGAAAGGATGAAGTGGAAGAAGGAGTTCAAGTATGGGACATGACGGCAAAAAGGCCAAGTGAGAAAAGGGTAGCTTAGGATGAAGACTTCATGGGTAGATATGCTAGGGTTAGAGACGATTTAGGCATTGGGTAGATGTGAGTCTATCATTGTATGCATAGATTGCCTTTTACTCTTAGCATTTTGCTAAAGCTTGCTCATTCATTGAGAGATCCCTTGCATTAGAGTAATCCCATACATTTGAGAGTCATCTTTATCTCAAGACCTTCACCCTAGCCAAATGGATTCACTTGCCTTGCATAAGCACGATTCACTTGAAACGATTAATGAATGTCAAAGGATTTGATGACATGAATACTTGTGTAGGTTGAGGCTTGAATTTGATTTGTATATGGAAGGATATGGCTAGCTCTTTTTGAGTAGACTTGTTTGATCGCATCTTAGAGCTAGTAACTTGGACATTGAGTTGAATTCTTTTTATGGTACTTTTGGATTTGAGCTCCCATTTTTAGTCTTCTCCCTTTCTTTATTCTTGTTTGCTTGAGGACAAGCAAATGTTTAAGTTTGGGGGAATTGATATACTGATATATTGCATGTTTTAGCATACATTTCACTTAGAGCTTTGTGTCATTTACATGCATAATCGTGGTTTTGTCTTGCATTTACGTATCATTTAGAGAATTATGACATTTTCATTAGGTCTAGTGAGTTTTTGCATGTTTTGGAGTACTTTCTAGGTGATTGGAGGCAGTTTGGCTATATTTGGAGAAATTGGCCGAAGTAGAATGCAAAGACCATCTGAGACTCCGGAAATATGTGACTGAACGGCGGCACTCTGATCTGAATCAGCTTTCACAACCTTCATGAAATTTGTAGATCCGTGAGTTAGATGTCCAGGAGAGTTTGAATCAGGTCATTCGAAAATCTAGGTAGGGAGTTATCGCGATTTTAAAGAAGATGTATCCGCCTGACCGAGAAAACGGACCTTGCACCATCGGCACGGTCTAATTGGGTCGGTCCTTGCACAGGGAAATCGACCGACCAAATCACACCGCCCAGAACATGCTTGGTTACATACACGACCAATCCCAACCGACCAAGGTCCACTCTGTTAGCTCTGGTCGGTCCAAACATCCAAGATACAGCACCAGCCGAAGTGACTCAAAGATCCGCCCAAATAAAGACCTTCCCGTGCCCAGTTTAATCTGAGGTCTTCATGAAAGTCATAGACAATCGAGCTTACTTTCGTTGCGTGGTGGTTTGATGTCATTCAGATCAGCCGTTCAACAGATATCGTAAATATAGCAAGGACGTGTCTGTCTGGCATCCAAACGAGTTATGCTCCAAATACGACGTCTGAAAGATCAACCCAGACGAAGGGTTTCCACTCCGATTCAGCTTCTACGTTCTTTATAGAGGTTGTAGATAATTGAGTTTTATGTCTTCTGGAGTTGGATTGAGGCCATTCGGATGTCATGTGAAGAATGGAGGCCATTCGGATGTCATGTGCAGAAGTTATGACCGATTCACTGGAGACGTATCCAAATTTCGGCCGGGTCAATACCCGGTTTTTCCCTGGCTGACCCGGGTCCGACCCAACTCAGCAAACACTTTTTTATATTTTAGAGATCTGATTTTTAGATCTATCTCTTTTTATCATTTTTCTCTCATTTTCTCTCAAGAACAAAAACCTCTCTTTTTAGGGTTTTTGGGATTTTTTCCAATGATCTTTTGATTTATGAAAGTTTGAGTTTAGTTCTTGTGTTCTCTCTAATATTTCATCTTCCTAATCTCTAAACATGATTAACATCACCTCTTTCACAAAATTTGGTGTGTTCTTCATGATTAGTGAGTAGTCTTTTAGTATTTGAGGATATGGTAGATTTAAGGTGATTTGATAGATGATTAATGATGTCTAAGATTAGATTATATGATTTCTCTTCTTGATTAGTGGTTTTAAAGCTAGATCTAGCTTGAGAAAGTGGATCTAGATCATAAGGCATTTCATGAATACAAGATGTTCGATGAAATGCCTTGATGAACTAATCAAGAGACATTCATTTATAACCTAAGAGATTAGTTGTCTAGAGTGATTATTTGGTTGATCTTGAATGTTTAGACTTAAAGCTTGCTAATTAGTGATTCAAAAATGAGAAATTGATCTTGAATTAGTGATTAGCAAAGTAATTAATGCGTTGAGAAAAGATTAGTTAAGATTAGTGATCTTTGCCTAGGGATTAGTCTTCATTAAGCATTGGACATCATTAATTAGCCATTGGATTGCCTTATCTCAATTACCTTATCCTTGAATTCGCCTTTTATCATCTTTTTAATCTCGTTTAGCGTTTGTTTACTTGTGTTCTTGCTTTTAATTTTAATCATTTAGGTTGTTAGAAAACAAAACCACCTTTGTTTGCTTAGCTTAAGTCATTTCTTGCATTCCTAATGTGTTGTTCTTTGTGCCTCCTTGGATTGATCCCCAAGTGCTACAACGATAGCATTTGGGTAATTGGTTTGGATACACACAATTATCCATTATCACAAACCATTCCCCCAAACTTAAATCAAGAACCGCCAACCTATCTAGTATATTCCTAGATTAACTCTGTGATAATTGAGCTAAATCTAAATGAAAATTCCTCATTGTCGCCGTAAACCTAACACTTTTTGCCAAATTTGCTCGAAATAAGGCCTCACCAATCACACACGAATATCAATGGCTAGAAAGAAGGTTGAGGTTAGGGTAGGGGAAACCATTCCAATGATGGGATATGGCTACTTGGATAAACAAGAGTGGTGAAAGGGAAAAGATTATCCAAGTATGTATGAAGTGATCCAAAAATTAATTCAAAAATGCATAAACAAAATATTTACAAGTCAAAATAAAGGTTATCACTTAGATGGGGTTGGATTTAAGTCAAGGTTTGCTTCAATCAAGGCATGGTTCGTTCTTAATTTCTACACGAGATCAAAGCATCAAGTAACTAGCAACAATGGCATTGGACTAAGCTCTTAATATGGTACTTTACAAGGACAAATCTATCATTGCTCATAATGCTCATGCAAAGCTACCTTATATGATATACATCTAGACTCAATCTTATATGGAATGCACAAAAGTTCAAAAAAATTCAAATTTATTGAAAATGAATGATATGCATGAGACTCAAGATGCAAAAGGCAAAATAAGATCACAAAACACATGATTAGACACCGGTCCCTCCCCCAAACTTAAATCACAACGTCTCGGTGTGAAAGAAGATCACGAGAGAGACCAAAAACGTAATATAAAATAGCCATTAGACTCAAAAGTAAAGAGTTACTTATAAATGAGGAGTGAGACTAGATGAATGGAGATGAATGAAGAGCTTTCGACATCAACACCAACGTGCATTGCCATGACCTTGCTACCATCAAGAACCTTGCAACCACTCAACAAAAGATCAAAAAGAACAAGAAAATATAGAGAGACATAAAAAGAAAGTATGTACAATGATAAGCTTGGGGTGTCTCCCAAGAGCACTTTGTTTAAAGTCACTAAGTTTGACTTTGGTTACCCTTTTTAGGCGGGTGACAGGGGAGTACGAGCACTCCATGATGATTCCTCGAGCTCGAGGTGAAGAACTTTGGTCATGACCTCTTCAAGACCGGCTTGCCCTTTCTCCTTGAGCTCCGGTGTGAGAATTGCTTTGACCGAGGCAAAAGATTTGGACCGGACCTTGCATTTGATCTTGTACTCAATCACTCCATCCTTGTACTTCCAAGGAGTGAGAGTCATCATAGAGGGCTGGTCTAGCATGGCCTTGTTTTCATGAAGCAAGCTTGGGCTGTTTTTCACTTTACCCTTGGCCTTCGTCCTCTTCTTGGCATTCTTGCTATTCTCAACAACGTTCTTCACTATGGTGGGAGGAAGGGGTTCCAAACAAGCAATATCAACTTCTGAAGCTTCCTTAGCATTTCCATAACCCAAATCCTTTCTCTCAAGAGAATTTTCTTTCTCTTCATAGACCTTCGGGGGTGGAGCTTCATCAACCATCTCACATCTACCCACGTATTTCACTCTTCATCACGAAGCTCATTATCCTCAATAGTAATTGTACCACAAAGCATGTTGGAAGAAGTCCTCATTGAGTAACATACCTTGTCATTCACATTCAAGAGAACTACCCTTTGATCTTTAAAATCCATTCTAGCACCGGTAGTAAGTAGGAATGGGGTTCCAAGGAGAAGTGGGAGCTTGTTGGTCTTCTTCATTTCCATAACAACGAAATCCGTTGGAACTATACAATTCCCTACTTTAAGCGGATAATCTTCGATAAGGCCAAGCAGTTTTCGTGAAGAGGCATCTCCGAAAGTGATAGGTGATGGGTGATAGGTGAGGTTTCTTATCCCTAGACTCTTGAACATCTCTCGGGACATGACATTCACACTTGAACTGGAGTCACACATAGCATCATCAACGTCCAAATCACCAAGAGAGCAAGCTATAGAGAACTTACCGGGATTACCAAGCTTGGGGATGAGAGACTTAGGCTCGATCCTAGTTGTGCTTGGTGAATCAATGCAATCAACACTACCCTTGTCTTCATCTAAGGTCACGTTCTCATCCTTCTCAAGGGTCACTCCCCCACCTTGTTCCTCAATGTCCACATTGAGCTTCATGGGAACGTCTCTAGGGGGAAGGTGTTCAACATGTAAACCGTAAAGTAGAAGCTCAATCTCATTAGTGGCGGTTTCATGATCTTCAATGGGACGTGGGTCATATGAGGAGATGACATTGCAATACTCCTTTGAGGGTTGTATTGCTTTCCCATTTGAAGAGCTTTGTTGCACTTTGTCTCCATTGGCTCCCTTGGTCTCCATTTGTTGAACTTTTGAACTCAATGTCTCAATGATGACGATGAGATTTCAGACACCACCCCTGTGTCGACCGATACTCCCTTGTATCGATGGACACTCATCCAAGAATCTGTCTAGGACGTCTCGAAGGAGAAAGCATCGATCGACACCCTCCCTGTATCGATCGATACCCACCCAGATACTGCGAAGGAGCCGCGTATGAGTGTTGACAGACTTCGCAAGCCCAAGAAGCTGAATCCTATTCCTCAACACCTCTGAGCCCCCATCACTCCAAAGCAGCTGCATGGCTTTGAGAAGATGGTACGAAGGATACCCCACTCGTTCACTTATGAAGAAGCTCTAGAGGGATGGCCTTTGCTAAGTCACTTCAAAGACTGCAGAGAAACTCTGGAAGCGATCGAAGTACTCTTTATCAAGGCAAGAAGCATGTCACTATCGCTGATGCAGTTGACCAAGAGGGAAGACCCCGGGATATTCTCAGTTCCGTGCTCTATCTATGGGGTTGAATTCAAAGATTCCCTCGTTGACTCAGGGGCTAGCATCAATGTCATGTCAAGGGCAATTGCATAGAGTTTGGGAGCTGATATTCGATCTCCCAAGTCATCTATCACATTCGCAAACAGTTTCACCTCACTTCCATATGGAACATTCCCTGATTTGCTGGTTAACGTAGGGGATTTCCTGGTTCCTACTGATTTTCAGGTTGTGGAGATGAGCGCACAATCTCGTACGCAGTTGATTTTTGGAAGACCATTCATGGCTACGGTTTGTTCCATTATGGACACACCCAACAAGTACATCTCGTTCTCATACATTGACAAGGAGGTGTACTACAAAGCCATCCCTAGAGGAACTCCCACACACATCTCTTGCATCATCGTTGTTCTAGGAGAAAAATTGGTAGTTGATCTTTTGGAAGAGCCTCCTGACGGACCTAATACCATCGACGTTCTAGATAGTCCTTCTGTCATTACCAAAAAAGACGTCAAAACAATTAAGGCAAAGGAGTTTGTGAAGAGCAAAGGAGTCAAAAGTGTTTCCCATGTGACTTTAACCCCTCAGAAGTGCGATGGAGATTCAATTGAATATAAGGTGAAGTGCAAGGGAACTTCGAAACCATTCTCCAAAGCTAGAGTTATTCTCACTTCGGAGCTGAAAGAGAAAGGACATGAGTTTGTGGAGAGCATGATTAGCAGAACTCTGAAGCTGGCGATGTCTAATTGTGGAGCTTGTTTCGGCGCAAGCTCTCACTCTTCTCCTGACTGATCGTCCGTAAAGTCAAGATACGGACTTTAAACGAGCGCTTGGTGGGAGGCAACCCACTGGTGAGTCTGTACATACGTTTTTATTTTCGTTTTTATTTTTCGTTGTGTGTTTTGTGTCAGGATGAACAAGGAGCAAACACGAAATCGCCTGAGTGTCGAGCGATACCATACCGGTATCGGTCGACACCCTACGCGATTAAGAAAGGTTCATCATGTCGACTTAAGCCTGGTATCGATCGATACCAGGCCGTGTGTAGGTCGATACTCGATGTTCCAGCACGATAACTTCTCGTTTTTCATAATTCCACTTGGTTCTTTTGCTTTCTTTCACCAACTCTAGGCTAGATAACACGGGGAACAGTGTTGTTCAAGTCTGGGGAAGGTAGTCGCTGACTTTCTTTTCGGTTTTATTAGAGTTCGTTGTTTTATTGAGTCATTCGTTGTTTTATTGAGTCAAAACTTTGTTTGAGACTGTGATCTTTTTTCTCGAATCTATTGATGTGACCTTGCTTCTAAGTGACCATTGTTACAGAATCAGTTCTAGATCGATTATAGAAAAATCCAAAGGCTGACCAATTAACTAGAAGACACTCATGTTTCCGGCAAAGTTCTTTAAAGTCTGAGCCAAATTTTAGCACTTCATCAATATGGTTAGTATCCATAGAGCTTGATTCCTCATTCGTATCTGACAAAGGAACCCACATGTTTAAAGTAATGGTATTTCTCTCCATGTTACAAGTTAATAAATAAGATGCATTAAAATATGAAATGATTTTCTTCTGAGTGGAGGGTTAGGAAAATTTCCCGTGATACCATTATTCGCCTACACCTTTGATTACTTATGAGGGAAGAACCGGGGATTCGATGGCAAACACCATCAATACTCGCGTCTCATACCTTGATGTGTATATGCAGATCTAAAAAAAGAGGAAGAGAATATAATAAGAAATAAGTATGGGGGACATAAATAATACCAGAAAGTGTGAAAAGGGGTGGTTCCTTGTCGTGATATTGTATGGGAAAGAATATAGAAGGTTCTTGGTATTAATCACAGCGATGAAACTGGCGAAGATGGCTTGATTGAACGATGCTGTGAAATAATGTGTGTAGTCTGGAAAACTGAGAATGTCTACGGAGAAGTACATGGTGGTTAGATCAAAAACTAGTTAGGTGACATTTGGGTGCTTGGGAAAAGGGTCATTGCAACGTTTCAAGAACATGTGAGTCTCTATGTTTTCAAACCTCTTTCTCTGGTTTAGTCTTCTATTTGCTTGAGGGCAAGCAAATGCTAAGTCTGGGGGAGTTGATATATCATGGATTTTACTCCTTTTATACCATGATATATGTCCTATTTATGGAGTCTTTATAGTATTTTGGAGTCTTTTAGAGTCTTTTACAGGTTTAGGTACGTTTGGAGCTTAATTAGATATATTGAAGTATTCTGGAGCATTTTGGAGCATATGGAGATGCAGAGTCATGCAGAGACGTCAGAAGTTTGGCATTCGTTGAAGAACTTTCCACCGATGGATTGAGCGCAAATTTGGACACAAGACAGATCAATGGATTAGTATTCATCTGGAAGTGTTTTGAGGCCATTCCAACGGTGCGATCGAAAGTTATACTAGTTTTCGTGAAGACAATCCAGTATCGACCGATACCAACTGCAGACGGGAAAAACGTGATTTTACAAGTTTAAAGACTCTGCAACTTGGTCCAGAAGACTTTAATAATTACCAGAAGCCCCAAAACGTGTTTTAACTTTATAATTAGGTTTTTCAGCCGCTTTGGTGGCTATGTTTTGTTCTACGCTTTATTTTACTTTGGTTTTGTGAGAGAGCTTTTTGAAGGGAGACAAGTCTGAAACTATGTTCGTCCGAGAGAAGATTTTGAACCCTTTTGTTACTCTTTCTGCTTTATTTGATGATTTATTCAAACATGTTTATTGCTTCAATTTCCATGTCTGAGTAGATCCCTTGTTAGGTTTAGGGTTCTCATAAGTGTTTTCTCTGAATGCTAGGTTGATTAGTTGATTAGGATTCACCATCTAAATTAGTTATTTGCCTTAGGTTGTGTTCAAAGCTAATTCTAGGTTGACGAACCTAGAACTTAGATCTTAGGATAAATGATTAGGCGGGAGAGTGTGATTAATTACCTGATAGAACCTAAGGTGAGCAAAATAACTATTCGCAAAGATATTTGGTTTAGTTGTTTTGTGAACAAATCAAACCTGATTTAAAAGTTGATTTAGACTTTAGGATTTGCAAAGAGATTTGGAATTCTTAGGATTTAGATTTAGATAGTTTTCGCTACGAGAGTTGGTTAATTATATCTTAGTGATTTGAGTTCAAGAACCGCGCTAAATCTGAATCATGACTAGTTAGTTTATCTGCATTCATTGATTTCCTGAGAAGTACCCTGAACCTCTCTTTTCCCAATCGAATTATATCATGTTTAATTTACGTATTGTTTTCAATTACATCTTTTGGTTTACCTTGATTCTCATCTATATAATCTATTGTGTGTCTCTGTGAGTCATTGTGTTCGACCCCTACTTTACTGCAACTAATTCTTAGTACTTTTAGGGTATTAATTTGAGCATATCACATATCCAATGCTCCACTAGCTTGGCCTTGTAGAATTTGTTGAAGCATGTTCTTCATATAAAGGTCTTGAGGCATGGAGTTGTTGCCTTGAGTTTTAGGGACAAAACTTTGTTGAAAACCTCATTGGTTCTCTTGAAAGTTGTTCTTGGAATCAAGGCTTTGTTGGTGATTAATGGGGGCTTGACCTTGGTTGCCATAGTTGTTGTTGAAACCTCTTGGATAGCCACCATTGTTCCCAATATAATGCACTTCCTCTTGGTTTCTCAAATCCACCATTTCCTCATTGGACCTTTGATTTTCCTCAAAATTACCAACAAAGTGAATCGATTTTTTGGAAGCATTGAGAAGCTTGTCAGTCATAGTGGCTTGCTTGTCCATCATGGACGATTTCTTATCCAACTTCTCATTGAGAGCCATCAAGGCTTTGGTTCGTTGTTGCTCCTCGAAATCACTTGTGCTTCTTGTAGACCGGACATTCTCATCACCATATGTACCATCACTCAAAGCAAGGTTCTCAACCAACTCCATTGCTTCATTCACGTATTTGCCTAAGAAGTTTCTATTAGAAGCGGTATCAAGCAACATACGGATCTTAGGAAGTGCTCCTCGGTAGAGTGTGCTCAAGAGAGAAGCATCCGAGAATCCATGATGAGGACATTGCGATGTATAGCCTCTAAACCGCTCTCATGCTTCATTGAAGCTCTCATTTGCACGTTGACTGAAGCTTGAGATCTCATTCCTTAGCTTAGCCGTTGTAGAGGGAGAGAAGAACTTGGCAAGGAATGATGTTTTTCATTGGTCCCATGAAGTGATGGAACCGTGGGGAAGGTTCTTTTCCCATTGTCTTGCCTTATCCCCAAGAGAGAATGGGAACAACCTTAGCTTAAAGCTATCCTCCGAGACTCCATTCATCTTTGTCAAGCCACAAATCTTGTCAAAGTGATCCAAGTGATCAAGTGAATCCTCCACCGCCAAGCCATGGAATTTGTTGCTTTGTACCATGTTGATGAAGCTAGCTTTGACCTCAAAGTCATTGGTTTCAACCGGTGGTGGTCGAATACCTTGGCGGTTAACATGAGCATTGTCCGCATCACCCGCTCCAACTATGTTAGGAATTTCAAGGGCGGGTGGGTTGTGGTTTCCATTACCACCGTGACCATGCTCTTGAGCTTGATGCTCTTGTACGTTCTCCATGAAAATGTTTACAACCCGTTCTCTCTCTCTTATTGCTCTAAGACCGCGGTGTAGAAGGTTGATGTCGTCTCTTGGCTCAACAAGATTGTTGTTGCCTTTAGAACGCAAGTTCATGCACCTATAAGAGAGAGATAGAAGGAGAGATTAGTAAACAAAAGAAAGAAAATGGCTTAATCTCAAAAAGAAGTAAAATCATAATGTTGAAAGCTAAACCAAATTGGCAACGGCGCCAAATTGATAAAATATTTTTGCCGTGTATCAATTACTCAAATGCCTAAGTAGCATATGAGGTATCGAATCCAAGGGTTAAGTTTCAATCACTAGGAATACATAAATCTTCTTAAGTTAAGCTAAAAAATGTGGTTTTATTTTTTTAGCAACCTAAATGATTCAAATTCAAACAAGAACAAGTAAGCAAAGACTAAAAACGTGATTAACAATAATATAAAGGCAAGCTCTTGGATGATGTTATTGATTTTGGATCCTTCCATGATCCATCTAGATGTCATTTCACACAAACAAGCTATTCCCTTAGCCTAGAACACTAAGCAAGATTAATCCACTCTCATGGTCTTAATTACATTGTTAATCATATAAATCAAGAACAAACCATCGTTTGTGATAGAATGATTAACAAGCAATAAACATAGGCTAAGAAAGAAAATTCCCTTATTTGGTTCTTTGGGGAATTTCATCGAACACATTGTGTGCATGAAATTCCCTAAGATCTAGATTAACTATATCTAGCCTAATCTAGCATTGTGAACACCAAATAAGAGAGGGAATATGTAAACTAAGTCCTAAACATCAAGATCTACAACGAAATTCACCTAATCTACCTCATCCATGAGCCTTAAGAAGAAATACTCACTAATCATGAAGAACACACCAAATCTTGTGAAAGAGGTGATATTAATCATGATTAGGGAATAAGAATGTGAAAGATTAGATAAAGATGAAAAGATATAACCTTAAACTTGCATAAATCAAAAGAATCCAAGGGAAAAATCCCAAGAACCCTAAAAAGACAAGATCTTGTTCTAGAGAAAAAAGAGAGAGAAAAAATGAAAAAAAGGATAAAAAGTGAGATAGATCTAAAAATCAGATCTCTAAAATATAAAAAGGTGTTTGCTGAGTTGGGTCGGACCCGGATCAAACCGGGACCCGGGTCAACCCGGGATAAACCGGGTATTGACCCGGCCGAAACTTGGATACGTTTTCAGTGAATCCGTCATACCTCCTGAACCTGACATCCGAATGACCTGAATCCAACTAACGTAGATAGCTAACTCGTCCCTATACAACTCTTATGAAGACCGTTTGAGTTGATTCATATCGGAAGGCCTTCGTTTTTCCTGTTCTTTGGACAGTGTCATCTTCTCTCGGCCATACGGACATACCTTCAGTAAATCAGTTTTATCTACCTATCCATATGTCCAAATAACCCGATACAAACTCCTGTGTAAAATTGATTCACTCCTCTACAAATTCTATGTAGACAGTAGAAGCTTAATCTGCTTGTAAGGTCCCCGTCTAGCCACAGCTTTGATACACTTTGGACGAGCTTGATTGGTTCGGGTGAGGGATGTCCAACACCGAGGTCACACATCGGTGTTGGACCTCGGTGCTAAGGTTTTTTTTCTCCTGGTCACTTCAAAGAGGAAATACCGAGGTGTTACACCGATGTGTGACATCGGTGTATTCCCCTGAGGCTTTAATACCGATGTCACACATCGGTGTTGAATAAACTGCCTCAGCCAGACGGGCATGTCTTCAATAAAATGGATATATCTTCCAAACCACAAGTCCAAATCCGCTGATTCCAATTCCAGTGGCTGGCTAACTCACTCCTCTACAGATTTCATGAAGGTCATCCAAGCTGATTCATAGGGAGGGCCTCATTCCAGCCATATCATTCCGGTGTATCGGATGGACCTTGCACTCTACTTTGGTCCAACTCTCCAGATATGCCCAAATTACCTCCAATCATCTAGAAAGTGTTGGACCAAAACTTAATAAAGTCCATTGGCTTATTAAGTTGTGTTAAATGTGAAAATAAATAGCCCATGGCTAAGTAAATGAAAATTGCAAATTCCCACATCGGAAAGCAATGAGAAAAACCTATAATATAAATAAGAGGAAACATGAGTCTAAGTTAAAAGAATTTAGAGGGAACAAAGGGACTCCACGCGCGCGCCACCGCCGCCAGACCGGGCTCGGGTCTTGGGTCTTGGGGCTCAGGTCTTGGGTCTTGGGTCTTGGGGAATGTGGCCCAAGGGCCACAAAAAGATGTTCTTTTTGGGCGCATTTTGGTTAACTTTTTTGGCCCAAAAACGAATCTATCTTGGCTCAAAAACGAATTAAATGGGTCAAATATTTTCACCGCAAATCTCGCCCCATTAATTCGTGCGGTCAATCGAGAATCTCGCCCACCATTACTCAGCGAGATCTGATTGGTCAAAGAGCCATAAACGCTGCCTTTAATGCGTTGGCCTCCTCTCCAAGTCTTCTAAGACTATAAAAAGAGAGCCTCCCCTTCTCATTTCACACACTCACTCACAACTCACTTCGCACAGAGAAGAAACACAAAGCTCCTCAATCCCTCTCGTCTTTTTCTTCTTATTTAAGAGTAAGTCCGAGAGTATAGCGTAGAACAATAAGTTCGTACATTCTATGATCGGGTGATGCGATCATAGTCTCCAAATGGTTGTATCCTGGGATTCATTATCTCATAAAACTGCCATACTGCGGGAGATATTTATAATTAAGGGAAGAGATCATCTCGCCTCGGTTTCGTCGTTCTTGTTCTTAATCATTTTCATACGTTATTTTTCGCATTATTATTCGTAATTTATGTATTGGATATTATTGTCATATAGTCTTAATTCTAAATATCCGCTTCCTGCCTATAGCATGAATCGGATACAAAATTGCGAATTTTTTTTTCTTTCCACGATTTTATAAAAACATTTACAATAATATCGTAAACATGGAACATTTACTAGTGAATTCCATGATATAAAGAAAAAAAAAAGATATTCATCTTTTTTTTTAATAAACGACTTTTCGCGAAACGTTTTTTCGAAAAGATCTACAAGATCTATAAACGATTTCCGCGAAGGCCTTTGGGCGAGTTTCGCGAAACGTTTTCAATAAGATCAAAACAATCTCAAACGATTTACGGGAACGTTTTATACCAACTTCCCCAAACGTTTAAAAGCAATTTTCGGAACGCCTTCTAGCGATATCCGCAAACGCTTATTTCGAGTTTTGAGAGAAAACAAAAAAAAAATCCTCAAAACTCAAAAAGCAAATTTATGAGTCATGAGTAAATTTGCATTTAAGTGCAAATTCGGCTGTGTTTTATTTTGTAACTTACAAAAATCATAACTCACTTTGAAATTGTCTTAATGAGAATAAATTCTCAAATCTCCATTTATTGCTCAACGTTGAATACGTTGGAGTGTTGGGAGATAATAAAGCAAACCTCAAAACTCAAAAGCGCTTCTGGGAACGTTTTATAACGATATCCACATAACGCTTCAGTTAGCGACTTATTGCTTTAATCTCTAGTTCTAAAATTGTTATAAGAATCTGACTTCAGTTTCTGTCTTGTCTTAACAGATGTCGAACAACGTTGACAAGTCAAACAACGGATCAAATGATGAATCGAGTAAGTCGACGCCCCAACAACAAGTTGGAACTGGTCTGCCTCTCGAGTCTCTGCCAACGACCTTACCATCGATGCCAAGCGCTGTAAGTGCTGGACTCACACCGGAAAAGTTTGATGGCTCCAACTTCAAACGGTGGCAGCAAAGAATGCACTTCTTTCTGTGCACGTTGAACCTTGATAGGTACCTCGCGGAGGAGAAACCAATGTTGCCTTCTGGAAATACCGACAAACATGCTCTCGCAAGTGTTGAAGCATGGAAACACGGGGATTTCCTGTGCAAAGGCTACATACAAAGCCGTATGGGCGACCAACTGTACAACGTTTACAGTAAGGTCAAATCTTCTTAGGATCTCTGGGATGCCCTGGAAAAGAAGTAAAAATCGTTCAATGTATCCTCTGGGAGATTTGCTGCGTCAAAGTTTCAGAGATACAAGATGGTGGACTCAAAGTCCATCATGGAACAAGTGCATGAACTTCAAATGATATGTCAAGAGATAGCTTCCCCCTAACTGGATAGACTTCAAAAACTATCTGGATCACAAGCAAAAGTCTCTGACCTTGGCAAACCTGATATCCAGGCTGAAAAATGAGTCCTTGAAGTGCGATGGAAAATCCGCGCCGGCTGCCAAACCTGAGCCATTCCGCTCCCACAATGCTAACGTGGTTGAGTACATGAATAGAGGTAAAGGCAAAGCCAACGGGAAAGTTTCTCCCAAGAAATGTGGACACAACAAGTTTGCCCCTTCATCATCCACTGCCTTTAAGAGGGAAGCTCCCACAAAGAACTTCGTTGGCCACTGCACCTACTACAGAAAAAGGGGCACAGAGCTGCAGAATGTCGCAGCAAACTAAGAAATTTCAACGCTCAAGCCAACCTCACAGAAGCTGACCTCTGTGCGGTGGTCACATAAATTAACATGGCTCAGGGGAATCCCAAGACGTGGTGGTATGACACTAGTGCAACCACTCACATCTGTATTGAAAGAGACCAGTTCTTCACCTACAAAAAGAGAAAGAACGATGCTCGCCTGCTAATGGGGAATGTATCTCAATCCAAGATTGAAGGCATTGGCAACGTGGTCTTGAAGATGACTTCAGGCAAGGAAATCAACTTGACCAACGTGAAGCATGTGCCACACATGAGGAAGAACCTGTTCTCTGGAACCATGATGAACAAGCATGGTTTTGGAATCAGCTTTGAGGCTGACCAGCTGATTCTAATGAAAATGGGGTTTTTCTTGGGAAGGGTTTTGTTAAGGAGGATCTGATCAAAATGTGTGTAATGACAGTCCTCAAAAATGTTGTAACCCCTTCTAGTTCAATTAAGAAGAATGCATCTTCTTACTTGGCTGAGTCTTTCGATATTTGGCATGAATGGTTAGGGCATGTGAATTATAAATCTATCCAAAGATTAATTAATTTGAATCTAATCCCGAAATGCAAAATAAGCAAAAATAAATGTGAGACATGCGTACAAGCAAAATATCTAATACACACGTCATGAAAACTCCATCACCTCGTGTCGAACGAACAACCGCACCTCTAGGTCTAATACACACAGATTTGTGCGACTTAAAAATCATTCAAACTAGAGGAGGTAAAAAGTATTTTGTAACCTTCATAGATGATTGCACAAAATACTGCTATGTATACTTACTACGTAGTAAAGATGAAGTCTTGGAAAAATTCAAAGACTATAAAATTGAAGTTGAAAATCAACTCGGAAAACCTATTAAAATAGTTAGAAGTGATAGAGGAGGTGAATATGATGGACCTTTTAATGCTTTCTGTCAAGAAAAATGCATTATACATCAGACCACTGCTCCCTACTCACCAGAATATAACGGAGTTGCGGAACGAAAAAACCGAACTCTGAAAGAAATGATGAATACAATGTTGCAGAAATCTGGGTTACCCCAGAATCTGTGGGGGGAAGCGCTTCTTGCCACAAACTATATCCTCAACAAAATACCGCACAAAGTAACTGGCAACACGCTATATGAACTCTGGAAAGGTAACGTACCTTCGTAAAATACCTGAAAGTGTGGGGGTGCCTTGCAAAAGTCGCAGTACCACCTCCTAAAAAGGTCTCAATTGGACTTAAACCCGTTGATTGTATCTTCATTGGATATGCACACAACAGTAGTGCTTACCGGTTTCTGGTTCACAAATCAGACATACCGGATATCCATGTAAATACAATAATGGAATCAAGGAATGCGTCTTTCTTTTAACACATCTTTCCGTGCAAGGAACGCACTCGAGAAGAGAAAAACGGTACCACCTCTACAAATGAGGCTAGCACTTCTGGCATTTCAGTAAACGAAGCAGACGAAGAAAATGAACCTAGACGAAGCAAAAGAGCTCGTAAGGAAAAATCATTACGTCCTGACTTCATGATGGTCTTTCTCACAGAAAACGAACCAAGAACATTTACTGAAGCTATGACTACACCTGACGCACCTTTTTGGAAGGAAGCTGTCAATAGTGAGTTCGACTCTATTCAGCAAAATCATACATATGAAATAACTGCTTTACCTGAAGGGTTTAAAGCACTAGGGTGTAAATGGATCTTGAAAATAAAATTGAAGAATGATGGCGCAATTGATAAGTACAAGGCCAGACTTGTGGTGCAAGGATTCCTACAAAAAGAAGGTTAGGATTTCTTTGACACCTATTCTCCAGTAATGATAATAAATTCAATTTGAATGCTTATTGGCATTGCAGCCTTAAGAAATTTGGATATCCATCAAATGGATGTTAAAACTGCTTTTCTAAACGGTGAATTAGAAGAGGAGATATGTATGAAATACCTCGAAGGATTTGTAGTCCCGGGACAAGAACACAAAGTCTGTAGACTTGTGAAGTCATTATACGGATTTAAACAAGTTCCAAAACAATGGCATGAAAAATTTGACAACACAATGATGTCAAATGGCTTCAGCATCAACGAATGTGATAAATGCATCTACATAAAAACTACTCCTAGTGAGTATATAATACTATGCTTGTACGTAGATGACATGCTAATTATTGGCAGCAATAATGACATTATCCAACAAACTAAGAAAATGCTTAGTGGAAAGTTTGACATGAAAGACATGGGTCTTGCAGATGTCATTCTCGGGATTAAAATCACAAGAACTTCCAACGGAATCACTCTGTCTCAAGCTCACTATGCTGAAAAGATCCTTGAATGGTGTAAGAACTATTCAAATGGGACTGCAAAAACTCCAGTTGACTCTCAACTTCACTTGACTAAAAATTCAGGTGAAGCTGTGTCACAAGTAGAGTATGCATGGGTAATTGGTAGTCTTATGTACTTAACCAATTGTACTAGACCCGATCTAGCACATGCGGTAAACGTACTAAGTCGCTACACAAGTAATCCAGGTCACAAACACTATAAATCCATAACTATAGTACTCAACTACGTACGATACACTAAAAGTTATGGGCTGCACTATGGGAAAGAACCCGCAGTTTTGGAAGGATACAGTGACGCAAACTATATTTTTGATTCCAAAAACTCGAAATCTACAAGTGGATATGGCTTTATCCTTGGAGGTGCAGCATTATCATGGAAATCTTCCAAACAAACTCTACTGGCAAGATCGACCATGGAGTTAGAATTCGTTGCTTTAGACAAACTAGCAGAAGAAGCTGAATGGCTTCCGAATTTCCTGGAAGATATTCCAATGTAGGAGAAACCAGTACCGGCATTACGTGTACACTGTGATAGCCAATCGGCTATCGCTCGGGCACTGAATAATCTCTATAATGGTAAATCACATCATATAAGAAGACGACATAAAACCATTAGAAGCTTTACCACAACTGGCGTAATCACCATAGATTATGTCAAATCGGCTAACAACATGGCGGATCCATTTAATAAAGGTTTAGCATGTGATCAAGTTGAAAAATCATCAACGGGAATGGGTTTAAAGCCTATAACATAACGATGATGTTTGATGGAAACCCCACCTACGTGACTGGGGATCCCAAGATGTAAGGTTCAAAGGGACAACTAAATAAAAAAAAATCTAATACAAGCACTGAAAGACTTTTCGTCTCTACTCAGTTCCCAAGATGATAAACAGTGCTTACATACATTTACTTACAGTATTTATAAAAGGATAAGCATAGCTTTTAATGATAAGACCATCACTTTGATATACATATATCAGTGGAGTATTACAAACACTTCTTAAAACAAAGCCTACTGGCAAATCACCTAGTGAGTGTGAAATGAGGCCGTTTCTAGGAGAATCTAAAAGGCTATATTCTCCAAGTTCACTCATGATCAACCAGTCAAAGTTCAAGGCCAAAATAAAAGCAATAGAGAACTTAGTTCTACGAGAAAATGAAACTGGGTTGTACATGTTGTCTCGGTCTACATAAAAATCTGGGTGGTTCAAGACATCATGTTCACCTCCTAGAGAAGTAATCCCGACAGATATTAACAATGAAGTGGTTCAAGGTTGAAACACGCTACCACCTAACACACAGTGATTTTTTGCCTATACTCTCGAAAGTCTGTCTAGTCTAGTCAAGTCTAGTTTACCGAGTCAGCCTACTTTCCATGCATTTAGAGTAATTTCTATTCATGTGGGGGATTGTTGGACCAAAACTTAATAAAGCCCATTGGCTTATTAAGTTGTGCTAAATGTGAAAAGAAATAGCACATGGCTAAGTAAATGAAAATTGCAAATTCCCACATCGGAAAGCAATGAGAAAAACCTCTAATATAAATAAGAGGAAACATGAGTCTAAGTTCAAAACACTTAGAGGGAACAAAGGGACTCAACGCGCGCGCCGCCCCCGCCGGACCGGACCGGGCTTGGGTTTTGGGTCTTGGATCTTGGGTCTTGGTGAATGTGGCCCAAGGGCCACAAAAAGTTGTTCTTTTTGGGTCGCGGTTTGGTTAATGTTTTTGGCCCAAAAACGAATCTATCATGGCTCAAAAACGAATTAAATGGGTCAAAGATTTTCTCCGCAAATCTCGCCCCATTAATTTGCGCAGTCAATCAATAATATCGCCCACCATTACTCTGCGAGATCTGATTGGTCAAAGAGCCATAAAAGCAACCTTTAATGCGTTGGCCTCCTCTCCAAGTCTTCTAAGACTATAAAAAGAGAGCCTCTCCTTTTCCTTTCACGCACTCACTCACAACTCACTTCTCACAGAGAAGAAACACAAAGGTCCTCAATCCCTCTCGTCTTTTTCTTCTTATTTAAGAGTAAGTCCGAGAGTATAGCGTAGAACAATAGGTTCGTACATTCTATGATCAAGTGATGCGATCATAGTCTCCAAATGGTTGTATCATGGGATTCATTATCTCATAAAACCGCCACACTGCGGAAGATATTTAGAATTAAGGAAAGAGATCATCTCGCATCCACTTCGTCATTCTTGTTCTTACTCGTTTTCATGCGTTATTTCTTCGCATTATTATTCGTAATTAATGTATTCGATATTATGCTCATACAGAAAGTACTCCAAAACATGCAAGAACTCACTAGACCTAATGCAATATGTCCTAATCTCTAAATGAGACCTAAATACAAGACAAAACAATGATTATGCATGTAAATAACACAAAACTCTAAGTGAGATGCATGCTAAAACATGCAGTATATGAGTATATAACTCCTGTTAGGGCAAGAAACAAAATGTGCAACATGGCATGCAACTATCCTTGGCAAAGAAACAAAACTTACATCAAGAAAGTTTACTACGAATGTAGCATTTATCTTGGAATTTTCTTTGATGGTGAGATTTTCAGGAGGATCAAATGCACTTGATGGAAAAATAAAGTCAACTTCTTGTTTAAACGAGTTAATCACAAAATAGTCAACTTCATCTTCATCAATCATGTAAAACACAGTATCCTCCTTCCTACATTCCATCTCAACCTTATGGTCATCTATCTCATTCGAGATCTTATCTTCATCAAGCACATCCCCTAGGTAAGATTTTTCAAGAAGAGATCTAGATTCCTCAGGCATTGAAAGTTTAAACTCGAGATCATGAACATTCAAAGCACATAGATCATTAATATCAAAACATACTTCATGGTAATCTCTACTAAGCTTTTCTACTCTTAAAGAATCTAGTCTTTGACACTCAAATATTAAATCATAGCATTCATCAATGAGCACATGAGTATGCAAACTAGAAGCTACATCTTCAATGCAAGGCAAATGACTATCCTCATAATCATAGATTTCAAAGATTTAGTCAAAAATACATTCTAGTTGGCATGGTGGAACCCAATAAATAAACTCTTTAAGCGCATATGATACTATTATCACGGACATTGTGAGCTCCCTTCCCTCAAGTGCTGCCTGATGTGACATGAGGTTCAAACGAATCATAGCGGCTAGGTCACTCCTTTCCATCGCTGGGTTCTCTTCGTGATGCTCATCCAACTCCACTTTTTGTTCTGGTGTGAGTACACTTTCATCAAATGGTGGCTCCATGTATGGCTCATCTTGAATGTATTCATCAAATGTGGCATCGTCTTCTTGTGGCTAATCGTTGTAGTCCATGGCCATCAACTATAAGAAACAAAAAGGAAGAAAATAAAAAGTTTGTAAAAGTCAGTGTCTTAGTCTGAACTCTAGTTCAAGACTCGTAGGCAACACAATTGATCCCCGGCAATGTCGCCAAATTGGTTTAGGTGTTTTTACACAGTTAATTAAAAACTAAAGTGAACACTACTGCAATCATAACAGTATGTCAATGTAGTACTTTAGGATCGAATCCACAGAGACCAATGCTACACTACGATTCTCACAAGATGAAATTAAGCTAAGACGATAATAAGGTTTGATTTTGCAAAGTAATGAAAATAACTAAAAGCAGTGTAAATTCAATAAGAGAAAAACGTTAGGTCGAGGGTTTCTTCGCAGGAATCCAGAGATCATGAATCAGACAACTATTAAGGCAACGATTAAACAAAAGTTTCAAACTCAAACATAAATATCTAACCAATCCATTTCCGTGGCATTGATTACTAAATCTAGCAACCTAAAATCCTAACTTTCAATGAACCAAGAGTTCTAGACCAGCATTAACAAATAGGTTCAATATGTTTACGAATCGCCTTAACATCAACTTCTGTTGGATAAAGAAAATTCGCTCGCTTATGTTCTTTCTAGCAACCTACGACACTTCCGTGGTATAGACTGAACCCTGGATCAGAGACTAAGTGATCAATTCAGCCTAAGCAATAAACACAACAATAAGAGAAAACCTCAAAAGATAAATCCCTATATGTGTCTAATTCAATGATTCGTGGAGACCGTTGAAACTCAAAACCTAACTATGAGACTATTCCGACATGGAATCAGAGAAATCACAAAGATATGGAAAGGGAGACATATTTAAATTGATAAAAGTAATAAGATGGTTCAGAAAACTTCCCCACGTTTGTCAGAAGTGGTTCAAAGATCTTCTCCCAAGCATACAATTGAAAGATACCAAGCTTTTCTACTCTTAAGGAATCTAGTCTTTGAGACTCACATATTAAATCATAACAATTATCAATGACTACATGAGTATGCAAACTAGAAGCTACATCTTCAATGTAAAATGCAAGGCAAATGACTATCCTCATAATCATAGATTTCAAAGGTTTAGTCAAAAAATAACTTCTAGTTGTCATGGTGGAACCCATCTTGCTTCCGGAAGGTTCTCGTCCAGCCACATTTTTGAGACGCTTTGGGTGAACTCTTCCTTCTCCTTGTCAATGTTCGGACGGTTTCAACTCCATGTCCCCAAATGTTCTCCAAAACACCTAAAATAGACTCCAAAATATGCAAGAACTCACTAGGACCTAATGCAAATGTCCTAAACTCTAAATGAGATCTAAATGCAAGACAAAACCATGATTATGCATGCAAATGACACAAAACTCTAAGTGAGATGTATGCTAAAGCATGCAAAATATGAACATATCAGAGACTAAGTGATCAATTCAGCCTAAGCAATAAACACAACAATAAGCGAAAACCTCAAAAGGTAAATCCCTATCTTTGTCTAATTCAATGATTCATGGATCCCGTTGAAACCGTAAACCTAACTATGAGACTACTCCGACATGGAATCAGAGAAATCACAAAGAGATGAAAAGGAAGACATATTTAAATTGATAAAAGTAATAAGAGGGTTTAGAAAACTTCTCCAAGTTTGTCAGAACTGGTTCAGAGATCTTCTCCCAAGCATACAATTGAAAGAGATGAAATATGTCTATGAAAAATAAAGCTTAGCCTTCAAAAAGGCTGAAAAAGAAGTATATATAGGTCTTGGGTCGAATTAGGTTAAGTTAGGATGATTTTGGGGCAAAATATGAAGTTAAGAAACTGCATAAACTGTCTTTTTCGTTTGGGAAGTGCATCGATCGATGCAAGGTATGAATTGGTTGATTTTGAAGCTCCTGGAAATGTGCATCGATTGATACAAGCCTCCATGTTCTGCGCATGCTTCTACTACGAGTTAGATTGATCTGTATTCAGTAAATCGGGTATAACTCTTGATCGCACTGTTGGAGTTTCTTCAAACCACTTGCAAATGAAAGCTAATTCACAGATATATCTTGTGTCAAAATGTCACAGACATATCTTGTGTCAAAATGTCAGCTCGATCCATTGGTGGGAAGATCTTCAAAGAATGCCAGACGTTAGACGCCTCTGCATGACTCTGCATTCCCAGTTTCACCTTTTACAACCAAAATGCCTTGTTTTCCTCCAAATCAACATAAAACCTGTAAAGACTCGATAAATGACTAAAAGACTCTAAAAACACACTTTGACTCAATAAAAGACTCAAAACCAACACAAAAACATATGTTAGAAAACCGTAAAAACCGAGTATATCAATTCCCACAGGCTTAGTCTTTTACTTGTCCTCAAGCAAACAGAAAACTAAGCAAAAAGAAATTTTTTGAAAAACACGGCGACTCACATTTCCCTAGAATTCTGCAATGACCATTACCTTAGTAATCCACATGTTTCCGAACTAGTTTCAGATTGAACCTCCATGTTCTTCTCTGCAAGCATTTGCAGGTTCCCAGACTCAACTCATTATTTCACAGAATAATCTAAAGCTATTATTGCTGGGTCTCATCAAATATCATAGTGTCAAGAACCTTCTAGACACTTTCCCTTTCTATATCGTGACGAGACAACAACACAACCTTTTGTACTTTTTCCCTCTCCCATACTTATTCTTTTCTCATTTTCTTTCCGTAGGGTCAATGGGTGATGGAACGCGAGTATTGATGGTTTTTGCCACCGAATCCCCGGTTCATTTTAGTGGCACCCTTTTGTTCTAAGGTGTAGGTGAATAGCGGTATCTCTGAAAATTTTCCTAACCTCGCTTCCAACCTTAGTGTGATCATCTCTTTCGAAGTAAAATAGTGGGATCGATGGAAATTTTCCTAGCCCTTTACTCGAAAGAAAATCATTTCATATTTTCTGCTTTTATTTTAAATAAGGGAGAGGAGTACCATACTTTCACACATATTGTCTTGTCAGATACGAATGAGGAGTCAATCTCTGAAGACACCAATTAATCACGATGATGGGGTAAAAATAAGAGCTCAGAAACTAGCTCAAGTTTTTTGAATTTTTCTGGAAACATGGATGCCTCTGATTAACTGGTCAGCCTTTAGATTTTTCATTAGTCTGATCTAAAATTAGACATGCAAGAATGGTCACTTAGATGCAAAATCAAATAAAAATTCAAAGGTTGTGATCATATTCTCCAACAAGTTTTGACTCGATAAAACAGAATAACTCAAAAGAAAACATCAAAATGACTCAAAAGAGAAAACAAAAAAAAAGAAAACAATGTTAGTAACGACAAAGACCCTCCCCAGACTTACTTCTCACCGTCTCGGTGTGAAAATAAATGAGAGATACCGTGCAAACAGACTTAAGAAAAAAAAAAAAAAACCTATCGGTGGGTTGCCTCCCACAAAGCGCTTGTTTATAGTCGTTTGTTTGACTTTGGTCTCAGATGTTAATCATGAGAATCAAAAGGTTGAGCCAATGCGCCTTTGGTCCTTCTCCTGTTATGGCAAGAAACAAAATGTGAAACATGGCATACAACTATCAATGGCAAAGAAATAAAACTTACATCAATGAAATTTTACTACGAATGTAGCATATATCTTAGAATTTTCATAGATGGTGAGATTCTCATGAGGATCAAATGCACTTGATGGAAATATAAAGTCAACTTCAGGTTTAAACGAGTTTACCACAAAGTAGTCAACTTCATATCCATCAATCATGTAAAAAACAGTATCCTCCTTCCTAGATTTCATCTCAACCTTAGGATCATCTATCTCATTCAAGATCTTATCTTCATCAAGCACATCCCCTAGGTATGATTTTTCAAGAAGAGATCTAGATTCCTCAGGCATTAAAAGTTTAAACTCGAGATCATGAACATTCAAATCACATATATAATTAATATCAAAACATACTTCATGGTAATCTCTAGCAAGTTTTTCTACTCTTAAGGAATCCAGTCTTTGAGACTCACATATTAAATCATAGCATTCATTGATGAGAACATGAGTATGCAAACTAGAAACTATATCTTCAATGCAAGGCAAATGACTATCCTCATAATCATTGATTTCAAAGGTTGAGTCAAAAATACATTCTAGTTGGCATGGTGGAACCTAATAAATAAATTCTTTATAAGCACATGAGCTACTATTATCTCGGACATTGTGAGCTCCCTTCCCTCAAGTGCTACCCGATGTGACATGAGGTTCAAACGAAACATTCAAATCACATATATAATTAATATCAAAACATACTTCATGGTAATCTCTAGCAAGCTTTTCTACTCTTAAGGAATCTAGTCTTTGAGACTCACATATTAAATCATAGCATTCATTGATGAGAACATGAGTATGCAAACTAGAAACTATATCTTCAATGCAAGGCAAATGACTATCCTCATAATCATTGATTTCAAAGGTTGTGTCAAAAATACATTCTAGTTGGCATGGTGGAACCTAATAAATAAATTCTTTATAAGCAGATGAGCTACTATTATCTCGGACATTGTGAGCTCCCTTCCCTCAAGTGCTACCCGATGTGACATGAGGTTCAAACGAAACATTCAAATCACATATATAATTAATATCAAAACATACTTCATGGTAATCTCTAGCAAGCTTTTCTACTCTTAAGGAATCTAGTCTTTGAGACTCACATATTAAATCATAGCATTCATTGATGAGAACATGAGTATGCAAACTAGAAACTATATCTTCAATGCAAGGCAAATGACTATCCTCATAATCATTGATTTCAAAAGTTGAGACAAAAATACATTCTAGTTGGCATGGTGGAACCTAATAAATAAATTCTTTATAAGCAGATGAGCTACTATTATCTCGGACATTGTGAGCTCCCTTCCCTCAAGTGCTACCCGATGTGACATGAGGTTCAAACGAATCATAGTGGCTAGGTCACTCCTTTTTATCGTTGGGTTCTCTTCATGATGCTTATCCAACTCCAGTTTTTGTTCTGGTGTGAGTACACTTTCATCAAATGGTGGCTCCACGTATGGCTCATCTTGAATGTATTCATCGAATGTGGCATCCTCTTCTTGTGGCTAATCGTTGTAGTCCATGGCCATCAACTATAAGAAACAAAAGGAAGAAAATCAAAAGTTTGTGAAAGTCAGTGTCTTAGTCTGAACTCTAGTCCAAGACTCGTAGGCAACGCAATTGATCCCCGGCAACGGCGCCAAATTGGTTTAGGTGTTTTCACACAGTCAATTAATAACTAAAGTGCACACTACATCAATCATAACAATATGTCAATGTAGTACTTGAGGATCGAATCTACAGAGACCAATGCTACACTACGATTCTCACAAGATGAAATTAAGCTAAGACGATAATAAGGTTTGATTTTGCAAAGTAATGAATATAACTAAAAGCGGTTTAAATTCAATAAGAGAAAAACGTTAGGTCGAGGGTTTCTTCGCAGGAATCCAGAGATCATGAATCAGACAACTATTCAGTGAACGATTAAACAAAAGTTTCAAACTCAAACATAAATATCTAACCAATCCATTTCCGTGGCATTAATTATTAAATCTAGCAACCTAAAGTCTTAACTTTTATTAAACCTAGAGTTCTTGACCAGCATTAACAAATAGGTTAAATATGTTCACGAATCGCCTTAACATTAAGGAAAATTCGCTCGCTTATGTTCTTTCTAGCAACTGATATATTATGGTTTTTACCCATCTTAGGCCATGATATAAGTCCGTTTTATTGAGTCTTTTAAGTATTTTGGAGTCTTTTAGAGTCTTTTACAGGTTTTAGCACGTTTGGAGCATAATTGGAGATATTGGAGCTTTCTGGAGCAAAGCAGAAGTTCGTGTTGCTGAGTACCCGATTTGAAGCAGCATTATCGATCGATACTTCCTAGTATCGATCGATACCCATCGCAGCAGACACGACCCGTGACTTTTCCAAGAGTTGAAGAATTGCAGAATTTCCCCAGAAGACTTTATTATTTAAAAAAAGCACCAGAACGTGTTTTACCTTTATAATTAGGTTTTTCAGCCACATTTATGGCTATGCTTTATTCTACTTTGATTCTACTTTGGTTTTTTGGGAGACAATTCTGAACTCCTGTTTTCTATTATTTTCTATGATGATCTATTCAATCATGTTGTTTTCATTCTCCATGTATGAGTAGATCCACTTTAGGTTCAGGGTTCTCACAAGGGTTTTCTCTGAATGCTAGGTTTATTGGTTTATTAGGATTCACCATCTGAATTAGTAATTCGCTTTATGTTGTGTTCAAAGCTTGCTCTAGATTAGCTACGTAGAATATAGATCTTAGGATAATTGATTAGGCACGATAGTGCGATTAATTACCTGATAGAACCTAAGGTGAGCAAATTGATTATTCCTAAAGAGATTTGGTTTAATTGATTTGTGAGCATATCAAACCTGAAATTAAAGCTAATTTATTCTTAGGAATTTGCAAATAGATTTGGGATTCTGAAGTTTAGATTTAGATAATTCTCGCAACGACAGTTGGTTAATTATACTTTAGTGATTTGAGTTCAACAACCGCGCTAAATCTGAATCATGTTAGTTAGTTTATCTGCATTCATTGATTTCCTGAGAAATACCCTGAATCTATATTTCTTCTATCGAATTTACAATTATTTACTGTTTATTGTTTTTGTTTCATCTGATTTGCTTAGCTTGATTCGATACTATACAATCTATTGTGTGATTTCTGTGAGTCCTTGTGTTCGACCCCTACACTTACTACAACTACTGCTTTAGTACCTTTAGGGTATTAATTTGAGCATATCAAATTTGGCGCCGTTGCCGGGGACTCAATTTCGCCATTAAATTTTAGCAGTGGAGTTTCGACTAAGCCCGTCAGTATCGATCGATACTCACCAAGTATCGGTCGATACTCGTCGCTTTCTTTTTGTTGATATTGATCGACACCACTTGGTATCGATCGATACTCATCACGTTTTTGTTACTAACGTTCTTGACTTTTGTGTTTCAGGTGCATGCCTAATCGTGAAACCAGAGGGAACAAGAGCACTCCGCTAGTTAATCTATCGTTAGAGAAGCTAGCACGTTTAGAACACACAAGCAGAAAGGCAAAGCAAACATCAGGGATGAACAACACAGTGGTATTAAGACCTGATGAAGCTGGAGTTCTTAGAGACTAAGAGGGTCAAGTGTGCAATGAGAGAGGGCAGCGACTTGATGAAGCTGGAAACGTCATTGTCCCTCCTGCTGCTGTTGTTGAGATTGTCGCACCAGCTGCGCAAGCCAACGTTGGGAATGCTGGTGGGGTTGATCGAGGTAGAATACTTGCTGAGCACAACATACCTGATCAGTTCTATGCAAATCGATCTGCGATTCGCATCCCAACTTTTCAGAGGAATGATTTTAAGCTGAAACATGCGTACTACGCTCTTGTGAGTCTGAATCCTTTCCATGGTCTATCTCATGAACACCCCATGGATCATATCGAGAGGTTCGAAGATTTGGTCACTGGTATGAAGTACAATGGAGTGCCCAATGAGTTCCTTTTCTGCAAACTTTTCCCATACTCTCTTGGTGGGGATGCTGCTTATTGGCTGAAGCAGTTGGCTCCTGATTCGCTAACTACATGGAATGAGACGAAGAATGCATTCCTGAACAATTTCTATGATGATGCGAGGTCCGAGGAGCTCAGGAACAAGATCTCTCAATTTTCTTAGGGTCCGACAGAGGCATTCAAAGCTGCTTGGACACGTTTCAAGTCATATCAGAGAGATTGCCCGCATCATGGGTTCACTCAGGTTCAGCTGCTGGGTACTTTCTACAGAGGAATCGATTGGAGATACCAGATGGCTTTGGATACTGCGAGTAATGGGAACTTCAACACCATGTATCCAAATGATGCGATCGTGCTGATTGAGAACTTGGCGTCTAGCAATAGCACCAAGAATGCTGACTTCGAGCAAAAGAAGCAGGCTGGAGGAATTGATGGTTCGCAGATTGCTGAGGTTCAGACCAAGCTGGATTTTCTGATCGGGAAGTCTAAGAAGATTTTACACTTTGCTGATGGATTGGATAATATCGGTGGAGATGAAGTGGAGGATGTTAACTACGTTGGTGGTTCTGGTTTTCGGGGTCAGCAATTTGGGTACAACAACACCCGAAACTTCAAAAACAACAATCAGCAAGGTGGGTACAAGTTTGAGGGAAACCAATCTGGCTTTGGAGCAAATCAATTCACTCAAAAACCACTTCAGAGCAGCGATTTCACTCGCAACTACGGGAACTCTTCGTACCAGCCCATCTCTCCAAAGTCCACAGAGAACAAGATGGAATCCATGCTTGAATAACTTCTTCAGGGACATCAGAAGTTGCAAGTACATTTCAATGGGAAGTTTGACTCTCTGTACATTGATCTGAATGGGAAAATTGAAGCTATCAATCTTTCTCAGAGAAATCTGGAAACTCAGGTCGCTCAGATAGCAGCAGCTGTGAAAAGGCAGGAAGGTTTTCTTCCAGGGAAAACTGAGAATCCAAGAGCACACGTCAATGCAATCACCATAGGAAGGGCTAAAGAAGCCACTGCAGTGGTAGAAAAGGGTTTTGATGCAGGAATTTTCGACGATGTTGTTGAAGATGACGACTGGGATTCTGAAATCGCCCGAGTATCGATCGATACCTACCAGTATCGATCGTTACCGATCCAAACACCTGCACGAGTGGATGGAAAATCACATGTATCGATTGATACTCCTCCAGTATCGATCGATGCTGAGACGCAGGTCAAAAAGAAGCTCGAGATTGTCAAGGAGAGGGTCTATATACCCAAGATACCTTATCCTATGCCTCCTAAGATGACAAAGAAGAAATGGGAGGACGCCAGATGCAAATCTATGTTGGATAAGTTGGTTGTGGAGTTTCCTGTGGTTGATGATATATCTGACGATGAGAATTCGAACACCACCCCTACATCGATCGATACCCTACCTGTATCGATCGATACCCACCCAGATACTGCGAAGGAGCCGCGTATGAGTGTTGACAGACTTCACAAGTCCAAGAAGCTGAATCATATTCCTCAACACCTCCGAGCTCCCATCATTCCAAAGCAGATGCGTGGCTTTGAGAAGATGGTACGAAGGATTCCCCACACACTGACTTTTGAAGAAGCTTTAGAAGACCGCCCTCTGCTTAGTCACTTCAAAGATTGCAGAGAAACTCTGGAAGAGGTCGAAGTACTCTTTATCGTGGCAAGACGCAAGTCACTCCCGCTGTGGCAGTTGACCCAGAGGGAAGACCCAGGGAAATTCGCAGTTTCATGCTCCATCTCTGTAGTTGAATTCGATGCGTCTCTCGTTTACTCAGGGTCTAGCGTCAATGTAATATCAAGGGAAATTGTTGAACGATTGAGGGCTGATATAAGACCCCCTACAATGCTTCTCACGTTTGCGAACTCCTCCATCTCACCTCCATACGGTACTATCCATGCTTTGCTTGTTAAAGTAGGAGATTTTCTGGTGCCCACTAATTTTTAAGTTGTGGAGATGAGCGAAGGATCTGAGGTTTCTTAGCTCCTGGGACGACCGTTTAAGGCTACTGATGGCGCGATCATAGACACACCTAATAAGAGACTCTCTTTCTCTTACATTGACAGAGAGGTCTACTATGATGTCATTCCCTCTAGAGGTGCTCCCACACATGTCTCGTGCTTCACTGTTGTCACAAGAGAGACATTGGTAGTTGATCTTTTGGAAGAGCCTCCTGACGACCCAACTGTCATAGACGTTTTGGTTGAACCGCCTAGAAGCCCCAAGAAAGTTGTCAGGAAGGCTAAGGCAACAAAGAAGAAGGCGAATAGTAACCCATGTGACTCTAACCCCTCAGAAGTGTGATGGGGATTCGATTGAGTACAAGGTGAAGTGCAAGGGAACTTCGAAACCATTCTATAAGGCTCGAGTTCTTTTTACTTCGGAGATGAAAGAGAAAGGAAAGGAGTTTATGGAGAGCATGTTGAGCAGAACTCTGAATTTGCAAATATCTAGATGTGGATATTGCATGGGAGTAAGCTCTCAATCTTCTCCTGACTGATCACCTGAGCCAAAGTCAAGCTAATGACGTTAAACGAGCGCTTGGTGGGAGGCAACCCACTGGTGAGTCTGTTTTTGAGTCGTTTTTCTTTTTATTTTTCGTTATGTGTTTGTGTCAGGATAAACAAGGAGCAAAACTCGAAATCGCATGAGTATCGATCGATACCATATTGGTATCAGTCGACACCGATCGCGAATGAGACGGTTCATCGTGTCGATTTAAGCCTGGTATCGATCGATACCAGGCCGTGTGTCGATCGATACCAGGCCGTGTGTCGATCGATACCAGATGTTCCAGCACGGTAACTTCTTGTTTTTCTTAATTCTATTATGTTCTTTTGTTTTCTTTTACCTACTCTAGGCTAGATAACACTGGGGACAGTGTTGTTTAAGTTTGGGGGAGGTGTCTGCTGACATTGTGTTTGTTTTTCTTAGGGTCAGTTTTTTTATCGAGTCAAAAACGTTTTATTGAGTCAAAACTTGTTGGAGATGATGATCCTGTGCTTGAATTGTTGTTTTGATTTTGTTTTTGAGTGACCAGTGTTGTAGGATCAGCTCTAGATCGACTAATGAAAAATCCAAGGACTGACCAGCTGACTAGAAAACATCCATGTCTCTAGCAGAGTTCTTCTGAAGCCTGAGCCAAATTTTTGCACTTCATCGATGTGGTTAGTGTTTACAGAGCTTGATTCATCATTCATATCTGACAAAGGAACCCATATGTTTAAAGTAATAGTATATCTCTCCCTGTTATAAGTTGATAAATAAGAGCATAAAAGATTGAAATGATTTTCTTCTAAGTAGAGGGCTAGGAAAATTTCCAACGATCCCATTATTCTACTTAAGAGGGAATGATCACACAAAGGTTGAAAGCGAGGTTAGGAAAATTTCCCGTGATACTACTATTCGCTTAAACCTTTGATACATAGAGAGGGAAGAACCGGAGATTTTGTGGCAAACACCATCAATACTCGCGTTTCGGACCTTGATGTGTATATGCAGATCTAAAAAAAAAGAGAACATAATAAGAAATAAGAGTGGGGAGAGAAAGTGATACAAAAAGTGTGAAATTGGATGGTTCCTTGTCATGATATTGTATGGTAAAGAATCTAGAAGGTTCTTGAACATTGGGTGCAGCTATGAAACTGGCGATGAGGGCTTTATTTGAACAATGCTGCGAGATAATGTGTGGAGTCTGGAAAAGCTGCGAATGTCTACGGAGAAATACATGGTCGTTAGATCAAAAGCTGATTAGGTGACATTTGGGTGCTTGGAAAAAAGATCTTTGTGATGGTTCCTGAATAGGTGAGTCTCCGTGTTTTCAAATCTCTTTCTCTGGTTTAGTCTTCTATTTGCTTGAGGGCAAGAAAATGCTAAGTCTGGGGGAGTTGATATATCATGGTTTTTACCCCTTTTAGGCCATGATATAAGTCCGTTTTATAGAGCCTTTCTAGTATTTTGGAGTCTTTTAGAGTCTTTCTAGTATTTTGGAGTCTTTTAGAGTCTTTTACAGGTTTTAGCACGTTTGAAGCATAATTGGAGATATTAGAGCTTTCGGAGCAAAGCAGAAGTTCCTGTTGATGAGTACCCGATTTGAAGCAGCAGTATCGATCGATACTGCCAAGTATCGATCGATACCCATCGCAGCAGACACGACCCGTGACTTTTCCAAGAGTTGAAGAATTTCAGAATTGCCCCAGAAGACTTTATTATTTAGAAAAAGTCCCAGAACGTGTTTTAGCATTATAATTAAGTTTTTCAGCCACTTTTATGGCTATGATTTATTCTACTTTTATTCTACTTTGGTTTTTGGGGAGATAACTCTGAACTCTTGTTTTCTATTATATTCTTTGAAGATCTATTCAATCATGTTGTTTTCATTCTCCATGTCTGAGTAGATCCACTTTAGGTTCAGGGTTCTCACAAGGGTTTTCTCTGAATGCTAGGTTGATTAGTTTATTAGGATTCACCATCTGAATTAGTTCTTCACTTTAGGCTGTGTTCAAAGCTTGCTCTAGATTAGCTACCTAGAATATAGATCTTAGGATAATTGATTAGGCACGACAGTGCGATTAATTACCTGATAGAACCTAAGGTGAGCAAATTGATTATTCGTAAAGAGATTTGGTTCAATTGATTTGTGAACATATCAAACCGGAAATTAAAGCTGATTTATTCTTAGGAATTTGCAAAGAGATTTGGGATTCTGAAGTTTAGATTTAGATAATTCTCGCAACGACAGTTGGTTAATTATACTTTAGTGATTTGAGTTCAAGAACCGCGCTAAATCTGAATCCTGCATTCATTGATTTCCTGAGAAATACCCTGGATCTATATTTCCTCCATCGAATTTACAACTCTTTACTGTTTATTGTTTTTGTTTCATCTGTTTTGCTTATCTTGATTGGATACTACACAATCTATTATGTGATTTATGTGAGTCATTTTGTTCGACCCCTACACATATTACAACTACTGCTTTAGTACTTTTAGGGTATTAATTTGAGCATATCAGCAACCTACGACACTTCCATGGTATAGATTAAACCCTAGATAAGAGACTAAGTGATCAATTCAGCCTAAGCAATAAACACAACAATAAGAGAAAACCTCAAAAGATAAATCCCTATATGTGTCAAATTCAATGATTCGTGGATCCCGTTGAAACTCAAAACCTAACTATGAGACTATTCTGACATGGAATCAGAGAAATCACAAAGAGATGAAAAGGAAGATATATTTAAATTGATAAAAGTAATAAGATGGTTCAGAAATCTTCTCCAAGTTTGTCAGAAGTGGTTCAGAGATCTTCTCCCAAGAATACAATTGAAAGATACCAAGCTTTTATACTCTTAAGGAATCTAGTCTTTGAGACTCACATATTAAATCATAACAATTATCAATGACCACATGAGTATGCAAACTAGAAGCTACATCTTCAATGCAAAATGCAAGGGAAATGACTATCCTCATAATCGTAGATTTCAAAGATTTAGTCAAAAAATAACTTCTAGTTGTCATGGTGGAACCCAATAAATTACCTCTTTAAGCGCATGAGCTACTATTTCTCGGACATTGTGAGCTCCCTTCCCTCAAGTGCTACCCGATGTGACATGAGGTTCAAACGAATCATAGCGGCTAGGTCACTCCTTTTCATCGTTGGGTTCTCTTCATGATGCTCATCCAACTCCACTTTTTGTTCTGGTGTGAGTACACATTCATCAAATGGTGGATCCACGTATGGCTCATCTTGAATGTATTCATCAAATGTGGCATCCTCTTCTTGTGGCTAATCGTTGTAGTCCATGGCCATCAACTATAAGAAACAAAAAGGAAGAAAATAAAAAGTTTGTGAAAGTAAGTGTCTTAGTCTGAACTCTAGTCCAAGACTCGTAGGCAACGCAATTGATCCCCGGCAATGGCGCCAAATTGGTTTAGGTGTTTTCACACAGTCAATTAATAACTAAAATTCACACTACTGCAATCATAACAATATGTCAATGTAGTACTTTAGGATCGAATCCACAGAGACCAATGCTACACTACGATTCTCAAAAGATGAAATTAAGCTAAGACAATAATAAGGTTTCATTTTGCAAAGTAATGAAAATAACTAAAAGCGGTGTAAATCCAATAAGAGAAAAACGTTAGGTCGAGTGTTTCTTCGCATGAATTCAGAGATCATGAATCAGACAATTATTCAGGGAACGATGAAACACAATTTTCAAACTCAAACATAAATATTCAGGGAACGATGAAACACTTTTCAGGCATTGATTACTAAATCTAGGAACCTATAATCCTAACTTCCGTTGAGCCTAGAGTTCTAGACCAGCATTAACAAATAGGTTCAATATGTTCACGAATCGCCTTAATATCAACTTCCGATGGCTAAGGAAAATTCGCTCCCTTACGTTCTTTCTAGCAACCTATGACACTTATGTGGTATAGATAAAACCCTAGATCAGAGACTGATACAAGGATTTTGCTGTGTATCAATTACTCAAATGCTTCAGTAGGTATCGAATCCAAAAAATACTTAAGAAAGCACTAGGAATGCATACAATTTTCTAAGTTAAGAAAGCGAAAGAGGTTTTTTTGGTTATGTATCAAATTCAAAACAAGTAAAGCAACTAAACAAGATGTAAATCAATAAGCAAAAGCGGATTCAAAGATGGGATTATGGATATAAGATGACCCAAGTTCAATTCATGATGATCATTTACTCAAACAAGCTAATCCTTAGCCATAAAACCCTTAACTTGACTAATTCTCTTTTAAGCAATTAATCACTATGCTAATCACCTAATCCATTCACAAACTCTCATTTGTGGATCATTGATTAGTAAGCGTTAAGTTTATATAAGCAAGATCAACCAAAGATACACCCTAGACAACTATTATCATAGGCTAGGAGCATAAATCTCTTGAATAGTTCATCAAGGCATTTCATCAAACACTTGGTGTGCATGAAATGCCTTATGATCTAGACCCACTTTCTTAAGCTAGATCTAGCCTTAAAAACACTAAACAAGAAGGGATATAAAAATATCTAATCCTAAACACCATGAATCAAGCCTTGGATCATCCTAATCTACCCCATCTCTAAACCCTAAAGGACTACTCACTAATCACCATGGTTTCTACAAATCCCATAAAAGAAATGTAAAAAGCCATAATCAAATGATTGGATGATTAGAAAGTACAAGATAGATGCAAGAAATTAAGGAAAACAAACTTATATTGCATAAAAAGTAATGATCTCTCTTACAAAATACTTAGCAAATCCAAAAAGAATGGTTTTTCCTTCGAAAATAGGATAAGAAAAGAGATCCACCATGAAAATAGGGTTTTTGGGCTAAAATAGTGAAAGAGGGCGAACCGGGTCGACCCGGTTCAAAATGGGTCAAATCTGGTCTTGAGTGGCTCAATACCAAGTTCACTGGTCGGTATTGCACATCTGTATTGGACCTGGGTTTGTGTGAATGGTGGTGTTATAGAACCTTCGGTAAAACATTGATATCTCCTAGAATACATGCCGAATAGCCTCAAACCACCTCCTGTGGACAGCTAACACACTGGGCAACAACGTTTATGAAGATCACTGAGGCTAATTCGGATTGGAGACCCTTATTCGAGCCAGGTCTTTCAGGCATGTTGGGTGGCTTCGACCAGAAAGACATACTCTCAGTCAAACGGCCATATCTAACGAACTACATATCTGAATGACCTGAAACCACCTCTTGTAGTCATATAACTCACTTGGATACAACTTTTGTGAAGACCACATAAGCTAATTAGGATCGGAGACCCCTCTTTCGGCCAGATTGTTCAGACATCTCGGGTGAGCTCGGCTGGTTTGGGTGAGAAACTGTCATGGGGTCAATACCGACGTCACTCCTCGGTACAACATGTCGGTACTAAGGAGATTTTCCTCCTGTTTCATTACCGACTTGTGGTACCGACTTATGACGTCGGTATTGCTGCTTTGGTGAATACTGATGTCACAAGTCGGTGTTGGGAAAAACTGTTTCGGAAGGCGGATATGTCTTTAATAATTTTTCCATAACTCCTGAAATGACTCGCTTTCATCTTCTCTGAACATCTAACTCACTCCTCTACAACTTCTATGAAGATCATTGAAGCTAAAACAGGCCGGAAGGTTCTCGTCCAGCAACATCTTTGAGACGCTTTGGGTGAACTCTTCCTTCTCCTTGTCCATGTCCGGGCGGTTTCAACTCCATGTCCCCAAATGTTCTCCAAAACACCTAAAATAGACTCCAAAATATGCAAGAACTCACTAGGACCTAATGCAAATGTCCTAAACTCTAAATGAGACCTAAATGTAAGACAAAACCATAAATTTGCATGCAAATGACACAAAACTCTAAGTGAGATATATGCTAAAGCATGCAAAATATGAACATATCAGAGACTAAGTGATCAATTCAGCCTAAGCAATAAAAACAACAATAAGCGAAAACCTCAAAAGATAAATCCCTATCTTTGTCTAATTCAATGATTCATGGATCCCGTTGAAACCGTAAACCTAACTATGAGACTACTCCGACATGGAATCAGAGAAATCACAAAGAGATGAAAAGGAAGACATATTTAAATTGATAAAAGTAATAAGATGGGTTCAGAAAACTTCTCCAAGTTTGTCAGAACTGGTTCATTGATCTTCTCCCAAGCATACAATTGAAAGAGATGACATATGTCTAAAGAAAATAAAGCTTAGCCTTCAAAGAGGCTTAAAAGAAGTATATATAGGTCTTGGGTCTAATTAGGTTAAGTTAGGATGATTTTGGGGAAAAATAGGAAGTTTAGAAAGAGAAAACAAAAAAAAATAAAACAATGTTAGTAACGACAAAGACCCTCCCCCATACTTACTTCACACCGTCTCGGTGTGAAAATAAATGAGAGATAAGGTGCAAACAGAATAAAGAAAAAAAAAAAAAAAAAAAAAAGAAAACTTACCGGTGGGTTGCCTCCCACCAAGCGGTTGCCTCCCACCAAGCGGTTGTTTATAGTCGTTAGCTTGACTTCGGTCTCAGATGTTAATCATGAGAATCAAAATGTTGAGCCAATGCGTCTTTGGTCCTTCTCATGTTAGGGCAAGAAACAAAATGTGCAACATGGCATGCAACTATCCATGGCAAAGAAACAAAACTTACATCAAGGAAGTTTACGAATGTAGCATATATCTTGGAATTTTCCTTGATGGTGAGATTCTCATGAGGATCAAATGCACTTGATGGAAAAATAAAGTCAACTTCAGGTTTAAACGAGTTTATCACAAAATAGCCAACTTCATCTCCATCAATCATGTAAAACACAGTATCCTCCTTCCTCGATTCCATCTCAACCTTAGGGTCATCTTTCTAATTCAAGATCTTATCTTCATCAAGCACATCCCCTAGGTAATATTTTTCAAGAAGATATCTAGATTCCTCAGGCATTGAAAGCTTAAATCCGAGATCATGAAGATTCAAAACACATAGATAATTAATATCAAAACATACTTCATGGTAATCTCTAACAAGCTTTTCTACTCTTAAGGAATCTAGTCTTTGAGACTCACATTTTAAATCATAGCATTCATCAATGAGCACATGAGTATGCAAACTAGAAGCTACATCTTCAATGCAAGGCAAATGACTATCACTACAAGAAAACAGGTCGGATTTTGACCACAAATACAGTCAAAAACAGCTGTCTTAGACCATTTTTGGACCAAAAAGCGGTTGTCAATAATCGATGGTCGAAAATGGGTTTTAGTAAAAAAATGGTCGAAAACTTTTGACCAAATAAAGTGGTCGAAAACGTTTTGACCAAGTTAATTGGTCGACAATTTATGACAAAATAAGTGGTCGAAAAATTATGACCTAATAAGTTGTCGAAAACTTTTGACCAAATAAATTGATCGAAAAAATATTAACAATTTATGGGTTTTAAAACCCGATACTATTGACGATTCTTTAGTTTTTAGATCTGATTTTATCGAAGATCTTATCAAGGTTCCATTGGCAAAATAATGTAATTACTAGATTATAACCCGTGCACGGGAATTTTTTATTTATTTGGTTTATGAAATTTTGTAATATATATTGTCTTTATTGTGTTTAGTATAATTGGTATTGCGGATGAACAGGTTGTAATATGAGACAGATTTATTTTGGGTTTAACAATACTTTTTTTTGTAGATATAATTTTCGTAATATGAAACACAACAATTCCTGATTAGACATAAGAAATCCTTTGTGGATTTAGTTTTCGTAAGTTGTTTACTTATTGTAACAGGTTTAGAGGTTACGGGTAATATTGGTGTTTACATATCTAATTTTTTTTGTAGGTAACAATTTTAATATGTTATGTTATAAAATTAGATGTTCTCATATGTTATGTATTGTAATTTATTAATATGATATATTATTATTTGAAAAAATTGTTTTTTTGTTTTTTGGGCCTGGGATTGAAAAAAACAAAATAGATTACCCAAACTTTCAATTTGATTTTTAGTTTCTTAAAAAATCATATAGATAAAGACAAAAAAAAAATTCTTCTCAAAATTTGTTGTCTCACACCGACAAAATTGTTTATGTTCACAAAAAAAAAAACAAAGACACGGAGATGAAATGTCATCGGAATCGTGATTGCTCTGGATCAATCTTGAATTGCCCTTGTGAAGAAACTCAATTGATATCTCTCACCGCATAAGTCCAGCTCTTAGAGATTAGTGTTCTTCAAGTGTCTGATTCCGAGATTATTATTTTTTTAACGGATAATAATCGAATTGATATTTGGTTGTTGTCGGAAAATCTAGATTTGCAATCACGCCTTCAAGAAATCGAGAACAAACAGATGCTACGCATGTTTCTGTGTGGGCATCTAGATCTCAGACGAAGATCTATAGGTAAACGCTCATGTAATGAGAAAAGTGCAGTTCCGTAATCGATCCTTCATTTTTTTAGATCTTCTTCTATTCATGTGTTTGTATAAAAAATTTCAACAACCCAAGCCTCTCTCTAATCGATTATTGGTCTTTTGTGCGGGCACACAGGAAATATGGATTTTCAATAACGGCTACGAAAAACAGACCAAATAGATTATTCGGCTAAAACAGAACTGAGATCTAGAGTTCTTCTTCCATACTTAAGGTAAATCTTCTATGGAATGAGACTAAATCGTTGTTCCGAATTATGATTTCCTTTATTAGGACAACTCATATCTACATCTTGTGAATACAAAACAATTAAATATCTAGCTTAGTAATTGGTAATTTATCCATTTCTATTGATCATCGTTATTAAATCTCTAGATCCGTAATCTTCTGAATGTAGATAGAAATGTTACCAAAATAAAGAAACAAACCAAAACCAGCAACGATTTCAAATGTAGTCTTGAATAACAGAATCCAGAGCAATCGTCTGAATTGAAACAAAGCTCTCATCCGTAATCCTCTCAATGAAACTTTGTTTAAAAAAGTTTTCCTGCAATGAAGACCAGAATATTCATTTGTTCTGGTTATAAATTTTATGGATGCATATGTAAAAGATAATAATAAACAGTCAAGAGTTTTACCATGTAAACCTTGATTTCTTCATCTGCTTCATCTGAACTAAAGGTTTTGAAACACCTGCTTGAAAACCACATTCATAGTTTTCTTCTATGGCTTCCCATCTTTGTCTACAATTATAATTTTCAATCCCTTTTTAGACGTGACCCTGGATATAGCCACATAGAGCTGTCCGTGTGAAAACACAAGCCTTGGTAAAAAGATCCTAACTTTAGGCAGTGATTGCCCTTGACTCTTGTTGATTGTTATCGCAAAAGCAACATAAAGTGGCAACTGTCTTCTTCGCATTTTGACAGGTAGTCTTGTATCATATGGTGTAATCAACAATCTGGGAATGAGCACTTTAACTCCAACCTTATCTCCGGTAATTGATACAAGATATTTTGGTATCTCTAGAGTCAATTCTCTAAATGCAATTGTAGCATAAGAGGTTATCGAACCTTATCGAGATTTATCCTAATCACTAAGAATGCAAGGAACATTTGTAAGTTAAGCTAAACAAGTGTGTTGTGATTACGTAACCTAATTAGAACAAATAAACAACTAAGCAAGATGTAAATCAATAAACAAAAGCGGAGCAAGAGATAAGGTTATTGATATGAGGTGATCCAAATCCAATTAGTGATGTTCATTCACTCAAGAAGCTAATTCCTAGGCAAAAGATCTCTAATCTTGATTAATTCTTTTTCAAGCAACTAATCACTATGTTAATTATTAAGTCCATTAGCAAATAATCATTTGAGGGCTAACAACTAGCAAGCATTAAGAATCATAACAAGATCAACTAAAGATAAGCCCTAAACAACTAATGTCTTAGGTTAGGAGCATAAATATCTTGTCTAATTTAGCAAGGCATTTCATCAAATAATTGGTGTTCATGAAATGCCCTATGATCTAGATCCACTCTTTCAAGTTGAATCTAGCATTAAGGACACTAGACAAGAAGGAATATAAGATTATCTAACCCTAAACACCACTAATCAAACCTTGGATCACCCTAATCTACCCTATCTCAAGATCTTAAAAGACTACTCACTAATCATCATGAGTTCAACAAGTCCAATAAAAGAAGAGTTGAAACTCATTATCAAGATGATTGGATGATTAGAAAGTAGAAGGTAGATGGATTCAATCAAGAAAACAATACTCAAATTGCATAAATCAAAAGGATCAATCTCTTACAAATCACTCTTAGAGAGGGGTTTTGCTTAAGAAAGGACTTAGCCCATCAAAATTAGGTTTTTGGGCATAAATAGTGAATAGTGATGAACCGGGTACCGACCCGGTTAAAATGGATAAAAAGTTCTGATTGACCAATACCGAGATCACTGCTCGGTGCAACACCTCGGTATTGAGCCTGGGTTTGTGCACCGACGAGGAGCACCGAGCAGTGGCGTCGGTATTAAGGTGTTGTTGCTTGGTGATCTTCAATGGATACCGAGGTCACTCCTCGGTATCGTTGCTCGGTATTAAGGGATTTTTCCCCCGTGTTTCCTCCGAGAACAGCACCGAGTAGTTGCATCGAGTAGTGACCTCGGTACAATCCCCTGAGGCTTCGATACCGACGTCACTCCTCGGTGTTGCACGTCGGTACTGGGGATGTCTTCCTCCGTCTTCTATACCGATCAGTTGCACCAAGCAGTGACCTCGTTGCAACCCTTCTGCCTTCAATACCGAGGACCAGTACCGACCAGTGACGTCGGTACGATCTCTGTCTTCTCTTTTCGGGTCTCGAATCTCCTCTTTAGCACCTGAAATACGATCAAAAACATGCAAAGACTCTCTAGGACTAAATGTTGACACATTAGTCTCCTAAAAGGACTAAAATGCTAAAGAGGTAACATGAACTATATGCAAATGACTCGAAATCTAAGTGAAACGGATGCTAGAATGATGCAAAATATGATGATATCAATTCCCCCAAACTTACTTCTTTGCTTGTCCTCAAGCAAAAGTATCACTAAAAGAATTCAAGTCCAAGTGTAAACTCTAAAGTATGATCAAACATGTCTACTCAAGAGGGGCTAGCCATGTCCATCCTTACATGAACCAAGCTTAAATCTCAACCTACACAAGCTTTCAAATCATCCAATCCTTTAACATTCATTAGACTTTTTCCAAGTGAATCATGCTTAAGCAAGGCAAGTGAATGCATTTGGCTAGGGTTAAGGTTTAGAGATAAAGGTGATCTCGATACAAGTGACGGTTTCCAAGCAAGGGGTTCTCTCAAAAGGAATCAACTATAGTAAAATGCTAAGAGTAAAGCCCAATTGATACATACAAGGTCGACTTCCATCTACCCAAATGCCCCATATCGAACTTGACCCCTAATCTCTAAACCCCAATGAAGATCCTTCCTAAGCTACCTTTTTCGCAAGGCATTTTGCCTTCACTACTCATATCTTTTCACCTTCTTTCTCCACTTAAACACTTAGGGGATTTCCTTCTTCACCAAATGGTTTGGCTTTCAATATTTTACTTTACTTAGCTCTTCTTAATTTCTCTAGTCTCTCTTATTTCTTTCCTTTGCCTTTGCCTTTTTGGCTTTCCTTCTTTCTTTTGAAGACTAGAGACTATTTTCTTTCTTTTTCACTTAGAACTTTTTCCATTAACCGATTATCGCCAACCATTTCAAGCTTTTTGCTTATCCCCTATTCTTCTTCATACCTTTTTCTCATCCCCATAATCTCTTTTCTTTCCCTTGTCCCAAGTTCCCAACCTATCTAGCCTTATCTTATGTCTAGCTCATTGATGCCGAGCTAGTTCTACACGAAAGTTTTTCCTTGTCGTTCTAAACTCAACACCTTTTGCCTAGTTGATTCGAAAAATGCCTCACAAACACTCACAAGTAGCATTTGGCTTGAAAGGAGGTTGGGTTAAAGGAGTGGTTAACCGTTCCATTGATGGGAATCGGCTATTCGGGCTAACAAGAGAGTGGGAAAGCGGATAAGATAGCCCAAATATGTATGTGGTAACCATGCATTCACTATGCAATACGCAAATATGATAATTACAATGTCAAATTATGGTTATCACTTAAGTAGGAATGGACTCAAATCAACTTGCTTTGGCTAAGACCTAAGTAATGAGACATGAAATCCAAACATGGTTCGACCTTAATTTCGCACACAAGATCTAGAGCAAAGGACTTAAACTCTTAAAGCGACACTTCACAAGGAGGAATCATTCTAGCTCCTAATGCACATTGATATATCATGGTTTTTACCCTATTTAAGTCATGATATAAATCCTTTTTATAAAGTCTTTATAGTATTTTGGAGTCTTTTAGAGTCTTTTACAGGTCATAGCACGTTGGGAACATTATTGGAGATATTGGAGCTTTCTGGAGCATTTGGAGCAAAGCAGAAGGTCGTGTTGCTGAGAACCCGATATGAAGCCTTGGTATCGATCAATACTGGCTAGTATCGATCGATACCCATCGCAGCAAGACACGACCCGCGAGTTTTCCAAGACTTGAAGAATTGCAAAAGTGCCCAGAAGTCTTTAATAATTACAAGAAACCCCAATTCGTGTTTTAGGTTATTTATAGGGATTTTACAGCCACTTTTAAGGTTATGCTTTATTTTGCTTTGGTTTAAGAGAGAATTTGGTGAGAGAGACAAGTCTGAATCTCCCTTCGTCCGAGATCAGAACTCAAAACCTTTTGTCACTCTTTCTTATTTTCTATTGAGTATTTATTAAAACATGTCTATTGATTCAATTTTCATGTCTGAGTAGATCTCTTGTTAGGTTTGGGGATTCTCATAAGGGATTTCTTTGAATGCTAGGTTGATTAGTTATTTAGGGTTCATAATCAGAATTAGTTCTTCACCTTAGGTTGTTCTCAAAGCTAATTCTAGCATGATCACCTGGAACTTAGATTTTAGGATAATTGATTAGGCACGATAGTGCGATTAATTACCTGATAGAACCTTAGGTGAGCAAATTGATTATTCGCAAAGAGATTTGGTTTAATTGATTTGTGAACATATCAAACTTGAAATTAATGCTGATTTATTCTTAGAGATTTGCAAAGAAATTTGGGATTCTGAAGTTTAGATTTAGATAGTCCTCGCAACGACAGTTGGTTGATTATACTTTAGTGATTTGAGTTCAAGAACCGTGCGTAACCTGAACCCTGATTAGTTAGTTTATTTTGCATTCATTGATTTCCTGAGAAATATCCCTGAACCTATCTCTTTCCCATCGAATTACAACTCGTTTACTACTTTCTGCTTTCTGTTAAAGCTGAATTGCTTAGCTTAGCTTGATACTATACAATTTATTGTGTGATTTCTGTGAGTACTTGTGTTCGACCCCTAACTATATTACAACTACTGTTTTAGTACTGTTAGGGTATTAATTTGAGCATATCACACATGCAATGCATTATCTATGTGCTATGCATCTAGACTCAATCCTACATGAAGTGCAAATGCATCCTAAATGACTTCTTTTTGTCTTTTCATTTTCAAATTTTTTTTCAAATTTGTATGGTTTTTCTATGCCTTAAATGTATGCATGAGACTCAAGATGAAAATTGAAAATAAGACAAAGCAAATGTTATTAGATACCAGTCTCTCCCCCAAACTTAAATCACACCGTCTCGGTGTGAAATAAGCCTAAGGAAAGGACCAAAAATGAGAGATAACTATACAATGCAAGACTTAAAAAAATATATATACAAGAGTTTTGGATTCGTACCTAGAAGCTTGGAGATGGGGATGTAGACCTCATTAAGTAAGATGGATTACTTGAGACGGGAGACGGGGACCGCATCGCTCTCCTCTTTGGTGCCTTTTCCGGTCGGGCCGTGGGTCGGCTAGAGCTCATGACCAATGCCCAATCATCTCCTCGAGGCGCGAGGTTAGTGTACATGACGACGTCTCCACCTTCACCGGCCCTTGATGAACTCGCTCCACAATCTCCGTCCTTGAGCTCATTTATGGTTCGACCCATGGCTTTAACCGTCTTCTTCAAATATTTGATCATCTTGACAATCTTCTTCATGTTTTTGTTTTGCCACTTGCACATGCGTTGGAAGAGACGAGTTTGGTGGTGAGCGCGTCTTGTGGCTGCGTTAGTGATAGCCCCATCATAAGGGTCAAAGTGGTAGCGCTCACTACCGTACACTGTCTCGGGTGACGACTCATTTGGCACCTCCTCGTCGAGATCAAGAGATTCGTCGGTAGCGGTTCTCCGTTGTGCTCTCTTGTGGAACGTTTGCATAGGCGGATCTACGGTGGAGTTGTAGAGGTACTCTTGGGGAGGAATAAACATGACATTCCTCGGGTCATGGAAGTTGGTGAGTGCCGGATTATGTAAGGGGACTTGTGCCACGGATGTCTCGGTGAGTTGGAGGTTGTAAGCCATATTTCCTTCGATATATCCCTTAAAGAACTTAGTCTTTGAAAGGTAGGCCGCATCCAAAGATTTCTACTCATAGTGGCCAAGTGAAACCTTGATCCCCTTTGCCATGAGAATAGGCGTTATCATCCATCCGAGGCAAATCGCGGCCTTCTTCGACTTTGTCTTCCAAGCCCATTCCCGGTAAGCGAACAAGTGTCTCACCAAGAGTGTTGCGAGACAAGGAAGTCTCTCTGGCCCCTCGAATGTTTTACCGTTTGCGAGAACGGGTAGGATGGGCTTTAGACCAAGCCCCAACAACTCCATCTCCTCCGTAGTAACCGTGTCAATCTCTACCTGATACAAGGATTTTGGTGTGTATCAATTACTCAAATGCCTAAGTAGAATATGAGGTATTGAATCCATGGGTATAAATTCCAAGCAGTAGGAATGTATACAACTTTCTAAGTTAAGCAAGCAAAAGAGGTTTTTTGGTTTCCTAACAACCTAAATGATTCAAATCAAAGCAAGAACACAAGTAAACAAATGCTAAAACGAGTTTAACAAATAGATAAAGGCAAGCCCTTGGATGAGGTTATTGATTTTGGATCCTTCCATGATCTATCTAGATGTCATTTCACACAATAAAGCAATTCCCTTAGCCTAGAACACGTAAACAAGATTAAGCCACTCTCATGGTCTTAATCACTTTGTTAATCACCAAATCAAGAACAAACCATCGTTTGTGATAGGATGATTAACAAGCAATAAACATAGGTTCATATGGCCCTAATACTCCTTAGACAACTACTCTCATAGGCTAAGAAAGAAAAATCCCTTATTTGGTTCTTAAGGGAATTTCATCGAACATCTTGTGTGCATGAATTCCCTAAGATCTAGATTAACTATATCTAGCCTAATCTAGCATTATGAACACCAAATAAGAGAGGGAAGATGTAAACTAAGTCCTAGACATCAAGATCTACCACGAAATTCACCTAATCTACCTCATCCATGGGCTTAAAAAGATCTACTCACTAATCATGAAGAACACACCAATTCTTGTGAAAGAGGTGATGTTAATCATGATTAGGGAATAGAAATATGAAATATTAGATAGAGATGAAAAGATATAACCTTAAACTTGCATAAATCAAAAGAATCCAAAGGAAAAATCCCAAGAATCCTAAAAAGACAAGGTCTTGTTCTAGAGAGAAAAAGATAGAGAAAAAACATAAAAAAGAGATAGATCCAAAAAATGAGATCTTTAACATATAAAAATGTGTTTTTCTTAGTGGTTCGAAGTTCTGATACCGGCCCGGTATGGTTGGGTACACCTGGCCGGTATGGAGACTTTGCTTCTTTGAGCATAACCCGTTTCGGCGCCAGTCAGATATATCCCTGCTAAATCTGGTGTATCTTTAAAACCACCGATCATAATGACTTACGACCACCTCCAGAAGACAGCTAACTAAATTACCTACAATTTCTATGTAGGCTTCAGAAGCTAAATCCGAGCGTAGGTCCTTCGTACAGCCTCGTCTTTCAGACACTTTGGGTGGTTTCAGTGAGATCTTTCATACTGGGTCGGGATGGTAGGGCACAAGGGGCCAGTATTTCCCCTGGTCGGGTGAATGTCTGGTACCGGGCAAGTGAATTATCTTGTACCTGGCCGGTATGAGAGTTTGTGCCGATGGAGTGCTTCTTGGTGCCGGGACCAAATGGGACCGGTACATGCGTCCGGTAAATCCCCTGCCCGAGGTAACGCCCAATACCGGACGAATGAACTGTGTTGTGCCGGACCGGTACGGTGAGAGCAATGTCGCGGTCGAAGGCCTCTGATGCCGGGTGAAATGGAGCCTGTACATGCACCCGGTGCAAGGTGTTAGCTTCTCAGCCAGGAAGATACGTTTTCGGTAAAACCGCGGTAACTCTCGAACCACACGTCCAAATGGTTTGATTTAACCTCCCCTGGACAGCTAACTCACCCGTCTACAATATTCATGAAGGTTAGTAAGGCTGATTCAGATTGGAGGGCTTTCGTCCATCCACATATTTTCGGCGTCTCTGGTGGACTTTGCACTCCAGTTAGGTCCAACTCTCCAAATATGTCCAACTGCCTCCAATTACCTAGAAAATACTCCAAAACATGCAAGAACTCACTAGACCTAATTCAAATGTCCTAATCTCTAAATGAGACCTAAATGCAAGACAAAACCATGATTATGCATGTAAATTACACAAAACTCTAAGTGAAATGCATACTAAAACATGCAATATATGCGTATATCAATTCCCCCAAACTTAAACATTTTCTTGTCCTCAAGCAAACAAGAGTAAAGAAAGGGAGAAAACTAAAAATGGGATCTCAAATCCAAAAGTACCATGAAAAGAATTCAACTCAATGTCCAAGTTACTAGCTCTAAAGATGCGATCAAACAAGTCTACTCAAAAAGAGCTAGCCATATTCTTCCCTATACGAATCAAATTCAAGCTTTAACCCATACAAGTATTCATGTCATCCAATCCTTTAACATTCATTAATCGTTTCAAGTTAATCATGCTCATGCAAGGCAAGTGAATCCATTTGGCTAGGGTAAGGTCTTGAGACTAAGATGATCTCAAATGTACGGGGTTTCACCAATGCAAGGGATCTCCTAATGAATGAGCAAGCTTTAGCAAAATGTTAAGAGTAAAAGGCAATCTATGCATACAAGGATAGAGTTACATGTACCCAATGCCCAAATCGTCTCTAACCCTAGCATATCTACCCATGAAGTCCTCATCCTAAGCTACCATTTTCTCGCTTGGCATTTTTGCCTTCATGTACCATACGTGAACTTCTTCTTCCAATTCATCTTTTCTCACTTGGAGAATTTCTTCTTCTTCATTGAATCTTGTGGTTTCGTGCTTCTTTTTGTTGTTTCTTTAGCTCTTCTTTCTTTCTTTTTGTTTGCCTTGCCTCATCATTTACCAATTGATGCCTTAGCCAATTTTTTATTTTTCCTTTGTTTCTATGAGGCTATAACTATCACTAAGAGCTATTCTTGATAACTTGCACTAACCACATCACAATATTGCATTCCCCTTTCACCTTCACTTTCTCCCTTATGAACCTACTTCCTTCTAATCCATAATTCCATTAGTCACACATTTTCGTTCACACCAAACCCAAAACTTCCTTTTCCCACGAGCCTAGCCTAGTCTAGCCTTTGATGTTCGGCTAGATCTACATGCAATCATATCCTTGTCGCCCTGAACTCAACACTTTTTGCCAAGCTTACTCAAAACATTAGCCCTCACATATGCACACTAAAAATTTTGGCTTGAAAGGAGGGTAGGTTAAAGGTATGGTAAAACGTTCCAATGATGGGAATCGGCTACTTGGACTAGCAAAAGAGTGGTGAAAATGATAAGAGAGCTCAAGTATGTATATGGTAACTATGAATTCACTATGCAATGCACAAGCATGATAATTTCAATGTCAAAATTATTGTTTTCACTTAGGTAGGATTGAAATCAAATCAAGAGTTGCTTTAGCTAAGACCCTAGTAATGAAACGCAAGATCGAAATATGGTTCATCCTTGATTTCAACACGAGATCAAAAGCATCAAACAACAAGCAACGAGGGCATTGACTCAAGCTCTAAATATGATACTTTACAAGGATAAATCTATCATTGCTCCTAATGCTCATGCAAATATACCTAATATGTTATGCATCTAGACTCAATCATATATGGAATGCACAAAAGTTCAAATTTTTTCAAATTTATTGAAAATGCATGATATGCATGAGACTCAAGATGCAAAAGGCAAAATAAGATCACAAGACACAAAGTTAAATAACACATAGACCCTCCCTCAAACTTAAATTACACAGTCCCTTGTGTAAGAGAAGCTTAAGAGAGAGTTAAACAATGCATGAAAGAAAGAAAAAGATATGATTCTAAATGCTATTCACAAAGTTTGGAGTATTACCTTGGAAATGAATAGAGGGAACGAGAGTGATCACCTCAATCCTACACACCTTTGTCCTTAAATCCATGACCATTAGACCATCAAGAACCCACTCACACTAAGCAAACCCATCAAAAAGGACAAGAAAACATAGAGAAACATAAAAAGAAAGTATGTACAATGATAAGCTTGGGGTGTCTCCCAAAAGCACTTTATTTAAAGTCACTAAGTTTGACTTTGGTTACCCTTTTAGGCAGGTGAGAGAGGAGTGTGAGCACTCCATGGTGGATCCTTGAGATCGAGCTTGAGCACCTTTCTTATGACTTCCTCAAGACCGGCTTGCCCTTTTTCTTTGAGCTCTGGAGTGAGGATTGCTTTGACCGAGGCAAAGGGCTTGGATCGGCCTTTGCATTTGATCTTGTACTCAATCACTCTATCATTGTGCTTCCATGGAGTGAGAGTCATCATAGAAGGTTGGCTTGGCTCGGATCTATACCCATCAAGCTTACTTGATTCATTCTTAGCAAAGGAAAAAGGGGGATGCATGTCTTGTTTCTTCATTTTGGCTTTAGTGCGTTCACCATTCTCTTGCTTCCTTTTAGTCTCACTCACGTCCTTCATTGTGGTGGGAGGAGGAGATTCCAAGCTAGCTCTATCAATTTCCAAAGCTTCCTCACCATTACCATAACCCAAATATTTTTGCTCAAAATACTTCTCTTCCTCTTCATAGACCTTTGGGGGTGGGGCTTCTTCAATCATCTCACATCTACCCATACCTCGCTTCTTCTTCACGAAACTCATCATCCTTTATGGTAATTGTGCCACAAAGCTTGTTAGAAGAAGTCTTCATTGGGTAATATACGTTATCATCCACATTCAAGAGAACTACCATTTGATCTTTGAAATCCATTCTAGCGCCGGTGGTAAATAGGAATGGGTTCCAAGGAGAAGTGGGAGCTGTTAAATCCGAAAATCACACATATCGTAGATTGATGAATTCGGTTTGGGTTTAGGAGAATTATTTTACTAGAATCATAGTTGGACCCGAGGTGGGTTACCTACGTACCCTCGAAAGGGATCAAGCCGGTCGTAGTTCTAATTACATAGAAAGTTCAGGATCATTATTATGAATGAGAAGCTCTCCTATTTATAAGTCTCGAGGTTTGTCGATTTTCCTTTTCCATCTTGAATTGATATTGGCGATTATCCTTATTTTTCGGAGTCGATAAGGATAACTTCCTTTTTTCTCGGGATTTGCCTTTATCCAAATAAAGGAAATCTTCTCTTTATTAATTAAAGAAAATACCCCTTTAGTTTCGTAGATCGGTCTAGATGGGTCTTGAAGTCGATTGTTGGGCTGATTTAAACTCAAACCGGGTTAAACCGGGGAGTGCTAAATCCCCCTCTAACAATTAGTCCCCCCCTCAGTTTGGCGAAGGAGTGTTCGAGTTCGGTGGATTTCTTTCCCGATTGGAGTTGAAATCAGAATCTGGTCGAATTTCCTTTTAGACGTTGTTCGGCTTTGTTCCCGGATTTTAGGGAGCTCGGTAGACGAGCTGTGATGTGTTGCGAACGGAGCTCGGTAGACGAGATGTGATGTGTTGCGAACGGAGCTCGGTAGCTCCTGTGAGATTATTAGCTCGGTTTCTGCTGACTGAATGTCGGGATCGATGAGCTGCTTCAGGAAGAGCGTCTTTTGGGTTTTCTTTGGTTTTATAGCTGCGTCTTGGGAAAGACTGCCTCCGTACCCTTTGACGGGATCAAGCCATTCGTAGTACGGGATATGATGGTTTTGCGAACTATGTGAGCTCGGCTTACGAGGTTTGCGAACTATGAAAACTTCGGCTTATTTTACTTAGTCAATCTTGACTGTAGTGAATTCGAGTTCGGCTTTTGTGAGGTCGTAAAATGATACGATTCTCTCGGGTTCATCGTGCACAAAACTGGCGCCGTAAACAATACGGTCTTAGCCGGGGTGTAGAGGATGAACTCGATTCTACGACCTATTCGAGATCGGCGATCGTGATGAGATCGGCGATCGTGATGAGATCGGCGATCGTGATGAGATCGGCTTACTAATTTGCGATTGTTGAGAAATCGGCTTATTAATTTGCGATTGTTGAGAAATCGGCTTAGGTTTTTGCGAGGAATGACGTTCGACTTTACCTTAGAGCTCGGCATAAGAGTACGTGAACAGCTCTTCTTAAGATACTCCCAGGTTTTCTCAGATCGAATCCGAGTGTGCGAGACAGGCTCGGCTTATTTAGCTCGGATGAACTGAGAGCGAATATAGTGCGGGACTGGTCCCGGCTTAACATGGAAGGTGTGTTATCCATAGCACCATGAGGATGCATGCGAGACAAAGCTCGGCTTATATATTTTGTACAGATCGCCTGACCAGGACGTCGATGTGTGAAACCACGATGGTTTAAAGTGCGAACTATACGAGTTCGGCTTACATGACTTAGTCGTTTCAGTTTATTGTGTGAACTGTAGAGTTCGGCTTAGGAGAGTACGAACTGCGTGAATTCGGCTTATGAGTGTACGAACAGTTTGAGTTCGGCGAACTACGATAGTATAGCTTGAAAAATACGAACCGTGTGAGTTCGGCGAACTGCGATAGTCCGGTTTGAAAAATGCGAACTGTGAAAGTTCGGCGAACTGCGATAGTCCGGCTTAAAAAATACTAATTGTGAAAGCTATATAAGCTCGGCTTATGTGTGCGAACTATGGAGTTCGGCTTTTGATGCGAACTGGGGAGTTATAACTGAAGTTCTGAACTGAAATTGAAGAATTGAAGCTCTGAATCTGACGAACTGAAGTTCTGAATCGAATCTGACGAACTGAAGTTCTGAATTTGAGACGAAATGAAGTTCTGAATCTGACGAACTGAAGTTCTGAATCGAATATGACGAACTGAAATTCTGAACCGAATCTGACGAACTGAAATTCTGAACCGAATCTGACGAACTGAAGTTCTGAATCTGACGAAATGAAATTCTGAACCGAATCTGACGAACTGAAGTTCTGAATCAGACGAAATGAAGTTCTGAATCTGACGAAGTGAAATTCTGAATCGAATCTGACGAACTGAAATTCTGAACCGAATTTGGCGAACTGAAATTCTAAACCGGAATAGCCGAACTGATATTCTGAATCAAAATAGCCGAACTGATATTCTGAACCGAATCTGAAATTGAAGAATTGAAGTTCTGAAGTTTTGAATCTGACGAACTGAACTGAAATCGGTAGATGAGCGTAGCCTTATAATTGAATATAGCTTGGTAGGCAAGAGTGTTTTGATAATTGAGCGTAGCTCAATAGAAAATATAGCTCGGTAGGAGAGCGTATCGTAGCTCGGTAGACAAGCGTCCTTTTTTTTTTTTTTTTTTGCGAACTGTAGTTCGGCTTAGAGGGACGGACCCTATGATTGAGTTTGAACAGAATATGTTCGAAAACTAGATAGTTTTCCATAGGTGATACCTGGATTTTGGAGAGCTCGGTTCCGAGACTTGAGATAGCTCGTCGAGTAATGATTTATCTGAGATGGATTGAAGAGCGAAAGATCTTGAATGCATGCCGTCACGATGGCTCTTGCGCTACCGAAACGTTTTAGCTGGAACGACAATTTGTGTAAATCCTGCGATATTTCTATAAAAAATGTGTAATATTTTTTCTTTGAGATTTAGAAAAGAAAAAAATACTTAACTTTTCGTTGCTGATGCGTAATTTTTGAGCTTGGTTGATGAGCTCGGTTCTTTGAGCGGAGACGATGTTAATCGTGAAGTTCGACCAGCTCTTAAGGGATCTCTTCTTCAAGCGTATTAATTCAGCCATGGTTTCAGATCTCGAAGTTTCGACAGAGGGTCTAGGCTTCTACAAGATTGTCCCGGAGCGGTATTTGAAGCTCAGGGGAGGCGAAACGAGCTCGGAGCAGTTGCTTAAAGTCGGCAGAATTCTCTTGGTGAAGTCGTTAATCTTGAAGGTTTAGCTCCCGGAGAGTGTTTGACATGTCAGACGAAATCTAAATTTGGATTGAGAGAATTAAATCTCCGTTGTTGGATTTGGCGGAGTTAACACGTGTGAGTCCGGTGGCGGCGGAGCTTGACGGTTGTTGTTGACGTGTGACAATGCGTGAACAACGAAGAAGAAGTGAAGCAAAACGGAGGTTGGGCCAATCGTCAAAATCAGAAAAGAAGCCCAATAACTTAGGCCCAATTACAACACCTCTCTTCCTTCACACCAAAAGCTTGTGTCGTACGAAGTTGGTGACTGTCTTCGAAAATATTTTCACGTGCTGGTTTCGAGCTTGATGGTTGTTGTTAATTGTCTGTTTTTTTTTTTTTTTTTCTTTTTTTGAATCGTAGCTCTCGGTGAGTGGTTTTTGGTGATGGAGACAACATCGAAATTTTTTTTTTGAATCGCAAATCAATGGTGATAAGACTGACGTCGGATGGAGATGGCTCTCGTTGGAAACAACGGCAATTCACCGGAAGACGCAGGCTTGGTCGGAGGTTTGCCGGAGTTGTTTCACCACCAAGAGAGGATCGTGATCAATGGAGATTTTGAGGAATGGGGATCAATCTTTACATACTTTTTGGCTTCTTATGAGCCATCTTCTTCAAGCCCAATGGGAAAGAAAGAAATATGATCCCCTTCGAGCATCGGTTTGATCTTGTTGCAAGGCGGCGGTAGGTAGCGGCGGTGATTGCGGTGCTCCGGGAAGTTTGAAGCGGTGGTGGATTAGGTCGTAGGTCGCGGTATGAGCGGACAACAGAGATATCGTTGAAGCTCGGAATGAAATTAAGAAATTCCGAAGCGTTCCACAAATCTTTGGTGTGGGGCATGATTGGAGCGATTGTTGAAGAGGAGATTGTTGATGAGGAAGCTCTAATTTGAACTTGGATCGATCTTATCTTTGAGAATCTCCACGTGCTGGGCCAAACTTACTCATCGTTTCTTTTGATTTTTGCAGGGTTTCCTCGGTGAGAGGTTTTTGTGAGTGATGGGGTTAGCATCTCCGAAAATCGGAGATGTCGTTGAGCTTTGAGCTGTCTTTTTGAGTTTTTCTTATCGTGAGCTCGGCTACCATGACTCCACGTTCTCGTGTCGTAAATCTCGTTAGCACGGATTTTCTCCTTTTTGTTTGAATATCAGATTAGGAGTACGGCTGCGGTGTCGTCATGTTTCTCATCGAAGTTTTTCTTTTTTTCCTAAGATTAGATGAAGAAACATGTCAAGTCAAAGCCGGGCCACCGCCTCTCTCTCATTTCCCTTTCTCTCCTCCTTCTATCTAGTTCTTCTCTTCTGTTCTTCGCTTCCGGTCGGCGTCTGTGGGCTTTCAAAGCCACGGCGTCGATCCGGCTACTGTTTCTTGTCTATGTTTTTCTCTTATATATGAATCTCGTCGTGTTTGTCTTTGATTTCATCGATCTTGAAGGTTTTTTCGTTTTCATATCTAGATCTAATTTTAGATCTTCTTTTGTTTTCGATCCTTCTTGTTAGATGATGTTGATTTCGGTTCAGGGGCGATTTAATTTTCAGATCTGACCGATTTTATGGTGTTGCGAGGCTGGAGGCGCCGGATCATTTGATCGACGGTGCGGTTTGTCGGTAAAAACCTATGGTTTTTTCGTTTCTCACCCTAGATCGTTTAGTTAGGTCTGTTTTTTGCCGATTTTAAGGTTTGTGCAGGCTTGCAACTTTATGCTTCTGGAAATCGTTTTGGATTCTCTCCGGTTCGATCTTTATCCGTGCTTGCTTTGTGGAGTTCGGTGTTATCGGGTGTTGGATCGTTCGCTCCTTGTCTCTACCTTACAGATCTGATCGAGATCTGGTCCTTTCGTATGGCTTCTTTCTAGGCGTTCAACCGTCGCTCTCGTCGACTTCGCCGTATCCGGGAGAAAGTCTATATCTTGCCAGATTACGAAGCCTAGGAATCTTTGTTTTCATTCGAAGTGCTGCATCTTCATAAGAGGAATTTTTTAGCGAGGCAAGGCGTCTTCGTTATGCTTTCTCAAAGAATCTTCAGAAGTTTTGAGGTTTTGTTAGTTTTGTGATGTTTCTTTCTTTCGGATTAAACTTCTCTTGTTCTGATTTCTGTCAATAGTTTCAAATCGTAAGTGGATTCTAAGTGTTGTAGCTTCGTCTCCCTTTGTTAGGGCTTTGTCTCCGAGGAAATTATGTTTTTCGCCAGCTCTGTCTCCGAGGATGTTATCTTTGTCCTAGGCTTTGTGTATTACAACCGCATCCTTCCTTGTATTTCGCTTTTGTATTATATTAGAAAAGTTTCAGATGAAAAAAAAAGATGAAGAAACATGTAAAAAGGAAATCATATACTATATATATATATATATATATTTTTTAGGAGAGTACGAATCGATTGATGATACAAGAGATAATTAAACATGAGATTATATTAAACTTAGTTTTTTGTATTTGACGAGTACGTTCTATATCGTAGATCGGAGATCACAATTGGTAAACGAGAGATATCGGAGATTTTGTCGGATTTCTAGGGTTTAAAAATAATTTTCCATTCCCCACAGTCGGCGCCAATTGTTAGTCTTCTTCATCTCCATGACAACGAAGTCCGTTGGGACTATGAATCCCCAACCTTAAGCAGATAATCTTCAAGAAGACCAAGTGGTTTCCGTGAAGAAGAGTCTCCTAAGGTGATAGGTGATGGGTGATAGGTGAGGGTTCTTATCCCTAGACTCTTGAACATCTCATGGGATATGACATTCACACTTGAACCGGAGTCACACAAAGCATCCTCAATCTCTAAATCTCCAAGAGAGCAAGCTATAGAGAATTTATCGGGATTACCAAGCTTGGGGAGAGACTTAGGCTCGATCCTAGTTGTGCTTGATGAATCTTTGCAATCAACACTACCCTTGTCTTCAACCAAGGTCACGTCCTCATATTCCTAAAGGGTCACTCCCCCACCTTGTTCTTCAATGTCCCCATTGAGCTTCAAGGGAGCGTCTCTAGGGGGAAAGTGTTCAACATGTGAACCGTGAAGTAGAAACTCAATTTCCCTAATGGTCGTTTCATGATCATCAATGGGACGTGATTCCTTTGAGAAGACGGCATTGCAATACGCCTTTGAGGTTTGTATTACTTTCTCGTTTGAAGAGCTTTGTTGCACTTTGTCTTCATTGGCTCCCTTGGTCTCCATTTGTTGAACCTTTGAACTCAATGCCTCAAACTTCTTGTGGAGATCATTGTATGAGCAAGCTACTTTGGTATTTATTTCCTCCATCTTCTTGCTCATATCCAATGCTCCATTAGCTTGTCCTTGTAGAATTTGTTGAAGCATATTTTTCATATCAAGGTCTTGAGGCATCGAGTTGTTGCCTTGAGTTTGTGGGACAAAGCTTTGTTGAAAGCCACCTTGGTTCCCTTGGAAGTTGTTCTTGGGAGCATAGCTTTGTTGGTGATTAATGGGGGCTTGACCTTGGTTGCCATAGTTGTTGTTAAAACTTCTTTGATAGCCACCATTATTCCCAACATAATGCATTTCTTCTTGGTTCCTCAAGTCCACCATTTGTTCTTGGAACCCTTGATTTGCCTCACCATTTCCAACAAAGTGGACCGCGTTTTGAGATGTAGTGAGAAGCTTGTCCAACTTGTCACTTAGAGCTTTTATCTCCTTCGTTCGTCGTTGCTCTTCAAAATCGCTTGTGGATCTTGTAGATCGATCAAACTCATCACCATATGTTCCGTCACTCAAAGCAATGTTTTCAACCAACTCCATTGCTTCATTCACGTACTTGGCTAGAAAATTTCCATTGGAAGCGGTATCAAGCAACATACGTATCTTGGGCAATGCCCCGCGGTATAAAGTGCTTAAGAGGGAAGCATCTGTGAATCCATGGTGAGGGCATTGCGATGTATAGCCCCTAAACCGCTCCCATGCTTCATTGAAGCTCTCATTTGCACGTTGAGTGAAACTTGAGATCTCATTCCTTAGCTTAGCCGTTCTAGAGGGAGAGAAGAACTTGGCAAGGAATGATGTCATACATTGGTCCCATGAAGTGATGGAACCGTGGGGAAGGTTCTTTTCCCATTGCATTGCCTTGTATCCAAGAGAGAATGGGAACAACCTTAACTTAAAGCTATCCTCCGAGACTCCATTCATCTTTGTCAAACCACAAATCCGGTCCAAGTGATCAAGTGGATCCTCCACGGCCAAGTCATGGAATTTGTTGCTTTGTACCATGTTGATGAAGCCAGCTTTGACCTCAAAGTCATTGGTCTCAACCGGTGGTGCTCGAATGCCTTGGTAGTTGACATGAGCATTGGTCGCATCACCCGCTCCAACTATGTTAGGACCATTACGGGCGGGTGGGTGGTGGTTTCCATTACCACCATTTGCTCCTTGATTTGGGGCATAGGCAACGTGGTCATTACCACCATCCGGGTTCACTTGCACGTTTTCCATACCAAGCCTAGCAATGTGCACAACCCGTTCTCTATCTCTTCAAGCTCTAAGACCACGTTGTAGAAGGTGGATGTTGTCTCTTGGACGCAAGTTCATGCACCTACAAGAGAGAGCTTGAAAGAGAAATTAGTAAACAAAAGAAAGAAAAAGGGTTAATCTTAAAAAGAGGTAAAATCCTAATGTCGAAAGCTAAACCCAATTGGCAACGGCGCCAAATTGATCCAAGGATTTTAGTGTGTATCAATTACTCAAATGACTAAGTAGCATATGAGGTATCGAATCCATGAGTATAAGTTTCAAGCAGTAGGAATGCATACAACTTTCTAAGTTAAGCAAGCAAAAGAGGTTTTTTGGTTTCCTAACAACCTAAATGATTCAAATCAAAGCAAGAACACAAGTAAACAAATGCTAAAACGAGTTTAACAAATAGATAAAGGCAAGCCCTTGGATGAGGCTATTGGTTTTGGATCCTTCCATGATCTATCTAGATGTCATTTCACACAATCAAGCAATTCCCTTAGCCTAGAACACGTAAACAAGATTAAGCCACTCTCATGGTCTTAATCACTTTGTTAATCACCAAATCAAGAACAAACCATCGTTTGTGATAGGATGATTAACAAGCAATAAACATAGGTTCATATGGCCCTAATACTCCTTAGACAACTACTCGCATAGGCTAAGAAAGCAAAATCCCTTATTTTGTTCTTATTATAACCTTAAACTTGCATAAATCAAAATAATCCAAAGGAAAAATCCCAAGAACCCTAAAAAGACAAGGTCTTGTTCTAGAGAGAAAAAGAGAGAGAAAAAGGGAGAAAAACATAAAAAGGAGATAGATCCAAAAAATGAGATCTTTAACATATAAAAATGTGTTTTTCTTAGTGGGTCGAAGTTCTGATACCGGCCCGGTATGGTTGGGTACACTTGGCCGGTATTGAGACTTTGCTTCTTTGAGCATAACCCGTTTCGGCGCCAGTCAGATATGTCCCTGATAAATCTGGTGTATCTTTCAAACCACCGATCATAATGACTTTCGACCACCTCCAGAAGACACCTAACTCAATTACCTACAATTTCTATGAAGGCTTCAGAAGCTAAATCCGAGCGTAGATCTTTCGTACAGCCTGGTATTTCAGACACTTAGGATTGCTTCGGCGAGAGCTTTCATACCGGGCCGGGATGGTAGGGCACAAGGGGCCGGTATTTTCCCTGGTCGGGTGAATGTCTGGTACCGGGCAAGTGAAGTGTCTCGTACCTGGCCGGTACGAGAGTTTGTGCCGATGGAGTGCTTCTTGGTGCCGGGCCAAATGGGACCGGTACATGCGTCCGGTAAATCCCCTGCCCGAGGTAAAGCCCCGTACCGGACGAATGAACTGTGTTGTGCCGGGCTGGTACGGTGAGAGCTACGTCGCTGTCGAAGGCCTCTGATGCCGGGTGAAATGGAGCCGGTACATGCACCCGGTGCAAGGTGTTAGCTTCTCGGCCAGGAAGATACGTCTTTGGTAAAACCGCAGTAACTCTCGAACCACACGTCCCAATGGTTTGATTTAACTTCCTCTAAACAGCTAACTCACCCTTCTACAATATTCATGAAGGTTGGTAAGGCTGTTTCAGATCGGAGGGCTTTGGTCCATCCACATCTTTTCGGCGTCTTAGGTGGGCTTTGCACTCCACTTAGGTCTAATTCTCCAAATGTGCCCAATTGCCTCCAATTACCTAGAATTTACTCCAAAACATGCAAGAACTCACTAGACCTAATTCAAATGTCCTAATCTCTAAATGAGACCTAAATGCAAGACAAGACCATGATTATGCATGTAAATTACACAAAACTCTAAGTGAAATGCATACTAAAACATGCAATATATGAGTATATCACTACCTTGTGGTAGAAATTGTGGACCAACGCCTTGTGTGCGTACCGGAGAGCCGGGTGCCGTATGTTCGCACTCTTAGAGTCACCGGCTCTAAACTTTCCACTTGCAATCGTTGCCCATAGATTACGGAGCTCGAGTCTCGGATAGTCAAAGTATTGCCCGCCGTATGTACCTTCTTCTCTAAACCCGAATATCTCGCAAAGCTCGTGGAAAATGACGGTGTAGGTGGAGCCCATGAGTCCGAACTTTAAAACGCCAAACCCGGAATTTTCATCTTCCGTTTCGTATAACTTAGCTCGAAGGGTGGCTAGGAACTTGACGGTTGACGGTGAGTGCCTTTAAAGCTTCATGCTTCGTCACTTATCCCCATCCTATCCATCGTCTCCGCATCGACAAATTTGCCTTGCTCGAACTTCATTTGGCCAAATTTGTCGAAGTAATCTTGCTCGCTTGGCTTTGTCCGTTGCGGCACGGGGACTTCTCCACTTGGGCTCTCACTCTCGACCTCTTCTTCGACTCTCTTGCCCTTTCCATTTGCCGTTTTCTTGGCTTTAGAGCTCGTAGCCGCGGTTTTAGCCTTTGCCTTGGCACTAGCCTTGGCAATCCTTTTTACATTTTCCGCGGCCGTAGCTTGGGCAATTCCTTTCCATTTCCCAACTGTTGAAACTTTGGTCCGTGCCCGTGTCGATGGAGCGCCCTTGTCAGATATTGTACCTACAAATCCTTGAGACAATTTGTGAGTATAGGTACAATTTCTTATCAAATCAACAAGGGATCGCCAAAAGATGACCTAAGAGCAATGAACCAAGGTGACGATTCACACTTAACAAACAAATTATCTCAATTCACAATCCCTAATTTCACAATCCCTAATTCTCAAAATCCCAATTTCTCAAAATTCCTAACCATCAACAATTTGCACATTAATCATCAATTTTAAGCATAGATAAAACATCCCCAAGGTATTTGCACAAGTGAAAGACAATATCAAACCATATTCAAGCAATATTTCTTCAAGAACAAAACCATAGTTTTCGAAATTTTAATTGAATAATACCTTGGGGAAGTTGGATTAGATGCTTGAGATGATGATAAATCCAAAAAAAGCAGTGAAAATCGAGATTATGGTGCTTGGAATCACGAAATTTGGTTGAGAAAAGAGGGAGATGTGCTAAAATTCTCTGGTGATTCGCGAAATTGGGGGAAAAAATATGGGCTAAGGTCGCGTGGAAGAGGAAGAAAAAGGAGACTTACCTGGCCGGGTCGGATCTTTCCTGGGTCGGGTCCGAATATTTTTCAAAAAATTGGTCAATACTGAGGTCACTCGTCGGTACCACAGCTCGGTATTGACTGATTTTCAAAAAACTTTCGGTGAATACCGACGTCACTCTTCGGCATTGGACATCGGTGTCGACATACCGAGGTCACTCTTCGGTGCAACACATCGGTGTTAAGGAGATTTTCCTCCTGATTCCATACCGACGTGTTGTACCGACCTGTGACGTCGGTATTGGCTCCTCGGTATTCGGCATCGGTACTTCCATACCGAGGTCATTCCTTAGTGCAGCACATTGGTATTGACATACCGAGGTCACTCGTCGGTGTCACACGTCGGTGCTTAGGGATTTTCCTCTTGTTTCCATACCGACGTGTTGTACCGATCTGTGACGTCGGTATTGTCCCTCGGTGAGTCCATACCAAGGTCACTCGTCGGTACCACTACTCGGTATTGGCCTCTTTTCTTTGGAACCCCTATGCACATTTAACAAAAACATCAAGAAGATCTAGCAAATATAGAAAAAGAGATAAACAAAACGCAAATATATACAATGATAAGCTTGGGGTGTCTCCCAAGAGCACTTTGTTTAACGTCACTAAGTTCGACGTTTGTTACCGTTCTCAAGCTATAGGGACATCATCGAGGGGGATCGGGCCTCCCTTTTCGACGATTTGATTTGCTCGATAGAGTTTGAGCCTTTGGCCATTTGAAATAAAATCTTGGCCCTCCTTGTTAACAAGCACCACGGCCCCATATGGCCTTACTTCTTTAACCTCAAACGGACCCGACCACCTTGACTTGAGTTTCCCGGGAAAGAGCTTCAACCGGGAATTGAACACCAACACTAGGTCCCCAACCTTGAAATCCTTGTGCACAATCCTCTTGTCATGGAATGCTTTGGTCCTCTCCTTGTAGATTCTCGAGCTCTCATAGGCTTCAAGCCTAGTCTCCTCTAACTCCTGAAGTTGAATCAATCGCCTCTCTTCTGCGGTCTTGATGTCGAAGTTAAGAAGCTTCACCGCCCATAGGGCCTTGTATTCCAACTCAACCGGTAGATGGCATGACTTCCCATAAAGCAAGTTGAATGGTGTAGTCCCTATAGGTGTTTTAAAGGCGGTTCGGTATACCCATAAAGCATCATCTAACTTGTTGGCCCAATCCTTTCTTGAACCCCCAACCGTCTTCTCGAGTATGGCCTTGATTTGCCGGTTGGATACTTCTACTTGGCCACTCGTTTGAGGATGGTAAGGTTTTGCTACTTTATGCCTCACACCATGCTTCTTAAGTAAGCTTTCAAACACCTTGTTGATGAAATGACTACCTCCATCACTAAAGACTACCCTTGGAACTCCGAACCTTGGGAAAATGATGAATTTGAATAGTTTTAGAACGACCTTGGCATCGTTGATCGGGCTTGCAATGGCTTCCACCCATTTGGAGACGTAATCGACCGCCCCTAATATGTATTGGTTACCATATGATGACGGGAAAGGTCCCATAAAGTTGATGCCCCACACGTCAAACATCTCCACCACAAGGATTGGGTTTTGGGGCATTTCATCTCTCCTCCCAATATTCCCTTTCTTTTGGCATGCATCACATGTGGAGACAAAGAGGTGTGCATCCTTGAATAATGAAGGCCACCAAAAACCGGATTGCAAGACTTTTGTAGCGGTTTTGTAGGATGCATGATGCCCGCCATAGTTTGACCCGTGACAATGGAGTAGGGTCCCTTGGATTTCTTCTTCCACCATGCATTTCCTATACAAACCATCCGAGCACAACTTGTATAAGTAGGGCTCGTCCCAATAGTACCTCGTCACGTCGTGGAAGAACTTCTTCTTCTTATACCCATCCAAAGAAGGTTCCTTCCCGCACACCAAGTAGTTCACTAGGTTCGCAAACCACGGTAGTTTCTCGTCTTGTAACCCATTGACACTCTCTAGTCCTTGCACAGCTTCATCCCCTTTCTTCAAGACACCGACAACCATGAGACTCTCCTCGGGGAGCTTATCATCAATCGGGACAAGGTCTTCAATCCTCATTCTAGACAAGTGATATGCGACCCCATTCTCAATCCCCTTCTTGTCAACTATCTCCAAATCAAACTCCTGTAGAAGCAAGATCCAACGGAGTAGCCTCGGCTTTGTATCTTTCTTTGCACGAATGTATCTTAGGGCTGCGTGATCGGTGTAGACAATCACCTTCGATCCCACAACATAAGACCTAAATTTCTCCATTACAAATACCACGGCTAGCAACTATTTTCCGTTGTGGCATACCGGGCTTGAGTGTCATCTAAGGTCCTACTTGCATAGTAGATGACATTGGTTCTCTTGTCCTTCCTTTGGCCCAAGACCGCTCTAACCGCGTAGTCACTAGCATCACACATGATCTCGAAAGGAATATCCAAATACGGTGCTTGGACAATGGGAGGACTAATCAACGCTTTCGTGATCTCTAGAAATGCTATCATACATTCCTCATCGAACACGAACTCAACCTCCTTGCAAAGTAGCCTTGTAAGAGGCCTTGTGATCCTTGAGAAGTCTTTGATGAATCTTCGGTAGAACCCCGCATGACCTAAGAAAGACCGGATGTTCTTGACCAACTTAGGCGGCTCCAAGCTAACCATCACCTCGATCTTGGCCTTGTCTACCTCAATCCCCTTCTCGGAGATCTTATGCCCAAGCACAATGCCTGCTCGCACCATAAAGTGGCATTTCTCCCAGTTTAGCACCAAGTTTGCTTCTTCGCACCGCTGCAAGCCCCTGCAAAGGTTGGACAAATGATATATCATGGTTTTTACCCTGTTTAGGCCATGATATAAGTCATTTTTATAGAGTCTTTCTAGTATTTTGTAGTCTTTTAGAGTCTTTTACAGGTTATAGCACATTGGGAACATTATTGGAGATATTGGAGCTTTCTGGAACATTCTGGAGCGAAGCAGAGATCCGTGTAGCTGAGACGTCGAAATCACATGAGTATCGATCGATACCCGTCGAGGAAACAGAAGGATCTCGACTTATTGAAGAGTTGAAGAATTGCATAATTGGCCCAGAAGACTTTGATATTTACAAGATGGCCCAGAACGCGTTTTACCTATATAATTAGGTTTTTCAGCCACTTTAATGGCGACGCATTATTTTACTTTGGTTTGAGAGAGACAAGTCTGAATCTCCCTTCGTCTGAGATCAGATCTCAAAACCTCTTGTTAATCTTTCTATTTTCTTTGATTATTTATTCAGTTATGTTGATTGTTTCATTCTCCATGTCTGAGTATATCCACTTTAGGTTCAGGGTTCTCATAAGGGTTTTCTCTGAATGCTAGGTTGATTAGTTTATTAGGATTCACCATCTGAATTAGTTCTTCGCCTTAGGTTGTGTTCAAAGCTAATTCTAGGTTGACGAATCTGGAACTTAGATCTTAGGATAATTGATTAGGCACGACAGTGCGATTAATTACCCGATAGAACCTTAGGTGAGCAAATTGATTATTCGCAAAGAGCCTCGGTTTAATTGATTTGTGAACATATCAAACCTGAACTTTAAAGCTGATTTATTCTTAGGAATTTGCAAATAGATTTGGGATTCTGAGGTTTAGATTTAGATAATTCTCGCAACGACAGTTGGTTAATTATAGCTTAGTGATTTGAGTTCAAGAACTGCGCTAAATCTGAATCCTGTTAGTTAGTTTATCTGCATTCATTGATTTCCTGAGAAATACCCTGAGCCTATCCTTCTCCAATTGAATTACAACACTTTTAATTTATGCACTGCTTTCAATTTCATCCTATTTGTTTAGCTTGATTTGACACTATACAATCTATTGAGTGATCTCTGTGAGTCTTTGTGGTTCGACCCCTAACTATATTACAACTACTGCTTTAGTACTGTTAGTGTATTAATTTGAGCATATCAAATTTGGCGCCGTTGCCGGGGACTCAATTTCGCCTTTAGATTTTAGCTGTCGAGTTTCGACTAAGTTCGTCGGTATCTATCGATACTCACTAGTATCGGTCGATACACAGGCGATTTCTTTGTTGATATCGATCGATACCAACCAGTATCGATCGATACTCAACGTATTTTGTTTGTTTACTTACGTTCTTGATCTTTGTGTTTCAGGTGCATGCCTAATCGTGAAACCAGAAGAAACAAGAGCACTCGGCTAGTCAATCTATCGTTAGAGAAGCTAGCACGTTTAGAACGCACAAAAAGAAAGACAAAGCAGACATCAGGGATGAACAACCCAGTAGTTTTAAAAGCTGATGAAGCTGGAGTCTTGAGAGACCAAGAGGGTCATGTGTGCAATGAGGGAGGGCAGCGACTTGATGAAGCTGGAAACGTCGTTGTCCCTGCTGCTGTTGTTGAGATTATCGCGCCAGCTGGGCGCGCCAACGTTGGGAATGCTGCAGGTGATCGAGCTAGAACACTTGGCGAGCATAATAGACCTGATCAGTTCTTTGCAAATCGATCTGCGATTCGCATCCCAACTTTTCAGAGGAATGAATTCGAACTGAAGCCTGCGTATTACGCTCTTGTAAGTCAGAACCCTTTCAATGGCCTACCTCATGAACACCCTATGGATCATATCGAGAGGTTCGAGGATTTGGTCACTGGTATGAAGTACAATGGAGTGCCAAATGAGTATCTTTTCTGCAAACGTTTCCCATACTCTCTCGGTGGGGATGCTGCTTATTGGCTGAAGCAGTTGGCTCCTGGTTCGCTAACTACATGGGATGAGACGAAGAATGCGTTCTTGATAAATTTCTACGATGATGCGAGATCTGAAGAGCTCAGGAACAAAATCTCTCAATTTTCTCAAGGTCCGACAGAAGCATTCAAGGCTGCTTGGATTCGTTTCAAGTCTTATCAGAGAGATTGTCCGCACCATGGGTTCTCTCAGGTTCAGCTGCTAGGCATTTTCTACAGAGGGATTGATTGGAGGTACCATATGGGTATGGATGCTGCGAGTAATGGGAACTTCAACACCAGGTATCCAGATGATGCGGTTGTGCTGATTGAGAACTTGGCGTCTAGCAATAGCACCAAGAATACTGATTTCGAGAGGAAGAAGCAAGCTGCAGGAATTGATGGGTCTCAGATTGCTGAAGTTCAAGCCAAGCTGGATATTTTGCTTGGGAAGTCGAAGAAGACTGTGCACTTTGCTGATGGAGTCAATAATATCGGTGGAGATGAAATGGAAGATTGTAACTACGTTGGTGGTTCTAGATTTCAGGGTCAGCAATTTGGGTACAACAACAACCGGAACTTCAGTAACAACACTCGCAATTACGGGAACTCTTCGTATCAGTCCATCTCTCTAAAGTCCACAGACAATAAGATGGAATTCATGATGGAACAGCTTCTTCGAGGACAAGCGAAGTTGCAGGGGGATTTCAATGGGAAGTTTGACTCGCTGTACATGAATCTGAATGGGAAAATCGAAGCCATCCGTCTATCCCAAATGAAGCTGGAAACTCAGGTTGCTCAAACACCAGCAGTTGTAAAGAGGCAGGAAGGTTTTCTTCCAGGGAGAACTGAAAATCCAAGAGCACACGTCAATGCGATCTCCTCAAGTGCAGAAAATTTCGATGAGGATCCTGAAATCGCCACGGCATCGATCGATACCCTCAAGTGTCGATCGATTCCCGTTACAATTCTGAAACGGGATACTTCCAAAACCCGTGTATCGATCAATACCCCATTGGTATCGATCGATACTGAGGCGATTTCTGAGGAGACACCTGAGATTTCGACTGTGGTGCCTAAGGTAGTTGCAGAACGAGTGTATATACACATGATACCTTATCCTATGCCTCGTATTATGACAAGGAAGGAATGGGAGGACGCCAGATGCAAGGCTTTGTTGGATAAATCAGTTGTGGAGCTTCCTTTTGATGATGATGTATCTGCCAGGGATGATTCAACAGCGAGAGTATCGATCGATACCCTACCTGGTGTCGATCTATACCCCGCGCAGAACGAGCCAGAAACTGTGAAAACACCTCAGTTGATAGAAGAAAGAGTTCGCAAGCCCAAGAAGCTGAATCCTATTCCTCGACACCTCAGAGATCCTATCACTCCAAAGCAGCTGCGTGGCTTTGAGAAGAGGGTACGAAGGATACCCCACTCGTTCACTTTTGAAGAAGCTCTAGAGGGCTGGCCTCTGCTAAGTCACTTCAAAGATTTCAGAGAAACTGAGGAAGAGATCAAGGCACTCTTAATTAAGGCCAGAGGTACACCTCCACTGAGACAGTTGACTAAGAGGGAAGACCCAGGGATCGTCTCAGTTCCATGCTCTATCTCTAGAGTTGAATTCAAAGAGTCTCTCGTTGACTCAGGAGCCTGCGTCAATGTCATGTCCAGGGCAATTGCAGAGAGATTGGGAGCTGATATTCAACCTCCAAAGACATCTATCACGTTCGCGAACGATTCCACCTCTCTTCCATATGGGGCAATCTCTAATTTGATGATCACAATAGGAGATTGCCTGGTTCCTACTGATTTTCAGGTTGTGGATATGAATGCAAAATCTCGTACGCAGTTGGTTCTCGGAAGACCGTTTATGGCTACAGTTGGTACCATTATGGACACACCCAGCAAGCACATCTCATTCTCATACATTGACAAGGAGGTGTACTACAATGCCATCCCTAGAGGAACTCCCACACGTATCTCTTGCATCGATGCTGTAATAGGAGCGACGTTGATATCAGATCCTTTGGAAGAACCTCCTGACGTACCAACGTTTCAGCTGAATCGCCCAGCATCCCCAAGGAAGTTGTCAAGAAGGCTAAGGCAACAAAGAAGAAGGTGAAGATCAAAAGAGTCGAGGATCCCCATGTCACATTGATTCCTCAGAAGTGTGATGGAGATTCGATTGAGTACAAGGTGAAGTTCAAAGGAGGCTCCAAACCATTCTCTAAGGCTAGAGTTCTTCATACTTCGGAGCTGAAAGAGAAAGGAAAAGAGTTTGTGGAGAGTATGTTGCGCAAAACTCTGAAGATAGCAATGTCGAGTTGTGGAGCCTGTTTTGGTGCAAGCTCGCATTTTTATCCTGCCTGAAGGGCGTTACAGTCAAGCTAATGACGTTAAACGAGCGCTTGGTGGGAGGCAACCCACTGGTTAGTCTGTTTTTGAGTCGTTTTTCTTTTTATTTTTCGTTCGTTCTGTGTTTGTGTCAGGATAAACAAGGAGCAAAACTCGAAATCGCCTAGTGTCGATCGATACCCCCTGGTATCGATCGACACGAATTGCGAATGTACGGTTCATCATGTCGATTTAAGCCTGGTATCGATCGATACCAGGCTGTGTGTCGATCGATACTCGATGTTCCAGCAAGGTGACTTCTTGTTTTTCCCAATTTTATTCTGTTCTTTTGTTTTCTTTCACCGACTCTAGGCTAGATAACACTGGGGACCAGTGTTGTTCAAGTATGGGGGAGGTGTCTGCTGACATTGTTTTTGTTTTTCTTAGAGTCAGTTGTTTTATCGAGTCAAAAACGTTTTATTGAGTCCAAACTTGTTGGAGATGATGATCATGTTCTTGAACCTATTGTTTTGATTTTGTTTTTGAGTGACCAGTGTTGCAGGATCAGCCCTAGATCGACTAATGAAAAATCCAAAGACTGACCAGTTGACTAGAAAACATTCATGTCTCCAGTAGAGTTCTTCTGAAGCCTGAGCCAAATTTTTGCACTTCATCGATGTGGTTAGTGTTTACAGAGCTTGATTCATCATTCATATCTGACAAAGGAACCCATGTATTTAAAATAATGGTATTTCTCTCCCTGTTACAAGTTGATAAGATGCATTAAAAGATGAAATGATTTTCTTCTGAGTAGAGGGCTAGGAAAGTTTCCAAGGATCCCATTATTCTACTTCAGAAGAGATGATCACACAAAGGTTGAAAGTGAGGTTAGGAACATTTCATGTGATACCATTATTTGCCTACACCTTTGATTACTTTTGAGGGAAGAACCGGGGATTCGGTGGCTAACACCATCAATACTCGCATCTCGAACCTTAATGTGTAAATGCAAGAAAAATAATAAGAAATAAGTCTGGGGGAGAGAAATAAAACCAAAAAGTGTGAAAAAGGGTGGTTCCTTGTCATGATATTGTATGGTAAAGAATCTAGAAAGTTCTTGAACATTGGCTGCAGCGTTGAAACTGGCGATGAGGGTTTTACTTGAACAAAGCTGCGGGATAATGTGTGGAGTCTCGAAAAGCTGTGAATGTCTACGGAGAAGTACATGGTGGTTAGATCAAAAGCTGATTAGGTGACATTTGGGTACTTGGAAAGAGGGTCATTTCGATGGGTTATGAACAGGTGAGTCTCTACGTTTTCAAACCTCTTTCTCTGGTTTAGTCTTCTATTTGCTTGAGGACAAGCAAAGGCTAAGTCTGGAGGAGTTGATATATCATGGTTTTTACCCTGTTTAGGCCATGATATAAGTCCTTTTTATAGAGTCTTTCTAGTGTTTTGTAATCTTTTAGAGTCTTTTACAGGTTATAGCACGTTGGGAACATTATTGGAGATATTGGAGCTTTCTGGAACATTCTGGAGCGAAGAAGAGATCCGTGTAGCTGAGACGTCGAAATCACATGAGTATCGATCGATACCCCCTGGTATCGATCGATACCCGTCGAGGAAACAAAAGGATCGCGACTTATTGAAGAGTTGAAGAATTGCAGAATTGGCCCAGAAGACTTTGATATTTACAAGATGGCCCATAATGTGTTTTAGCTATATAATTAGATTTTTCAGCCACTTTAATGGCGACGCTTTATTTTACTTTGGTTTGAGAGAGACAAGTCTGAATCTCCCTTCATCCGAGATCAGATCTCAAAACCTCTTGTTACTCTTTCTATTTTCTTTGATGATTTATTCAGTTATGTTGATTGTTTCATTCTCCATGTCTGAGTATATCCACTTTAGGTTCAGGGTTCTCATAAGGGTTTTCTCTGAATGCTAGGTTGATTAGTTTATTAGGATTCACCATCTGAATTAGTTCTTCGCCTTAGGTTGTGTTCAAAGCTAATTCTAGGTTGACGAATCTGGAACTTAGATCTTAGGATAATTGATTAGGCACGACAGTGCGATTAATTACCTGATAGAACCTTAGGTGAGCAAATTGATTATTTGCAAAGAGATTTGGTTTAATTGATTTGTGAACATATCAAACCTGAACTTTAGAGCTGATTTATTCTTAGGAATTTGCAAAGAGATTTGAGATTCTGAGGTTTAAATTTAGATAATTCTCGCAACGACAGTTGGTTAATTATAGCTTAGTGATTTGAGTTCAAGAACTGCGCTAAATCTGAATCATGTTAGTTAGTTTATCTGCATTCATTGATTTCCTGAGAAATACTCTGAGCCTATCCTTCTCCAATTGAATTACAATACTTTTAATTTCTGCACTGCTTTCAATTTCATCTTATTTGCTTAGTTTGATTTGACACTATACAATTTATTGAGTGATCTCTGTGAGTCTTTGTGGTTCGACCCCTAACTATATTACAACTACTGTTTTAGTACTGTTAGAGTATTAATTTGAGCATATCAACAAACAAACACAAAAAGAAGAACCATACACGGAGAAGTCGTCCATGAAAACTTCTACCATGTCTTCAAGAAGGTCAGAGAAAATGGACATCATGCAACGTTGGAATGTCGCAGGTGGATTACACAACCCAAATGGCATCCTCCGATATGCGAAGGTGCCATACGAGCACGTGAAAGTTGTTTTCTCTTGGTCATTCGGATGTATGGGTATTTGAAAGAAACCCGAATAAACGTCTAGAAAGCAATAAAATGGATGATTAGCTAGACGTTCAAGCATTTGATCTATGAAAGGTAACAGCAAGTGATCCTTACGAGTAGATGAATTTAACTTCCTATAGTCAATGCACATTCTATGTCCGGTTATTGTCCTAGTCGGTATCATTTCATCCTTCTCATTTTTAACTACCGTAATCCCCCCTTTCTTAGGCACACAATGAACCGATGAGACCCAAGTGCTATCCGATATTGGGTAGATAATACCCGCATCCAAGAGCTTAAGAATCTCTCTCTTTACAACATCTTTCAAATTAGGATTCAACATTCTTTGATGTTCAATAGAGGTCCTTGATTCATCCTCTAGATGGATTCTATGAGTGCATAAGCTAGGGGAAATACCCTTGATATCATCCAAAGAATAGCCAATGGCTTTCCTATATTTCCTAAGTTCAACAAGAAGAGAGGATAGTTCGTTCTCATCTAGACTCTCATTCACAATAACCGGGTAAGACTCGTTGGGACCTAAGAACGCATACCTTAGTCCCGCGGGAAGTTGCTTTAGGTCCACCTTTAGGACTTTGAGCTCGCTCCAATCGTCCTCCTCAAAACTAAACTTACCCTTGCTAGTCTCTTCAATGGATAGGACAAACCCCTCTTGAACCATGCTAACCCTTAAACCATCTTGACCCTCGGTACCGCGAATGCACAATTCAACAAATGGTGCGACTTTTTCGACCGGTTTGTGAGAATCCATGAGTAGCTCATAACCTTGACTCTCCTTGCTCAAGAACCCATGATCACCATGCTCCTTAGTCAAAACCACTTCCAACCCGTCTTCTACTCTCATTTACTCAAGCAATTCGTCGGCTAGCTCATCCATGGTCTCTATGTAGAAACATTGGCCATCTATGGTGGGCTTATTCATCACCTTGTTGATATCAAACTCAAGAACCTCTCCTTTACCCAAATGGAGATCTATTTTGCATTTCCTCACATCGATTATTGCTCCCGCGGTTGCTAGGAATGGACTACCAAAGATAAGAGGGTCTTTTGGTTCTTCATCCATTTCAAGTACTACAAAGTCCGTGGGGACAATGAAATCTTTCACCACAATAGGAAGATCCTCAAGCAAACAAATAGGAACCCTCACGCTCCTATCCGCCAATATTAGGGATATGTTGCATGCCTTGTAGCGTGTGAAGCCTAGTCTCTTGGCTACCAAAAATGGCATGAGGCTTACACTTGCTCCAAGATCACACAAACAATGGTTGAAAGCTAGAGGACCAAGTGCACAAGGTAGCGTGAATGATCCCGGATCTCCTAACTTCTTTGGCACCATCTTCTTTTGTATTATGGCACTACACTTGTGAGTTAAAATGACTATATACTCCATCTTCTTAGCCCTCTCATTCACGGCATCTTTCAAGAATTTGGCGTATTTAGGGACAAGTAAGAAGGCATCAACGAAAGGCATTGTGAGTTCCACCTTCTCCATTTGCCTATCAAAGATGGCTTTATACTTGTCCATAAGTTGCTTCTTGAACCGCCCGGGAAAAGGTAGCTTAGGAACGTATGGCTTAGGGACAAACACATTCTTCTTCGTTTTCTCTTAAGCAACAACAACCCTAGGCTTGACCTTCTCAACTTCTTCAACCTTTTCTTGCTCTCTCACTACCTCATCTTCAACCAATTCGTCATCTTCTTGAAGTTCCACCCCCCCCCCCCCACTTTGCTTCTCAATGTCCGCATTGAGAGGAGAAGGAGCTTCTCTTGGAGGCAAGACCGTGCCACTTCTCAAGGTGATGGCCTTTACATACTCCTCGGATTTGCCCGGTAGTTGAGCTTGTGGTCTTGAAGAAGAAGCAACACCTTTGTTCTCCATGTGTTTTGCCTTGGAGTTCAAAGCCTCAATCTTTGTGTTGAGGTCATTGTAAGAGCAATCCACCCTCGTATTGATCTCAGCTTGTCCCTTGAGTAATTTTTGGAACATGGAGCTCAAATAAAGCTCTTGCGGTTTATACGTAGTTGCTTGACCTTGTGGCACAAACCCTTGTTGTTGGCCTTGAAAACCGGGTGGAGCTTTGGGTTGAAATCCACTTTGGTTCCCTTGGAATTGGTTCCTTGGTACAAAACCTTGTTGGTTTGTATTAGAAGCTTGGCCTTAAGGTTGGAATTGCTTTTGTGGGGCTCCTTGAGCTTGATTAGGTTGCGGAGGGTAAGCTTGGTCTTGTGGGTTCTCCACATTTGTGTTCCGGTAAGAGAAGTTGGGGTGGTTCCTATAGTTTTGGTTGAACCCTTGTCTTTGGTATTTCCCTTGGTTTTGGTAGTTCCCTTGATTCCCCACGTAGTTCACCTCCTCTTAAGTGTTCATGTCTACGTTCTCCTATTGATAACAACCTTGGTTCTCATCATAAGCATCCACAAAGTTGACCGTCTTTTGGGAAGACACTAGTAGTTTATCAATCAAATTGGCATGCTTATCCAACTTGTCGTTAAGAGCTTTCATATCTTTGGCCCGCTTGATCTCATCGAAGTCGCTAGTAGTCCTTGTGGCGCGGTCATAGTCGTCGCCATAGGTACCGTCGCTTTGGGCCAAGTTCTCCACTAGTTCCATGGCTTCGTCCACATCTTTGGCTAAGAAGTTCCCGTTAGAGGTCGTGTCTAAGAGCATCCTTATCTTGGGTAGAGCACCGCGATAGAGGGTACTCAATAGAGAGGGATTGGAAAAGCCATGATGCGGGCATTGAGAGGTGTAGCTTCTAAACCGTTCCCATGCTTCATTGAAGGATTCGTTTCCGCGTTGTGTGAACCCCGAGATTTCGTTCCTCAACTTGTCGGTCCTTGAAGGAGAAAAGAACTTTGCAAGGAAATCTCGCTTGCAATCGTCCCAAGACGTGATTGAACCTTGAGGAAGACTCTTTTCCCATTGGCGAGCTTTTTCTCCAAGAGAGAATGGGAAGAGTCTTAGCTTGAAACCGTCTTTCGAAACACCGTTCATCTTGGTTAAACCACATATCCTATCAAATTGATCGATATGATCCAATGGATCTTCCATAGATAGACCGTGGGATTTGTTGCTTTGAACCATGTTGATCAAACCGGGTTTCACCTCGAAGTTGTTGTTCTCAACCAGTGGAGCTTGGATCCCTTGACGGTTTTGATGGGCATTGGCGGCATCACCCGCACCAACCACGTTTTGAGCCCTTGTGGGATGGTTAGGGACTCTCATTGGCCGGCCGGGTGGATGTGGGGCGTTGTGAGGCCACCTTGTGCGTGGTGGTTTCCATTACCACCTTGTGTCGGGTGGTTTCCAATACCACCTTGTGCGGGGTTGTTTCCCACATTGTCAAGAATCTCCCCAAGTGGAACATTTTCATAGTGATCCATGTCGTTCTCAACTTCTTGTTGTCTCACACGTGCTTCTCTTGTTCTAAACCCTCGGTATGATCGATGAATGTCGTCTCTTGGTTGAACTAGATTGTCGTTGCCTCGAGATCGCGTATGCATGCACCTATAGGTTTAGAGAGAGCAATGGAAAGCAAACAAGATTAGTAACTTTGTAGCAAATGAAGCTTAATCTCACAAAGAGCCTAAATCTTAATGTTAAAACAAATCCCAATATGGCAACGGCGCCAAATTGATACAAGATATTTTGGTATCTCTAGAGTCAATTCTCTAAATGCAATTGTAGCATAAGAGGTTATCGAACCTTATCGGGATTTATCCTAATCACTAAGAATGCAAGGAACAATTGTAAGTTAAGCTAAACAAGTGTGTTGTGATTAAGTAACCTAATTAGAGCAAATAAACAACTAAGCAAGATGTAAATCAATAAAAAAAAGTGGAGCAAGAGATAAGGTTATTGATATGAGGTGATCCAAATCCAATTAGTGATGTTCATTCACTCAAGAAGCTAATTCCTAGGCAAAAGATCTCTAATCTTGATTAGTTCTTTTTCAAGCAACTAATCACTATGTTAATTATTAAGTCCATTAGCAAATCATCATTTGTGGGCTAACAACTAGCAAGCATTAAGAATCATAACAAGATGAACCAAAGATAAGCCCTAAACAACTAATTTCTTAGGTTATGAGCATAAATCTCTTGTCTAGTTTATCAAGGCATTTCATAAAACACTTGGTGTTCATGAAATGCCCTATGATCTAGATCCACTCTTTCAAGCTGAATCTGGCATTAGGGACACTAGACAAAAAGGAATATAAGATTATCTAACCCTAAACACCGCTAATCAAACCTTGGATCACCCTAATCTACCATCTCAAGATCCTAAAAGACTACTCACTAATCATCATGGGTTCAACAAGTCCAATGAAAGAAGAGTTGAAACTCATTATCAAGATGATTGGATGATTAGAAAGTAGAAGTTAGATGGATTCAATCAAGAAAACAATACTCAAATTGCATAAATCAAAAGGATCAAGCTCTTACAAATCACTCTTACAGAAAATTTTTGCTTAAGAAAATACTTAGCCCATCAAAATTAGGTTTTTGGGCATAAATAGTGAATAATGATGAACCGGGTCGACCCGGGACAAACCGGGTACCGACCCGGTTTAAATGGATAAAAAGTTCTGATTGACCAATACCGAGGTCACTGCTCGGTGCAACACCTCGGTATTGAGCATGGGTTTGTGCACCGACGAGGAGCACCGAGCAGTGGCGTCGGTATTGAGGTGTTGTTGCTTGGTGATCTTCAATGGATACCGAGGCCACTCCTTGGTATCGTTGCTCGGTATTAAGGGATTTTTCCCCCGGGTAGTTGCACCGAGCAGTGACCTCGGTACAATCCCATGAGGCTTCGATACCGACGTCACTCCTCGGTGTTGCACGTCGGTACTGGGGATGTCTTCCTCCGTCTTCTATACCGATCAGTTGCACCAAGAAGTGACCTCGGTGCAACCCTTCTGCCTTCGATACCAAGGACCAGTACCGACCAGTGACGTCGGTACGGTCTCTGTCTTCTCTCCTCGGGTCTCGAATCTCCTCTTTAGCACCTAAAATACGATCCAAAACATACAAGGACTCTCTAGGACTAAATGTGGACACATTAGTCTCCTAAAATGACTAAAATGCTAAAGAGGTAACATGAACTATATGCAAATGACTCGAAATCTTAGTGAAACGGATGCTAGAATGATGCAAAATATGATAATATCAGTAATAACTGTAGCTTCAACCATGAAATCCGTCATCTGTGTAATTTGAAGTCTAGTACCATTCATTAAGCCTCCTTTAAGATCAATATTTCTTAACAACATCACAGGACAACCAATCTTCAATCGTATTATGTGATTAGGTAATCTAGAGGCCTTGATAGTGTTCAAAAAATCTGGACTGAGAGCTTCATCATTAACAGAGATTTTATCAGAAGGATCTATCGAATTAGAACTAAGATATATCATTTCCTCACCTGATGACAGAAAATTCAATATACTTCATGTTAAACGTGCGGAAGCAAATTTAAAACAATAAAAGATAATGAAGAAAAGTTGATTTCCAACCTTTGAGTTTATCCAGCATATGTTCATTTATAGTATTCACATCTTCGTTCGTAGGACATAGAATTGCTCTTTCTTGGAAGAACTTTGGTTCCTTATCCTCTTGTAAAGAAGTCGTATCTCCATACACATCTTTGCTAATTGCTTCGATTGGATCAACGGCGTCAGTAATCAGAAACTCTTCGGGAATATATATTATAGAATCACCATCATTAGGTTCTGCAATTTTCCCATCTCCAACGTCTAATATCCATTCCGAGAAATCTTTAAGATCCTTTGCCACATGGACAGTCAAATTGTTGGAAAGTAGTCGCATGTTCAAAGTGAGTTCCAACACTTTGCAATGATCCCATAGATATGATGAATTTAGAGCAGCCATAACAATGTCAGCCCTAGAACCTCCATTTATTACAGGAAGAACCTGTCTGAAATCACCTCCAAAAACAACAACTTTTCCAGCAAAAGGCTTTTTTCCGGTTTCCGAATAATATCAGTTAGACTTTTGTCTAAAGACTCGAAACAATGCGTGTTCATCATTGGTGCCTCGTCCCATATGATAAGATTTGCAGCCTTCACTAACTCAGAACGATATGTTCCATGTTTCATATTACAAAAAGAATTGTCATATGGATTTATAGGGATCCCAAACCTGGAATAAGCTGTCATGCCACCTTGTAACAACAGAGAAGCAATACCGCTAGAGGCAACATTAAGCACAATATCTCCTCGGCATCGTATTGCAGCATATAGTATTGTCCAAAGAAATGTTTTTCCCGTTCCACCAAATCCATAAACAAAAAAAACTCCACCTCTGTTTTCTAACACAACTCCCATGATCTCATCATAATTCTTCTTTTGTTCAACAGTCAGCTTGGAAAGATCTCTATCATGGTTTGCTTTCAATTCTTCTCGGTCATAGCATGTCTCATTAATTATCAAGACATTATCGTTCTCATCACACCTTCCTAATGGTTGCGGCATACTTGAGTATAGTTGTAATGAACTCCCGTTACTTTTCATAATCTTCTCGATTTCTTGAAGAGCATAGTTTTGTTTATCCTCGTCACTTAAGATCAGTTCTGCAACATCAAATGAGTTTCATTATAATTATGATCACAAATTCCTATATATCTATAATATTAATTGAAGTCAACAGATTAAAAACTAAAAATATTGTACACATTGAACATGGTCTGTTTAAATGGCATCTCCTGCTATGCTCAATTTCTTCTGAAAGAAACTTCTAAGTATTGTTCCAAACCACTTATGGCTTAGATAAACTATCTGAAGTAAGCATGATAACAAAGAGCTGTCGTAGAAAGCTTGTAGAACTATTCAAAGCTTTTTCTTACAATATCATCAATATACTCTTGGTCATCTTCTAGCAATCCACATGCATAACACGCCTCTCTATAGCTTGGATATAGCACTCCATTGTACGTTTTTATTTTCTCAAAAGAGCATGGACCTTTGACGTAGTTTAGCAAAGTCCGCAAATAATATGCATTTTACATCTTACGCGGTGCATAATTAATCCTTCCAACGCTAAAATTTTTTTATTAACTCTTTCTTTGAACATCTTCTTCGTCTTCTCGAAAATAAACCTAGTAGGAATTTGCTCATAAGTGAGCTCTCTAGCTTAACCAGGCCAATAACATTGTATTTTCAATCTGTTTACGGTTGACCACTTTTTTCAACCTTTTCGTCATCTTTGAATATTACAATCTGTTTCCCCGGCAGATGGAAAGAAAGCCTTTCAACCGCTGTAGATCGATAATGTATAGGGTATTTAAAAATCATCCATGTAGCTTCACAAGCAGAGATATACCTATTCAATTAAAAATAGTCACGTTTAGTAATTTCAGTTAAAAAACACAGGATTTGGTTTGCAATTGTTATGGTGAAGAAATTAAATACCTGCAGTCAAAGAAGTTTTTTATTTCGTTCTTTTTTTGTTTAGTATTCCCTTGGGTTTTTCCAGAATTGTTTGTTCCACCTTTCTGAGGTGGTTCTACAACAACACTTACACGATCTTGACCTTTATTAATGAAACAACCGCACCCATTTTTTTTTTTTTTTTTTTTTTTTTTTTTGCAAATAATTACTAAAATCCCATAAATAATAATAATTGAACCTCACCAATTAATTTCCGGTTCAAGATTAAAATCCGAATAATCAAGGTCATAAATTATTAAATAAAATCACCAAATAAACGACAAGTCTAGATCACCCCCTCTTCCTCGCCCTGATCCCACGGTCACACATTCTCTTTTCCTGCATCAATTAAAATATAAGAGATGCATAAGTATTTCGAAAAATACTTAGTGAGACAATCCTCCCATCTACAGGCTAACAAATAATTAAGATAATTAATATAGACTATCACGAAAATACCGAATAAATCAAACATTTCATGAAACACTCGATCTAGACCCTCCGAGATCGTAAACGGCCTATAATCACGAAATCACATCAATTATCAAAATTATTTAATTACGCATATGGTCCTGCACTCACCTTATTCCCGCACAAAAAGTTTCACGAGAAAATTCAGCAATTTTCTAGAACTCCCCGGGATGAATAACCTTCTATTAATCCACCGAGAAAGAGGGAGGCGTGGCTCGAAGCTTCTCCTTGCTTCCACGCCGAAAACCAGCGCAATCTTCCTCCTTGACGGCTAGGGTTCGATCCTCCTCTCCCAAGACGGCGATACGTACACGCATATATACCTAGGTGTGTTTCAAGTTTGCTTATTACACCAACCGGTCCTCGCCCTTCCTCCCCTTCCGAAAGTTGACCCCAAACTTTCAAGATTATCAATCACACCCGCCAGTGAGAATTGATTTATTCAATTTAACCCCCCCTAACTTCTGAAAGGTCAAATTAAACCCAATTAATGGATTACGGGTGTTACAGTTTTCCCCCACTAACATAGATTCGTCCTCGAATCTAACGTCCAACGAACATCCACAACATAGCACAACCGCTATTCCAATTCAGCGTCGCAAGACCGCTCTTCCAACTCCACCAACAACGGTATCACGGCTCAACACCATAGCGCCATAGTTCCCTACTTGGTTTGGCCAACCACTCCAACACCCGGGAGTATAACGACTTCACGACCCAACACCATGGATCGGTCCGTCTAACGCATAGAGAGCCAGACAACGGCAATCTCTCTAGTGACCTGTCTCACCAATCAGGGATCACGTCGAAACCCAACCGGCCAGGTACACTCGGCAGTGACTCACCAGTACACTCCGATGCTGCTATATGGGCCACCACCCCGTGCCAAACCAATCCGGAACTATCAGCCCTATGCGGCTACCAAACACCTAGTATCCGCACTCCCGCTATCAGACCACTACCACTAGTAACCCGCCAACCTGTCTACTAATCCCCTAGTAACCACACCACTCGACATTTTCAATGAAAACACCTTTTTATTGAATAATCAAAAGCTCCAAAGTACATCAATTAATTATAATACCATAAAATAAACGAGTATAACAACGCAATAACTCCCCAAAACCCCAACACCATGGTTACAACGACATGGAAAACACCCGGCTAACCCTCCAGTTTGCCGAACCACTTGGGAAACTTGCGCTTCAACTTCGCTTCCGGCTCCCAAGTCACCTCCTCGGCTCCATTGCAGTCCCACAGCACCTGCATCTCAGGAACCTTCTTCCTCCTGATCACTCTCACCCGACGATCTAGTACTCTCAGAGGCCTCGCCTCCACCACCATGCTCGGTGTCAAATCTGATGGCACCCCCGTGACCACCTGATCATCCTTGTGCAGACATTTCTTCAGCATCGACACATGGAACACCTTGTGAAATGCCTGCATAGACTCTGGCAACTCTAGCCGATAAGCCACCGGTCCGACCCGCTCCAGCACCCTGACGGGACCCATATATCGCGGACTCAACTTAGTCTCGGAGATGGACCTATTCGGACCCCTCAACATGGCCATCTTCAGATAGACCAAATTGCCAACTGCGAACTCCAGCTCCTTCCTACGCCGATCTGCGTAGCTTTTCTGACGATCTTGAGCTTCTTTCATGTTCAACTTCACAATCCGGACCTTCTCTGTCGTCTCCTGCACAAAGTCAGCCCCCAGCAGGCTCCTCTCCCCCACTTGTGTCCAACACAACGGGGTCCTGCAAGGCCTACCATACAACGCCTCAAATGGTGCCATGCCGATACTAGCCTGGTAGCTGTTATTGTATGCAAACTCCACTAGATTCAGATGATCCGCCCAATGTCCACCCCAATCCAACACACACATCCTCAACAGATCCTCCAACGTCTGGATAGTCCTCTCCGACTGCCCATCGGTCTGGGGATGATAAGCTGTACTCATGTGTACCTTAGTACCCATCTCCTTCTGGAAAGCGCCCCAGAACAACGAGGAGAACTTCGGGTCTCGATCCGACACTATACTCACCGGTACCCCATGCAGCTTCACAATCTCCCTGACGTACCTCTTGGCCAACACTTCCGCACCGTCGGTCTTCTTTATGGCCAAGAAGTGCGCAGACTTGGTCAACCTATCGACGATGACCCAAATAGCGTCCTTGGTTCGCGAAACCGGCAAACCTACCACGAAATCCATGGTGATCATGTCCCACTTCCACTCCGGAATGGGTAAACTCCTCAACAACCCGCTCGGAACCTGATGCTCAGCCTTCACCAACTGACATGTATCACACCCCGAAACCCAGCTGGCAACATCCTTCTTCATCCCTACCCACTGGTAATACCGTTTGAGGTCACGGTACATCTTGGTAGCTCCTGGATGGATAGAGAAACGGCTCTGATGTGCTTCCCTCAGGATTTCCTACCTCAGCACTTCGTCCTTCGGTACACACACCCTGCCCCTCAAAAGGATAGTCCCATTGTTGGAGAACTCATACTCAGACCGCTCTGCCCTACCCGCCTCCATTAATTCTGCATCCAACTGTTGTGCTACCCGCACCCTAGTCAGAATATCCGCCTGATCCACCGCCTCTAAACCCAATGGCTCAGGCTCCTCAGACACAGCACACAGTCTCAGGGCACTCACCATGCCTACCAACGCCTCTGTATCTCGCTCAGTGTCTAAAATAACCCGTTTCCTGCTCAAAGCATCGGCTACAAGATTCGCTTTACCGGGATGGTAAGCTATCTCCAGGTCATAATCAGCAACAAGCTCCATCCATCGCCTCTGTCGCAGATTCAGCTCGGGCTGGGTAAAGATGTACTTCAGACTTTTGTGGTCTGTGAACACCTGAACCCTACCGCCATACAGATAAGACCTCCAGATCTTCAATGCAAACACCACGGCAGCCATCTCAAGATCGTGAGTAGGATAATTGCATTCATGTTTCCTCAACTGCCTGGAAGCATATGCAATCACCTTACCCTGCTGCATCAATACACAACCGAGCCCCACCCTGGACGCGTCTGTGAACACGACGTATGGCTCATCCGGCTTCGGCAAGGCCAACACCGGAGTACTCACCAGCATCTCCTTGAGCTTCGCAAAGCTCTCCTCACATTGGTCCGACCACACGAAAGGGACGTCCTTCCCGGTCAACTTGGTCATGGCCTGCGCCATACTAGCAAACCCCTTGACGAACCTCCTGTAATAACCCGCCAGACCCAGAAAACTGCGAATCTCCGAGGCATTCTTCGGTCTCGGCAACTCCTCAATCGAGCGAATCTTCTCCGGATCCACTGAAACACCACGATCAGATACGACGTGCCCCAGAAATCCGATCTCCCGCTGCCAGAAACTACACTTGCTCAGCTTAGCGAACAACTGTTGCTCCCGTAGCTTCTCCAGAACTTTCCTCAGGTGAACCATGTGCTCCTCAGGACTCTTCGAATACACTAGAATGTCGTCGATGAAAATGATGACGAACTCATCCAGATACTCCTGGAACACGCCGTTCATCAACCTCATAAACGCAGCCAGTGCATTCGTCAACCCAAACGGCATCACCACAAACTCGTAGTGCCCGTATCTCGTCCTGAAAGCCGTCTTCCTGATGTCCGACTCCGCTATCGGGATCTGATGATAACCCGATGCCAAATCAATCTTAGAGAACCACGAAGCACCCTATAACTGATCTAGCAACTCATCGATCCTCGGTAATGGATACTTGTTCTTCACGGTAACCCGGTTCAGCCCCCGATAATCAATGCACAACCGGAAGCTCCCATCCTTCTTCTTGACGAACAGTACCGGTGCACCCCACGGAGAACTGCTCGGTCTAATGAAACCCTTTTCCAACAACTCCTCAAGCTGCTTCTTAAGCTCAGCCATCTCCGCTGGAGCCATCCTGTAAGGAGCCTTAGACAACGGCGTCGTCCCCGGCTCTAACTCAATGGTAAAAGGATCCGACCTGGATGGTGGTAACCCGCTCAACTGCTGGAACACATCCTCGAACTCCCAGACCACCTCAATATCCCGCACCGCTGACTCCCCAACCTCACCAGGTATCGAAATGGTAGCCAAATAGGCCTCACAACCCTGCTTGATCAAACGCTCCGCGTGAACCGCAGAAACGACGATACCTCCCGGCACCGGTCTCACCCCCTGATAAACTAGTCTTCTGTTAGCATGCTCGAAAACCACACGACCCCGGTGACAATCCAAATGAGCCTTGAACTTTCCCAGCCAGTCCATACCCAAAATGATGTCATAGAGTTCCACTGGACACACTATCAAATCCGCTGGCATCAGCTCTCCGGCGATAAGAATGTCGACACTCTCCACACAGCCCTGAGTCCTCAACAAACGACCCCCAGCAACTCTCACCACACCCGAGTGGTCCCCAAACCCCTCTTGGATACCGCTCCCCGACACCCAATCCGGTGTGGCAAAACTGTGGGACGCTCCAGAGTCAAACAACACATGTGACTCTACCCCAGCCACACTAAGGGTTCCTAAGCACGAAAAGGATTTAAGGCAAACAGCAAACACCAATTATAGAGCGAGTAACTGAAATTACAATCAAACAAGAACATAATTAAGGTAGCTAACCAGTAATCGGTCTGCTGCCGCTCGCCTCGCCTGACTCCGCGCCTATGGTGAACACCCTCGGTGCCACTGCGGCCCGTTTCGGAGGCGGTGCCTCGATCCTCACAAATGGCTGAGCCAACTTCGGACAATCCTTCTTGATGTGACCGGGTTCCTTGCAATGGAAGCACACCTGACCCCCTCGAGAACAATCCGCCACGCGATGTCCATAGGCTCCGCACCCGAAACAACGTGGTCCAGAACCCGCTACCTTGGAAGTATCCTCCCACTTCCTCTTCTGTCCCTGCTGCTGACCAGACTTACCGCCCTTGCTCGGAGCAACACCCTGACTTTGAGGCCGCCGCGGAACCTCTGGTACTGCAGCCTTTAAACTGGCCTCCTGCCTCATCCCCTCCTCAAGCTGCGCTGCACACTCCACCAGTTCGGACACCGACTCGAACTTGCGGACTATGCATCGGTTCCTGAGATCGATACGCATACCTCGCATGAAAGCACAAATCAACTCATCTTCGGTATCTGCACCCCGACCAGCAAACCGCTTCAGCCGGTTAAACTCGGCCTCGTACTCCCGAACCGAACGAATCCCCTGTGACAAGTACAGAAACTCCCCCTGTAATCTGTCGCGAGCCTCCCGCGGAAAATACTTGAGATCGAACTCCCTCCGGAACTCGTCCCAAGACCACACTACTCCCGCCCTCCTCGCAGCAACACCCTGCCACCACTCATGTGCATCTCCCTCCAGATAATGCACCGCCAAATCAACCCTATACTCCTCAGGGCATCTGATCGACTGGAAGTTCCTCTCCAACCTGGACCTCCACTCATCAAACTCAATCGGTCGAGCACCACCACTGAAAAACTTGGTTCCCAACCTCTGCATATGCTCCATCACCCTCAGGTATGACGAAACTACTGGCTCGGCCTCAGCAACCACTCCCGGAACTCCCGGAGCAACAACACCCGGCATCGCGGCCCCCTGTGGCGCCACTGGAGCTGGAGCCGGTACCACACCAGGTAACCTCTCCAAGAGCTGAGCCAACATGCCCAAAACAGCCCCCATCGGGTTCGGGCCCGCACCCGCCTGAGCACCACCCGGCGCCGGCATCGCACCATACACGGCCGCTGGCTCCGACTGACCTTCCCCCTCGGCGTGATCATACGCCCCCTGCTCCACCGTGACGCTCTGCGTCACATTCGCAGCTGCTCTGCCACCTCTACCACCTCTGCCGCCACGGCCTGTTCTGCCGCCCCGACCACGGCCGCCACGACCGCCCCGACCTCTGAGACCTTGCCCAACGCTATCAGAATCAACCATCTGCAATAACCACTTGTTACTAATTGACAACAGCAATAGTAAAACAAACACGAGTCTTACCGTGGAATCTCATTGAAGGCTCGAAGAGGATGATCTAGAACTGCAAGCTCAACAATTGACTAACTCACATAGACAGTTCTAATAGCGGAAAATTTTTTTAAAACCGTCCTAGAACCGTAAATGCTCTGATACCAAATTGAAACAACCGCACCCTTTTTTTTTTTTTTGCAAATAATTACTAAAATCCCATAAATAATAATAATTGAACCTCACCAATTAATTTCCGGTTCAAGATTAAAATCCGAATAATCAAGGTCATAAATTATTAAATAAAATCACCAAATAAACGACAAGTCTAGATCACCCCCTCTTCCTCGCCCTGATCCCACGGTCACACATTCTCTTTTCCTGCATCAATTAAAATATAAGAGATGCATAAGTATTTCGAAAAATACTTAGTGAGACAATCCTCCCATCTACAGGCTAACAAATAATTAAGATAATTAATATAGACTATCACGAAAATACCGAATAAATCAAACATTTCATGAAACACTCGATCTAGACCCTCCGAGATCGTAAACGGCCTATAATCACGAAATCACATCAATTATCAAAATTATTTAATTACGCCTATGGTCCTGCACTCACCTTATTCCCGCACAGAAAGTTTCACGAGAAAATTCAGCAATTTTCTAGAACTCCCCGGGATGAATAACCTTCTATTAATCCACCGAGAAAGAGGGAGGCGTGGCTCGAAGCTTCTCCTTGCTTCCACGCCGAAAACCAGCGCAATCTTCCTCCTTGACGGCTAGGGTTCGATCCTCCTCTCCCAAGACGGCGATACGTACACGCATATATACCTAGGTGTGTTTCAAGTTTGCTTATTACACCAACCGGTCCTCGCCCTTCCTCCCCTTCCGAAAGTTGACCCCAAACTTTCAAGATTATCAATCACACCCGCCAGTGAAAATTGATTTATTCAATTTAACCCCCCCCCCTAACTTCTGAAAGGTCAAATTAAACCCAATTAATGGATTACGGGTGTTACAATTAATGTACTTAAATAAGTACTTAACAGAGCCACTTTGGTTGCACCATTCCACATTAATGTGAGCTTTGTACCGGATAGATAGTTTCTTGTTGAAAGGTATTACATATCTGTTGTCACACTTAAAACCATTCTTCTCAACATATCTATCCGGTTGATTGCGTCTTCTGTAAGCTGGAAATCATTCTTTGTTAACTGTAGTTTTTTCTACATAAACCTTTGGATATAATTTAGTACATTCACCATTCTTCATGCATGGTGAATTCAGGTTAGCAACTCCACAAGGTCCATGAATCATCATTTCCTTAATAACTTCATAAAGCTCGGGTTCTTTCGCTTTGTCTGGAATTTCAGCATAAATTATCTTGTATATGTCGTCAGTTGTAGGAAACTTTGATGTTGGATCCATGAAAAGAAGAATGTGAGCATGTGGTAGGCCTCATTTTTGAAACTCAATTGTATACATTGCTGCACATATTAAGAAAATATAACCATCAGGTTAGTAACTGGATGTAGTATAAAAATTAAAAAAAAACTGGAACAAATAATAGAAAGTGTAACTTACATGATCTTGTAGCTCCCAAAAGTTTGTTTCGGGTTAAATCATTCATCAACGCATCAAGTTTCATCTTAAATATCCTGCAAATAATATCTGGACGATCTGTTGGATATAAATTATGCTTATTGAGATATCTAGTGATCTCAGGCCACTTAGGATTGCATGTAAAAGTGATGAAAAGATCTGGGAATCCAAAATGTTGACATATGGCCATCGCATCCAAATAGTTATTCTTCATGTATCTAGGTCCAACTGTGAAAGTAGCTGGCAACATAAACTGCTGCCCTTGTTCATGCATATCAGTGTTACCAGCATTCTCTGACTGTTTAATGGAATCATAACTATCAGAACATAAACATTTCTGATTTCTCCTTAGATAGCGTAACCTGTTAGACTCTATCATAGTATATGCATCTACTATGAACTGTTGGAATAATCTCCTTGAATAGAGAAGAGTGTGCGACTCACCGTTTCTTTCCTGAAGACGGTATACAAAGAATTGTCTCATAGAGATACTATCCTTCTTAAATGCTTTCCCACCTTTTGTGGCTCCTTTCTTAATCCCAAGCCTAAAACCATCCTCACCATATGGAAACAGGAGAGGCTATTGAAGTGCAAGATACAAAGGATGGATTTCACTAATCCTTCGAAGTTTACCAAATTGTTGTTGCAGAACAATATCACGCTTATCCATATACGGACTAAAATCTCCAGGAATCAGCGCATATACTTCAGATGCTGTGGAAACATTATATGTCCTTCCATCAGTGACACGATCACTAACAATTCTCATATGAAATGTTTCGTCTGGGTTAGTATCAAATCTCTCCCTGGCATGTTCTGAATTTTTCAACATATGGATTGAATGGATTTAACATTTTGATGATAGCCTCAATAATCTCGTCTTTCAAACCATCTTTTTTTCCTTGCACTCCAACCTTCTTAGACTTACCGAAATTTAGTTGTTTAAAAAGATAGTCAGAAATCTTGGCATTGAATAACAAAAAGAATCAAGGATTACGGCGTGAACATTCAGTTTTGAATTCACATTACCTCAAAGCCGTTGCTCTGTTTTGTACCTCATTTTCTGTGTCAACAATATATAGATGTAAGAACTTAGCATAATCTCCATTGGTTGGCTTTAAACTTCCCATCAACTGATAGTTTTCTCCTTGAAGTTGAAACATTTGTGGTCCACGCCCTTTTTTAATAGACCGATCAACTTTTCCACCAAGAGAAGTAAATGAGAAAACCATGTTGTAAGGCATCAAATTCCTTTAAAAATGCTTACTGAGTTTTTCTTTCCCATTTAGTAATCTCTTCAAGAGTTCAGGTGATTCCTTTAAAAAAGGCAATCTCACTTGGCCTTGCATACAACATAGTGTAAAGATAGGATTGCGTGAACGGATCTGTTTTCTTATGCGTTCCCCGTACCAAAACATAGCACCACAGATTGTACACGTGTATGAAGGATCACCCTCATCCATGTATTTTGTACAATATATATATAACAATAATTAAATAGACATCTTATAAATGGTTTTAGGCTAAAGTTCAAATGTTATACCATTATTGTTTTTTGAAGACTTAGATACCATCTCCAAATATCTTTTATGCGCTCTTATTTGCATCGTTTCTTGTTCTATACCATTGTCTACATCTTTGTAGGATGTTTCAGAATCAGATGTTTCATAATCTGTACTTCCTTGACTACTACAGTCAAATACATGTTCTTCATGTTCTTATATTGATCCTGCGAACTCATATTTTAGTTGGTTGATGGCAATAACTTTCTTATTATATATAGTGATTAATAAGTTAAAAATTACCTTCTGACTGATCATCTTGAAAAAGATGGAAATAACTTTCTTCTTCTTGTGAATGCAGGACTTCCTGATTATCATTGACACATGCATCTTAGACTGATGTAGAAGTTCGAGCAAATCTTGATGAACTTGAAGGTATGTTTGTAATGTCAGAAAGCACAGTATTGGACTGCTTTCGGAATTCTCTAAAAGCACTTATTTGGTTAGTGTTTAATCTTGTGACATTTGTCTGCTTTGCTATTAAAAACAAAAAATATGATGAGTTGTGATAGTTTCATTGTATGTGAAAATTAAACAAAGATTAACAGTAAAATATTGTCATAATGCTCAACTTACATGATTGAACATTATTGTTTTATTTTTTTTTCAGATCTCGAGCAATTTCACCATTCTCTTTGCCAGCAACTGGATGGAAAATAAAGAAAATAAGGTGTATGCGTTGCTCTTTGTTATATAGTACATGTTTAACTATGAAAATAAGGTACAAAATTACCACTCTGTTTTTTTTTGGTGTAGGTAAATTGGCTGGTAAAACATTCTCTTTATCAACAACAACTGGATAGTTTCAGATTGAAAGCGCATTACATAATGCAAAGGTTTGTATTGTATAGATGATGTTTTAATATTAAGCTTGACCAGAAAATCTTAAGAAATTACCAATTTTTTTTCTTCTCGTCTTTCTAGGTGGTTTTGGAATAGAAGAATTTCCGTGAGATTGGGGCTGTCGACTCTGAGGTTTTGGTAATCTGGTGAGATCTCTTAAAATTTTCTTAAAAACTCTTGTCAATGGCACATCTTGTATGGGATCAATTGCAGATGATCCCGCATAAATGTTTTCAGAACGGAGAAAACCTCTCATTTTCTAGAATGAGTACATATTGCATCTTCAACTAATAAATTGGAAATGGAGTAATATGTAGATTCATTTAAAATGAATATCTTTGTAAATTTTTGAGAATATCTAAAGTGGTTTATATGGTATCTATATACACTCTAAAATGAAATGACTATATACAAACTATTGAAAATAAGTAAAAGGAAAAAGTTTTCTAGGTTGATATGTGGATATAATTTTGATGATATATTAAATTGTTTTCTATCTTACTTAGATTTTCGTAAATCTATACTATTATTAAGATTGGAAATAAGTAAAAGGTTTAATAGTTTAACCTTACCAAATCACAGTAATTACTTCGGTTTATCTTACAATTTCACATTTTTCAGATTTATAATGGAGAAGATGCATTGCAAATCCTTTTGAAGGGAAGATTGGTGAACTATTCAATTTGAAAGGTTAGCATTTCTATTATTTTATGTTGGAATGATAATGTAGTGCGTAATTAAGATGGCTCTGTAAATTTATAAACTGTCTCAAAGTGAAAGAAATGTCAAAAACCATAACATAAACCCAATATGTCTTGATGTGAAAGTTAAAATAAACCAAAACATAAACCAAAAATAAACCAAATTAGAATCAGATCAGTCTATGAACAATCAAATCTATGATAAATGATTTCTATATTTTAAGATATGCGTAATTGTAATTTATTTAACTGTATATTGCAGGACTGTTTTACAATGAAGAAGTTCATTATGTGTTCTCCTTACACTTTTAGTTTCAAATACAGAGCTTACCAGAATTTACTAATGGACAAATGGTAAACATCCATTAATCACAATATAATTATCTGTTTTTATCAAAGCTAAGTTTTCAATATATATTGTAAAGTCAGTTTTCAGTACTTTTGTAGATATTGTTAGAATGATAATGTGGATCAAAAGTGTGAGGCCGATCTTGCCATATTCTACAATATCGTGCCCTCTTCAAATTAAGGTATATTCTTAAAAATTGCACATTTACATCAAGTCATATATGCTATTAAAATTGCACTGATAATAAATAGAGTGTAAGGTTTGTGATTTAAACATTGCACATAAATAAGATTCATAACATAAGGTTATAAAACATGATTAAAACTTCAAGTTATCAAATAAATTGGTAATAACATCTATACCAACTACATCCTTAAACAAAATATCCGAATAACAAAAACAAAACAACAATGAATCATGGGTTTGAGTCTTAGAAAGGAGTAAAGCCTTGCATGTGATCATTGTTGTAACTTTGTGGTAGAGGAAATGGGTACCTTACAAAAGTGATTGATGAAAATTAGTAATCAGGAAATACTATTATGAACTCATATTTTATACTAACATATATTAAAAACGATATTACCTATTCACAAATTGGTAGAGTTCAGGAAATGTATAATCTTCAAACTCTATATTTGAGAGACCTTCTTCTGCTGTAAGCCATGAATGATCTTTAAAAATAAATTGGTTGTTAGTACATTGTTAGGTATAAATTTGTTAGGTATGAATATTTGGAATAGTCCGAGTAGGAATCAGCCATTTTCCCATATTGGCACGCAATGTAAACCTCAAAAGATGTTAAACTCACGGGCTAATGTTTTGACACGGAAACACCTTAGGATTCCGAAAATGTGCCAGCCATGCTCACTACAAAATCGTCTTGACAATTCCTCAGCCAACTCTCTGTAAGCTAAACACTCCAACCCTTTAAACCTGAAAGATTGAAAACAATTTACAAACGTCTCTAAGATATGTAGAAAGAGTAAATTTTGATGATCACAAAAAGCCACTTACTCTTGGTTTCTAATCGTAAATTGAACCATTGACCTCATCCTAGACTTCTCATAAGAATGTCCATCCCACCATCTCTTGTTAATCTTTCCAACCCAAGTAATCACTCCTAGAAGATCTATAAGAACACAAAATTCAAAAAATAAATAGTTAAAAATAGTATGATCTAAAAAGATATACTCTGTTTTACCTATAGGGTAACGTTCTGAGACAGTTTGACTTAGGATATCAACGATTGGAGTGAAAACCAAGAAATGATGGTGGTTTGGAAAGTCAGTGAGTAGTCTCATTTCTGTGTTTGAGTTGAAGCAAATCTCATAAAAGTGGGGATTGGTATGGCCAAGAATAGGACCAAGCATCACAGTAAATTCTTTAAGGGAGAACCAATAACGTTTGAAATGCTTAACCCATGCATAAACATTTAAGGGTTCTCCGGAAACACTTGCTTTTATTCTGTTTCCCTGAAAACAAATGGAGTTTGATGTGTATTTCAGGATAATGAAGACAAGTTTAAAATAACAAACACGTTAGAAACGAAACTGAATTCCTATACTAATTAGAATCATCAATATATATATATGAATTGTTGAGATATTACCTCTTCATCACACAAAATAAGATGCATGTTTTGGCCAGACAAATCAAACTCTATAATCCAAACATGCAAGATCTTCACTCTTAGGTTCCAATCTTTTTTGCGGGTATTGATTTATGAGATCATATGGACAGTTTCGTTTGCCATTATCAAATCAACAAAGTATCTGTTTAGAAAAAGAGAAAGATATGAAGGAGAAAGGGTTTAAAATGTTAGAGAGAAGAAGTTACGAGTGTAATATATTTATGACGCAAACCAATGAAGAAGTTGAAAGGTTTTGGTCTTCTTAAGTACTCTAGATTGCGTAAAAAGAAGTAAAACAATATTGAAGTAAAAAATATTAAAATATTGAATAATATCAAAATAAACGAAAACGGAAAAACCCTATGTTCTCTCTCCAAAAGGCGACTCTTCAGAAAACTTCCGTTCTCCCCATCGTCTCCGGCCGGCGCCGGCTTCTCTGGCGTTGGTCGGCCTCTGGCGGTAATTATAGAATTTGTAATAAAAAATTTGTATGCGGAAGAATCTGTCCAATACACCATTTTTAGCAATTCCTTCAAATTCCGTTTGGGTTACTTTTGATTGGTGTCGGTTTGATACGATCCTAAGTTGAGAGCATAAGCCTCTTTTGGGCTTCTTATTGTTTAAGCCCATTAAAAAACAGTAATTACTTCGGTTTATTTTACAATTTCACATTTTTCAGATTTATAATGGAGAAGATGCATTCCAAATCCTTTTTGAGGGAAGATTGGTGAACTATTCAATTTGAAAGGTTAGCATTTCTATTGTTTTATGTTGGAATGATATTGTAGTGCGTAATTAAGATAGCTCTGTAAATTTATAATTTGTCTCAAAGTGAAAGAAATATCAAAAACCATAACATAAACCCAATATGTCTTGATGTAAAAGTTAAAATAAATCAAAACATAAACCAAAAATAAACCAAATTAGAAGCAGATCAATCTATTACACTTTCTTATTCTCCACATCATCTTTTCTTGCGTCTCTTCTTTCTTTTTCTCATCTTCTGCAATTTTCTCGATCTTGATAATCTTTGTGCATTTCTTCTTAGATGTAGAATTTAGGTCTTCCAAATCATCTTTATCTTCTGATGAGCGTTTAGAAGAAGGTGTTGAATATGATCCAGAGCTTGGTTGACTTATAGTTCCAATTAGTGAAACCTATGTAATAATGGAAGATGATTTAGAATATTATCATAAGGACACTGATAAGTTATTATGGACCAGTTACCTTGTCGCTAGAAACCATTGAGGCCACAGTGTCCAATTGACTATCTGTATCATTCTGAGATTCAAACATTATCAGATCCTGACCATTCCAAACTTTTGAACACTTGAATGTTTCAGCTCCATAGAAAATATTTTCCTTATCAATACAAACTAAAAAAAGATGATTAGCACCAACCAAATCCTTCAATGCTTGTGGTAATGCCTCATGATCTTCAATCTGTATTTATTTGGAAAAAACTTTATATATATTTCCTTTCACAGTTGCAATTAGCTTACATGGTAATCATTCATACCTCATCAAATGAACCATTAAGGAGCCGAACAGCAGATTTTGTTACAATTCGCTCTGCAAGTTTGTCAAGTATCATAAACTTTGTTTCTGCTGTGTCGTCTTTGACCATCAGATGCAACTTAAACCTTCAATAACAAATCCGAAAAGAGAAAACTTAAAAACTACTCAGATATGTTCTAAAATAAATGTTCACAGTTAAATATATACCTTGGTGAGACATCAGTGACCAAATCTTCACAAACTTCACATTTGTAGATAGGTTTATTGGTTTTCACGGGTTTTGATTTAATTGCTGTGTTGGTTTTTATTCTTTGGACCCTTTTATTATACTTGTTATGTCCAAAATAATACCAACCAAAGTTGGTATCAATAGGATAGATGGTACACATCACTTTGCATTTTTCAATCTGAAAACGTACACAAATCACTTTAAGTAAATTAAAAATTACTCAAAAAAACTACAAGCTACATACCTCAGTGGTATTTAGCAATTCTTCTACTGATTTGATGGGTAGTTGAGACCACTTTTCTCTCTCTTTGGATATCTTAAGTTGTTGCTTTTCATTCTTGGTTTCAATGATGGCTAGAGCAAAATCATCTTGGGGTAACCTTATGTTTTAATGTAAACAAAATCTTAGTTAGTGTTGAAATACCAAATAATATAATATATGACAAACAATGATTTATCAAACATACATTGGTGATATGAAGTTTCTATAAAGATTCTATATTATGATATATATAACGTACCAAATAATAGAATATATGACAAACAATGATTCTATATGTTTTATGATTTATCACACGTACATAATATAAAATCTTAGTCTGCAAATCATAAAGATTCTATATTATGTACGTTTCTATACATATTTTATTAACTTACTTATTCTTAAACTCATCTACTTCAGGAATGTGAGGGTTGACAAGCAGAGCAAATGAATCAAATGCATTAGTGATTTGAAGTTCTCCTGCAACGACAAATAAATCAGGTTTTAGCTTGAAACCATACATTTAAAATTCCCTGTTAAGCAAGTGTTAGTTTACTGACCTCGATAGAAGTTGATTTTTGAAAATCTGAGTAGACAACTAACCTGATCTAAACCTCCTTTTTCGCAATAAGTAGTAATTTGATCAGCAAATTTTCCCCATAGACATACATGCATGCAAACGCTGTCTCTAAACCACCATAAAAACAGTATATTATAAAAAAATTATTTACACATGTCAAGAATATTTGTAAATAAGGAACTTACTCAGTGTCTCGTAGGTGAAACTGAACCTTGTTCCTGTCTTTATCACCAACTTGAACGGTTTCAAGTTCACCCATATCAACCACTTGACCAATAACATATGTATCATAACGGACGCAAGAGTTAAGGGTGGCATAATATACTAACATAATACTGTGAAAAGATTTTAAAATATAAACTACTTGGTATATATTAACAGAATAGTCTTACTATTATCAAACAAACTAATATTCTCAGCATTTGCCATTGCAAACTTTTTAAAATGGTCAACTATAGTATTTTCAGTGCTTTGTTTTGAGTATTGGTTTCTTTATATGAACTTTGATAGGGATTGAGTATGTTTTTGACACTGTTTCAAGTAAATTTCAGTCAATAGATGTTTACAAAAAAAAATATAATTTGTGTTGATATAACTTACCAATCAAGAACTGAGTTTTGAGATTACCACTTTTAATATGTTCAAAACTGGTCAATGACAAAAAGTTTTCATCTGATTTGACCAAAGACCGCTAGATAGAAGTAGTGCTCACAAAATTCACCTTGTAAACATGGTTTGTTAGTCAGTAATTGCCAGTTGCAGGAGTTAAAGAGAAGTTATCTATTACTTTCCATTCTCCAACAAGAAGCTCTTTTTGAACACGTAAAACCATGGTTTTTTTACATGAGGCATGTATTTTAACACCCTACAGAAGTGAAAGTAGAACAGAAAAGTTATGATAAATTCAGAATCAAAACAAAGATAAAACAAAATACTAAAAGGAATATGTATAGATTTGAATTACTGTTTCATCTGCTAATATTAGCTCCAAGGTTTCACCAGCCACTGATGTGTATTGTTTCCAACAATGCACCACTTTAACCTGGATTCGCCAGCTTGTTTTGTATGGTTTCACATTATTAAGAAGTGTGAATCCAGCGTTGGAACCCATTTTCTGTTTTCTCTTTTAGAGCTGTGAGATCAATTGTTTTTGAGTTGTTCTGCAAATATTTGATCATTCTATTATTTATACATTGGGATTTGCTAACAAATCTTTTAAATTTTATCCAGCTTTTGGAATATTTCCTATTTTTCTTATCTCATGCATATAATGGCATCTTAAACATAATTACAAATATATTAAGAAAGATTTTATTAGATCTGCAAGTTATACCGAATGAAGTAAAGATTTATAAGATTTGAGATTTTTTCGCAGATATAGGAATAGGTTTGATTTTTAAGCTATTTTGAGTATTTTGAAAGTTAAATTTAAGATTTTGTACGAGGAAAAACAAGGAGGAAATTTAAGACATGCATCAACTTTCATCTCCTTTAACCTTATGATTCAAACCTGCGGATTCTTGGAATTTCCATGCTTATGTAACACCATGTCATGGAGAGGAAGACGAAACAAAAAGACAGTACGATGTTGGTTGGATCGCGCCTTAGCTACGGGAGACTGGCATGGAATGTTCACACATTCATATGTTGAATATCTGGCAATGATTGGATCGGACCACAGACCAATTGTTGCCACAATTGAGGATAAAATTCCCCGGAAACGTGGTAAATTCCGTTTTGACAAACGCTGGATCGGGCAAGATGGTCTGATGGATTCGATTGCAAAGGGATGGGAGATCAACCCAATGGGAAATAGTGCATCGTTTGTCCATAAAATTAGAAATTTCCGGCGGGAAATATCGAGATGGCGGAAAAATAACGTACCTTACGGCAAAGAAAAGATAAATGAGTTACAACATGCACTAGAAGAGGCCCAAAATGACGATAATAGTACCCAAGAAGAATTTATAGAAATTACGGGAAAATTAATAGAAGCATATCGGGACGAGGAGCTTTTCTGGCAGCAGAAAAGCCATACTCTATGGCTAACGGTGGGGGATAAAACTCCAAATTTTACCATGCACAAGTTATGCAAAGGAGGGCTCGGAACAGGATTGTCGGGCTGCATAATGCAGCAGGACTGTGGGTCACATCAGACAAAGAGGTGGAACAAGTGGCAGTAAAATATTTTGACGACTTATTCACCTCTATGTCCCCGACAGATTTCGACGAGGTTTTGGAGTTAAGCAATGACAAACTCATGGCAAGGGCTACTGACGAGGAGGTACGCTCGACACTTTTTATGATGCACCCAGAAAAAGTTTCGGGCCGTGATGGAATGACATCACTATTTTTCCAACGATCTTGGGAAATAGTTAAAACAGACTTAGTAGGCCTGGTAAACAGCTTCTTAGAGACGGGAGTTTTTGACCAACGGCTGAATATGACAAATATTTGCCTAATCCCGAAGACGGAAAAACCAAGTCGGATGACGGATTTAAGACCAATAAGTCTATGTAATGTGGGATACAAGATCATTTTGAAGGTTCTATGCCAGAGGTTAAAGCAATTGTTACCGACTCTCATTTCGGAGACTCAATCTGCCTTTGTGGCAGGTAGATTAATTTCGGATAATATTCTGATTTCTCAAGAGATGTTCCACGGTCTCCAGACCAATAAGACGTGCAAGAGCAAATTTATGGCGATAAAAATGGACATGAGCAAAGTGTACGATCGGGTGGAGTGGTCTTTCATTGAACATCTTCTGAGAAAAATGGATTACATGGATGATGTGGTGCATTACATCGGTAGAGTATAGAGTACTTATAAATGGACAACCTAAAGGACACATCATCCCAAAGAGAGGGCTTCGGCAAGGAGATCTGTTGTCTCATTACCTATTCATTCTCTGTACGGAGATATTAATAGCAAACATACAGAAGGTAGAAAGAGAGAACTTACTTACGGGATTAAAGGTGGTGAGAGCTAGCCCCTCAGTATCACATTTACTTTTCGCTGACGACAGCTTATTTTTCTGCAAGGCTACCAAGCCGGAATGTGAAACTATTTTGCATATACTAGAACAATACGGGTCAGTATCTGGACAGCAAATTAATTTCGACAAATCGTCCTTACAATTCGGCCATACGGTGGATGAGGCGGTGCAAAATGAGGTCAGACAAATACTAGGAATCTCCCCCATCGGCGGGATGGGAACATATTTAGGTCTTCCCGAAAGTCTCGGCGGAGAAAAAAGTAAGATCTTTAATTTCGTCGCAGAAAGACGGCAGAATCGAATTTAAGGATGGACATCAAGGTTTTTATCCAAAGGGGGAAAGGAGGTATTAATTAAATATGTGGCGTCAGCAATGCCAACATTTGTTATGTCTTGTTTTCGATTACCCAAGTCCATTACCGCAAAATTAACAAGTGCGGCGGCACGGTACTGGTTGAGTTCAAACGGAGAATCAAAAGGAATTCATTGGATATCATGGAAGAAATTATGTAGAAGTAAATCAGAGGGAGGTTTGGGCTTTCTAGCAGTCGAAGACTTTAACACAGCACTATTGGCCAAACAGTTATGGAGGTTAATAGAGAAACCGGAGTCTTTGTTCACGCGGGTTTTCAAGGGTAGGTATTTTCGGAAATCAAATCCATTGGATCCCATCCGATCTTACTCACCATCATACGGATGGAGGAGTATCATCTCAGCTAGATCTCTGGTCAATAGAGGGCTAATAAAAAGAGTTGGATCAGGATGTTCTATATCTGTATGGAACGACCCGTGGATTCCAGCTTCTAAGCCAAGGTTAGCAACTTGTAAGGGGTACAATTATTACGTAAATTTAATGGTCAACCACCTGGTTGACCCAGCGACTCAAACGTGGAATTCAGCGCTCCTGAATGTGATCATTGATCCGGCGGACGTAAAAATTATTCGGGGTCTGCATATAAGCAGCATATACAAATCAGACAGTTATGGGTGGAAATTTACCAAATTGGGGAAACATACGGTGAAGTCGGGTTACCAAATTGAACAATCAGAGCAAAAATTCGGTCACATTATTTAATATGGTCCGGATGTGACGACGCTACAACCCCATGCCTGGAAGTTGAAGTGTACTCCAAAATTACGATATTTCATCTGACAAGCTTTATCGGGCTGTTTAGCGGTCACGTCCACTATGCGAAGTAGAGGAATTGACTGTGACGCACGATGCGCAAGGTGTGGATCAGAAAATGAAACTATTAATCATGTCCTCTTTGAATGCCCACCGTCACTACAAACATGGGCCCTTTCGCAGATACCAACACCCCCGGGTGTTTTCCTTATATCATCGGTCTTTGTTAATTTTGATCACCTATTTTGGAGACTCCCTCCAGATAATCCGAACATTAGTTTTCCATGGATTGCGTGGTACATTTTGAAAGCGAGAAATGATAAGGTGTTCTCAAATATGGACAGATGTCTGCAAGACATATTGAAGCAAGCGAAAGAGGAGGCAACAACCTGGGAATTGGCACAAAGTAGTGACCTGGATGTCATAATCCAAAACTTAGCCCTTGTTCTGGTAGCCCTGATATATGAAGGGTGGCGGTGTAATATCGATGGTTCTTGGAAGGAGACTGATAGTTTCTCCGGAATAGGTTGGTTTTGTTTTTAGGAAGGAGTCGAAGGGACTACAATGGGAGCAAGAAATCTGCGAAGAAGCATCTCCCCCCTACATGCAGAATTCGAAGCACTCATCTGGGCTATGCATTGTTTGCTCGCAAACCAGAAGACAGAAATAGCTTTGCAACCGACTGCTCCGAGTTGGTGAAGATGGTGTCTACACCCGAGGATTGGCCGGCATTTGCACTACTCCTGGAGGAGTTCGTGAAGAGTAAGGAGGCTTTCACTTTTTTTCTCAATATCACTCATCCCACGCGCGAAGAACACAAAGGCGAACAATCTAGCAAAAAGTGCTCGTGTCTACCCAGTGGATCTTATTTTTGTAAACTCGGAACCACCGGTTTGGATCTCCGAACCGTTCTAGGTATCTAGGCTGTTGACAAAAAAAAAAATTAAGATTTTGTATCTTTATGATGGAATATTTTCTTTCTGTACTATCTAAATATATAAAATATTTAACACAGATATAGGAGTATAGTAAATGAATTAGTCAAAACTAAATCTTCCACAATAATATCTTATACGAATTAATATTTGATGGATAATTAAATTTGTTTAACTTGTTATTTCAGTTTCAAAGTATATTGGAGGTTCAGTTACTTGAAGATGATATGAAGCACTTAAAATGGGCAAATTAGTTCTTGACAAACGCTATAATGAGCTTGTAGTATTTTGTCGGCGTGAGAATAAATGGAATGATTTTCTTCTTCAAGGAGCAAATGGTCTCAACTACTTGGTATATATTAACAGAATAGTCTTACTATTACAGTGGTCTCAAACTACCCATTTGTCGGAGTGAGAATAAATGGAATGATTTTCTTCTTCAATGAGCAAATGAGGTTACAGATGCATATGGCTCTTTATATATAATTAGGAAATCGGCATTAAAAAAAAACTTGTTTGAAAACAGGATTAAAAATAAGGGATAGTATATATCCAGAATTGGCTTAGATTAAAATAGAAGGAATCCCTGTTTGGACACAAAATGTTACCCTGTTTTAATAGTATAGATTATTAATAACCTAATTGATTTATATAGAAAAATATATATCTTACATATATAAAAAAACAAGTACACGATCTTTGATCCAAATAATAGTTCAAAAAAACAAAACAAAATATCTTCGATCCAAAAACCCTCCTCCAGCGCAATCTCGCGGATCTGCTCCTCCGGCCTCCTCCTAGATCTCGCCGCCGTCCTCCAGCAGCATCAGAGCACCGTCCTAGATCTCGCCGCCGTCCTCCTAGATCCTGCAACCGCACCGCCTCGCCGCCACGATTCCACCACGCCTTAGCATCGCCGGAGAAGAGGAGAAAGGAGAAAGGATATTATGCTCAGGGCTAAGACTTACCGTGGGAGAAGAGGAGAAAGCATAAGATGATGGGAAGGATAAGAGGAGGAAGGGTGAGAAGAAGAGGATAAGACTTATGCTAGGAGGAAGAGAGAGAAAAAAAAATATAAGTTTTAGAACCGTTGGATTTAATCTTATCAACAGTAGAGTATAAAATTGAGTGTGATCCTCATCATTAAGGACTAACCAATGAGAAACTAGTCTTTTCCAGCATTTTGATTAATATTATAACTTTTTATTTTGCTAATCAATAATATTATAACTTCATAACTTGTTATAAGAAGTAATATTATTAGAAACATAAATTTATTTTATTTTTCAAGAAACCATTTACATGAATATTTAAAGCAATTAAAAAGAAAAATAGCGCATAAAAGATCATAATTTGAAGAAAAAAAATTCTTTATAATTTTTGTAAGTGTTGAATTTTTTTGTATATTATTTGATATTTATGTGTAAAATCTAGTTTACAATTTAAGATTTAAAGGTTATGATTAAGAGTTAGAGGTTTATAGGGGTTAGGGTTAAGGGTTTGTATTTGAGGTTTAGAATTTAGGATTTATAAAATGATTATATTTTAAAAAATTGTAAGTGTTCAATTTTTTGTATATTATTTGATATTTATGTGTAAGATCTAGTTTACAATATAAGATTTAGAGTTTATGATTAAGAGTTAGATGTTTAGGGTTTAGGGTTAAGGGTTTGGTTTGGGTTTAGAATTTAGGATTTATAAAATGATTATATTTAAAAAAAATTGTAAGTGTTGAATTTTTTTGTATATTAATTGATATTTATGTGTAAGATCTAGTTTACAATTTAAGATTTAGAGTTTATGATTAAGAGTTAGAGGTTTAGGGTTTAGGGTTAAGGGTTTGTGTTTGTGTTTGGGTTTAGAATTTATGATTTATATAATGATTATATAATCGAGCTAGAAACGACTCTTATTTTGATCGATAATTCGTCAGTAATTTTGACCATTTTTCGGTAGAAATGAATGGTCAAAACCATTTCGACTGTTTTTGACTAAAATTTGAATAGGTAAAAATTTGGTCAAAAATAACTGACAAATTTTTGACCAATATGAAACGACTAATATAGCCGATAAATTGGTTAGTCATTTTCAACCAATTTTCCTCAGAGTAAGGTCGTCATAAGTTTTCGACCAAAATTTGACTGTTTCAGTCAACGGTCGCAAAATGGTCAAAAATCTTTGACCAAATCTAAACCATATTTTTTGGTCGAAAGGTTTCGACCAAATATCGACCGATTCAATATCAGTCGTTTATTGGTCTAAAATTAGTCGATAAATTTTGGACCAAAAATAATTGGTCAAAATCCGACTTGTTTTCTTGTAGTGTATCCTCATAATCATAGCTTTCAAAGGTTGAGTCAAAAATACCTTATAGTTGGCATGGTGGAACCCAATAAATTGCCTCTTTAAGCGCATGAGCTACTATTATCTCGGACATTATGAGCTCCCTTCCCTCAAGTGCTGTCCGATGTGACATGAGGTTAAAACGAATCAGAGCGGCTAGGTCACTCCTTTTTATCGTTGGGTTCTCTTCATGATGATTATCCAACTCCAGTTTTTGTTCTGGTGTGAGTACACTTTCATCAAATGGTGGCTCCACGTATGGCTCATCTTGAATGTATTCATCAAATGTGGCATCCTCTTCTTGTGGCCAATCTTTGTAGTACATGGCCATCAACTATAAGAAACAAAAAGGAAGAAAATAAAAAGTTAGTAAAAGTCAGTGTCTTAGTCTGAACTCTAGTCCAAGACTCGTAGGCAACGCAATTGATCTCCGGCAACGACGCCAAATTGATTTGTTTTCACACAGTCAATTAATAACTAAAGTGCCTACTACTGCAATCATAACAGTATGTCAATATAGTACTTTAGGATCGAATCCACATAGATCAAGGTTACACTACGATTCTCACAAGATGAAATTAAGCTAAGACGATAATAAGGTTTGATTTTGCGAAGTAATGAATATAACTAAAAGCGGTGTAAATTCAATAAGAGAAAAACGTTAGGTCGAGGGTTTCTTCGCAGGAATCCAGAGATCATGAATCAGATAACTATTCAGGGAACGATTAAACACAAGTTTCAAACTCAAACATAAATATCTAACCAATCCACTTCCGTGGCATTGATTACTAAATCTAGCAACCTAAAATCCTAACTTGTTGCCCACGTCAATCTTGCTGCCCACGTCATCACTCTCGAAGAACAGATTCTAAAGACGCTGCTGCTATCAAAGAAAATATGAAAACCATGGAGGAGGAGCAAACAAAGCAAAAATACGACATCATTCAAACCTCTATGGAGATTCGCGATTCAAAGCATGAAATCAAGGAAATTAGTGAATTTGCCTCTTGGTACAGAGAGAAGACTGATGATGAACTTCAAGAAATCGAATATCGCCTCGGCATACTCGAATACAAAGCTAGAGAAACCGATGCTACGGTTAGTCACCTATCCAACGCTCGAAAGACGAGCGAGACTAGTTTGGAGATAGTTTCTATGAATCATGAGGAGCATAATACAATACTTGATGCTCATGTTCCTGACCTAGAAGAGAAGCCAAATGACGCCCTTGAACCAAAAAACACTGAAGGAGACGACGAACTGAACAAGTCAACATGGACTCCCCTCACCGCGGCCGTGAACCCTCGACCCGCTACCAAGCCACCTTCGACCGCGCCTCCGTCCTCTCCTCACGTGGCCAAAATGCCCTTCGTCGCACCTGCACCTTCTCGACCCACAGCCAGCTCATGCTCGTCTCTCCATGGACCTCTCGTGTCTCGGACTCCCTCATTCGAGCAAGTTTCCTTCTCTCTAGATCCTCAAGCTTCCAATGAGCTCTCAAGCGACTTGGAACCAGATTCATATGCACCTTGCAAGGTGATTCAAGCTCATGAAGAAGCCTCATCCTCTTCATCAACAACACTTCAAAGGAGCCCACCAAGGAGGATTTACATGCCTCATTGCTTTGACACCACTAACTCCTACTGTGAGCCATACTAGTCCTTTGAACTAACACCTCCAGCAATTCCAATACCGGAAGAGCCAAAGACACAAAGCATCTCAAGAGAGAGATTGATCGAGTTCAACTACTTCGTGAAGTCAATCCCGATGCACATTTCTTTCGAAGAAGTTTGGGAAAAAGGACATCTATACGCTTTCTTCCGCTCCAGCAATGAGATCAAGGAAAACATTCATATCTACTTCATGAGAGCAAGACGCTCAACTACACCATATGGTACGTCTTATGTAATTCGCATATTTAATCCCGAGAAGTATCGGGAGTACTCGAACAAGATAAGTTGGGAGAAGTTAGAAGAATTCAACAACGTGATGGTTTTCAAAGAACTGGTTTAAGGTTTCTTGAACGGCATCGTGGTTGGCATCGTGGTTGTCAACCATTATGAATCTTCTGTGTTGGAGTTAGACTTGCCTATCTCCCTTTTTCTAACGCCAAACTGTTATAGCTAGAATTATAACTGTCAAAAAATTTAAATATTGATAATCGAAGTACTTTGGCTTATCTTTAAATAATAGAAGATCAAATGGTTTTCTGGCAATAAACAAGAAGTAGATATATAATCGAACTAGAGTTAAACATATCAAAGAGTGAATTTAGACGATGAAATGGGAGTAAATGAGTTTAGTATTTCGTTTCCGAGTACATTTACACAAGAACAAGAACACAGAAATGGTAAGTGTAAAAGTGAGTGCTTGTTGCGTATGGAAAGAATTGTTGCATAGAAGAAAAATTGTTGCTTCTCCTTGCCATTGCTCTTGCTTTTATACACCGAGCCCGTGTTTAATGTTGTCATTTACTCCGCTTGATTCGTCATTTATGACATTTAACCCAGTGGATTTGGTAGTTATTTTTTGGCGTATTTAATCATTGGTTTGAACTAGTATTTGATCTACTTCGGGGTTGGCCTTAAGTTAGACATTTATTTCCCTTTGACTGTAATTCATTACGGCGTGTCTTTGGCTTGGTGCTTCACTTCGTAGTTGTCTTTCACTTCTCCGGTCTTTCTACTTCTTGACATGTTTTATACACGCCCACAAATAAATCTATACTATTAAAAGAGATACACTTTTTGTGTCCAAACAAGAATAAATACATATAATGTTATAATTTATGTGGATTATATATGTTGCTAAACATATTTTAAAAAAAATAAAAATCTACATAATATCTTTATTGTTAGATATGAATATTCTAATTAGATGTAATATTTATAAATAACATTTAATCTCTACTGAATTGATTAAATTATTTAAAATATAATAACATTAATCCATGATTGTAGAGATTAAATGTATATTTTAGGTGACGTATAACTTTAAAAATTTATGTTTGGTTTAATATGAATTGAACCATAATTAGACCAAATTAATGAAATAAATCTTATTATTAAAAAACATTTTAACTTGATAAAATTTAAAATATTCAAAATTAGTACATATTTATATTATATGGTAATATGGTGGGGCGGGTTAGGGTTATGTTTTTACGGTTATGGTCATTTGTGGGTTGGTTTTTCAAAACATGCAAGATATCATGCTGATTCGAGACAAATTAAAAAGACGGGTTAACCCAATTTAGCACTCATAAATATATAATTTGTGAAATTTGATTTTAAAAAATAATAGAATAATTAGTCGTGTGGTAATCTAAATTCACATAATAACAAAGTTTACAATTAAGCTTACATCGATACATACTTAGCTAACTCATACTCCTATTCTACTAATATCCACTATATGATAACATCATATAACTTTTATAACAATTTAATTTTTTGTTAGATAGCAAAATTTGCTATAATTAAGGTTACATAAATCACATAATCATGAAAGTTTTCATTAATACTAGGTGATTGCCCGCGCATACGCGCGGGTTTAAAAAAAAAAATATATATATATATATATATATATATATATATATATATATATATATATATATATATACATTGCATGTACTTCATAGTTTTTTTAAAGAGAGGGGTCAATATTAATTTGACTACTTCTTCTGAAATATGTACCAAGTTTGGTTCAAATTGAGGAAAATATATGGCAAAACAAGATTAAAGGCAAAAGACAAAGAAAAACCAGGAAGTTAGACAAATAAATTTCCGACTTCTTTTGAACAAGGTTAATTAATTATTAAAGGGTTGTTTCTGTTTAAGTATAAACAAATTAATTTTATCTTTTCTTTCTATTTCGTTGTTTTGAAATGGAATCGGTGATCTAATAATCTTTTATTAGCTCAAATACTTGTTGTGCTTATAGAGAATAACATAGCATTGCCCATATAGAGAAACTGGATTCACAAAAATTGAAAGCTTAAAGTTTAAACCGCACACAGCCATGGTTTTATTATAATACAAATCTGAGAGTTTCAAAATTAAACCAACGGCAGAAAAGATTGCTTTAGAGATGTATATCTTTTTGTATTTTGTTCCAAGTTGGAATTTTGTGTAACTGAATGTGGAGGCCATTTTTTCAGAATCGTTAACGAAATTATAGCGAAACTCTTCTTAAGCTTTGAGTAACATTCAATTTTTCCTTCGTTGTATATGCCTCTCCTCATCCTTATCTTACACATTTCTTCTTTTTCTTCTTCATCGCGCACAATGAACCCATCAGCCTTATACTCGTCCTCAACTACAAAACAGAAATCGAGATCTAGTGTCATGCACCATGAATAACAGGAATGTAAGTGCAAAAGAATACTAAAATCTTCATATGAGTCAAAACCAGAAGTGAGAACAGAAATTCATAGCTTTAACTACGGAAACGTGAAATCTGAAAAGGATCATGAGAAGTCAATCTTGCCATGCATAAATAAAGAACTGCATCCACATGAGATAGAGAAGATACAAACAAGAAATGTTAGAATAGTATAAACACATATCTGTTCGTGCACTTTGCTTCCTTCATCATAGATTTCTGAGAGAACACATATTTCCTAATGAAGCAAATGCAGCATATGCTCTGAATTCCTACAATCTATTCGATTTTAGTAAGAATGAATTGTATACATTTATGAAACTTAACAATGTTATACCACTAATTTCCTTCAATGCTGTCAAAGTTGCAAACGTTGAGATAAATGATGGTAAGCAGAAACGTAGAGACAAATAAAAACATTGAGGCGAGTATTAAAATGGACAAAGAGCATCTATTGTCACTCGAAGGAGCTTAAATCAAGTAGAAAGCACGTACCATCACTACAAGAAAACAGGAGTATTTCTGACGGCAAAAACCGTCGGAAATCCGTCGGAAAGGGCCTTTTCCGACGGATTTCCGACGGATTTAAGCTGTCGGTTACAGTTCGTCGGAAATATGGTATCCGTCGGAATCCGTCGGAAAGCCGTCAGACATTTCCGACGGATTTCCGACCGCGTCCGTTCCGACGGATATTCGACGGGCTTCCGACGGATACTCCGACGGTAACTATTTTCGACGGAGTTACGACGGATAATTTGATCGGAAGTTGTCTCGGAAGTCCGTCGGTTCTTCGTCGGAAATAGGTTCCGAAGGATTTACGACGGTAACTATAACGCCCCGACCACCCATACCTGTGGGCCCCATGCCTTCTCTCGGCCCGTGGGCCCCATGCCTTCTCTCGGCCCGTGGGCCCCATGCCTTATCTCGGCCCGTGGGCCCCACCCTTGTCCGACGGCCGGTGCGTTAATCCGTGAGGCTTGTAATACTTGTTTACTGACCCTGCAATCACCACGTGATCTTTCCCCGTGTTTTGTCCTCACTCACACGATACCGCGAATAATTTCCCGGAATGTCACCCATCCTTAAACTACTCCAGCTCAAGCACGCTTAACTCTGGAGTTCTTTCGGGCAAGTGATCGGAAAAGCTAAGTGCACTTTGGTGTCATAGGTAGCCAAATCAATTCTTATAAGCCTCTCCGCATATACAAGAAATCGGGATGTTACAGGAACTTATTCCGACGGTTTTCCGACGGAATTGGTATTTTGAATTTTATTTAATTATTTATTTTTTGGAAATTTATATATTAAAATTATAGAAATTTGAAATATAAATTAAAAATAGAAATAATAAATATATAAATTCATTAAAAAAAATTAAAAAAAGTCATTACACATTAAAATAAATTGTTCAAAAAAAAAGCATTAAAAGCAAATATTTAGACGGTTGGAGAATCTCCGTCGTCGGGATTATTATCCTGAAACATATGCGGGAAGCATTTTTCCATCATCTTCTCCAAGCAGGAGAGCTTCTTGGTGGTAGTCTGTTGCTCCGTCCGTAGCTCTTCAACCTGCTGGTCACGGTCTTTCACCGTTTGGGTGAGCCTCTCGATTTCTACCCGGTACTCCGAAGGATAACGAGGAAACGAGGAAGAAGATTCCTGGGTCGGAAGGGTGCCTAACCCAGCGAATCGACCTTTCACTTGCCGGGTTTGCTGCGAATAATTAAAACCGATAATAAATAAATAACGAAAAAAAAAAAAACGAAATGAAATTAAAACTTACCTCAAGTACAATCTGGTTTATCTCTTCCCGGGACAAAGAGTTCGAGGACGACGATCCTTCGATAGTGAGCTGCGATGATAGTTCACGGTCCAGCTTCGTCTTCTTGCTCTTCTCGACAACATCCCGCATCCCCAAGTCCTGTATCTGACCGGTTTTCTTGTTGGTGTGTCTATTCTCGATGAGTTGAAGATAATCGGGTTCGGAACCAGATGCTCTCGCCTGCGAAAATTTGTTAAGTTAAATAAATATAAAAAACAGAATTAACAATAAAAAATTTAAATTAAACTTACCATTTCCATCGCTTCCCGTTCGATGGTCTTTGCGCCCGCGTTGTGGATGTAGACCCCTTTCCCGCCTCGTTGGCTATTTCGGTTCTTCGACTGTTGCTCGGAGGTCTTTTTTGTCGCAGGCCTACTCCAGTACTCACAGAAGCCTTTCCAGACGTCGTCGTCAAGGTCCTTCGGCTTGTCTTTGTTCTGCTTCCACTTCTGTTTCCACTCGTACATGTGCTTCGAGTACGAGTTTGCGGCATACTTGTCGAATGTGTCAATGACTTTGCGCGTATGATGAGAGTCCCACGTGAACTCTTGCTACAATTTTTTAAAAAAATTTGTTACATATCAAAAAGAAAAATTGACAAAATGAAATTCAAAATAAATAATATATCAATAAAGAACGTACCGCGAAAGTCCGGTGCCACACGTCTTTCTCCTCGGCAGGCATGTCCGAATACTTCTCGTACGGTTTGTCCAACATGTTGTGGAGCATCCGTAATATCGACTTGGTGATCTGAGTCGACAGCTTAAACCTGAAAACATTATGAAAATATATAAATATGTTAAGTTTAAAAATCTAAATAAATTGAAATAATGTACACAAATTTTCTTACCAAGTGCCGTCCTCAAACTTCGGGTCGAGTCGAATGCAATGGCCCCGGTTAGGCTGTCGGACTAGCTCCTCGATCTCAAGGTGGCTCCGAGCAGCGGATTGCTGGGAATCAGGGATGTGAGTTCCCGAGCTCGTTGGTCCCGGAGGAGGCGTACACCGAGAACCCCGAGAACGGCGTCCTTGGTTGCCGCCTCCCAACTGAAGAACTTCGTCGTGATCCCTGCGGAAAACGGTAAAATTGTTAGTAAATTAACAATAAATTCAAAAGTTACAAAATTTTTTGAAATTTCCGAAAAAAAATTTAGGAAAAATTCAAATTTTCTGGAAATTCAAATTTTCCGAAAAATTCAAAGTTTACTAAAAATTCAAATATTTCAAAAAATTTCAAAATTTGCTAAAATATTTTAAAATCAGTTTTAATATATAAAAATATTTAGAAAACGTTTTATTAATATAAAAAATATTTAAAACAATTTTATTTCTAAAATAATATTTGAAAAAGGTTTTTATTATTAAAAAAATATTTTAACATCAACTTAAATATATAGAAATATTTTAAAAACGTTTTTATTAGTTATAAAATATTATAAAAGATTTTAATATATACACATATTATAAAAACGTTTTTCAAATTAAAAAAATATTTTAACATCAACTTAAATATTATAAATGATTTTAATATATACACATATTATAAAAACGTTTTTATTACTAAAAAAAATTTATAAACAATTTTAATATATACAAATATTATGAAAACGTTTTTATTACTTAACAAATATATTAAAAACGTTTTTAATATATAAAAATATTTTAAAAACGATTTTTATTACTTAAACAATATTCTAAACGTTTTTATTACTTAAACAATATTTTAAAAACGATTTTAATATATACAAATATTTTTAAAAATTCAAACAATATCTAGATCTAACAATTCTAAATCAACAATCTAAACACATAAACCATAACTGAAACGACTGCACTCTTTTTTTTTTTTTTATAATTAAATAAACAGTCATAATTAACAACGCGGAAATAATACAAACACCAGAACAATCCAAGTTCTACAGCTTACACAAGCCAGCAGTTCTAACAGCAAAAGCAACAACAATAAATAAAACCCCAGGTCCTAATCATCCCCTCTTCACTGCCTCGATTCCACGATCACACCTTATCTTTACCTGCATCGACAAAAGTGATGCATCAACATTTGGCTAGCCAAACGCTGAGTGAGAGATCATCCCAACAACAGGCTAAACAATAAGCACAATCAACAACAATTATCAATACGCAGAATTAATTAACACCAATTAAAACTTCAAGCACAAATAGCAATTCATCACCAAGAAAACTATACCAACGCCTAACAATTCCATCCCAAGAACTGCTAGACACACAGCCGGAAAGGCAACACACAACACGCCTTCAAGGCACAAACCACAACCAGTATCGATCGATACCTCCTTGGTATCGATCGATACCCACACACATGCCCACAGGCAAACAACCGGTATCGATCGATACACCCCTGGTATCGATCGATGCCAAGCAACACATGCCCACAGGCAACAGCTGGTATCGATCGATACACCCCTGGTATCGATCGATGCCTGCACGACTCGAGTCCACCGACAAGAGTCTAGTATCGATCGACACACACATGGTATCGATCGATACCCACCTGCAAATCACAACCTTCCGCGAGATCTAAACCCAGAAATCGCCACAAATCAACAAGGCAAAGCCCCAAACTCAACAATCAAGCTTAACTAAGCAACACACAAGCTTACTTGCTAACCTTTGGTCCCAACTCACCTTAAATCGGCTGGATCGAGCTCAAAATCGACCTCCCTTGCTTCCCACAAGCTCACGCCCAAAACCAAGACCAAACTCTTCCGATCTCTTCTTCAAGCTTCTCCCAAGCTCGAATCTCTCTCGATCTCGCAAGATCCAAGCTTCACCAAGCTTCACCTTCTCTCACGCTCTCCTTCTCTCTCTCTCTCTCTCTCTCTCGCGACCAAGACTTTTCTTTCCCAAAAGAATGGTTTTCCACGCGCAAGAAGAGAAGAGGAAGAAGACTTATAAGGAGAAAACCCGACTGGTATCGATCGATACCCCTAGTATCGATCGATACTAGCCCGGAACAATTCCGAATTAATTATTTTTCCCCAATAATTAATTCCTCCGGAACGCGGGCGTTACAATTCTCCCCCACTAACTTAGATTCGACCTCGAATCTTCGTTACCGTTCATCTCCCATGAACCGTTCATCTCCAATGAACCTCAATCGTCGCAACGATTACACAATCCTTGGCCAACCCGGCCATCTCAATACTCACACGAGGTACAATACCAACCTCCGAGGTTTCCCACTCAGTCCCTATGCTTATAACACCGCGGCATTGTATGTATTTATTGCTCAAACACCAGCCAACCCCATTACTCAAGACACCGCAGCATCTCTGAGTTCCGAGCATCAGCCATATCCCGCAGGATATCCACCATACCATATCACCCAAGACACCGCAGCATCTCCGAGTTCTAGGTATATGCCGTACCACTCCACTCAGTAATATAACCTATAAGAGTCTCAATACCCCATACCACTCAATTCTAGGCAATATATCCCACGTCTGGGACATACTCCTTACGAATCCACGGTATCACGTATCACTCTAGGCTATAAACCTCCCGAGTCTGGGTACATCGCCACTCACACTCCCAAGACACACAGTCCTGCGAGCTATCGGCACCAGAGGAACCAGTCCTCTCAACGAGCAATAAATCACATATCTCTAAGCATCTCGACTGAACTACCTCCCGTGATCCGTGTAAATCCTCGCAAGGCAACACTGGAATCACCCATATTCCATACCCGGAATATCTGCCGTGCATGACCAATAACCCGGCCATCGCACCTCCCTTGCGCACCTTCCAGTGTCAGCTTGCTTTAGAAAGACTTGTCAAGACAACTATGACTAGGCTACCTTTAACACCCAACAACTCTCTGCAGTAGGTCCTCAATACAAACGTAATAAAACAAACAAGTACCATACGCCTGCAATCCGACCCACCACATAGAACCGCTAAGTGAAATAACCCGGTCTCGTCACTCGACTCATTTTCCCGAACAAGCTTAACTGAAAACACGCAACGCTCACAATAGCAATAAGAACATCCATCTTATCACTCTCTTGCATTAACGTTTCTTACCCCAAACATAATGCAAAATCGTGACTCCCAAGTCACCAATAATAAGAAATACTCATCTTATTACACATCATAATGTAACATCGTTCTACACAACGGCAATACAAAATGAAACACACATAGCACACAGCTACAACCGAAACTGGAACCTCTCGATGGAACTCAAGCCGCAGCTTGCTTCTGGAACCACTTCTGGAACCTCGCTTCCATCCTAGCCTCTGGCTCCCAAGTTTCCTCCTGCACCCCGTCACAGTCCCACAGAACTCGCATCATCGGAATCCTCTTCCGACGAAGCTCCTTGACCCTCCGCTCGAGAACTCTCAAAGGTCTCGCCTCAACGGTCATATTGGGCTGGAGATCTGACGGAATCTCAGCCAATACCTCGTCACCCCTATGCAAACACTTCTTCAGCATCGACACATGGAAGACCTTATGAAATGCTTGCATAACCGCGGGTAACTCCAACCGATACGCTACCGGTCCCACACGCTCTACAATCCGGAACGGTCCCATATACCTCGGACTCAACTTAGTCGCAACAATGGACCTGTTCGGACCTCTCAGTAAAGCCATCTTGAGATACACACTATCTCCCACCTCAAACTCAAGCTCTTTCCGCCTCTTATCGGCATAACTCTTTTGCCGATCTTGGGCCTCTTTCATGTTCAGCTTCAAAACCCGGATCTTCTCCGTAGTTTCCTGAACAAAACTCGCACCCAAAGTGCTCCTCTCCCCCACTTGTGTCCAACACAACGGGGTACGACATGGCCTCCCATACAGAGCCTCATATGGAGCCATCCCAATACTCGCCTGGTAACTATTGTTATACGCAAACTCAACCAAGCTCAAGTGATCCACCCAATGACCACCCCAATCCAGCACGCACATCCTCAACAGATCCTCCAAGGTCTGGATGGTTCGCTCGGACTGCCCATCTGTCTGAGGATGATACGCCGTGCTCAAGTGCACCTTCGTGCCCATCTCCGCCTGAAACGCATTCCAGAACTCCGATGTGAACTTAGGATCCCGGTCCGAAACAATACTCACCGGTACTCCATACAGTCTCACAATCTCCTGCACGTACTTCCTAGCCAAAACTGCCGCCCCATCGGTCTTCTTAATGGCCAGAAAACGCGCACACTTGGTCAATCGATCGACGATGACCCAAACAGCATCCTTGGTCCGAGAAACTGGTAAACCCACCACGAAATCCATCGTGATCATATCCCACTTCCACTCTGGAATGGGTAAACTCCGCAACAAACCACTCGGGACCTGGTGCTCCGCCTTCACTAACTGGCACACGTTGCACGACGCAACCCAGTTAGCCACATCCTTCTTCATCCCGACCCAATGATAATAGCGCTTAAGATCGCGATACATCTTAGTCGCTCCTGGATGAATCGAAAACATACTCGAATGAGCCTCACTCAGGATCTCTCGCCGCAAATCCTCATCCAAAGGTACGCATACCCTCCCACTGACAAGGATAGTGCCGTTCGCAGATACCTGATACTCAGAACCCTCTGCTCTCGAAGCCTTAACCAAACCCTCATCTTTTCCCTGAGCCACCCGAACCCTGCTCAAAAGATCCGCCTGGTTAGCCGCCTCTAAGCCCAAAGGTTCCTGAGATACAACACATAAGCGCAATGTGCTAATCTCGCTCACCAAGGACTCTACCTCGAGCTCCCGAGCCAAAGCCACCCGCTTCCGACTCAACGCATCCGCTACCAGATTAGCCTTACCAGGATGGTAAGCTATCTCAAGATCATAATCGGCCACTAGCTCCATCCAGCGCCTCTGCCTCAAATTCAACTCAGGCTGAGTGAAAATGTACTTCAAGCTCTTATGATCTGTGAACACCTGCACCTTTCCGCCATAAAGATAAGATCTCCAAATCTTTAAAGCGAAAACCACTGCAGCCATCTCCAAGTCATGGGTAGGGTAGTTGCCCTCATGCTTCCGCAGCTGCCGCGAAGCATAGGCAATAACCTTCCCCCGCTGCATCAACACACAACCAAGGCCCACCCCCGACGCATCGGTGTACACCACGTAAGGCTCACCCGACTCAGGCAACGCCAATACTGGAGTACTAGACAGCATGGCCTTCAGCCCTGCGAAACTCTTCTCACACTCTGAGGACCACACGAAAGGAACATCCTTCCCCGTCAGCTTCGTCATAGACTTAGCCAAACTCGCGAAACCCTTGACGAACCGCCGATAATACCCTGCCAACCCAAGAAAACTCCGAATCTCAGTGGCATTCCTCGGCCTCGGCCAAGTACTAATGGCCTGGATCTTCTCCGGATCTACCGACACTCCCTCCGCAGAGACAATGTGACCCAGAAAACCGATCTCCCGCTGCCAGAAGCTACACTTGCTCAACTTAGCAAATAACTTCTGTTCCCGCAGCTTCGAAAGAACCACACGCAGATGCACCTCATGCTCCCCTCGGCTCCTCGAATACACCAAGATATCATCGATAAAAATGATCACGAACTCATCTAGATACTCCTGGAAAACGCTGTTCATCAATCTCATAAATGCAGCCGGTGCATTAGTCAACCCAAATGGCATCACCACAAACTCGTAGTGACCATAACGAGATCTGAAAGCCGTCTTCCGGATACCTACCTCATCGATGGGAATCTGATGATATCCCGACGCCAAGTCAATCTTGGAGAACCAAGTAGCCCCTCTCAACTGATCCAACAACTCATCAATCCGCGGAAGAGGATACCTGTTCTTCACTGTGACTCGGTTAAGTCCCCGATAAACAATACACAACCGAAAACTCCCGTCCTTCTTCTTCACGAACAACACTGGCGCTCCCCACGGTGAAGAACTCGGACGAATAAATCCCTTACCCAACAACTCCTCCAGCTGCTTCTTCAGCTCTGCCATCTCTGCGGGAGCCATCCTATAAGGAGCCCTGGATATCGGTGCCGTCCCTGGTTCCAACGATCGTGAAAGGATCCGACCTAGATGGTGGCAACCCCTGCAACGACTGGAACACATCCTGGAACTCACGAACCACCCGAATATCCTGAACCCTAGCCTTTCCGACAGCCTCCGGCAAAGAAATAGTAGCCAAATACGCCTCGCAACCCCTCTCGATTAGACGCTCCGCGTGCACAACCGAGATCACGAGACTCCCGGAAGTCGGTCTCACACCCTGATACACCAACTTCCCTTCCCCCTGGTCGAACTCAACTCGCCCTCGGTGACAGTCCAGATGCGCCCTGAACTTCCCGAGCCAATCCATGCCCAAGATGACATCGTACAGCTCCACTGAGCAGATAATCAAATCGGCAGCCATGGACTCTCCTGCCACCTGAACATCCACGTCTCGCACCCGACCGTGAATCCTCAGGAGCTTCCCTCCGGCAACCTCCACGAAACCCAAACTCACACCGGGCTCGTTCCGTAAATTAGCCCTCTCGGCCAACTCCGGGGAAACGAAGCAATGCGATGCTCCCGTGTCAAACAACACATGACACTCTACACCTCCAACACACAAGGTCCCTGCACATATACATGTGCCGCGAACCTTAACACCCCGACAAGCCCGACATTCCCCAACACAGAATTAAACTTAGAGGAGTCTAAGAAAATACCTGTGATCGGCCTGGAACTCGGCTCGCCGGTCTCGGTGATGGAGTACACTCGAGGCGCTGGTGCCACCTGCCTGAGAGGCTGCACTACCGCGGACTCACTCTGCCGCAACTGGGGACACTGAGGTCTGATGTGCCCCGCCTCCTTGCAGTGATAGCACACTCGAGAATCCACTCGCGCTCCGCCCTTCTGAGGACAGCTCGCCACTCGGTGATCCATGCTCCCACAACCAAAGCAACCCGGACCACCCCGACTACCACTCGAAGCGCTCTCCCGCTTCCGTTTCTGTCCTTGCATCGGCTTACTACTGCCTCTGCTCGGACCGGACTGCTGCTGCACATATCTCGCCTGAAAACGCGGTGTAGCCACTACCACCTCGTCCTTCAGACCCTCCTCAAGCAAAGCCGCAGTCTCAACCAACTCATCAACCGTGCAAAAAGGCCTCACTATGCAACGGTTCCTCAAGTCAACCCGAAGACCCATCAAGAATCTCTGCACACGGGCCGACTCACTCTCACCCGCTCGTCGAACATAGGACCCGAGCCGGACAAACTCCACCTCATACTCGCGTACCGACCGATCCCCCTGAGTCAAACTCGCAAGCCTCGACCCTAACCGGTTGAACGCCTCCTGAGGAAAGTACTTGGAGTTAAACTCCTCCACAAAATCCGCCCAAGCCATCGCGGCCTGTACCCTCCGTGCTGCCACACCCCTCCACCAGAGATGCGCATCACCCTCCAGAAAATGGACCGCAATGTCCACCTGGTATCCCGCGGGACACCTACTCGAGAGGAAATTCCTCTCTATCCTCCTCAACCACGCATCAGCGTCCTCAGGATTAGCACCTCCAGAAAAGAACCCCGTGCCAATCCTCAGCATCTGCTCCATCATCCTAAGGTAGGATGGGAGCTCCTCAGCAACCGCAGCTGCCACCTGAGGCTGAGCCTCCACCACTACCGGAGCCACAGGAGCCTGAGCCTGTACCCTCTCTGGTAACCGCTCCAACAACCTCGACAACAGATCCGCTATGCGATCATCTCGGGCCCGAGCATCACCCGCTGCTACACCCGCAGCACCCGCTGGAACACCAGCCACACTGACGCTCACGCCAGCCCCAACGGCACTCACTCCGGCCGCACCCTCAGACCCAACCTGACTCGCACGCGAATCCTCGACCTGCTCCGCCGGCACACGGCCACGACCTCTACCACGCCCTCTAGCCATCTACACACGTGCAGAAGCACAAGCTAAGAAACCAACAACAATCCTCACAATAAAGATACTCACCGTGGAATCTCACAAGGCTCGAAGAGGATGATTCTAAGACCCCACACAACACCCAATCTATTCTAGAACCACCTAGGCTCCTAGAACCGTATGGGCTCTGATACCAAACTGAAACGACTGCACTCTTTTTTTTTTTTTTATAATTAAATAAACAGTCATAATTAACAACGCGGAAATAATACAAACACCAGAACAATCCAAGTTCTACAGCTTACACAAGCCAGCAGTTCTAACAGCAAAAGCAACAACAATAAATAAAACCCCAGGTCCTAATCATCCCCTCTTCACTGCCTCGATTCCACGATCACACCTTATCTTTACCTGCATCGACAAAAGTGATGCATCAACATTTGGCTAGCCAAACGCTGAGTGAGAGATCATCCCAACAACAGGCTAAACAATAAGCACAATCAACAACAATTATCAATACGCAGAATTAATTAACACCAATTAAAACTTCAAGCACAAATAGCAATTCATCACCAAGAAAACTATACCAACGCCTAACAATTCCATCCCAAGAACTGCTAGACACACAGCCGGAAAGGCAACACACAACACGCCTTCAAGGCACAAACCACAACCAGTATCGATCGATACCTCCTTGGTATCGATCGATACCCACACACATGCCCACAGGCAAACAACCGGTATCGATCGATACACCCCTGGTATCGATCGATGCCAAGCAACACATGCCCACAGGCAACAGCTGGTATCGATCGATACACCCCTGGTATCGATCGATGCCTGCACGACTCGAGTCCACCGACAAGAGTCTAGTATCGATCGACACACACATGGTATCGATCGATACCCACCTGCAAATCACAACCTTCCGCGAGATCTAAACCCAGAAATCGCCACAAATCAACAAGGCAAAGCCCCAAACTCAACAATCAAGCTTAACTAAGCAACACACAAGCTTACTTGCTAACCTTTGGTCCCAACTCACCTTAAATCGGCTGGATCGAGCTCAAAATCGACCTCCCTTGCTTCCCACAAGCTCACGCCCAAAACCAAGACCAAACTCTTCCGATCTCTTCTTCAAGCTTCTCCCAAGCTCGAATCTCTCTCGATCTCGCAAGATCCAAGCTTCACCAAGCTTCACCTTCTCTCACGCTCTCCTTCTCTCTCTCTCTCTCTCTCTCGCGACCAAGACTTTTCTTTCCCAAAAGAATGGTTTTCCACGCGCAAGAAGAGAAGAGGAAGAAGACTTATAAGGAGAAAACCCGACTGGTATCGATCGATACCCCTAGTATCGATCGATACTAGCCCGGAACAATTCCGAATTAATTATTTTTCCCCAATAATTAATTCCTCCGGAACGCGGGCGTTACAATAACACTAATATTATTCTAAATAACAAATTCTATTATAACCACTTAACAATTCACATAAATAAAATTCTAACAACCTAACTAATATATTCCCTAAAACTAAAATGATATAAAACAAAATTAAAGGAATTAATTAAACTTACATGGTTTTGTTGGAGAAGAATTGAGGAATTGAAGATAAAAACTGAAATTGTGAAGAAGAAGAAGATAAGAGGGAGAAGAAGAGATTTTCGTTTAGGGAAATTTTGAGAGAAGAGGAAGAAGAAGCGACGGAAGAGAGAGAGGAAGATGAGAGAAATAAGGAAAAAAACTTACGTTTCGTCGATATAATTCGATGGCCGTCGGATTTTGAAAAATAATTTCATTTACGCGGTTGATATTCCCGCGGTCTCCTCGAAAATATCAATGTCCGTCGGAAATCCGTCGGAAATTTCCGACGGATTTCCGACGGATTGGAGAAGATAAGGATTCTCGATTAGTCAGTCAACAAGCACGTGTCTAATTTTTCATATCCGTCGGAAATTTCCGACGGATTTCCGACGGATAAGGTATATTCCTTGCATGTTTGTCGATTGGTCAGTCAACAAGCACGTTTCTATTTTTTCATATCCGTCGGAAATCCGTCGGAAATTTCCGACGGATTTAGGGTATATTTGGGGTTTAGGGTTTAGGGTTTCTTTATATGATTTAGGGACATGTTATTTACATGTTTCATTCAATAAATATATTAAGTTCATCAATATTAAAGAGTTTGCATTAGTTTAAAAATTATACAACATCAAAACATATCGTTTCACATAAATCAACTATATCTTATACTATAACTTATACAAACACTTCCATCAAAATTTTTAAAATCTATATAACACATTTTCTTGATGTATATACAAGGTTAACCTATTTTATATACATCATACAAGTGTTTGTAAACTTTTGCCACAAAAAAAACCTATACCCTATACCCTAAACAAGATTTTTAAATATCCGTCGGAAATCCGTCGGAAATTTCCGACGGATTTTCGACGGATTGAGTTGAATCTGGGTTATATCCGAGGGATTGATTTTTCAGCCGATGCAACTGAATCCGTCGGAAAACCGTCGGAAATTTCTGACGGATTTCCGACGGATTCAGTTGCATCGGCTAAAAAATCAATCCCTCGGATATAACCCAGGTTTTATCCGAGGCAGCTTAATCCGTCGGAAATCCATCGGAAAGTTCCGACGGCTTTCCGACGGATATTTAAAAATCTTGTTTAGGGTATAGGGTATAGGTTTTTTTTTGTGGCAAAAGTTTACAAACACTTGTATGATGTATATAAAATAGGTTATATAGAATTTATATAGAAGTTATAATATTTTTTTTGTTGCAAAATTCCGATTTTGTTACACTTAATCAAATGTCTAACTTTATAAAACTTCGACATAACTGATATATTACACATTACAATTCTAGTTCAAATATATGTACATATTTTACGGTGCAAATTTTATAATTAAAACTACTGTCAATCCGATGATGAGTAATCTGATTCTCCTGAATCGGAAGGTTCCCCAAATTCGTCAAATTCTTCTTCTGAATCCTCAAATACTCGATCGTCTGACTGTATGGTGAAATCAACGACAAGGTCGACCTCAAGGGAATGCTCGATTGAACCCAAACCTACGGAGCTTTGTTGGAGGGGTTCATGATCAGACATCCCATGAACTCTACCTCTCGGGTTTATCGATGTGACTGTAACCCACGGGTCTTGCTTGTTTGTCACCCGCGGATAGGGAATGTAGCATACCTACACCATGTACAAATTTAACCACGGGAATGCAACAAAACTTAATTAAAAATTAACGTAAAAGAAATACAAACCTGGTCTGCTTGTGATGCAAGTACAAATGGCTCGTATCTCTGGAGTTTTCTTCTGCTATGTAATGATGTAACACCAAATTGGTCGTGTCGCACACCGCTTCCTACTAATGGGTCGTTCCAGTCGCATAAAAATGCAACACATCTTAGACCGAGCATTCCCTGGTACTGAACATCGAAAATCTCACGTACGACACCATAGTATACAAGATCACCTGACTGAGTTGATACACCGTAATCTGAAGTTGTCGCACTCCTATCATCCCGAAGAATCTTAAAAGCGTACCCCCGTGTGCTATACATCACATTTGACTGCACGGTTGCTAGTGGAAATCTCACAATTTCTTCTAACCACGTGGGAAATGTTTGTCCGTTAGCCTTCTCTGTCGTCACATGCACAATTAAAATAAAAATACTTCAAATAATTAAATCTTTCATTACATATGATGATTGCTAAAAACAAGGCAATTAAAAGACTTACATAATCTCTTAACCAACGTCCGAACTCTTCCTGTTTGAGCTCGATTAGCTCGTCCTCTGTTTTGTCAGGAAATGCAAAACGTTGATAAGCCATATACATCCTGTGAGATTGAAACAATTATCACGTTAGTACATATATATATATAATCAAAAACCCAATACGTAATTAATAATTATGTTCAATATATAATACCTCTCATATTCATCAACTCCGTCGCAGTTTGTGAGAATATACATATGCAAATGCTCTCGCTCTTGTGGTGAAAGTCTCCTCTTCTTGCCTTTTCCACTAAGTCGTCCAATCTGTAAAAATATATGAGGTACATCGACCGGATAGAAAGGTAGGACGCCTCCGTCATCATGTCGAGCTGCTCTACGACTCTTTGTTTTGACTTGTGATGGAAAGTAGGACTCGGCAAAATGTGAGGTTTCTTCATTGATGGTCTGTGCGACGATAGAACCCTCCACTCTACTCAAATTTTTCACCTTCTTCTTTAGATGTAACATATACCGTTCGAAAGGATACATCCAACGGTACTGAACCGGGCCCCCAAGCTCTGCTTCTCGAGGGAGATGAATTGTTAAATGTTCCATAACATCAAAGAATGAAGGAGGAAATATCTTCTCCAAATTGCAAAGGATTACAGGTATATTAGCCCCAAGATTTCGGATACCGTCTGATGTAAGAGAGCGAGAACATATATCTCGGAAAAAGGCACCAATCCCTGCAATATATGGATAACAAATGAATAATTAAATAATGAAGTATATATTGTATAAAGTAGTAAATAAATAATTTCATGATTGTACCTGCAATTGCTTCGTGGACATTACGTGGTAGAAGACATGCAAAGGCAAATGGAAGGAGGCGCTGCATCACCACATGACAATCATGACTCTTCATCCCAGTAAACTTCCCTTCTCCATGATCAACGCAGTTCCGAAGGTTAGATGCGTATCCGTCCGGGAATCTAACACTTTCGGTAATCCAGTAAAAAAACTCGGCCTTTGAAGGTTCATCGAAACGAAAAGCCGGGACCGGAGGCTTCCCGTTCTCTGTCACATGTAGTGCTCTACGAGAACAAATGTCTGGCAAGTCCAATCTAGACTTCAGATTGTCCTTCGTCTTCCCTTTGACATTGAGAACGGTGTTCATAATGTTGTCGAAAAAATTCTTCTCAATGTGCATGACATCCAGATTATGCCTCAAAAGATGGTTCTTCCAATAAGGCAAATCCCAGAAAATGCTCCTCTTGTGCCAATTATGAACGTTGCCACAACCATCAACAGGATGATGTCCGTTACCACCACAATCAACGGTCCTCTCTGCACCAAAATCTCTAAACTGAGTCAACAAATACTCACCATCTAACTCAGGAGGAGGACCGTCAAATACTTTCCGGTTCTTCCTAAACAATGTGGTGCTCCGACGATAAGGATGATCGCTAGATATGTATCGCCTATGACAATCAAACCAAGACGTTTTCCGTCCGTGCTTCAATTGGAACGCATCAGTGTTATCTTGACAGTACGGGCACGATAACCTTCCGTGCGTTGTCCATCCTGATAACATGCCATATGCTGGAAAATCGCTAATAGTCCACAAAAGTACCGACCGCATGATGAAATTTTGGTGACAAGAAACATCAAACGCTTCAATACCTTGGTCCCATAACATTCGCAGCTCATAAATCAATGGTTGCAAAAACACATCAAGTGATCTCTTCGGATGCTCTGGTCCAGGAACGAGAATGCTAAGGAACAAGAACTCCCTTCGCATGCACAAAGATGGCGGCAAATTGTAAGGTGTTACAATTACTGGCCACAAAGAATATTTTCTGCCGTGCTTCCCAAAAGGGCTGAAACCATCGGTACATAATCCAAGGTATACGTTCCTTGCCTCAAACGCAAAGCTGGGATAAATGGATTGAAAATGTTTCCATGCTCCTGCATCTGACGGATGGGCGATTTGTCCATCTGTTGTATGCTCTGCATGCCATCTCATTGCTCCTGCTGTGCGCTCTGACTGATATAACCTCTTCAATCTCTCTATTAACGGTAAATACCACATCCGTTTATATGGCACTGGCACTCTTCCACCTGTTTCCTTATACCGAGGTTTGCAACAAAAACGACATGTCGTACGATCTGCGTCCTCTCTCCAGTAGAGCATACAGTTGTCTATGCATACATCTATCATCTGATACGACAGTCCTAGACCTTGAACAAGTTTCTGTATCTCATAGTATGATGCCGGTGCAAGATTATCTTCTGGCAAAATTTCTTTCACAAAATCAGCGATTGCATCCACGCACTCCTCACTCAAATTGAAATCCGTCTTTATACCCATCATCCTTGTTGCAGTTGATAAAAGGGAATGTTCACCTCTACACCCATCATATAATGGATGTTTAGCAGCGTCTAACATATCAAAGAATCTCCGAGCTTCTAAATTAGGTTCTTCTCCCCTATCTCCATACTCAGCAACCGATGGTATATTTTCACGAAATGCATCGTTCACCATCTGAACATGACCTACAGTACTTTGTTCTTCCATTGCGGGTTCTTCTAAGCTAGTGTTATCCCCAATATAATGTTCACTAGTACTAGCATAATTATCCACCATTGTATCATTTTCTCCATGATAATACCAAATCTTGTAACCCGACATAAACCCATGACAATACAAATGTGACCATACTTCATCTATCACGATAAATCTACGATTCCCACAATTGGTACAAGGGCAATAGATTGTACCGGTTTTTTTTTGCTTTCTTCTGCATACCCGCAAATGCCATGAATTCCTGTAGACCTTTTTTGAATTCCTTCGTAACTAGGCCCGTGTCCGGAATTTGATGAGGCTTGTCCATCCATGATCGAAAATAATTATAAGGATTTGAAGAAGACATTTTCGTAAGGAATTAGATAACAGAGATTTTTTTTTTTGTGATTATAAATGAAGGGTGGAAACGTTTTTATAAGGAAAATTTTGTCCATTTTCCGACGGATTTCCGACGGATATAAAGTAGATATTATCGATGTCGGCAACCATGTCGGCATCTGTCGGCATCTGTCGGATATCCGTCGGAAATCCGTCGGAAATTCGTCGGCAATCCGTCGGAAATCCGTCGGAAATTTCCGACGGATGAACGTCGTCAGAAATCCGTCGGCAGTATGTCGGCAACATCAGAATGCGTCAAAAAGTCGTCGGAAATCTGTCGAAAAGTGTCCGGCGGATTATTGTCGTCGGAAATCCGTCAGAATTTCCGACGGATTTCCGACGGATTTCCGACGGAATTCCGACGGATTTCCGACGGATGAGAAGTTAGTCGGAAATCCGTCGGAAAGTCTTCGGAAATTTCCGACGGAATTATTGCCGTCGGAATTTCCGTCGGATTTCCACATGTTTTCTTGTAGTGCATTTCCATCTTCATCTTCATTATTGTTGTCACGATTCTTCACGGGATCTCCCTGATATGGATTATGGTTAATGTCTTTTAATTAATTAGTTTTAATTAGTTTTGGTGCTTTTTCCTTTTCAAGTTAGATTTAAGTTTTGGGATTTTTCCTTTTTACAATAGGATTATAATTTTAGTGTTTTTCCTTTTTCTTAAGTTTAGCTTTTAAGTATCTTTCCTTTTGGGTTTAGGAATATTGATTGTATCGTGCCTATATAAAGGACTCTTATGATCAATAAAGAATCATCTTCCAACAATTAACCTTAATCTCCAAGAGAGAATTAGGGTTAAGAGGAAGCCTGCGATTAATTTCTCTTCTTACTTTCACAATTGCGACAGAGTATTCGAGACCGATTACGCGAGCTAAAGCTAGATATTTGGCTCATATCAACTTGGTATCAGAGTCAGACGATTCTACGGGAGACATGGATTCCGTTATGGCGCAACTCAACAAAATCATGAAGGAGATGGCGGACATGAAACAGGAGTTGAAACAGGATATCAAGGAGTTGAAACAGGAGACCACCGACATCAGGCATGATTTAGATCCATTGCGTTCAAAACTATCAACGCTCGAGACAAGAGTTGCTACACAGGGGGACGAACGTGAGCAAAACAAATATGAGGTTGCTGAGATTCGCAAAGAACAAACTGCTTTACTGGAAAAAAATTCAAGTGACCAAACCACTATAGTCTTGAGACCCGAGGAGCTCTCTGCATCTGGAAAACAGAGCGGATCTACTGGTGTCAAAGGAATATTGAAGGAGAACAAAGACAATTGTTCTCCATAGGATTGTGATGGGATCAATTTTCCACCGGGAAATAAGGGCAAAGACTTCTCAAGAGAGTGGTGGAATTACTGGGGGCACTCAAAAGTTGAATTTTTCGGGAGGACCCTGGCCATCACGATCAGTTGGGTGAGAACGAGGATACCGTCGAATGGATGGGGGAGGCGATTGGACCGTTAGGCCAATCGGAGTACCACCAAACGAGGTTCAACCAAGCTATGTGCAAGGAGATTTTCGCTTGCAAGAAGATATCGGTTGGGACTACTCTGATAGGCTGAAGGAGGGAGGCGGAAACATCTCAGAAGGGTGCGTAGTGCCACCATCTAAGATGGAATTTCCACCATATGATGGTACTTCAAATGCAGTCGAATGGTTGCAGAAGTGTGATGACTATTTTACCGACCAGCGAGTGTTCATTGATGACGCTAAAGTACGACAAGCAACGTTCGTACTAACAGGTTGAGCTTATCATTGGAATAACAACCTCCGACGATTGGTCACTCATAGGCTAGGATGGGCTGAATTCAAGAGAATTTGCAAAAGTCATTTCGGAAAAGCAAATACTGTTAATCCAATGGGTGAGTTGTCCAATTTAAGGCACACAGGAACAGTATATGAGTATTGCGACAGACAAGGCTGACTGGAGATCAACATTTGTGGCAGTTTTGTGCAGGACTAACTGACAGTTTGCGAAAGGAAGTTGAGTATCTCCGACCTGAGACGATCTTTGAAGCTATGGAGTATGCCCGAGATAATGAATACAAGATCGATGGCGACAAGTAAGCACGTACGTTTGGAGGGCATTTGGCTCCACTAGATGGACACTTAGTCCATATGGTTAGATCAAGGATGGCAATGAACAGTGGGGGACAAGGCGGGAAGGACAAAGAAGATATGTTGTCTCAACCAGCAGAAGCAAAACATGATCAACAAAAGCAATTTTGGAAGAAGTTGACCGGCGCAGAAATGGCGGAACGAAGAGCAAAAGGACTCTGCTTCAACTGCGATGAGATCTTCACGCCATCGCATAATTGTAGGCCAATCCTTTTCCACATAATGCCGGTCATGGACGGGGATGATTAAGAGGATGAACCTTTGGAAGAGGAGGACTTGGTGGAATTTGTGACAGGAGAAGCTGCTAGAAGCATACCCTAAGCTGGAGCTTGAGGACAAGCTCCTAGTCGAGGAGGGGAGTAATAATATGGATTATGGTTAATGTCTTTTAATTAATTAGTTTTGGTGCTTTTTCTTTTTCACGTTAGATTTAAGTTTTGGGATTTTTCCTTTTTACAATAGGATTATAATTTTGGTGTTTTTCCTTTTTCTTAAGTTTAGGTTTTAAGTATCTTTCTTTTTGGGTTTAGGAATATTAATTGTATCGTGCTATAAAGGACTCTTATGATCAATAAAGAATCATCTTCCAACAATTAACCTTAATCTCCAAGAGAGAATTAGGGTTAAGAGGAAGCTTGCGATTAATTTCTCTTCTTACTTTCACAATTGCGACAAAGTATTCGGGACCGATTACGCGAGCTAAAGCTAGATCTTGGGCTCATATGCCTAGAGATAAAAAAAAAACTAGACTGGTTAGGAAAAGCAGAACTGGGGAAAACTCCGTAAGAAGAGTTGTGAACTAAAATTTTTGACCAAGATGGTGTCGTTACAAGTGTGAAAAGGCTATCAACAACTTGGTTGCTCAATTTTATGCCATTCATACTCAGTCCCCAAAGCTGCAAAGCTTATACATATGTTTTTGTTCGTCACGTTTAGATTATGAAATTTAGCCAAGAGGTTTTAAATAGCACTTGAAAGAAGATTATTATAACTTTTCTGCCATACAAGTATGGATACACCACCTGTAGGAAAAATATAAAGAGATTAAAAATGAATTTTTATAACAAATACAAAATATTACCTATAATGCCCCGACCGCCCCTATCTGTGGGCCCCATGCCCTCTCTCGGCCCGTGGGCCCCACCCTTGTCCGACGGCCGGTGCGTTAGTCCGGGAGGCTTGTAATACTTGATTACTGACCCTGCAATCACCACGTGATCTTTCCCCGTGTTTTGTCCTCACTCACCCGATACCGCGAATCACTTCCCGGTAGGTCACCCATCCTTAAATTGCTCCAGCTCAAGCACGCTTAACTCTGGAGTTCTCTCTGGACAAGTTCCCGAAAAGATAAGTGCACTTTGGTGACATAGGTAGCCAAATCAATTCTTATAAGCCTCTCCGCATATACAAGAAATCGGGATGTTACAATCACCCCCACTCATAGAGCGCAACGTCCTCGTTGCGCACCAGGATCGTCACCCTAGACGGTGTGAGCCCACCTGACTCCACACACGTGTTTGGGTTCGGCTCTGATACCACTTATAACGCCCCGACCGCCCCTACCTGTGGGCACCATGCCCTCTCTCGGCCCGTGGGCCCCACCCTTGTCCGACGGCCGGTGCGTTAGTCCGGGAGGCTTGTAATACTTGTTTACTGACCCTGCAATCACCACGTGATATTTCCCCGTGTTTTGTCCTCACTCACACGATACCGCGAATCACTTCCCGGTAGGTCACCCATCCTTAAATTGCTCCAGCTCCAGCACGCTTAACTCTGGAGTTCTCTCTGGACAAGTTCCCGAAAAGATAAGTGCACTTTGGTGACATAGGTAGCCAAATCAATTCTTATAAGCCTCTCCGCATATACAAGACATCGGGATGTTACATTACCTATCCAAAGTTGTGGAAGTATTGGCTCTGTATCGAATGCAGTGGCAGTCTTTTGGATTGTTCTATATGTGAGTGGAAAATTCTCCATATTCAATCCATCTCTACGACTGAGAAGAGAAAATTAACCAACATGCTATCAAATAAGATGTTTTGGTCAGTCAATCAATAATTGCACACTATATATCAAACATAAAAACTGGAAATATTTGGACTGGTGTTCCACCAAGAACTCTCTTGAGACCAGTCTTCTCATCTGATGTTAGCATCGAGAGGAAACATATCTCAGAATTGATTCAGAGATCTCCTCTCTTTGAATGTTCTTTAGAGATCACAATCTCCTGACCCGGTTTAAGGATATCCAAAACCGGGATAGTCAGATTCCTCCTGTCTAGTTGCTAGGCTAAGAGTGACCTATGTCAGAGCCTCCAAAACCAAAAGCGAGACTTTCTTGAGGAAGAACATCTAACAAAATCAACAACAGTGTTTCATCTTGATTCCCAATTTCACTCTCAAGGTCAGTTACAGAGAAAACATAAGCTCTACACAAAAAAGAGCAACAAGAAAGGAGCAAGAAGATACTTATATGGAAGAACATCCATTGGATCACACGGAAAAATGCAAATTGACCACCATAATCATTTGGATCAATGTTTCAATTTGATTTCCCAGTTTCATTATCTTCCCAAAAGCATTACCAAATCAAAGAACTAACAATCAACGACGAAACTGAAATTGAAAATGGCATTTCATCGAGATCAAGAGGAGAAAGAGGGTTATGGAATACTAACCCAAGACCATCGGGAACAACACCTAAAATTCGCATCTTCCTCCTCCCACCTTTGTACAATTCCTCAAGAGTACAAGCGAAATTGCTTCGATCGCCGGAGCTTTCCTATTTGCCGGCGTTTTCTTTTTCGTCTGACTTCTCGCATCCGCGCTTCTGAATTGCTAACTCCGTTTTCACCGTTCCTCCTCCAGTCGCCGCTGCTCCCTCCGCCGAATACTTTCCCGATGCACCAAAAAGACTCAGTGAAAATATTTCAGCCTTGTTCTTGAGATTTTCGATCCGCTGGAGATAGAAATCAATAGAAAAAGAGAGCCAACGAACGGAGGAACAAATATAAGGCTGAGACTTCATGATGGAGATGCTTCGAAGGAATGCATGCTTCACCCCCGCAGTAAGGTTGACTCTCGATTTCCAGTAGATAATGTAGGAGGAAGAGAGGAAAAAAGATTATCGCGAAGAGTTGAACTTTTTCTCTCTCCTCTCTCCTCTCTCTGCCTTTGAGAGGCGATTTCCCGATCTTCTTTTTCTTCTCTTTGCCGAATCTTCATCTTCTCCGATCTCCCTCTCCAGCGCGCGAGGTGGCTCACCGTCGCCGGGGGAGGGACCCCCTTGGTCTCCTCTTTCTCTTAATAGGTTTGTAGATGGGTTTGGCCGTCGGTCCGGTTGTGACGGCAAGGTGGAAGCTTCTCCGGCGTGTTCTCGATCGTCGGCGGCGGGGCCTCAACGGCGTCGTTGGGGTCGCGGTGGTGGTAGGTTGTTTTCTCATGGGTCGACATTTCTCACCTCCGTCCGCCTTGTCCTTTCGTCGGTTTCCTTCCTTGATCCTCTCGCCGGCGTTTTCCTCTTCGACGGTCTCTAGCTCCGGTTAGAGTCTCGCGTGCCGGCGGCGTTCTATCTGGCTTCCCGAGGTGGTGTGGTGGTGGCTTGTAGCATTCTCATCTTGGTTAGGTCTCTCCTTGTCTCGATTTACTCTCGTGTTCGTGACGGCGGTGGGATGCGGCGACAAAGTTCGGGGCTTCCCTCCTCCTGACGGTGGCGATATGCTCCTAGAGGACGGGATCAATCGCCGGCTTCTAGCTTTGGAGTGGAGGCTCTCGGCTTGTGGCTAGCCGCTGTGTGGTGGTTCGTTTTTCGCCATGCTCGTGGTGGCTCCATCGGCGGTGGCTCTAAGCGGTGGCACTAGGCGTGTGGCTCAGCGGTTGCTATCTTCCGCGCTCTGGTGGTGGGTTTCCGGTGGCGCCTTTTGTTCTTCGGCGTGGCCTTAGTCCCCGCAGGTGTGTGTTTCTTTTCCCGGCTTGGTTCGGCAGTGTGCTCGTTTCGTGTATATGGTTTCGGTTGCGGTTTGCTCCTTTCTTTGGCTAGTAGGTGGAGTTTTAGAGTGTTGTTTGACGGTTGATAGAGGCGCCGGTTCTATCTTTCGATGAAACCGGAAATTGCGTTCGTTGCGGAGAAGTTGTAGGTATATTTCTCAGGATTATGCTCGTGGCAACTAAGATGGACTCCAGCTCTCCCGAGGCTGTGGCAAAAACGTGGTGGTCCGCGCTTAGGCGTGTGATTGGTGTTCTTCCGTCTAGCTTCGTCTCGGTTCTTTATTTTCATGACCGTTTACCGATTCCTAAAGCGTCGTGTATCTTGTTGTTCTTCGTCGTTGTTAGTAGATTTTGGTCTTTCTGTTTCTCTTCGTTGAATCTCTGTACCGCTGTAAAAATTTTGAAAATTGGTATTAATCTTAACATTTTACCAAAAAAAAAAAAAAAAAAAGATTATCGCGAAGATACCGAACAAAGGTAATTTACTATTTTCGTCACATTTAAAAGGATTTAAGGCACAATATCAAAACATTACGGATGAATTGCTGAAAATAACCTAAAATTTGGTTTTTTTAGCAAAACTAGACTCTTTATTTGAATTAAAGCAAAAGTAACCTGCAAGTGTAGTGAAATTATAGTTACCTCCTCAATGACTAAACAAAAACTCAGTACGTGTTTTTACGATTATAATCCTGAGACGCAGATAAACTTCATATAGAAGTCTACTCTGTAATTAGATTTTATATTTAAATAAAAATATATATATTATGTTATAAAATTATGAGGTTTTAAAAATTTATTATTCTCAATTATGATGTTTTAAAAATAAAAAATTCATAAAATTTGATCAGATTAACCAAGGAACTAATTTATAGGTTATAGTTGAATTATAGAAGTCTACATGTAGACTTCTCATGAAATCTTCTCTATAATTAAATTTTATATTTAAATAATAAAAAATAATAATATTATGTTATAAAATTATGAGGTTTTAAAAATTTATTATACTAAGTTATGATGTTTTAAAAATCAAAAATTCATAAAATTTGATCAGATTAACTAAGGAAATAATTTATAGGTTATAGTTGAATTATGGGTAGACTTCATATAGAAGTCTACATATAGACTTCTCATGAAATCTGCTCTGTAATTAAATTTTATATTTAAATAATAATAAATAATAATATTATGTTATAAAATTATGAGGCTTTAAAAATTTATTATACTACGTTATGATGTTTTAAAAATCAAAATTTCATAAAATTTGATCAGATTAACTAAGGAAACAATTTATAGGTTATAGTTGAATTATGGGTATACTTCATATAGAAGTCTACATGTAGACTTCTCATGAAGTCTGCTATGTAATTAAATTTTATATTTAAATAATAATATTATTTTATAAAATTATGAGCCTTTAAAAATTTATTATACTAAGTTATGATGTTTTAAAAATCAAAAATTCATAAAATTTGATCAGATTAACCAATGAAATAATTTATAGGTTATAGTTTAGTTATGAGTAGACTTCATATAGAGGAACTTGCGACTTGTAACCCTAATTTTGTTATAAAAAAAACTATAGTCTCTCTCTAAGACGGCGCTCCACTCTCTCCCATCTCTCGCCGTTAACCTCCACCGCCTCTCCATTCTTGCCGGTTGGCGTAGTGGTAAGCCGTCGTTCTTCTTCTTCTTTCTTCGTCTTCATCTCTTCTAACCCGTCTTCATCTCTTTCGCACTTATCCTATTATTGCAGATCTGAGGTCAGAGAGCAGAAGCCTGTTTCTTTGAAGATGATGAACCATCGACGAGATCTGATTGGTCCTGGAAAAGCTTCACTGGGTGCGTTGGAGAAGGTCTCCACGACCACAGATTCAGAAGATCCATCTCGGATCTGGAGAGGGAATCTCTGCGAGAGGTTTTGTTTCTCCAGAAGCTGGAGCTTGGCCTATCGCTGTGTAAGTTTCGGTGCTTTTTGAGAGATTACGCGTTGTGATACCCAAACCGGATCCTGCTGTTTACACTTTTCAGGAGTTCAAGTATGCCCCTCTCCTCCTGTCGCTCTTTTACTTTGGTTCAGTAGTAATGACGAGAAAGCGAGATAAAATGGTGGGGAAATGATGTGATTCAAAGAATGCTTTTTTTTTTTGTAGCTCCATGTCCATTTTTATGTGGCGGAATTAAATAGGATTTGAGTAATTGGGCAGTACAATTTTAATCATGTTTCCAAATAAATGAGCGTGGATTAGCTGATTTTGATCTTATGTAACATTTTGTCTTAATATGGTTCCTCCGTTGCAGATTCAATTGGCAACAGCAGTTTCGTCGTAGATACTCAGATTAGTTCTTGGACATAGCTTTGAACAGGTAATTCCGCCACAATTCTGTAATCTAGAGATTGTATCAAGTTTCTGCTTTTATCAATCTTGTCTGATATAATGATGTGTCCAAAGCATCAACAGTTTTTTCTTCTTGTAGCACAGTGAGTTACAGGTTCTCGGTTATTAAGTAACCTGAGCAGCACTAACTTGACTGCAGTGAAAGTTTAGAACTCTTATGTGCTCATAGTTATATATAGTGAATGTTCTGTTTTCTGTAACTTTCAAATCACATTCAATCTGATTTTAACTGTTGGTATTCTACATGTAGCCACTGTTTCCCGGTGAAAGTGGAATTGATCAGCTGGTGGATATTATGAAGGTACATATCGTGTTTCTTCATTTCTTTTTTTTTAAATTTATTTATTTATATTTCATGTTTCCTATCTTATTCATCTGTACATCTACCAGATTCTTGGGACACCTACAAGAGAAGAAATACGGTGCATGATTCCCAATTACTCAGAGTTCAAGTTTCCTCAAATCAAAGCTCACCCGTGGCACAAGGTTTGTGAAGTATTCACAGGTGCACGTACATGTTGGAATGAATAATGGGACACGTGTTTGCTTGGTTACTTCACTTATCCAAAACATCTGTGGTCATTTCTCAAATTTTTTTTTTTTTTTTTTTTTTAAATTGGACCTATTTAATGATGGCTATTTTATACTTTATGACATTTAGGGTTCACTACTCCCTTGATTATCCCTTTGGTTGGTTTAAGGATTACATTTCTTCTTCCATTTGTTCATCAATGTTTAAAATATTGGTTGGTTTTTGATATGTTTGGGAAATGTGGTTTTAGGGGGATGGTCCAGAAAGTGATCAGCAAAAATGGATTAAGAAGTATAGTAGGTTCATGGATCAATGTTTCTATTGCTGGACAAGAGATAGAGAAAGCTGAGAAAGCTAGAATTTGATGAGTCTGAGCCATCAAGGTTACGGACAATCAAGCAAACTCCGTAAGAATCTTATGAAAGGGCAAAAGAGATGCATAAACAAGAAAGTTGTAGATTTCAGCCTCCACTCGTTCAAACTCATTTGTTTTGTAACCTGTTCTCATCACAAAACATTTCTTTGTAAAGTTAATCTTTGATGCAATTTAACTGTAGACCAAAAGATAAGGAAGAAACACAGAAATTTCAAATCAGAACTAGCACACGTAATTAATCAAATTTTTTTAAAAAAGAAGAAAAAGAAGTAACTAATCTTGTGTCTATATAATACAACCCCATCACCTAAGGCATCACATTTTATATCTAAAAACACTCAAAGCCACCAACATGCATATAAACGCATTCATCACCTAAGGCATCACATTTTATATCTAAAAACACTCAAAGCCACCAACATGCATATAAACGCATTTCCATCTCTAAGGGAAAAAATATCTTTAGTTACCAACATCTCTAGTTAACACACAAGCTTCTAGTAAAATATTAATTATGAAGCAGACTTCAGGAGAAGTCTGCATAAGTAGAAAATGTTAAGGAAAAAAGAGACAAATAGAGACAATGGCATTGCATTTCTCCATAACCAACAAAGTTCAGTGCATAGCATAACAAATTCAGACTATATAAGTAGACTTCATAAGAAGACTTCATAAACATACTTCATAAGTAGACGTCCTCATTAGCATTCGTGATTACAAATTCAATCGATTCTTTAAACATCCATTCTCTGTAAACAACAGGTAGGTTAACCATTTCCTGTAAGAAAAACAAGAACAAACCCCATTAGCATTCGTGATTATAAATTCAATGAAATATTACGTAGTAGACTTCTACCGAAAGTCTTCTATTACGAGCTTAATGCCTAACCAATCAACAAATTTGATTCACCCATAATTGTCTAGTTAAAACACATAAAATTCATGCAACATCAAAAGCACTAGTAAAAATACATACTAGAAAAAAACAAAAGCTCAAAGATTCGTTATAAATATGCTCTAAATGAGTTTTTTTTAAAAACGTTATACAGTAGACTTCTATGAGAAGTTGACAAAGAAGACTTCATTTGAAGTCTACAAAAATTCTTAGAAGTCTGCTTGTGAAGTCTACTGTGGAACATGTTATTTTTGCATTTGACCAAACTGTTGACTTTATAAAAGTAGACTTCTTCACGAAGTCTGTTGAAAATAGGTTAATTTTTCATTTGACCAGAATCTCATCAGTGTTTGACTTTTAAAGTAGACTTCATTTGAAGTCTACGCTGTTAAAGAAGACTTCTAATGAAGTCTACGTCGTTAGAGAAGACTTCAGACTGAAGTCTACTGAAAATGGGTCGTTTGCAAATCAAATACTGAAAGTAGACTTCGTTTGAAGTTTACGAAAAATAAGGTTAGTTTTGAGTTTGACCAAAAAACTTCATTGCAGACTTCGTTTGAAGTCTACTTAAGTTTTTGAAAAATAGACTTCTTTTTTAAATCTACTCTAAATTTGTAGACTTCATATGAAGTCTACTCAAAAAAAGTTTATTTTTTTTTAAGTTTGAAATTTTTGTCAAACGCAAAACTAACTTTCATAAAAAGTCAAAATTTTGGTCAAATACTAAACTGACTTAAAAGAAGACTTCTCTTGAAGACTTCATATGAAGTCCCATATAAAAGTCAAAGTTGGTCAACTACAAAAGTAGCCTCTCTCTTTCGGAGACTTCATATGAAGTCTACGGGTGATTTTTTTGTTTTCAAAAGATAACTCACAGAAGTCTCCAGACTTCACCTGAAGTCTCCTTACAAAAACGAATAAAATAGTCAATTGCAAAACTAACCTATGGTTGACTAGTAGACTTCAAATCTACGATGAAGAGCAGACTTCATTTGAAGTCTACTATCGCAAAACAGATCTGAAAGTTAACGAAAATCAAGTGAATAATTACCTACATCCGGGTTGAGGCTGTTTTGAGCTTCTTCGAGTGCCCAGAACACTGTGATTAACCAATAACAAAGAAGTCCAGTCCTTCTTATGCAATAACCACCGAAACAAGCAAGATCTAAGAATTTGTAAATTTTGAAAACGAAAATGAGAGAGTTTGTTGGATGAAAATGAAGAAGAAATGGAAGATTATAAGGTTATGAGCATAAAGATGAGGAGTTAGAGCCAAAGAAATTGGTTGGAGAAGCATTTAGAGCTCGAAAATGGTTGTTCATGGTGGTTGAGAAAATTGAAGAAGATGCCATTTTCGTAAATAAGTGGATATCCAAAGGTGTTTTGTGTATTTTTCAGAATGAAGCAGACTTCAAAAGAAGTCTACTCATTTTCTCAGAATAGTATTTTCGTGAATATCGCAAGGTGGAAGGGTGTAATGGACACAAAATGGCATTTGTTGATCGGAGAAGGAAAAAAAGGGTTATGTTTGTGTTTGACCTCAAATTTTAGGTCATTTTTGCAAGTGCCCCAAAGACTATGGAGGAGAGTTTTGAAACTTTGAAGACGAATAACCCCCCATTTAAGTCAGATTTTCCAAAAAAAAATAAATAAAAAAAAGCATGTGGCGCTCTCTCCAGCGCTGACGTGGCAGTCAGCTGGAGAGAGTTGGCCAACTTTTATAGTATAGATTTATGTCAAAATTTTTAGATAGTGTTTGCTCAATATAAATTTCACAAAATAATGTATATAAATTATTGCCCTACACACAACGCGTCTTAGAATCGAGATTTCACATAGCACGAGTTATAAATATGGTATAAACATCAAACCACATACTGCATAACAAATCAACAAAATATTATCCTCTCACTATTTTTTTTTCAATAGCCTAATTACCTAGAACGGTTCGGAGATCCAAACCAGGGGTACCGAGTTTACATGAATAATATCCACTGAGTAGACACGAGCAGTCCTTGCTAACTTGTTTTCCTTTGTGTTGTTTGCGCGTGGAATGAGTGAGATAGAGAAAAAAAAATACTTTACTCTTCACGAATTCCTCCAAGTGTAATGCAAAAGCCGGTCAATCCTCGGGTGTAGACACCATCTTCACCAGCTCGGAGCAGTCTGTTACAAAATTTATTGTCGTCTTCTGGTTTGCAATCAAACAATGCATGTCCCAAATGAGTGCTTCCAATTCTGCATGTAGGGGGATAGACTTCTTCGTAGATTTCTTGCTCCCATTATAGTTCATTCGACGCCTTCCTGAAAGCAGTGCCATCCTAATTCGGAGAAATTATCGGTCTCCTTCCAAAATCCATCAATATAGCACCACCATCCTTCGTAATGCGAAATTGCCAGAGTAGATGATATGCTCAATTTAATACCCTAAAAAGTACTAAAGCAGTTGCTGCAGTAAATCAGGGGTCGAACACAAGAACTCAAGAATCACTCAATAGATTCTATAGATCAGAAACAAGCTAAACCAGATGATGTAATTGAAAAACAGGGTTGCAAGTAAAACGTTTGTAAATTCAATTAGGGGAATGTAGGCTTAGGGTATTTCTCAGGAAATCAATGAATGCAGCTAAGTTAGCTAACAGGATCCAGATTAAGCACTGTTCTAGAACTCAAATCACTAAAATATAGTTAACCAACTCTCGTTGCGAAAACTATCTAAATCTAAATCCTAGAAATTCCAAATCTCTTTGCGAATCCTAAAATCTAAATCAGCTTTAAAATCAGGTTTGATATGTTCACAAATCAATTAAACCAAATCTCTTTGCGAATAATCAATTTGCTCACCTAAGGTTCTATCAGGTAATTAATCGCACTCTCGTGCCTAATTAATTATCCTAAGATCTAAGTTCCAGATTCGTCAACCTAGAATTAGCTTTGAGAACAACCTAAGGCGAAGAACTAATTTAGATAGTGAATCCTAACAGATAATCAACCTAGCATTCAAAGAAATCCCTATGAGAAAACCCTAAACCTAACAGGTGATCTACTCAGACATGGATATTAAATTAATAAACATGTTGAATAAATACTCTTATATTAGATCAGAAAGAGAAACAAGGTTTTGAGATCTGATCTCGGACGAAGGGAAACCAGACTTGTCTCTCACCAAAATCTCTCTTAAACCTAAGCAAAAATAAAGCATAGCCTAAACAATGGCTGTAAAATCCTATTTATAACCTAAATCACGATTTGGGGCCTTCTTGTAATTATCAAAGTCTTCTGGGTGCTTTTTGCAATTCTTCAAACTTCATTAAGTCGCGACTTTGAAATCTGCTTCGATGGGTATCGATCGATACCAGGGGGTATCGATCGATGCTCGGTGCTCAGATCGGGCTCTTAGTCATCAGACTTCAGTCTCGCTCCAGAATGCTCCAGAAAAGCTCCAATAATTCCAATTAAGCTCCAGACGTGCTATAACCTGTGAAAGACTCTAAAAGACTCCAAAACACAAGAAAAGACTCTATAAAAGGACTTATATCATGGCCTAAATAGGGTAAAAACCATGATATATCAACTCCCCCAGACTTAGCCTTTTGCTTGCCCTCAAGCAAATAGAAGACTAAACCAGAAAAAGAGGTTTGAAAACGTAGAGACTCACCTGTTCCTGAACCATCGAAAAGACCCTTTTCCCAAGTACCCAAATGTCACCTGATCAGCTTTCGATCTAACCACCATGTACTTCTCCGTAGACATTTGCAGCTTTTCCAGACTCCACACAAAATCCCACAGCATTATTCAAGTAAAGCCCTCATCGCCAGTTTCATCTCTGCAGCTAATTTTAAAGAACCTTCTAGACTCTTTACCAGACAATATCTTGACAAAGGAACCACCCTTTTCACACTTCTTTTGTATCAATTTCTCTCCCCCAGACTTATTTCTTATTATATCCTTATTATCATTATTTTTTTTATTTATTATTTTTTTTCAGCTTAGCATATACATATCAAGGTAGGAGACGCGAGTATTGATGGTGTTTGCCACCAAATCCCCGGTTCTTCCCTCTCTATGTATCAAAGGATGTAGGCGAATAATGGCATCATAGGAAAATCCTAGCCTCGCTTCCAATCCTTTGTGTGATCATCCCCTCTTAAGTAGAATAATGGGATCGCTGGAAATTTTCCTAACCCTCTACTCAGAAGAAAATCATTTCAATCTTTTATGCTCTTAATCTATCAACTTATTTCAGGGGAGAGAGATACCATAATCCTAAACACACGGGTTCCTTTATCAGATATGAATGATGAATCAAGCTCTATGAACACTAACCACATTGATGAAGTGCAAAAATTTGGCTCAGGCTTCAGAAGAACTCTGCTGGAGACATGAATGTTTTCTAGTCAACTGGTCAGTCTTTGGATTTTTCATTAGTCGATCTAGAACTGATCCTGTAATACTGTGCACTCAAAAACAAAATCACATCAATAGGTTCAAGCACAGGATCATAATCTCCAACAAATTTTGACTCAATAAAACAGTTTTGACTCTATAAAATGACTGACTCTAAGAAAAACAAAAACGTTGTCAGCAGACACCTCCCCCAGACTTGAACAACACTGTCCCCAGTGTTATCTAGCCTAGAGTAGATGAAAGAAACAAAAGAAAAGGATAAAATGAAGAGAAACAAGAAATTACCTTCCTGGAATACCGCGTGTCGATCGACACACAGCATGGTATCGATCGATACCACGCTTAGATCGACTTGGTGAACTTTCATCCGCGATTGGTGTCGATCGATACCAATAGGGTATCGATCGATACTTAGGCGATTTCGAGTTGCTCCTTGTTCATCCTGACACAGATTCAAAACAAACGAAAAATTAAAAGGAAAAACGACTCAAGGACAGACTCACCAGTGGGTTGCCTCCCACCAAGCGCTCGTTTAACGTCAATAGCTTGACTGTAACGCCATTCAGGCTGTTGGTGCATCATCCAGAGGCATTATCTGCCCTGTTGGAATCCCGGCTTGCGCCCAATAGTGTTTCACTCTTTGTCCATTGACAGTGAATTCCTCGCCTTTGCGATTTATCAGCACGACAGCACCATGTGGTCTGACCTCTTTGATTGTGAAGGGACCTGACCAACGTGAACGCAGTTTACCAGGAAACAATTGCAAACGAGAGTTATACAGAAGTACCTGGTCGTTCGGCTCGAAGTGTCTGGAGATGATCTTCTTATCATGATAAGCTTTGGTTCTCTCCTTGTACAGCCTCGAGTTCTCATAAGCATGGTGCCTGATCTCATCCAGCTCGTTCAGCTGAATCAACCTCCTCTCAGCAGCAGGCTTGATGTCGAAGTTCAGCATCTTTGTTGCCCATGCAGCCTTGTGCTCAATCTCCACTGGAAGGTGGCATGCTTTCCCATACAGCATTTGGAAAGGTGTAGTACCCAGCGGTGTCTTGAAGGCAGTCCTGTATGCCCAAAGTGCATCATCCAGCTTTGTAGACCAATTATTCCTAGAAGCATTCACTGTCTTCTCCAAGATCTCCTTGATCTGCCTGTTGGAGACTTCAACTTGCCCACTTGTCTGAGGGTGATATGGAGTAGCCACACGATGGTTTACACCATACTTCTTCAACAACCTCTCGAACACCTTGTTGATAAAGTGAGAGCCACCATCACTTATCACAATTCGAGGTACTCCAAAGCGAGGGAAAATGATGGTCTTAAACAGCTTAAGAACCACCGCAGAGTCATTCTTCTCACTAGCTATCGCTTCCACCCATTTGGACACATAGTCCACAGCAACCAGGATGTAGTTCTTCTTGTGTGAAGATGGGAAAGGACCCATAAAGTCAATGCCCCAGCAATCAAAAACTTCAACCTCAAGGATGAAATTTTGTGGCATCTCATGTCTCTTACTGATCTTCCCTCTCCTCTGACAAGTGTCGCACTGTGAGACGAAAGTGTGAGCATCCTTGAACATGGTAGGCCACCAGAAGCCTGCTTGAAGAGCCTTGGATACTGTCTTGAAGGTGGCAAAGTGTCCAGCATAGTCTGATCCATGGCAATGAAACAAAACATCTGAAACCTCTGACTCAGCAATGCATCTCCTGTATATGCCATCAGAACAATGCTTGTACAAGTAAGGTTCATCCCAAAAGAATCTCCTTATGTCGCGCATGAACTTCTTCTTGTCATACTTCTTGAGGTGGTTTGGCTTTGCATCTGCAGCGAGATAATTGGCAATATCAGCGTACCATGGAGTATCAGAATCTGTTGCAGCGACGAGATGGTGGTTAGAAGCGACTGAACGATCGATGATGAAAACAGCTTCTGAATCGTCAGGGTATCGACCGATACCATAATGGTATCGATCGATACGGAAACCTGCAACTCGTGAAAATTGCTGATTCTCGGCCAGATTCATCTGAAACCCAGTTTCAATGAAGTAGATGGCTTCCTCAGGTAGTTGATCATCAATGGGGACGTCTTCATCGATCCGCATCCGCGAGAGATGGTCAGCAACTCCATTCTCTATGCCTTTCTTGTCCTTAACCTCAATGTCAAACCCTTGTAGCAAAAGAACCCAACGACAGAGACGAGGCTTGAGATCCTTGTTATTCATCAGATACTTGAGAGCAGCATGATCAGTATGAACAACCACCTTGCTCCCAATCAAGTAAGATCGGAATTTCTCAAAAGAGAAGACAACAGCAAGTAGCTCCTTCTCTGTGGTGCTGTAATTCCTCTGAGCATCATCCAAAGTCCTGCTGGCATAGTAGATGACGTGCAGCTTCCTGTCTTTCCTCTGACCCAGAACTGACCCCACAGCAAAGTCACTGGCATCACACATGATCTCGAAAGGCAGAGTCCAATCAGGAGGTTGCACAACAGGAGCACTCACTAAAGCCTTTTTGATCTCCTCAAAGGCTGCAAGACAATCAGTTGTGAAATCAAATTTGATCTCTTTGCACAGCAGAGCAGTGAGTGGACGTGCTATCTTGGAGAAATCCTTGATGAACCTCCTGTAAAACCCTGCATGACCAAGGAAACTCCGAATATCCTTCACAGAAGTAGGTGGTTGGAGACTTGTCATGACCTGAATCTTGGCTTTGTCAACTTCGATTCCAGCTTCGGAGACCTTGTGCCCAAGTACAATGCCATCCTGAACCATAAAATGACACTTTTCCCAGTTAAGGACCAAGTGTTTCTCTTCACACCTCTGTAGCACCTTGCACAGATTAGCCAAACAGATCTTGAATGATGACCCATATACTGAAAAATCATCCATGAACACCTCCATGAAATCCTCGATCATGTCTGTGAAGATAGACATCATGCACCTCTGAAAAGTGGCTGGAGCGTTGCACAATCCAAATGGCATTCTCCTGTATGCGAACGTGCCATAGGGACACGTGAAAGTGGTATATCCTTGGTCATCTGGATGGATAGGAATCTGGAAGAAACCTGAATATCCATCAAGGAAGCAGTAGTAGGGATGACTGGCCAACCTTTCCAACATCTGGTCAATGAATGGCAATGGGAAGTGATCTTTCCGTGTGGCCGCATTTAACTTCCTGTAATCAATGCACATTCGATGTCCAGTGATAGTCCTTGTGGGAATCATCTCATCCCTGTTGTTCTTCACCACAGTTATCCCTCCTTTCTTAGGAACAACGTGCACTGGACTGACCCAAGAGCTATCTGAGATGGCATAGATAACTCCTGCATCCAAGAGTTTCATGACCTCTTTCTTAACCACCTCTTTCAGGTTTGGATTTAGCCTCCTTTGATGCTGAACTGAAGCCTTTGACTCGTCCTCAAGATGAATCCTATGCATGCACAGGTTCGGTGAAATACCTGAAATGTCATCAAGAGAATAGCCAAGAGCTTTGCGATACTTGCGCAGCTTGCTTAGCAGTAAAGTGACCTCTGCGTTGTTCAAAGAAGAATTAAGGATTACAGGGTACGTGGAATTAGGACCAAGAAAACCATACCTTAGATTCGCAGGAAGTGGTTTGAGTTCCACTTTAGGAGCGTTCTCCTCGCTCCAATCTCCAAGCCCAGCAGCTTGCATAGTTCTTTCGGCCAAACTTCTTTCTGGCCGTAGGGTATCGATCGATACCATCAGAGTATCGATCGATACTGGTCGTGCTGAATCGAGTATCCTTCCGTAATCAGCAGCAGCATCGTGTGGCTTAACCTCTGACTCAACCGAGCAGGCTAATGCTCTCTCCAATGGGTCCTCAGGATGCATCTCTAAGAAGTACTCCTCAGCAATATCACAGAAGGTATCAACGAAGAAAGTCCGCCCATCGATGGTTGGTCTCTTCATCATATTCTCCATGTTAAAAGTCATGACCAACTCACCAATGTTAAGAGATATCTTCCCATTCCTGCAATCAATCAGAGCACCAGCTGTTGCTAGGAATGGCCTTCCCAAGATGAGAGGATCTCTGGGTTCCGAATCATACTCCAAGACAATGAAATCAGTTGGGATTAAGCAGTTCCCAATCACAATCGGAACATCCTCTAGCAATCCTTCTGGAAGTCTAATTGAACGATCAGCGAGAATCAGCGAGATTCTAGTAGCAGTGAAGTCTGTCATTCCCATCCTCTTAGCAACCGAGTATGGCATGAGGTTGACACTTGAGCCAAGGTCACAGAGAGAGCGCTCAAACCTGTCAGTAGCGATTGTGCAATCCAAGACAAAGCTCCCTGGATCTGGAAGTTTCGTTGGGATCCTGTTGCTTAGGATTGCACTGCACTCATGAGTGATCATCAGACAGCCTTCTTCAAGGTTCACATTGCTGGACACCATCTTCTTGACATACCTCTTGAAAGCTACAGAGGTCTTGATAGCATCGATGAAGGGAAGTTCAACAACCAGCTTGTCCAAAATTTCCTTGCATTTAGCATCCTCTACTTCCTTCTTAGTCTTTCCAAGAGCTCTGGGATAGGGTACCCTCGGGATGTAGACCCTCTCTGGTGCTGCTTTAGGCTTCTCCTTCACAACCTCAACTTCTGCATCGTCTTCAGGTTCGGTATCGATCGATACAGGGAGGGTATCGATCGATACACGGGAATTTGAGTCTTCCCGTCTGAGAATCGCGATCGGTGTCGATCGATGCTGAGTAGTGTCGATCGATGCCTTAGCGATTTCAGTGTCTTCATCGTCAGACATTTCGAAATTTACAGTAGGCTGATCCACTTTTGCCCCTGATTTGACCTCCTTACCACTTCTCAAGGTAATGGCGTTGATGTGTGCCCTTGGGTTCTCTCCCTTTCCTGGTAGAAAACCTTCTTGTCTTCTTGAACTCTCTGAAGTCTGAGCTACCTGAGTTTCCAGCTTCCTCTGACCAATACCCAGAGAATCGATCCTTCCACTCAGATCTTTGTACATGGCGTCCATCTTACCATTGAAGGTCACTGTAATCTGCTGCTGTCCTTGAACGAGTGTTTCAAGCATGGCTTCAATCTTGTTCTCTGATGTCTTAGCAGTCACAGGCTCGTAAGAAGGACTTCTGTAGTTCCTGGTGTAACCACTGATCTGGGCAGGTTTCTGGTTGAATCCTCCTTGCTGGAAGTTGTTGTTGAAGCTCCGATTGTTGTTGAACTGGTTCCTCTGTCCCTGAAAGCCAGAACCACCAATGTAGTTCACGTCTTCTGCTTCATTCTCATTGAAAACCTCAACATCCTCAGCAAAATGGACAGCTTTTGTTGTCTTTCCCAGCAGAAGACTGTGCATAGAATCTAGTTGAGCCTTAAACTCAGCGATCTGCGATCTATCTTGATTACCAGCCAGCTTCTTGCGCTCGAAATCTGCACTCTTTGTGCTGCTGCTAGATGCAAAATTCTCAATCAACACATAGGCGTCCTCAGGGTAGTTGGTGTTGAAGTTCCCATTGCTTGAAGAGTCCAGAGCCATCTGATACCTCCAATCTACTCCTCTGAAGAAGATACCTAGCAGCTGCACATCAGAGTATCCATGGTGTGGACAGTCTCTTTGGTACGATCTGAATCTTGTCCAAGCAGCCTTGAACGCCTCAGTAGGTCCTTGAGAAAAAGTGGAGATCTTATTCCTCAGATCTTCAGATCGTCCATCATCATAGAAGTTAATTAGGAAGGCTCTCTTGGTGTCTTCCCAATTAGTCAGTGATCCAGGAGGTAGCTGCCTCAGCCAGTAAGTAGCTTCCCCACCAAGAGAGTATGGGAAGAGCTTGCAGAAGAGATAATCGTAGGACACTCCATTGCTCTTGATGCTAGTGACCAAGTCCTCGAATTTCTCTACATGATCCATTGGATGCTCATGAGGCAAACCATGGAAGAGATGCTGTCCTACTAGAGTGTAGTAAGCAGGCTTCAGCTCAAAGTCATTCCGCTCATACGCAGGGGGACGAATCGCAGAGCGATTGGCGAAAAATTGCTCTGGCCTGTTGTGTTCACCAATCGTTCTACCACGATTAACCACAGCATCCCTTGCGTCCCTAGCAGCATTCTCAGCGACAACAGGAGCAGGTGGAATGACAATCCCCTCTCCATCCAGACGTTGTCCTTGCTCATTGCACAACCGACCCTGTTGGTCCCTGTAAGCTCCAGCAGCATCACGAACTAACCCAACTTGATTGTTGTTCATCTTAGCTGACTTCTTTGCTTTCCTGTTTGTGCGTTCCACTTGTGCTAGCTGTTCCAGTGATAGATCAACTAGCGGAGTGCTCTTTTTGCTTCTGGTTTCAAGATTATGCATGCACCTGAAATCACAAGTAAAGAGCGTAAGTAACTGAAATTTACGACGGGTATCGACCGATACTCAAGGGTATCGATCGATACTCGGGCGATTTAGACGAATTTCCTAGCTAAAATCTAACGGCGAATTGAGTCCCCGGCAACGGCGCCAAAATTGATATGCTCAATTTAATACCCTAAAAAGTACTAAAGCAGTTGCTGCAGTAAATCAGGGGTCGAACACAAGAACTCAAGAATCACTCAATAGATTCTATAGATCAGAAACAAGCTAAACCAGATGATGTAATTGAAAAACAGGGTTGCAAGTAAAACGTTTGTAAATTCAATTAGGGGAATGTAGGCTTAGGGTATTTCTCAGGAAATCAATGAATGCAGCTAAGTTAGCTAACAGGATCCAGATTAAGCACTGTTCTAGAACTCAAATCACTAAAATATAGTTAACCAACTCTCGTTGCGAAAACTATCTAAATCTAAATCCTAGAAATTCCAAATCTCTTTGCGAATCCTAAAATCTAAATCAGCTTTAAAATCAGGTTTGATATGTTCACAAATCAATTAAACCAAATCTCTTTGCGAATAATCAATTTGCTCACCTAAGGTTCTATCAGGTAATTAATCGCACTCTCGTGCCTAATTAATTATCCTAAGATCTAAGTTCCAGATTCGTCAACCTAGAATTAGCTTTGAGAACAACCTAAGGCGAAGAACTAATTTAGATAGTGAATCCTAACAGATAATCAACCTAGCATTCAAAGAAATCCCTATGAGAAAACCCTAAACCTAACAGGTGATCTACTCAGACATGGATATTAAATTAATAAACATGTTGAATAAATACTCTTATATTAGATCAGAAAGAGAAACAAGGTTTTGAGATCTGATCTCGGACGAAGGGAAACCAGACTTGTCTCTCACCAAAATCTCTCTTAAACCTAAGCAAAAATAAAGCATAGCCTAAACAATGGCTGTAAAATCCTATTTATAACCTAAATCACGATTTGGGGCCTTCTTGTAATTATCAAAGTCTTCTGGGTGCTTTTTGCAATTCTTCAAACTTCATTAAGTCGCGACTTTGAAATCTGCTTCGATGGGTATCGATCGATACCAGGGGGTATCGATCGATACCAGGGGGTATCGATCGATGCTCGGTGCTCAGATCGGGCTCTTAGTCATCAGACTTCAGTCTCGCTCCAGAATGCTCCAGAAAAGCTCCAATAATTCCAATTAAGCTCCAGACGTGCTATAACCTGTGAAAGACTCTAAAAGACTCCAAAACACAAGAAAAGACTCTATAAAAGGACTTATATCATGGCCTAAATAGGGTAAAAACCATGATATATCAGTAGAGACAATGTTTTGGAATACCACGTCTAGAGCACTACTTTGTGCCGACTCCCACGTTATTGCCTCAGTTTCCGAAAGCTTTAGTATTTCTTGTGGATCTCTATCCACATTTGAGAAAATCTTATCATTTCTCGCTTTCTAAATATACCACACAATCCAAGGAAAACATGTATCCTAATTATCTAGTGGAATTCTCCAAAATAGATGATCAAAATTAGAAAAAGAACGATGACATTAGAAAAACACCCGAGGGCGTTGGTATCTTAGAAAGTGCCCATGTTTGTAAAGTCGGAGGACATTAAAAAAAACGTGATTGATTGTTTCCTCTTCCGATCCACACCGTGCACATTGTGTATCACAATCAACTCTTTTATCTCGCAGATTTGCTAAGACCGCGATACATCCCAATATGGCTTGCCAAATAAAATATCGTAATTTCAGAGAACACTTCAGCTTCCATGTATGTGCATGTAATTTCTTCACATCCGGACCATAGAAAATATTGGAACCGCTATTTGAGGTTGCATGTTCAATTTAATATCCCGACTTAACCGTATATCTTTCCGATTTTGTGTAGTGCCATCCAAGAGTATCTGGTTTATAAGTACTACTTATAGGCAGACTCCGAATAATTGTCACATCAGCCGGATCAATAATTTCGTTCATCAACCCCATATTCAATATTTGTGTCACTTGGTCAATCAGATGATTGACCATGAGATTTGGGTAATAGTTATGCCCCTTACATGTTGCTGACCTCAGCTGAGAAGATGGTATCCAAGGATCTTTCCATACTGAGATAAAACAACCTGATCCAACTCTTTTAATTAGCCCTTTTTAACCAGAGATCTAGCTGATATAATGCTCATCCATCCGTATGACGGGGAGTACGATCGTATAGGGTCTGTGTTTCAAAAGTATTGACCCTTAAAACCCGTGCAAAAAAAGAATCCGGTTTGTCCATTAATCTCCATAATTGTTTAGCCAATAGCGCAATGTTAAAATCATCTACCGCCCGAAAGCCAATGCTCCCCTCTCACTAAAAATTTAAGAATTACAAATTCAACATATTTTAATAATTAATATTTAAATTTGATTTTGTTTCTCATTTTATTTTTTATATATTTCAAAATTTAGTTTACAAAAAAATTTTATTCCCGCGCGGATAGATACTTGTAAATTACACATAAAATATTATAACTGTTATAAAACTATAGCATATATATATTTGTATATGTATGTATATACTATATATTATTATATGTTTGTGATAGAGAGAGAGATGAGGTAAAGAAAGATAGACGAGAGTGAGAGAAGATATTCTCTTCTTATTATTTTCGTCTGTCTTACACTCACTTTTATAAAGAGTGAGGCAACTTATTTATAGTCACAAAAACTAAGTCGGTAGAAACTTACATGACGTAAGAAACTTACATGACAAGTGAAACTAAAACAATATAATTAGGGTGTGGATGATTATCCATTTTCAACACTCACTCTTAATTATCCATCACCTTTAATGTATTATGTACTATTTCGTTAAAAACTTTACCATAGAAAAACCCAGTGGGATAAAAACAACAACAAAGGAAAAAGAGTATAGTAACGCAATCTCCTCCGAGAAAGATGAATCTTGTTTTCTTCATGGATTTTGAAAATGATTCGTCTCGATCATTTTCTTTGCTTCTCTTGATCTCGTCAATGTAATAACCCCTTTTTATTGGGATTATAGAATTTCCTTTCAGATGTCTAACATTTTGCGTGTTCTTTGCTGCCTCGTTAAAAATCTTATTATGGAAAAACCCAGTGGGACAAAAATCATAGCAAGAAAAAAGAGTGCAGTCACGCACATCATCACATTTCTCCCCCTGGAAGCATCATCTTCAGGAGATGCATTCCAACAATATATCCCATATTTTTGGGAATCTTTATAAGTAGTGCCTTAGTGAACAAACTCGTATGATCCTCATATAGTTTCTCGGATTATTGGACTTCTGGTCCATAATATTTGAGTTGGTCATGCTCTTTTCACGAAATATACTATTTCGACTTTCGTGCTTATTTTGTAACAACACACAATTTGTACCGAGATTTTATTATTAACCATATCAACGGTCTCTTCAAGGGATTAATCCTCTATTCAATATATATTTGCTCCTTTCCAATTGAGGATTTATTTGGAACCAAAGTAATCTATCACGTTTCTTACGTGTCATAGACTTATTATTGATTAATCGTTCTTCAGGGACATATATTTTTATTGGAGCATTTTCAGCTAGAAATGAGATTTTCCTTTATGTAATTATATGTCTGTGATAAAGAGAGAGAGATGAGGTAAAGAAAGAGAGACGAGAGTGAGATAAGATATTCTATTCTTATTATTTTCGTGTGTCTTACACTCACTTTTATAAAGAGTGAGGCAACTTATTTATAGTCACAAAAACTAAGAGCATCATTATCGCGGTTTGTTAAGAGAGTTTCTTTAGGTTTTTTTGTCAAAAATTAAATCAAAATTAAAATAATAAACAAGAGCCGGTTCTTAATTAGGACCCGTAAGAAACGGTTCTTAACACGTGTCATTTCGTGATTGTTTTTTCTTCTTTCTTCTTCGATGAAAACCATGGAGAAGATCGTTCGCTCTTCTTCTTATTATTCTTTGGTTACACTTTTTTGTCTCGTTCTTCTTCTGATCTCGAATTTTCACGGATATGTCCAGTTTACCGAAGCAGGGCAGCGACGGATCGAGATCTCCGACGATCTAGACGACGTTGAAGACAATGAAGAAGACGAATCATGGAAAGAATGAGGGAAGAAAGCACCGATGCCGGAATTCGATCCGCCACCTGATTTATCTAACATGGGATTCGAACAGGTCCAAGCGGAAATGGCTAGACGGACTTTTGGACCAGTCGTCGGATTCGTGAAGCTCCGGTTAGGAGTCCACCGTACAAAGGTAAACAAACACTCAAATCTAACACTCTCTGTCTCTCAAATACTCCAAGTCAATGTTCCAAATGGTTCAGGCGATTGGATCGTGATATGTTTGCTTGATTGATTCAATCAGGATATGGTGTTGGAAATTGCTATGAAATGGACAAAAGTTTTGAGAACAGGAGGAATATGAGTAAGATTTATGGCAGTAGATCGAAGCACGGGGATGTTCAATATGCAACATGAAAAGTACGTGACTGAGGTAACAAAAAAAGTTGTAAAAATCAAATTAGCTTTGATCCTTAAAATAATGCCTTATGAGTTTGGAGTCCATGGTTCAATAATGCCAACATGATGTGTGTACATGTTAGGAGGGGGTGCAGATAGAGCAGAGATATATAGTTTGGCCTTCTCTTCGAATGCTGAGTGGTTAGCTGTCTCAAGTGACAAAGGAACTGTCCATGTATTTGGTCTCAAAGTCAACTCCGGCTCTCAAGTGAAAGACACACCCCGAATTGCAGCTGATGTTAGTCGCTCTGCCTCATCCCCATCTTCGTCCCTGTCTTTATTCAAAGGCATAGAATTCACAAAAACACAGAATCAGTCACTTTCAGCACTTGACAGACTCTTGGTTTAGTAAGCATAAATCTTTTGCTCTATTAGGAGTGTTGCCAAAGTATTTCAGCTCAGAGTGGTCGGTGACAAGTTTTTGTTCATTGTAAAAGATGTGTCAAGACTTCTATGATTACACTTGTGTTTTGTAGTTAATCTAACAAGTTTTTGTAGTAAGTAAAAGATATGTGTCAAGTCTATTGTTTTTGTATATTTTGCAAACTCGTACATTTGTCTCTTTCTCTTATTCTCTTTATATATTTTGCAAACTCATGCCTCTTCTTTATTCCTCATCAAACGAGCAAACTCATTCTTCTTCCTCTTCTGCATAAACTCATTCCTCTTCATTTTCTTCTCTTTACATTTTGAAACGATTGTGGTTTTGTTAAGTTCTTTCTTCTCTCATTCTCATTCTCCTTTTAAAGATCAAATCCACTTCTTTCTTCTCTCATTGTCTTTTTCCTAGTAAAGATCAAATCCAATTCCTCTATCAAAATCTTAAACGATTATGACATCTTCTTCCCATAATAATTTTGACGGATCACTTGATGAAAATTTCGATCAACATTTTGATCAAATATTCGATAATAATTGAGCGTTCGTTTGCATTTTTTTAAAAATGTTATGTTTTTATGTCAACTCTGTGTAATTAAAAAAATAAACTCTATTTAAAATAAAACAAATTTTTTTTTTAAGAACCCCTAATTTATATGGGGTTTTACTAATAAAACAGCAAAAACAAAAATTTTTTAACACGATTTCTTAATTTTAAATTTATATTAAAATAATATTTAAAAAATTCAAATGTGTTTTTACCAATAATGATGTTCTAAGTCGGTAGAAACTTACATGACGTAAGAAACTTACATGACAAGTGAAACAAAAACAATATAATAATGGTGTGGATGGTTATCCATTTTCAACAATAACTAATTTTTGTCTTCTGATTAATTATAATTTTTGTTTTTTCTTTGCTATACGAATTTCCCTTATTTTTTTATTTTTTTAAAGAGAGAAGTAAGCAGAAGGAAGTTGAGGTGATTGGGGCCTTCTTTGGTGATCCGACCCGGGAATTACCCTAACCTTCTCAAGAAGTGTGCCCCCTTCGAGAAAGACGAAAGTGATAGCAAATCAACCTCCCCCCAAGGATTCGATTTCAGAGAAGCAAAAGCTGTGGATAGGAGATTTGCGAGTTCGCGATGCAAAAAGAAGAATCTTCTTCGATTCATTACGAGTCTAGAAACTGTTCTATCCCTTCCGGTGATAATTCCGTTTGGGCCGATGTATCGCCACTCCTCTCCGCCTCCTGCAGTGGTACTCTTACACACACACTCTCTCTCTCTCTCTCTGTATGTGTACTCATGTATATGTTTGCTTTACTTTTTCATTTTCTTGGTATCTACTTGTTTTCTGACAAATCAGGTACCAGAGATGTTTATAATCATGTTTTAGATTCGGTGGCTGAGAATTTTGGTTTAGTACTTTGGTTGATAGCATGTGCCTAGTTTCATGAGATTGTTTGAAGAACTGGAAACTTTGACAAGGTTTCTGCTAAAATAAAAAAATTGTGCAATGTGCAAGTAAGGTCATATAAGTGCCATAATGTTTTTTCTTTCCTTAGTTGCCTTTCTTTCCCTTAGCAAGATGAGTAGAACTGGACAATCATTCTCGTGTAACAAGCAAACGTGTTGTTAAAGGATGGTGGATTTTCTAATTTTGTCTTTCTATTTGCAGATCTTCTTGAGGGCGAGCTCATTCATGGAGATAATTTTAATCTTTTTGCTGCAATGTCTGCATTGGAGGTTCTACACATTTTGATTTCCAATTATTGGTTTTTTTTTTTTATTCCCCCTTTGTGTTTCTATCATTATCATTGTAGATTGAAAAATTGTTTGGTGGCACTTAACATTCTTTATAAAGGCTGAAAATGTCTTGTGCATCCTAATCTTTATGTTAATATGCAAGCTTATTATAATGTAACTACATATTTCAAAGTTCCTTACAGCCATACTGTCGTAGAAAATCCATATATGCTGGAACTTCATTAAACATTGAAAACATGTTAACTAACATGTAGCATCCCTTAAGTCACCGTCCTTAGTTTGTTAGGTATATCTTGACTGCAGCTAGCTCCACATTAAGCCTGTGTGGTTGCCATAAATGTGTCTTAAACATGGTGTCTAATTGATTTCATTGTAGCAATCTCACGAATTTCAGACTCTTTTCCATCCTCTAATGGAGTCCTTGCTTTGTACTAGATAATGGACCCAAAGATGGATTCCGGTATGGTGTCTGCATTTTATTCTATAGATGAAGCCATCGAAAGTGGTTTTGCGCCGGTCCCTATAAGCTCTGATAGGACTGTAAATGTGGAAAGCATCATCGACATTATGGACCATCTCCTGGTGTGCGAGGTATTCTCTATTAAAGATGTGCTAAAATAATAGTGAAGTGAGTTGTAAGCTACTATTAAGAGTATACAACATCTCATATTATCCTTTTCCGGGGAGAGTTAATCACTTCTCATTTGAGAATTCCTGTATGGAGATCTATGTAGCTAATACCTCTGCCTAGACTTCCTTTATCCACATTTTATGCCTATTATTTTATAAAGTGTTAAGTGCACAAAGATGTTACCTGATTTTGGTTGATCACTTCTCCCTTCTTATAAACTCTCTACCCTTTTGGCAGGCAACATGGCACATGGGTCACTCATTAGCCCAAACTGTGTTTTCATGCATCTATGTTCTGAGGCCTGAGAGGACATCTTCACAGGCTCTATTGCATTCTTATTGTAGGGTCATACGAGAAACTTGCAGGGCAGTTGTTTCTGTGGTTTCAGATGCACGTACAAATGAAGTAATTAACTTTAACAAAGTTCTGGTCCTCTTTTATTCTTGTGGTGCCAAGAAAATGGTTTAAATTTGCACTGTATATAGTTTTTTCAGTTATGGTTTAGTGTGTGGTCAATGTTTGTTTCATAGATCTTTTGACATGTCCAGCAATTCCATACCCATTTTGACAAATCATAGTTGTCAGTAATCATAAGCTTATGTGAGTTGAAATGTTATTGTTCCCAGTTTAATTAGAAGCCACATTTCCCTGCTTGGAAACATTAGAGACGAAAACAAGATTCATTTTAGTTCTCATGATGCCTAAAAGGTTTTTTTTTTTTTTTTTAAATATGGAGATGATTAGTGGAGGGGAGAAAGTATTTGTTTAGAAATTTCCACTACTGCACGGCTGAATGCAGATAAAAAACTTGAGAAGATTTGTGGTTATATTTTAGATAGAAGTTTTCGCATTGAACTCTCTCCTCTTGACTCGACAGATGCCCCCTGCTTTCGTTAATCATTTACACAGAATGATTCACCTATTACCTGCTTAATAACAGGAAGAAGATCTTTTGACCATGACATATGGTCTTCCTTTTAGTGGAGATGAAGATGCTAAGGGCTTGTCACTCTTGAATGCGGTCGAAGAAACAATCTGTCGCCAGCTGCGTGCTTGTAAGGCCACAACATCCAAAAGGAGATTGTTGGGAGGTAATTCGGTTCGTTGTATTTCTTCCTTTCTTATTTTACATGCACATGCCACACGCTTGCCGAATCGAGATACGAAAAAAATATTCATATGATGGGATTGAAGAGTCTTTTGCTGCGCTTTCCTTGATATATTGTTTACACATATAATGGTGAGTTTGGATTTAGAGACAGTATCATGAATTTGAATTTGATATTGTGCAACTGCCTTCTAAACAGATACCAACTTGTAATTAGCCTCTCTGGCCTATATATGATAGCTGTGAGTCTTCTACCCAGTGATGAACTGATATATGAGTAAAGTCTGGTAAACATTTCAATTGATTTGTTTTTCCAAGGAAAAATTAACATCTCTCTGAGTCATGGTTCATTGTTTACTTGTAATGCGGAAAAATTAACATCTCTCTGAGTCATGGTTCATGGTTCATTGCTTTCTGTTTTCGTTAAATGATGCAGAATTGGAACCTCTACAAACTAATCCGCATCTGGAAGAAAGTTTTTGCAAAGCTTTGTTATGCCGGATACGTTTCCGTAAGGTCTCATGCTTTATTTATTCTTTCTTTGATATATGTTGTTACATTTTATTCGTTAATTACGACTTTTATGAACTTTAGAGGTCATGGTAACTGGTGTTTGATATAGTGCCGAATCTGAATTTAATACTCTGCTGCCCATCGAAGGACACAAGGTTTAAGTTGCTTATTTTGAAGAAGAAAAAGTAGAATCAGCAGTTAAAATCTGCATTTGGTGTTTTCTCCGGAGTTAAATCTGTCTGATTTACTAACTACATGGAACATTAGTATGATCGAGTTGCTTTTCTTCAATCTAACCATACAATGGGGAGTGGCAAACAGAATTACCACAATTTACTATGTGTCATATGTTCCAAGCTGTCCAAGTCACAAGAATAAACAAGCCTACCAGAGATTGTACTTTGCAAATTTGGCTGCTTTAGTTATCTATTTACCCTAAGTTATGGGTAAAAAAACTCGCTAGACTTTTGAGTCGTAATGGACTTGTGCATCACTAGTTGTTTTAACATATTCTCAATAACTTTCAGCATTTTCTACACACTCTTAAATGTATGAGACGACCACAAGGACGAGGCTTCGAATTGGCGAGGAAACACATAGCATCTTGCATATCAGAGCTAGATTCTGTTCTGGAGTCCGCAGAGTTTTTAAGATTAGATCTTGTCGAAAATGGCGAAAGCGAGATAGAAGAAAGGACAACTGCATCAGGTCGTCACCCAATTGGATTTGATCCCACTTTAAACAAAAGATTATCAGCTCCAACCCCACCGCGTGCTATTAAGCTTCTTTCTTGGCAAAAGGTTTGGACTTCTGAATTCTCTATAGACATTATATATTATGAGAGAGAGAGAGACATGCTGAAATTAGTTTTGTTTTGTAACAATTTTTTTCAATTTTGATTCCCCAGGCTCTTGACTATTATGTGACACTTCTTCACAATCTGGACCAGATCTGTGGATTCTCATTGGAACCAGATTTGGATTTCGTCTTGCAGTTTGTGATTGAGTTTCAAAAATCCCGTCCTGATTTGGTTTCTAGGGCTCATCTTCAGGTCCTTACTATGACTTAATTCTGCAATTTCTTGCAGTTATGTGCTTTCGCATACCCATACATCAATTTTTTTCTTCTTCTTGTGTATTGGATGTGGTTTCACTAAAGATGATGATGTCTATCATGGAAGACATGTTCACATTCATCCACTGGGGTGTGTTTGCATGGTGGAATATATTGTTTTCATTTTTTTCCCCTTTCCTTGCTTTGCAGTTTTGTGTTTGTTGCCACGCAGTTTCAGAGTTGGAGTTTAGTGAGTGAACCTTGTGATTATCGTAGAACTCTCCTATATTTCTGAATAAACAGTTGTATAAACCTAGAACCGTCGGAATAGAGGATGTCCAACGCGCAAACCAACCTTTCCCAACTAAAGTCCCCTTCCAAACAGATTGTCGACTCTTACTATCTCGCTGACTAAATGTTACGTTATGGTGACGTGGGAATATGCAGTGGCTGGATTTCTCTTCTGTCTTCCTTATGCAGACTTATAAGAATATAGAGCATTGATACAGTGGTCCATTTTTTTCATAATCTATGCCTTTGACCTTTTATCTAAATGGACTATCTTGTTCTCCAGCTTCTCCTTGTGCAAGATGGGAAGCTTTATGGCCGTGATACCTTTTTGGCTATTTGTGCCAGAGCTGTTGGACTAGATGTCACAAAGGACCATGCCCTTCAAAAGAATGAATACATTCTTCAACTTAGTCAGGTAAAGATGGTATATTATAAGATATGTGGGGTACATTTATTTAGATTGACAACTTTGTATGACGTAGCTCTTTATTTATCCTTGTGAGGCACTCTGTCTAACATCAGCATATCAGCATTGGACTTGGATTATGCTTAGTGGTTCATTAGATTACAAATGGATGGCCAATTCCTTGATAACGATTTTGAAATTTTGGTAAAACCTTGAAATGAATCATATTTTATTGTTTCTGTTCACAATAATCAGAGAATTTCAGCATGGTGGATTTAACTAATTTGCAATGATCAAGAAGTTATTTTTTAATAAAAATAGATAGCTTGTTTTTGTGGAGACTTTGTTCAGAATGCCTGACCTTAATGTTTTTTGGTTTCTGGTAGCCTCTGGATCGTGGAAAGACATAACAAATGGATAATTTCAGTATTCGACTGACTTCTTAATCCATTTGATCTCTGTTCTCTTTTGCTGTGCAGTTGATGATTAATCTGCTTAAAATACTCTGTGCTAATACCCCATGGCAGAGGCGTAAGCTTGGGAAAATCTTAAATGACTGGAGCGTATTCCGTGTGCAGGTTATGATTTTGAAATCACAGTATAATATTTTTCCCTAAACTCGAACTGTATTGATTATTATTTACTTATATCTGTACGCTTGCTCACCCTAAAATTTTGTGCACATTACACTGTTTTGGGTTTTGTGCCAGCATCTCATTCATTTATGTTCCTTTATTTGGCAGATGGGGATCACTGTTGGTCAGGCGATGCAGCAAGATACATCACGCACTCCGAAAAATGGGGTAGGTTTACTACCATCACTGTTCATTGCAGCGATGTCAGGTCCATTTAATTAGACCTCTATCTGAATCCAGTTAACAGCTGATTATTCTTTGCTTTTAGCAGGAACAAGCCAGTTTTGTCTTTCTCCTGAAAATCTTGGCTCTATTGACGTGCATCTCTGTACTTTTCAGGACAAGTCTCTAGTCATTTTAAATCATATTTATGGTTGGTTAGAGGAGCAAATCAATTGGGTGGCCCTTCGGTTTCTCATGCTGGGGTTTGACCTAGAGCTCTACTCTCCGAGTGAATATTGCATGGTATACTGGTACATGTATATTACACTCTGGAAGCTCGCTGAGAGAGCACGTTTTAGGGTTTTAATTATTGTTAACACTGGTAAGCGTTCATATATCCATTTGTTTAATTTTGGTATCCTAGTGTTTCGAAGATGAACCATCTGTACTGTAATTGGTTCCGACGTAACTGCACACTGTATTTGTATGTCTTTGTTTAATGCCCTTACGCGTCATTATCTGGATCAGAGGAACGGAAGGCAAAGAAAAATAAGGATTATCATAGGGATATGGCTCGGGAAGATCGGATTAGTCTATGGGTATTGCTTCTTCAATGTCAGACTTCCCTTGCACAAGGGCTCACAGTGGTATTTTTTTCTTCAATCTCTTGCATTGAAGCTCCTTCCGTTGTTGTTATCAAATGCTTTTTTTCAAACTGACAAAACCTTGTGAATTACGTATAGATGCTTTCTGCTTTAAGAAATCAAGGGATGTGTTTAAAGAGTCAAGGACCTTTTAACACCGAGAATGAGGTAAGCATAAGTTTCTTCTCTATTGCATAGCTGTTGAATGAAGCTGTAATATGCAAACCCTCAGCTTCGATTTTATCCCTTCCCGTGTATGATTTCAACTTCCCATTTTCCTCTATGTGCAGAAATTTACTCAGCATTTCGAACTCCTCCAGAAGGCATCCCTTCCCGAATATGATGCATATGAATCATTCACAGAATCCACATCTCATACCCGTCTCGACGTAAGTGCTCTGTACAACTTTTTTAATGCTCAAGCTCATTTACTTTGTCAGTTGAATCGTAGAACAGCATAATTGTTGAATATTGGAACATAGAATAAAGTTTTTGTAAGATATAATCATGAACACTACGAAGCTAGTTTTGGTGATGAATATGTATCTGGGTAAATGTGAACAAAAGTTGTATCCATTACTTTCGCTGCAGTACCTTCCTGTGTATGAGTACTTCCGCGATGCTCAAAAGATCGCTAAGGACATAAAGGTCGGTTTCGCCAACGATCCTGATAAATTGGCTGAAGTCAGGGGTTTAGAGCAAGTCGCGGAACACAATATTATTGCTGTTAACCTCATCAGTCAAGACTGTTCGCTTAAGGTGTCGTTTGAGTTCACTCACCATCCTTGTTTCGCAACTGCTGTTGTCCGTAGATCTTGAAACGCTTTCTCATTCAGTTGTTGCCATCCAAATCCAATTTTGGGATAGACCCCATTTAGTTTTCGAAACAAGTGTGATTTTAGTTTACTCTTTCAGCTTCTATCACCCTTTTACAATATTTTCTTGTACAATTTTGATGATCTCAGAAGTAAATTTATTAGAAACCATCTTGCATCTTAATTTGAGAGACTTTCATAAATTCTTAACATGGTTAAAAAATTTCATAGGTTTCAGAAACTTTCAAATGCTTTTAGAAATAATTTTTGCTGAATATTGGAAACTTTTTTTTTTTTGGTCGGGCTAACTGTTTGTATTAGATTTGAAGATTAAGCCATCAAGAGGTACATCTATCCCACAGAGAGGAAGATAAACCCTTATAGGGTAGAGAACTAACTTCTCAAAAGAGTAAAATAAAAGAATCCTATAAAAGAGTGTGACTAACCTCGTAACAACGGATAACATAAACTTGAGTCCGTCTAAACTACCAGATTTGGAGAATCCCACTAAATCCCACTTTTTGGTATAAATCGAATCGAATATTACCATAGGAGACGCATCCTAAAAAGAGTTGATCTCTAAAATCCAACTCCAACAAAGATGGCTAAAGACCTCGCAGAATTTTTTGTTTTTTTAATGAAATAGGTGGATCCGAGGTACGATACAAAGGATTTTAAAGATTTCAACCATAGAATTGCTTTAAATAGATAGCATTCCAAACCCTTGGGATATGGTTTTTTTCCATAGTTTCAAGACGATAGACTCCGTTCCGCACGACTTCATATACACGATATAGACCTTCCCAATTTACCCTGAGTGCTCCAACTCGATACTTCGAGGTGTTTTTGAATATGCGATGTAATACCAAATCACTAACTCTAAATCACCTTGGTCGGACTTTTGAATTGTAGTACTGAGCTTTTGCTTGTTGATAATTTTAGATTCACATAAACGCATGATCACGTCGCTCATCAATTATATCAAGTGTATTTCACAAGAGCTCGTTGTTAGCTGGCTCGTTGGTTGGGTTAATTGTTCTTTGAAGTCTTGGGACATCGGCCTCATCTAGAATGACTACTTCCACTCCCTAAACCAGCAAAAACGGGGTATCGTTGGTTACTCTCCGAGGTGTCGTTCTACATGTCCAAAGAACTCTTTGGAGCTCGTCGAACCATGTTCCTTTACGTGAGTTCAGATATTTCTTTAGATTGTGAAGAAACAATTTATTAGCAGCCTCTTCATGTCTGTTACCATGTGGGTAATGAGGGGTCGACTTGCTCAAACAATTTTTTCAAGTTTCACAAAACTTTTCAAAGTCGTCCAAAAAATTGGGATCCACTATCACTCATGATTTCGTAGGGGATGCCTTGACAAATAATGTCTCGCCATACAAACCTTTTGACCACCGAGCTCGTAACCCGACAATATGCACCAGTCTTGATCCATTTCGAAAAGTAGACGGTTAATACTAGTAAAAATTTTACACCTCGGGTGGATGCGTGCAAGGGTCTGATGATGTCCAAAGACCACCGCATGAAATGTTAAGGACTTGATACTGAGGACAACAATTTTGAGGGCTGCTGAAACAAGGGGGCATGTCACTGACACTTTTGACATCGTAAGGAGTAGTTTATACAATCGGCAACCATAGTGGGCCAGTAGTATATCCTTGGCGTTAACTTTGAAAGCGAGAGCGCGACTTCAAGAGTAATCACCACACATTCCCTCGTGAACTTTCCTCATAACCGTGTTGGCTTCTTCTCTCGTGCCACATGAGAGGTATGGGCCAGAAAGGCTTCGTTTGTAAAGTGTGTGTTATACCATGCAGAATCTTGTTCTGACAATTTTAAGTTTCCGAGTCTTCCATTTATTAGGCGGTAATAACTTGTCGGCTATATAATCTATTATAGAAGCTTGCTAGTCTACCCCCAACTGTTAGCTCACAAGAGTATTTCATGCTCCGAGATGGTAGTTAGGGCATGGTCTGGTGGGTCATCTGAAGTAAGCTCATATGGAGGTATGTCATCGTCTAATAGATAATGCACATCTACAGGTGCTTCCGCGCTACCCGACAAACTATCTACTATAAGGGTTGGAAACTCCAGATCGGCTATTGCATTGTTAGGCAAGCTGTGGGTTGGGGTTTGGGAATTGGAGCTTGGGCGGCTCGCTTTGGCATTGATCTCGTTACAACATTTTCTTCCTTTGGATATGGATACTTGGCCATGCCATACACTATATTGGGATTTCTTGCTTAACAACGGGGTTCATGGTAGATGCTAATGAAAACAACACATATATGGATGTATTTTCTCCTTGGGGAATACGCAATAGCTCGAACTTATCAATTTGGTTGGCAAGATCTCGAACTACTCTGATATATGCTTCCATTCGCTCATCCTTTGCTTCGTACTCACCGTTATATTGATTAACCACGAGCTGAGAATCACATAATACATTTAACTCTCTAATCATAATTCCCATGGTCAACCATATGGCGGTAATCAATGCCTTATATTGTACCTCATTGTTAGAGACTTGGCAATTTAGACGAAATGACTGCTCGATTATTTCAAACGATGTTCAAAGATGTTCTATTGGCATGCAAAGTCCATATTGCATTCTCCTTTTCGTTGGTAAGGTCGTGTACGAATGTGCTCGACAATAAAATCTGCTAGTACTTGTGCCTTAACACTAGTTCTATTTGGATATTCAATGTCGTTTTCTCTTAAATCAATTGCCCATTTTGCCAATCTCCTGGAATGGCTAGGACTATATGTAAGATTGCGCGAAGTGGATGTGTTGTTAGCACAATAATCGTGTGGGACTAGAAGTAAGGTCGGAGTTTCATGGATAGTACCACAACCAGTGCTAACTTCTCCATTACGGGGTAGCGTTTCTCTGTATCAGTGAGAAACTTAGTGATGTAAAAACCATGGGTTTCCTCGTTTTGGTTATCTTTAACTAGCACTCCACTCACATCGGACTGCTAGTCAAGATCGGAGGTTTGATTAAATAAGCCTTTCACTGCTTAAAAGCTTCTTCGCATGATCCATCCCATGCATGCATCTTGTTGCCTAGAAGCAGGTTGTAAAACGACAAACATTTATCCGTCGACCTCGAGATAAACCTATATAAGCTTGTTATCCGACTTGTTAATCTTTGGACTTTGCAGATGATATTTGGCATTGTGAGGAAAACGATTATTTGGTTAGAATTGGCCTTGATTGCTTGTTTCGTCACTAAGTAACCCAATAATTCTCCATATAGGACTGCAAACGTGCACTTTGCGGGATTTAGCTTCATTCCCAACTTGTTAAGGAGTTCAAAGCATTGGCTCAAATGTCTGATATATATTATTTTTGAAATGACGGTCAAACATTTTGTTTACTAATCTCTAACATGTCGCTCATGCATTCTTCAGCCGGATTGACATTACTTTGTAACAATAGACTCCTTTGTCATTTATAAATGAGGTTTTTTCTTGATCATTAGGGTGCATCCTTATTTGATTATAACTCAAAAAGCATCCGCCAAAGTAAGCAACTCATGCTCGACCGTCGACTTAACCAAGCGGTCGATGTGCGGTAAATGAAAACTATCATTGGGACATGCTTTGTTAAAGTCGGTGAAATCCATACCAATCCTCTACTTTCCATTTTTCTTTTTTACTATCACCGGGTTGGTGAGCAAGTCGGGATACTTGACCTCGTGGATCGATCCAACTTCCAGTAGCCGATCCACCTCATCACAAAGGCTTCCACACTTTTTCATGACGATCTACAATCTATCAAAGCATGTCAACTCTTGACATCTTGTGATAACTTAGATTGGCGGAATCTGATCTTACATCGTTATATCCTTTGCAAATATGCATATCATTATTCTGGAAGGATTGATAGACAAAAACGAAGGGAGTTTTAAAGAGAAGTTTGCAAACACTTTGAAGGTTTTCCCTAAAGCGTTTGTCCCTACGGATGCGAATGGAGGCAAGATTGATTCAAAAGAAGACCAGCCTACCCAGCCAAGTGCAGAGACTAAAGAAGCTAAAGGAACCCCAATTTATTTAGAGGATTCATCTCAAGTTTAAAGGGCTTGAAAGTCGAGTTAAAGACTTTAAACATTGATGTATGGGAGACAACCCATAGATAACTAGTTGTTTGTGGTATAGAGTCTAGTTTAATTTGTTTTCATTTGAATTGGTAGGATTATATGTAGGAATTTGGGATGAATTACATGGAATGGTCAAAGCAAACAAAAAGAAAACAAACCAAACAATCATTTTGGATCCAAAACACTTTGGACCCGACGAAAGTACCGAACGGATACACCCCTCATGCGTCCGTTAACTAAATGATGTAAATGTTATCACAAATTATTAAGTGATGAATTATTGTGTGCTTCGTGCAATTATTATTGTGTTTGTCGATGGGGTCTAGTTTTACCCTAGAAAATCTACAAATGCACATGTGATATACTTTATATTTTACTGTTTTTAGTATAGATTTTATTATTTTATCTAAGCATTTTTATTTGGTTTTGTGATTTTTGAGATAGTTTTCACGTATTTATATTTTTAAAGTTTATATAGGTCAAATCATAAAAAAAAAGGATGCAAAATGGAGCCAAAAAAGAGTCATCCACGTCCAAAACATGTTTCCAAGTCCAAAATATCAGCCAAGCACCTAAAGCTCAAGAAAAACGGATTTCTCCAATTGGACATCGCATATGCATCAAAGTTTCACCTTCGTTGGATGTCTTCCCGGTGATGAATTGAGATGAAATTTGGTTACATGACAGAATTGTGAGTTAAATTTCATCTGGAATTGGTATAAAGTCATTTAGAGCCGTGGTTAGGAAGTTACATCGATTCTACTGTAGACATGTCCGTCTAGCTCGCGAAGGAGGCCAATGCAGAAACAAGGTCCAACATCGGCCCAGGGAGAGAAACCTCCGACCCGATCCCTCCTGGCCCGATCTTGCGCCTCAAACCAGGGCCAACCTCGACCGCCAACTGATGCGAATCGGATTCGTCTCCGAAACTTCATGTCTTAATTTTATAAGCTTTAAAGCCTGCAAGTGCACATATGTGCGTTGTAGTACTTGAGGTATCGATCCACATGGAGAGGGTGTTGTTCTATGAGACCTTAGACACTGTATAGTAAATAAACCTAGAACGAATATATTTTTATAGGGTTTTTGTAACTAGAATGTGAAAGAACGAAAAACGGAATATTTCTACTAAACTATTTCTAAGGAAATCGATGGCTACTTTAATCTAGGGGAATATAATTTCTAATCTAACACTAAGAGACTCTAAACCTAATCCTAAGAAATTCTAAGACTAACCTAATACCTAAGAAAATCGACTACTAACCTAAACCTAATGAAATCGATAACTAAACTACTTCTACGGACTCTATTGCTAAACTACACTACTAAAGACGGTTGTAACTAATCTAAAATGTTGCTGGGTCTAGAGGAATATCTCGGGGTATGCTCGATTCAATCAAACGGCCCCTAGCTCATTAGTAACCGGTGTTTTGATATAGGTATTTTACCACTAAGTCAATTAAAACTAAAGCTCACACTACCGCAATCATAACGATTGTCAATGCAGTACTTTATGATCGAATCCACAGAGACCACTGTTACACTACAATTCTCACAATTATGAAACTAAGCTAAGACAAGGTTATATTTGGTTTTGGAAAGAGTAACGAACGCAAATTAAAAGATGTAAATTCAATAAAGGGAAAGCGCTAGGTCAAAGGTTTGTTCTCAGAGATCACAAATCAGACAACTATTCAGGGAATAATTAAACACAAGTTTCAAACTCAAACATAAATATTAACCAATCCACTATCGTGCTCATGGCTACTAAACCTAGCGCCTAATCCACTGTCATGCTCATAGAATTCTAGGTCAGCATTAAAGAGCGGGTTCGATATGTTCACAATTCGCCTTAGCATCAACTCTCGCAGACTAAGGACGATTCACTCGCTTATGTTCTTTCTATGCAACCTAATCCACTCTCGTGCTCATAAGTTAACTATACACTAATCCACTCTCGTGCTCATAGGGCAAGCCGCACCATAGTTCATAGAACTAGCAGTTAGCTCAAGCCTAAGCAATAAACACAACAATAAGCGAAAACCACAAAAGATAAATCCCTATTTGTGTCTAATTCAATGATTCATGGATCCCTTCGAAACCCTAAACCTAACTATGGAATTACTCATACATGGTCACGGAACACAAGCAAGGAGATAAAAAACTCATAATATAAAAAGAGAGAAAGGGTTTAGAATTATTCTCAATAGATGCAGAGATTCTTCTTCAAAACTTACAATGATCAAGAGCAAAAAGTCTGAATAGAAAATAAAGTGTAGCCGTCAAAGAGGCTAAAAATAGAGTATATATAGGTCCTAGGTCGAATTAAGTCGAAACAGGCAGTTTCCGAGGCAAAATAGAAAATTCAGAAATTTCTTTGTTCTTCTCGTAGGCACGCATCGACCGATGCACTTCCTTCATCGGGTGGTGGCTGCATCGGTCGATGCACCTAGTGCATCGATCGATTCTGGTTCCTCGGGCAAGCCTGAACCGACCGATGCACTCCTTGCATCAGTCGATTCTGATTCTTCATGTGGTGTCTGCATCGGTCGATGCACTCCTTGCATCGGTCGATGCACTCCTTGCATCGGTCGATGCACTCCTTGCATCGGTCGATGCACTCCTTGCATCGACCGATTCTGCCCTTTTCTTCACGGTTCCATGCGTTTTTGCCCGCGTAACTCCAATTTCTTCCTAAGACGTCTTTTTACCTGATATAACTAAATAAATGACTAAAAGACTCTAAAAACGAACTTTGACTCGATAAAACATTCGAAAGGAATACTAATCATGCGTTAGAAAACGGCAAAAACCAAGCATATCAATTCCCCCAGACTTAGTCTTTTGCTTGTCCTCAAGCAAACAGAAAACTAAGCAAGAAGAAAAAGTTTGAAAAACACGGATACTCACATTTCCTTTAGAATTCTGTAATGACTATTACCTTAGTAATCCATGTATTACCGAACTAGCTCTAGATCGAACCACCATGTACATCTCTACAAGCATCGCAACTTTCCCAGATTCAACACATAGTCTCAAAGAATAATTCAATAGCTATCATTGCTGGGTCTCATCAAAGATCATAGTGCCAAGAACCTTCTAGACTATTTCCCTTTCGATACCATGACAAGACGATCACACAACCTTTGGTACCTCTTCCCTCCCCCAAACTTATTCTTTTCTCATTTTCTTTCGTAGGGTTAATGGCGGATGGAACGCGAGTATTGATGGTTTTTGCCACCAAATCCCCGGTTCATTTTAGTGCCACCCTTTTATTCTAAGGTGTAGGTGAATAGTGGTATCTCTGGAAATTTTCCTAACCTCGCTTCTGACCTTAGTGTGATCATCTCCTTCGAGGTAAAATAATGGGATCGATGGAAATTTTCCTAGCCCTTTACCCGAAAGAAAGTCATTTAATCTTTTCTACTTTTTATCTTAAATAAGGGAGAGGAGTACCATACTTTCACACATGTCGTCTTATTAGATACGAATGAGGAGTCAAGCTCTGAAGACACCAATCACGATGATGAGGTAAAAAGAAGAGTGCATAAATTAGCTCAAGCTTTTTGATTTTTTCTGGAAACATGGATGCCTCTATTTGACTGGTCAACCTTTAGATTTTCTATTAGTCTGATCTAAAACTAGCCCTGCAACAATGGTGACTTAGATGAAAAGAAATCGTTACAGGAAATCCAAGATCATGATCATCATCTCCAACTAGTTTTGACTCAAAAAAACAAAATGATTCAGAGAAAACTTCAAAATGACTCAAGGAAAAACAAAAGAAAGAAATAGCGTTAGTAAACGACAAAGACCCTCCCCCAGACTTACTTCACACCGTCTCGGTGTGAAAATAAACCATGAAGAAGGCCAAACAGACTCAATAAAAATATAAAATGAAAGAAAACGTACCGGTGGGTTGCCTCCCACCAAGCGCTAGTTTAAAGTCATTAGCTTGACTCATAAGCCTTCTTGGCGCAGGATGGATCATCGAGGGGAATAGTTTCTTCCCCATCCATTTTACGTCAGCGAGGTATGGTTTTAGGCACTGACCATTAACCACAAACTCGTCTCCGGTAGAGCTCAGCAGCACCACAGCTCCGTACGGTCTCACCTCCTTGATTTTGAATGGTCCGGACCATCTCGATCTCAGCTTCCCTGAGAAAAGTTTAAGGCGAGAGTTGTAGAGCAATACCTGATCATTTGCAGCAAAATTCCTGGAAATGATTTTCTTGTCATGATACGCCTTGGTCTTTTCCTTGTAAATTTTTGAACTCTCATAGGCCAAGTGACGAATCTCTTCCAGTTCGTGTAGTTGTATTGTCCTTCGTTCGGAGGCGGATTTGATGTCATAGTTTAGCAGTTTCACGGCCCATGCTGCCTTGTACTCGAGCTCCATGGGAAGATGGCATGATTTTCCATAGACAAAGTGGAATGGTGTCGTGCCTAAAGGTGTCTTATAGGCAGTCCTGTACGCCCAAACATCGTCATCTAGCTTTGTAGCCCAATCCTTTCTTGTCGTGTTCACAGTCTTTTGCAATATATCTTTGATTTCCCTGTTGGAGATTTTGACCTGTCCACTCGTCTACGGATGGTAAGAAGTTGCTAGCTTATGGTTGACCTCATCCTTCTTCAAGAGCCCTTCAAAGGTCTTGTTGATGAAATGAGATCCACCATCGCTTATCACCGCTCTAGGCACACCAAACCTTGGAAAGATCACAGATTTGAACATCTTCATGACCACCTTGGCATCGTTTGTTGGGCTAGCCAGCGCTTCAACCAATTTAGACACATAGTAGACCGCAACGAGGATGTATTCATTCCCATAAGACGATGGGAAGGGACCCATGAAATCGATACCCCACACATCGAACACTTCGATTTCCAAAATGAAATTCTGTGGCATTTCATTTTTCTTGCCAATATTTCCTTGCCGCTGGCATGAATCGCATTTGGAGATGAAGGCGTGTGCGTCGCGAAATATAGTTGGCCACCAGAAACCAGCTTGCAGGACTTTGTAAACCGTCTTGAATGTGGCAAAGTGTCCAGCGTATCTCAAACCATGACAGTGGAACAGAACACCGGGAATTTCCTCCTCCGAAACACATCGCCGAAAGACACCATCGAAGCATTGCTTGTATAAGTATGGCTTGTCCCAAAAGTAGCGTTTAAAATCCCTTAAGAATTTCCTCTTCTTGTTCCCAACGAAGCCATTTGGTTCTTTCTCCGCCGCCAAGTAGTTTGCTATCTCCCCAAATCAGGGCATTTCGGGGAGGTCGGTGCGATTTGAAGATGTGTAGCAGGCATCACATGCAATACTGATCGCGTACACGTTCTCCTCAGGTAGGCTGTCGTCCAATGGAGTTTCTTCAACCACCCGTAGCCTAGATAAATGATCCGGTACACCATTCTCGATCCCTTTCTTGTCTTTGATCTTAAGATCGAATTCATGCAGTAGAAGGATCCATCACAAAAGTCTAGGTTTGGCGTCTTTCTTCGTAAGCAAGTACCTTAGGGCAGCATGATCAGTATGCACTATAACCTTAAATCCTACAAGATAAGATCTTAACTTCTCAAAGGCGAGCACGATAACAAGAAGTTCTTTTTCAGTCGTAGCGTACTTGCACTGCGCATCATCTAAAGTTCTGCTGGCTTAGTAGATGACATGAAGCTTCTTGTCCTTACGCTGTCCCAGGACAGGACAGCCCCTACTACGAAGTCGCTAGCATCAGTCATTACCTCGATAGGTAGGTCCCAGTATGGCGGTTGGACAATTGGTGCGCTGATAAGAGCTCCCTTGATCGTGTGAAAGGCCTCTAGACAATCACTGTCAAAATGAAACTTCACCTCCTTGCACAGCAATCGCGTCAAAGGTCTAGCAATCTTGGAGAAGTCCTTGATGAACCTCCTGTAGAACCCCGCATGGCCCAGGAAGCTTCTAATCTCCTTGACAGAATCTGGGGGCTGTAGGCTAGTCATCACCTCGATCTTGGCCCTGTCCACTTCGATCCCTTGTTCTTAGATCCGATGACCTAAGACAATCCCATCTCTGACCATAAAGTGGCACTTCTCCCAATTCAGCACCACATGCTTTTCCTCGCAGCGCTGTAATACCCTGCACAAATTAGAAAGACAGACAGAGAAGTAGGATCCGTACACAGAGAAATCGTCCATGAAAACCTCCATTATGTCCTCGATCAAGTCGGTGAAAATTGACATCATGCATCGCTGGAATGTTGCTGGGGCATTGCACAAGCCAAATGTCATTCTGCGATAAGCGAACGTACCATAAGGACATGTGACCATGGTTTTATCTTGGTCGTCCGGGTGGATGGGTATATGAAAGAAGTCAGAATAACCATCTAGAAAACAGTAGTAGGGGTGGTTAGCCAACCTTTCAAGCATTTGATCAATAAAGGGCAAAGAGAAATGATCTTTCACTACTAGAAATCAGACGTATAGCCACAGTAAAAACCGTAGCTATGGCTTTAATTTCGTGGCTATATGCTCCATAGCCACGGGTTGCCACGAATGAAGTTTCTGGCTATAGCATCATGGCTAAGTGATATTTGTGGCTAACCGTGGCAACGCAGCCACATATAGACACAGCTATAAGCCTGGCTATTTTGCCACCATTTAGCCACTGTGTTTCCTGGCAAAGTTAGCCACGAAGAGTCACTACGATCGTGTAGCAATTAGCCAGGCTTAGCAACGCGAGTTTCGTGGCTAAAAGTCACGTTTTGCCACATTGCCACCATGGCTCTTCGCCACTGATAGCCACTAACCTTCGAAGCTATGTAGCTACAATTTGCCACACTTTTCCAGTATCTAAAAAGCCATTGTTGGCCACAAATTTTTAAGTATCTAAAAGCCACAATTTGCCACGACTTTTCTGTTTCTAAAAGCCACTTATGGCCATGGTGCATTCACGTCTAAGAGTTACATATAGCCATGAATTGTTTGTCTATTAATTTTTTGCATCTAATAGTTTTCATTATTAATTTTATTTTAGATTTGAAAATTGTAAAAAGAATAAAAGAAAAATAAAAGCAGAAATTGAAATAGCCAAATAAAATATATAGAAATAATTTACAAACATAATTACAAATCCAAAAGCATTAGACGAAAGGTTTGCTAACCAGAAGTTCCAAAAAAGGATTAACAAACACTTAGTCAAGTTAAAAACCCATAAACAAAAGAGAAACAACCATGCATTACACGTTATTAAACATCACATTGGAAATAGGTTCCAACTAATTCACCAGATTCGAGTGGGTCTTGATTATTTGGAGTTGCATCAGGTCCAGCAGGAGGATTGACAGTAGGACTAGCACAAAGATTAGTGGAGAAATTAGGAGGCACTATCGGAAGTAGCGTATCAGGGTCGATGCCATTGGCCCGTAGAAGCACATTTTGTGCTTGCCGCATCGCATCCATGTTGTTGGTCACAGTGGAAGAGAAAGTGCGGAACTCACTCTCCAAGCTGGCCACCCGCATCTCCATGTCTACATTACGGGAGAGAGAAGCATGGATGGTATGGTTTGGCTCCTTGTCTCGAGACTGAATCGAGCCGAGTCCGTAGATACGGCCTTTGTGTGGCTGGACATGCTGCAAAGTAAGAATGAATTTGTCATTTTAAGATACATGATAACACTTTGTAAAATAGGTATACAATATAACTATCATCATCATTATCAATTGCAAAAGAGTACTATTCAAATCTTATCCAAAGGAAAATAACTTGTTCAAATTATTAGTAAAGCTGCAATGATTAAGTTATTTGCACTAATAAATTTATTACCACTAAATAGGCTTCATTGAGCTAAAGGCGAGATGGAATGGTGGCTGAAGATGTTGTGTTGCTAGTTGGAGATTCATCTCCGAAAGACTGCTGCCTAACATAAGCCTCAAATTCATATATGATAGTCTTAGCGCGAAGGTCAATAAACGTGCCGTCTTAGTGTGTGTGTGTCTTGCGCACAACTTCTATGAATGGTGGTGGTTCATTTCCGCCACAAGCAATCATCTACAAAAAAAAAGATGAAAAACTAGATATTAAAAACTGGAAATCTATATGCATAAGCAGAAAAATTTAGCCTTACCATGTCATACTCAATCTTCAGAAATGATTGAGCACCAGCAGTGTGTTTGTGCATGCCTTTACCATCTTTATTAGATTTACGGCTTTTGGCTGCATTCTTGCTTTTTTTGAGCGCCGGCTCTGTGGACCATTCCTCCAACATCAAGTCCCAGCCAGTCTCGTTAATGTATAGTGGCATAACCCCTGATCTCTTCTTCTTGCTTACAAGGTTACCAACCGATTCCTTCACCTCCTCTTTCCAATTATAATAAACAAAATTATGATGTTGTGGCTCCCAGTAATAACTTTGCTGCAAAAAATGAAATTATACTATTTATTAGATCATACACTAGTAAACAAAGAAAATTGACAAATGATGGTGTAATATATTTGTAAAACTCACCACGAAATCACCCCACCATTTGTCTTTCTTCTCCTGCGGGACCATACTCCAGTTCTACCAAGGTCCGTAAAAGTTCTCTTGCCATTGGGTAACCAAGCGGCGGTTAATACACTTGTCAATTTTGAACCTGAAACAAAATTTGGGTGAGTTATATGATTAAGATAAAAACAATCATAAAGAAGTTACCAGTTATAAACTTATTACCATAAAGCTCCATTTAGCTTATGTGGATGGAGAGTAGGTTGTTCTCGCCTTGCAGGCGAAGACAAAAGTGCTGCAATGCTGACCTGCAGATAGCTGGCTGCAGCAGAATTTGATGCCCTTGTAGCACCGGGTGGTGTAGGGCCGTTCGGTGAAAACGTAGGACTTCGACGGCGCATATCTGAGAAGATAAAAATATGAAAAACTAAAGTAAATCTGTGAACACAAATTTAATTCGCCAAAAATGATTACATGTTATCCTAAATTATCTGAGGAGAAAACAATAACAAACAGAGAGAAGCAGATGTATCAAAGGAATTCGAAAAGGAGGAGGATTACCAGCAAGGAAGAGATGTGTCTGGAAGGATGGAGCGACCGAGAAAGGCTTTGCCGTGGAGGAGTAGCTGACAAAAAAATCAAAAATTAGAACTGAAACATTATGGGAACGGAAGTTATAAGAGAACAAGTGAAGAGGGAATATTGGTGGCTTTACTGTAAGAATCTCTGGATTAGGTTAAGAGTAGAGAAAATGGCTGAATAAGAAAAGATGAAGAAGCCGCAGTATATGTAACAAGTAAATAGAAGGGGAAGAACTATCCAGATTAGGTTAAGTGTGGGAAATGAAAATTAGTGGGGGAAATGAAAATTAGTGTGGCAAATGAAAATTAGTGGCGGAAATGAAAATAAGCGTGGCAAATGAAAATATATGGGTGCGGGAATTGAAATTTTTGATAATGTGTGTCTAAAATATGGTGGGAAATATAATAGAGGCTCGAGATTAGAAAAAAAATCTGGGAAATAAATTTGCCCAAAAAAATATGCAATATAAAATATTAATAAACTTGAGTGGTAATTAAATACCTCATATAATAGGGTTTTATGCATTATGATAATTTTATAATAATTAAAACATCATATAATGATAATTTTATAAAACTGATACATAGTAACATATTTAATCATACATCATTATCTGAATCTCAATCTGAATCTGAATCAGAATCATCACATGAACCTAATAAATCTTCTTCCGATACATAAACATCATCAGAATTGTCCAAAGGTAAATGTTCATAATCGGTTTCATCTTCGATGGCATGAGCGGTAACTCGCAAAATTCCACTTGGTGCGACAAAATGATTATGAGTGTCGTCTTGTAGTGCTATTTGGACGAGTTCAGTAGTTTCTCGAAATCCTCTCGGAAGAACTTTTGTAGTAGCCCACCAGTCGTTGACTGCGCTTTGACGTACACGAGGATAAGGAATGAAGCAAACTTGATCACACTGATCGGGTAAAATGAAAGGATCATATTTCTCGTATTGTCTTTGTGGTGCAACATCGATTAAACCAGATGGATGTCTGCGCATTCCACGTCCGAGTCTTGTGTCGAACCAACTGCATTTGAAAACCATGGTTTTGAGTCCAACAGCACCATGATACTCGATCATGAATATCTCTTGTATCAGCCCAAAATAATCTGTTTCAGTGGTTCCTCGTACACACACACCATAATTTTGTGTTCTATTGTTTTCTCCATGCTTATGCGTATGGAAATGGTAGCCCCTCGAGTAATAGATATGCCAAGAAGTGAATTGATTCTTCGGACCTTGGACAAATTCTAGCATCCACAACGGGAATACATATGATTCGCTGGCATCGTTTATCTGCATATATGTATTACCTTGTCTAAAGTTAGAAAATATGTAGATTTATATATATTAATAACAAAGTACGACTTACGTAGTCTTTACACCATTTTGCAAAGTGTCTGTGTTTTGCTCTTGTCAATGCGTCTGAAGTAATATCAGGTATGCTCAACGTCATATACTCTTCGAACATTATGAAAATGTATTGAATTTAAATATATAATTAGAATAACTAATAATAAACATAATAAAAACTAAAACTAGAAAATTAGTGTATACCTCTCATATGGAGCAAATGCATCACAATTGAGCATTAGAAACGTTTGGAGCACATTGTAGTCCTCGTCTGTTAGCTACCCACGTTTTGATTTTCCGCTAATATATCCTACAGGCTGGAACAAATTTGGGACATTTGGATAAGTGTAAGTAAATCGGATTTCCCCGGGACCTTCATCGGTGTTCGGAAAATCGAGATGTCCAAAATAATTGGATGTTGCATAGGAAATCTCTTCATTTACACATTGTGCAACAATTGACCCTCCAATTTGTGCCTTGTTTTTAACCTTCTTTTTCAGGTGGTACATATATCTCTCGAACGGATACATCCACCTATATTGAACTGGACCGCCTAGAATAGCTTCATCAGGTAGGTGCACAGGTAGATGTTCCATAACATCAAAAAACGACGGAGGAAATATTTTCTCCAGGTTGCAAATCTTCACAGCAATATTTGCTTTCAATACATGGACATCTTCAATTTCCAGTGTCTTCGCAGATATATCCCGAAAGAAAAGCGCAATATCTAAACAAAAATATTTCACCCCATTATTAACAGCATTTATTAAAACTATAATAATGTAAACTGAAATTTATTAATTACTTACCTGATATTGATGTGTGAACGGTTTTTGGAAGAAGTTCTGCAAACGCAAAAGGGAGAAGACGTTGCATAATGACATGACAATCATGACTTTTTAGGCCTGATAGCTTCCAATTGTTTTCGTCAACACATCGTTCAAACTTTGAAGCGTATCCATCTGGAAATTTAACATCATTTTTCAGCCATATGAGGAACTTTTGCTTCCCATATTTCGACAATCTGAAAATTGGAATATGTGCTTTTCCATCTCCAGATAGTTCTAATTCTGGTCTGTTGCAAAATATCGGAAGATCCATCCTTGATTTGACATTGTCTTTCGTCTTTCCAGGTACATTCAACAACGTGTTGATGAGATTGTCGAAGAAATTTTTCTCGATGTGCATAAAATCGAGGTTGTGTCGAAGAAGTAGATTGCTCCAGTACGGTAAATCCCCGAAAATACTTTTTTTAACCCAATTATGATATTAACCATATCCAACAATAGTTCGAGAAGGGTTATCATGTCCTTTACCTCCACAGTCAACAGTTTTATACACGCCTTCTATGCTGTTGATCCTCTCATGGAAAATTTCCTCCCCGGTCAACCATGGCGGAGAAACATCCCTTACTGATTTGCCTCTCGTAAACGCTTTCACATTACTCCTGTAAAGATGATCTTGAGGCAAAAACATCCTATGACAATCAAACCAACGGTGTTTTCTTCCATTTGGCAACCAAAAAGAATTTGTCTCATCTAAACAATATGGACAAGCCAACCGACCATGAGTCATCCTGCCAGAAAGCATACCGTAAGCAGGAAAATCACTTATTGTCCACATTAATTCAGCTCGCATAGTGAAATGTTGCTTTCTGGAGACATCATAAGCTTCAACACCATCATTCCACAAACATTGCAATTCTTCGATCAATGGTTGAAGATAAATATCTAGACTTTTTCTTGGATGTTTTGGCCCCGGAACTAACACATACAGAAAGAAGAATTCTCTTTTCATGCACATCCCGGGCGGCAGATTATACGGTGTTACTATAACAGGCCAAACCGAGTGTGATTCGCCATTCATACCAATGGGATTAAATCCATCTGTTGATAATCCCAAGTAGATATTCGACTCTCACAAGCAAAGTCGGGATATACCTTATTAAAATGCTTCCATGAATCTCCATCTGATGGGTGTTGCATCTTTACTTCTGGAGACATATGTTCTGCGTGCCATCGCATGTGAGATGCTGTCGCCTTTGATTGGTACAATCGCTTCAACCGATCCGCAAGTGGGAGATAGAACATTCTCTGCTTCGGTATATTCTTCCCCACTCCATTGTTTGGCTTGTACCTATCTTTTTTACAAAATCGACACTGCACCAAATCTTGATCTGCGCAGTTCCAAAACAGCATACAATTATCTTCGCACACATCAATTTTATAGACAGGCAACCCCAATGACCTCACCAACTTTTTCGTCTCGTAATACGATTCAGGAGCTTTATTAGGTGAGGGAAGAACTTTTTTAATCGTCTAAGATATCTCATCCATACATACCTCTGCCAAATTGTTATTGGTTTTAATGTTCATCATACGTGTGGCCAGATACAATTGAGAAATCCCATCTGCACATCCATCGTAAAGAGGTTGATTTGCTGCTTCAAACGCTTGAAAAACATTATCGTGGCACGGCTCCTCGTGGAAAGTTTCCGCCATATTCTCTGGAATAGAGTTAACATTTGGTAACATGTTAACATCTTCATATGGGACATGATCGTATTTACCGACCGACACTTGAATATTGGCTGCAGGATCACTCCACAATTCTTCTTCAACCTCGCAATAAGTTATCCTCGACGATTCACCGACATCGTAAGTACAACTTTCTCCATGACTCGTCCAAACATACTAATTCGCCTTAAATCCCTTCCTATAAAGATGAGTGGCCACTATATCTTTGTCACGCCGCTTCATGTTCCGACAACCCGTACACGGACACAATAAAGTCCCCCGCTCTATATAAGATTGTTGATTACAAGAAAATTGAATAAATACGTTTATACCTTCAAGAAATTCATCTGAAACACAATTTCTCTCAAGATCTAAACGTCTATCCATCCATGTCCTCGATTCAAAAAAATTAGACATTTGTCTTTTATTATTCTGCACTCTCTGTTTGATTTTTTTTTTCAAACGTTTTCTCACTTTGAAACTTGAATGACACACGGTCGAAGTTTCTGAATTTATAGAAAACCTATAGCCACGGATAGCCACTCCTTATCCCTGGCTAATGCGAATATATTCTATGTAGCAATCGATTACAAGACATGACTATGTTGTCAGATAGCCACATATAGCCATGACAATGACCTGGTTATTTGCGAATATATTCCCCCTTCCACGGATTGACAAGATTCAATGATTACTTTTCATATAGCAAGAGATAGCCAGGAAAAACTAGTGGCAATATTTCAACGTATATATTCAACTCATGCCATAAGCGAACTTCCATTATTGGATTTGACATATCATATAGCCACAGTATTTACCTAGCTTTACGTGGCTATATTGCCAGGGATAGCCACTTATGTTGACAGTGACAATTTGCAACGGGACAACAGTGGCTACGAGTGTGGCTAATATAGCCATGATAAAACTCGTGACAAAACATGGCTATTTAGCCACTGTAAGCCATTGTCTATCCGGTCTGGCTATATTGCCAGGAAATAGTCACCGGATTGCGACTATTTTCAGGTTTTTGTGCGTAGTGGCTATTACGTGGCTAATTTTGATTGCCACGGTAATATCTGTGGCAGTGTCGTGGCTATACGTCTGATTTCTAGTAGTGTTTATGAGTAGTGGCATTCAACTTCCTATAATCAAAAACATTTTTTGCCCCGTGACAGTTCTAGTTGGTAACAACTCATTTTTCTCATTTTAACAACTGTAACACCACCCTTTTTCGGCACAACATGGACTGGGGTAACCCAAATACTATCAGAGATAGCGTATATGATACCCACCTCTAGAAGTTTCATTATCTCTTTCTTTACAACATCCTTTAGATTCGGGTTTAACCGTCTTTGATGTTCTATCGAAGTCTTAGATTCATCCTCTAGATGTATCCTATGCATGCAAAGGTCAGGTGAAATCCCTATGAGATCCTCTAGTGAGTAGTCTAAAGCTCTACGATACTTTCTGAGTTCACATAGAAGCAAGCAGTTTCCACATTGTTCAACTCAGCATTGATGATTACATGGTAAGTGGAATTAGGGCCAAGAAATGCGTACCTTAGCCCAGCTGGGAGCGTTTTGAGCTCGATTTTCGGAGCCTTCAGCTCACTCCACGGGTCAGCAGGAGGTGCGATAGGAGTTGCTGTTCTTGGCATCCATGCGGCCCCATCTAAACTGATGTACTCGACCATTTCCCCCATTATTTGGCTCGAGTTCAGAATCTTAGCATAACCGATGGCATCGTCACTCATAAACCCATGTTCACTCTCAGCCCTTGTCAACACGGTCTCCAACGGGTCATCCACTGAAATCTCTTCAACAACTTCGTTGGAGACTTCTAGCGAGTCGTCAATCGAGAAGGTTTGGCCGTCCAAAATAGGCTTCTTCAGCATCTTATCCATCTCAAACTTCATGACGATGTCTCCCAGGTGGAGATCTATTCGCCCGTTCCTCACATCTATGATGGCTCCTGCTGTACATAGGAAAGGTCTTCCCAAAATGAGAGGATCCTTTGGTTCTTTATCCAGCTCTAGGACCACAAAATCAGCGGGAACGAGTACATTGCCAATTCGCACATGTAGATCCTCAAGAACACCAACGGGCAGCTTCCCAGAACGATCAGCAAACACTAGAAAGATCTTAGTATGCTTGAACTTGGTGAATCCAAGCCGCTTAGCCACAAAATATGGCATTAGGTTGACGCTAGACCCAAGATCGCACAAGGAGTAAGCAAAAGTCATTGTCCCAATATGTATGGAGAGAATAAACTTTCCCGGGTCACCTAGCTTCTTCGGCATCTTATTTTGGAGGACAGCACTGCAATCCTTAGAAACCATCATGACATTATTTTCAGTGGACACCCTTCTTGTTACTAAGCTCTTCACATATTTCTTCAATGAATGTATCATTTGGATTGCATCAACAAGGGGAAGCTTCGCCACAAGATCACTCAACATCTCCTAGCACTTGGCTTCCTCTAAGTCCTTACGCGACTTCCTCGGACGAGTGGGGTAGGGGATCCTCTGGGTATAGACGCGTGCAGGGGATGGTACTTTCGGTTCATCTGCAGCGTATGCACCTGTGGAAACCTTCTCTTTCTCGGCCGTCTTCTCATCAACCTCTCCTTGATCAATGACGATGTCGGCATATGGCAAGGAGATGTCGATTTCTGCTCCTTTCCGTACAGTTGGTTCTAACTCCTTTGCACTTCTGAGTTTGATGGCGTTGACGAACTCATTCCTCGGATTCTGCTCTACTTTCCCTGGAAGAGTTCCCTGTGGTCTCTTGATCGCCTCAGCAGTTGTGTCCAAATTTGAGATTAAACTGGGTACGGGAAGGCTTCCATCCGACATGATCTTTCAGCTGCTTTGGATTGCCGCTGCATTTTCCGGTAATGACATGTCTTCAGTAAATCAAACGCATCTTGCGAACCACTGACGAGAATGACATGAAATTACTTCCATTAGAAAGCTAACTCAATTTCGAATAACGTTTATTAAGCTCTCCCAGTCTAATTCATAGGGCAAGGTGTTCGTACGGTTGGATCTTTCAGACACATCGTCTTGATCAGGAATGTTGATCGGTTATCGGGATCGGTTATAAACCGATCCGATGTGTATTTTGCTCATTTTGGTTCTTTTTCGATCTTCCTTCGAACTCCAAGTGTCTCCTTTGATCTAAGCTGCTCCAAACCACTCCTAAACACCTGAAAAAGGCTCCAGCAAGCCAAAAACGACACAAAACTATCTAGGACTTCTAAAATGCAAGTTAAACAAAATGAGACTCAAATGCATGAAAATATCCCAAAACTATACAATGTGGGATTAAAACCTATGAAAACAAAGTCCTAAAAACAAGTAAAATATGGTGTTATCAAGAACCCCCAAGATCAAGTCTATCTCCAGCAAGTTCAACATCCCCAAGGGAGGCATTTGTCCAGAACGCAGGTACCGCATGATTATCTCAAGGTTTCCAAGGTCAGAACAGGTTTCAAGGTGGGTTCCAACAAAAGCAGCCGTTCAACTCCTTCCAGATAACAAATCCTGCCCCGTTCCAAGCTACTGCAAGCTCTGCAACAGATCTCAGGATGAACTTAAGAATCTTATGCAGCAACTTTTGCTCAATCAACAACAATATGCTAAGGAGATCAATATCAAGGTTGATAGCATGTACAACGATCTCAACAGCAAGTATGAGGCTGTGTGCACTCACGTGAAAAATCTTGATACTCAAGTTGCTCCGCGTGAGCGTTAGATTCGTTCATTCAGGGCTGTGGTTCAAGAGTTATGGCCAATATAGTGAAGACCTATCATGCTCGATCGGTTATAACCGATCAAGATTGGCCTGTCGGATTTTCTGCTTGATTTTGGGGTCCAACCACTTTTGTAATAAATTCAACACTTCTTTTCTCTTTCTTATTAACTCTAGGGACGAAAATATCATAATAATCTACTTCTTTTTACTGTTCTAAGTCAAATTCTTCTCTCTTCTCCCCTCTTTGTTCATGAAGGATTCAAGATCCAAACCATTTTAGTGAAGATTTTCTTACTTTTCTTCCATCAATCTTCTTATTTTTTCTATGTCTTGCTTTTGTTCGGTTTTGTTTTGTGCTTTGACTATGTGTGAGTAGTTTTATTATGGATTGTGGGAATGGTTGATTTAGAAGAATAGATGATAATATTTTGATGTTTAGAGCAAGATTATAGAAGTTCTCATGTTTAGAAGTGGTCTTAAAGCTAGGATTGAAGTAGCTACTCAATCTCTAGATCATGGTCAGTTTTCCCTTGGAAGAGGTTTAGTAAGCTGTCTAGAAGATTTCTAACATGTTATTGACACTTAGCAAGGCGGAAGTCGTGACTAAGGTTCATTAATTGACTAAAAGGGGCTTATGTTTCATGCTTGTCGATAAACCGGTTGCAATTGGAAGATTAGCTAATTCGGGTTATTAATAAAGGGTCTAGCATCACGGAAGTGAGTTAAACTATCGGTTTGTGTCCCTTGTCATATAACAAGCTTAATGAGTGATTAGGAACATCATAAGAAAATCATCGAACACTTGAAATCGCATACCATATCCTACGATCCATATTTTGTCTTCTTGAGTAAATCGAGTTTAGTGTCTTGTTGTCTTTGAATTTGTGTCTTTAAAACTACCTTTGATCATTTCAAGTGTCATGTATTTTTTTTCTTATTCTCTGTTTCTCTTCTTTACTTTTAGTTTGATCGTAATTAGTTCTTTAGACAAAAACAAAAAAAACAAAAAACGTTTAGCTTAGCTTGATTAGTTTCTTGTATTCTTATTGTGTTATTCTTTTTCTCTGTGGATTCGATCCCAAAGTGCTGCAATGACGTGCCATTAGATTGAGGCATTGTGCACAGTGGGTAATTGTGCGGACCGTTAAAAGTCCAACTATCAATTTGGCGCCGTTGCCGGGGAGAATAGCAATAGCCATTAGGATTTGGATTCTATCTAAGTCTAAGTATTTTTCTTTATTTTGTTACTAAATCACTCTGTTTTGTATGCTCTGTTTTTGAAGGTGTATGCACAAAAGGAGTCAAGGACGAGAGGACTTGCAACCATTTGTGCTAGATATTCGAAGACTCGAAAGAGACAACACAAGAGCAACAAGAGAACGTGCTGAGCACGTTAGGCGTTTAGGCATGGACGCTCAGCGAGATGATCCTCCTCACCTAGGAGAGAACCAACCGCCACCACCACTGGTCGAAGTCCAAGGAGTGGGCGTAGACCCGAGGCAGCCAATCCATCCTCCTAGACAGCCACAAAGGATTGGTGTTTTCGATGAACCTACTACACAAGGAGTTCTAACCGGTATAAGGCCACCGCCATTTGTCATCAACAACTTTGAAATCAAGTCAAGCCTTATCAACATGGTACAAAACGCTAAGTTCCATGGGCTGCCAATGGAGAATCCGATCGATCACATCGATAAATTTGACCGTCTTTGTGGAACGGTAAAGATGAATGGAGTCTCGGAGGACGTCGTTAAGCTAACTCTCTTCCCATTCTCTTTGGGGGACAAAGCTGCTCAATGGGAGAAAGGTGTGATCACTACCACCATACCTACTTGGGAGGAATGTAAGAAACAGTTCTTGGCAAAGTTTTTCTCGAGGCAAAAGACAGCAAAGCTGAGAAACGACATCACAAGCTTCAAGCAATGAGCAAATGAATTGTTTTATGAAGCGTGGGAGAGACTGAAAGGATACACAAGAGCCTGCCCTCACCACGGAGTATCAAAAGAAGCACTTTTGGGAATCCTACACCGAGGGTTTCTTGAAAAATACCAACTAGCTTTGAACACGGCAAGCAATGGGAGTTTTGCTAGCCAAGACGTTATCAATGGGGAAATTCTAGTTGAGAATTTGGCGCAAAGTGATTAGGGCTATGGATGTGACTATGATCGAACAGTGAGAGACCCCAATGCAGGAGACTATCGGTTCAAGGAGCTCGAGGACAAGTTAGACAAGGTGTTGCTAGCAAATGCAAGAGCTGTGCATTATGTGGGAGAATTTGACAACAACCAAAGAAGTCAAGGTGTGTTGTTAGAAGGTTGCAATGAGATTCAAAAGGAGGTGAACTATATAGGAGGACAGGGAGGCTTTAACCAAAATCATTATCTTCAAAGGCCTCAAGGACAAGGCTTTCAACAAGCATTTCAACCGAGGCCAAACAACAACACCCCACCTCAAGGGAACTATTCAAACCAAGGTGCACAAAATGATGTGCAAAGTATGCTCAAACAAATTTTGGAAGGCCAATCTAAATGGCAAATTGAAATCACCAAAAAGGTGTTAGACATCAACAACAAAATTGATGGAGTATACAATGAACTTAACACCAAAATTGAGCACTTGTCAACTCATGTGAAAGGTTTGGAAAACCAGATTGCTCAAGTAGCTTCTACATCCAAGGGACCCAATGGAGTTCTACCGGGTAAGCATGAGACTAACCCCAAGGCTTACTGCGGTATTATCGAGACGGATGAGAATGAGCAAGCAATAGAAGAATTCATCTCTAACCTTCAAGCGGATTTCAATGAAGAACGAGTAGAGAAGAGTGATGTAGTACTTGAGGAAAGCCCTAAGGAAGAGCAAAACGTTTTGAAGAAGATAGAAAGGGAAGAACCTCCCAAGATGGAACCTCCTACCTATGAGCCCAAGATACCATTCCCTCCTCGAGTCTACACAAAAGCACAAAAGAAAGTTCTATCCAAGTTCAAGAAGGATATAAGTCAAATTGGGATCGAAATGCCAATCAATGGGGATATATCTCAAGTTGTTACCAACATGAAGTTCACCAAGGCCATTCTTGCCAACAAGGAGAAAGTAGAGGAGGTGCTGAGATTTTATGAGCCACCAAGTGCACCCACACTAGGGCCTAAATCGATTCCCAAGCTAAGAAAATCGGGTAAATTTACTATACCTTGCTCTTTTGGAGATTCAGATGTTTAAGAAGCCTTGTGTGATTCCGGAGCCAACGTTAATGTGATCTCCCATGAGATGGTGAAAGCTTTGGGGATCAAGGGCATGAAGAAGAACTTGACCACTCTTATGTTTGGGGATTCATCTTCAACATGTACACTAGGTTTGATTGAAGACTACCCTCTAAAGGTTGGAGATTGTTTAGTACCAACCGACCTTATGGTTGTGGAAATGGTGCAAAGCCGCAAGGTGCCTCTCGTCTTAGGAAGTCCCTTCCTCCAAACCGCGGGAGCCATCATAGACTTCCCCAATGAGAAAGTGATTCTAAAGAATGTCAATGACAAGGTATCATACCCTATCAAGCATTCCACAACCAATATTTGTGGAACAATCACCCAAGAAGACATGGTAAACAATGTGCAAGCTACCTTAGATGATCATGGTTAGTTTTGAAGATGTGCTGGAAGGAGACTGCCTAAATCTCCTATTCGAGGAAGCAAATGTGGGAGATCCAAAGATGAAGTCACCAAAGGTGACTAAGAAAAAGCCTAAAGAAAGCAAGGATCTACATTTTAAGAAGAACTCATCTCCAACTCTCACCTTGAAGCCAATGGGATATGCAAATGGAGAGATTGAGTACAAGGTTGAGTGCAAGGGTATGTCTAAGCCCTTTGTCATGGTGAAAGCGATTCTCACACCAGAAATGAAAGAGAAAGGACAAGATGCACTAGAGGAGATGTTGACGAGAGTTCTCATACTTGAGATGCATGAACCATCAAGAACCACGATTACCAAAAATCTCAAGATCAAACCACCTGATAGAGAAACATGCCATGGAGATGGACCTTTCCCCATACCGCACTAAAGGGTTTGAAACTTCAAGCTTAATGACGTTAAATAAGCGCACTTGAGAGGCAATCCCATGACTATCCTTTGTCAATATGTTTATATGTTTGTTTTAAGCTTGATTTAATCTTTGTTTTAGTGTGTTTTGATGTTACATGGCATGGGGATTCGCAGGAGAAAGGGATAAAAAAAAAAACATGCTGGATCGGTTACAGCGATCGGTTATAACAGATTAGAATCTTAGGTGATCGGTTACGCCGATCGGTCACGAAAATGCGATCGGTTACGATGAAAAAAACGGCTTCAGCAATCGGTTACGCCGATCGGTTATAACCGATCAAGATCTTCATCGATCTGTTACTCAGATCGGTTATAACAGATCGCGAGCCCAGGTAAGTAAAAAAAAAAAACCATCAAGCTAGAGACGTTAAACGCGCCATTGGGGACTCCCCCAATCCTATCTCTTGTCAATGCTAGAGACATAAAACAAGCAATCTTATCATTTACTTATTGTTTTATGCTTTTTATTGTTTGATAAATTTTGTTTTCAAGTTTTCTAGGAATAAAAAGGGTGAAAAATGGGACGGATCTAAACGGCCAAAAACCGGTGAGCTTAACGTGCCAAACCTCCTCATTGTGAATCCACACACTCCACTCCAAGGTACCTCTAACATTCTTTTTTGTATATACATTTCATTTTGTTTTGTTTTATTTCTTGTATTTTGTTTTCTTTCTCGGTTTTACTTTCTCACCGAGATGGTGATAAGTAAGTCCGGGGGAGGAAACCGTTACTAATTCTCTTTTAGTTGTTTTGTTTTGATTTCTTTGAGTCATTGCATTGTACATATTCTATTGCATAGAAAAACACCAAAAAATTTGAAAATTTTCAAAAATCCAAAAAGAATCATGTAGTTTGCATAGTCTCATATTCATTTTAGGATTGAGTCTAGACGCATATAGAATTGCATTGCATATGCATAGGGGACAATGATAGAAACCACTTAGTCTAGAACTCGATGTGATACCGTTAGTAATATTATCATGTTGCTTGAACAACCTTTTTGAAACTTGTATACTCTTGCTTTGATCTCTCGACTCTTAACTCTTTGTCTTGTAAATACTTGTTTAATTTGAAATCAACCCCTTGATAATTGGACTTAAATGATTATAATCTTCTCGCTTATGGGCTTGTGATACATAACCATGGTTCAAAGAAAACACTCGGGTTATCTTATCCACTTTTACCACTCTCTAATAACCCGAGTGGCCATTCTCATCTATAGAATGGTTCCCTACCTTTCACCTTAACCGTTTTCGTTCCACCCCTCGTTGTTTGATTGAGTGAGGCCTTTTCTTGATATGCTATTGTGTGTAAAATCTTGTAAGTATCGGAAACGACAAAGGTTAGTTTTAATTTTTAGCTAGTCATTGTTGTTAAAAAGAAAAGAGGCTAGCATTAAGATGGGGATTAATGAAATGAATGGTATTTGGTTTTGGGGAACATGGCTCATGAAAATTGAGATGAGAAATGGTTGAAAAACCAAACTCTAGAGAAGTGCTTAAAAGAAAGGCCCTAGGAAAAGAAAAGAAAATACACTCTCCATGTTTGAAAAAAAAAAGAGAAAGAGTAAAAAGTTTAGGGAGAGTGAAAAGAAAAGAAATGGGTCGAATAAAAATGTCTCTAGGAGTTTGATGTTTGGAAAAGAAAAGAGGGTTAAAAAGGGAGTTTTGATTTAGCCAAAAGGGCTTTGGGGGTTTAATGAGCTTCAATGAAGCAAGATAAGATGAGAAAATGGAATCACCATTTGGGTAGAATGCTTTGCTAGGAGGGTAGAACAATGTGAGCTTAACTTTGTATGCATAAATTGTTTCTAATCTTCTTTGCTTTTGCATAACATATAGCATTCCTTTTTCTTGAGAGTAAGTCACCCAAAAAGAGAATGAACCTCCTTACACTCACATTAACTAGTGCCAAAAGCCTTTTCTTCCAAACCGATTGGACTTGATCACTTGCCCATTTGTGAGACCGCACCTTAAGAAAGATCAAATGAATGTGAGGGTTGGTTGAGAAGAGAACTTGTAGGCATGAGGCATTGTTGTTAAGAGAAAAGATTAGGAGTTGCGATAAGCCTTGAATGAGTTAGAGTGAATTAAGTGTTTGTTTTTGCAACATGCTAGTATTATTCAAGGTGATCACATCGAATGCTTACTAAGATCTTTTGGTTTTGAGTTCCCGCTTTTAAACCTCTCTTTCGGTTTGTCTTTTCTTGTTTGCTTGCGGACAAGCAAAAGGCAAGTCTGGGGGAGTTGATAACACCATATTTTACTTGTTTTTAGGACTTTGTTTTCATAGGTTTTAATCCCACATTGTATAGTTTTGGGATATTTTCATGCATTTGAGTCTCATTTTGTTTTAACTTGCATTTTAGAAGTCCTAGATAGTTTTGTGTCGTTTTTGGCTTGCTGGAGCCTTTTTCAGGTGTTTAGGAGTGGTTTGGAGCAGCTTCGATCAAAGGAGACACTTGGAGTTCGAAGGAAGATCGAAAAAGAACCAAAATGAGCAAAATACACATCGGATCGGTTTATAACCGATCCCGATAACCGATCAACATTCCTGATCAAGACGATGTGTCTGAAAGATCCAACCGGAGGAACACCTTGCCCTTTGAATTAGACTTGAAGATCTTAATGAACGTTATTCGAAATTGAGTAGCTTTCTAATGGAAGTGGTTTCATGTCATTCTCATCAGCGGTTCGCGAGATGCGTTTGATTTACTGAAGACATGTTATTACTGGAAAATGCAGTGGCAATCCGAAGCAGCTGAAAGATCATGTCGGATGGAAGCCTTTCCGTACCCAGTTTAATCTCAAATTTGGACACAAGATAGACAATTGAGTTAGCTTCGCGTGAGCGTTGGATTCGTGTCATTCAGGGCTGTGGTTCAAGAGTTATGGCCAATATAGTGAAGACCTATCATGCTCGATCGGTTATAACCGATCAAGATTGGCCTGGCGGATTTTCTGCTTGATTTTGGGGTCCAACCACTTTTGTAATAAATTCAACACTTCTTTTCTCTTTCTTATTAACTCTAGGGACGAAAATATCATAATAATCTGCTTCTTTTTACTGTTCTAAGTCAACTTCTTTTCTCTTCTCTCCTCTTTGTTCATGAAGGATTCAAGATCCAAACCATTTTAGTGAAGATTTTCTTACTTTTCTTCCATCAATCTTCTTATTTTTGCTATTTCTTGCTTTTGTTCGGTTTTGTTTTGTGCTTTGACTATGTGTGAGTAGTTTTATTATGGATTGTGGGAATGGTTGATTTAGAGGAATATATGATGATCTTTTGATGTTTAGAGCAAGATTATAGAAGTTCTCATGTTTAGAAGTGGTCTTAAAGCTAGGATTGAAGTAGCTACTCAATCTCTAGATCATGGTCAGTTTGCCCTTGGAAGATGTTTAGTAAGCTGTCTAGAAGATTTCTAACATGTTATTGACACTTAGCAAGGCGGAAGTCGTGACTAAGGTTCATTAATTGACTAAAAAGGGCTTATGTTTCATGCTTGTCGATAAACCGGTTGCAATTGGAAGATTAGCTAATTTGGGTTATTAATAAAGGGTCTAGCATCACAGAAGTGAGTTAAACTATCGGTTTGTGTCCCTTGTAATAGAACAAGCTCAATGAGTGATTAGGAACATCATAATAAAATCATCGAACACTTGAAATCGCATACCATATCCTACGATCGATATTTTATCTTCTTGAGTAAATCGAGTTTAGTGTCTTGTTGTCTTTGAATTTGTGTCTTTAAAACTACCTTTGATCATTTCAAGTGTCCTGTATTTTTTTTCTTATTCTCTGTTTCTCTTCTTTACTTTTAGTTTGATCGTAATTAGTTCTTTAGACAAAAACAAAAAACAAAAAACGTTTAGCTTAGCTTGATTAGTTTCTTGTATTCTTATTGTGTTATTATTTCTCTCTGTGGATTCGATCCCAAAGTGCTGCAATGACATGCCATTAGATTGAGGCATTGTGCACAGTGGGTAATTGTGCGGACCGTTAAAAGTCCAACTATCAGTTCTCGACGTTGGTGCTTCTATAGGACATATTCGGGTGGTTCCTGTAATTCTGGTTGAAACTTCTGTTATGCACATACCCCTGCCCACTCACGTAGTTCACCTCATGTTGCTCATTAGTTTCATCCTCAGCTAATCCCTGACAGAAAATTTCATCTCCTGCATCCTCGCAAGACTGCACACCTCTCTGATTTCCTTTCAGTAGCAAGTTCACTTTCGCAGTCAGCTCATCAATCTTTTGCGAATCTGCACCATTGACACGCTTAGACTTGTCGTACTCAGGACATCGATTTCCAGAACTTGAAGCCAAGTTCTCTATCAGCTGGTACACTCCTTCCTTGGTCTTAGTCATGAAATCTCCATTACTTTCAGCATTGAGGGCGTTCTTATAGTCTCAGTCGACTCCATCGTAGAAGATGCTTAGAATCTGCTTATCCGAGTACCCATGATGGGAACTCTCTGCGGTACTCTCTGATCCTCTCCCAAGCTTCGCAAAAGGACTCTCCCGCGTGCTTCTAGAAAGTAGTGATCTTGTTTCGCAGCGAAGCTGTCTTAGACTTGGTGTAGAAGTGGTCCAAGAAGGAGGCTTTGTATTCATCACAAGCAGTCAACGACCCAGGTGGAAGTGACTTGAGCCATCTCAGCGCCTTGTCCGCTAAAGAGAAAGGAAAGAGCTTGCACTTGAGGTAATCAGCTTGTACCCCGTTCGACTTGGTAGTGCTGTAGGTTTCTTCGAAGTTCTCAATGTGGTCCATTGGATGCTCTGCAGGGAGACCATGGAACATGTGCTGCTTTACCAATGCGATCATCTGAAGTTTGATCTCATAATCTTGTCTTGTAATGGCTGGTGGACGGATGGCAGCTCAGTTCTGGTAGAAAGCATGAGGCGTGTCCAAATCCCCGATGGCAGGCTGTTGTTGCTGCTGTTGCAACTGCTGCACTTGTTGTTGCAGCCTCTGGAGTTCAGCAGCTGCAGCGTTTTATTGTTCGTTGTTCTGTTCGTCCATGATGACAGGAATTGATCTCGCCTTCCGGTTTGTTCGTTCTAACCTTGCTAGCTCTTCGTTACTGAGATCGCAAAGGTTTTCAGAGCCCCTACTTCTGGTAACTCTACTCAGTTTTCCTGCTGGTCACCTGAAACGCAAAAAGAAAATAAAATAGGTTATATTAGTAAATCTTAGACTAAATTTCAAATTCAGAATTGAAGGTAACGCTAAAAGGTCCCCGGCAACAGCGCCAAATTGATTTAGGTGTTTTACCACTCAGTTAATTAAAACTAAAGCTCACACTACCGCAATCATAACGGTTGTCAATGCAGTACTTTATGATCAGATCCACAGAGACCACGGTTACACTATAATTCTCACAATTATGAAACTAAGCTAAGACAATGTTATATTTGGTTTTGGAAAGAGTAACGAACGCAAATTAAAAGATGTAAATTCAATAAAGGGAAAACGCTAGGTCAAGGGTTTGTTATTAGGAATCCAGAGATCACGAATCAGACAACTATTCAGGGAATAATTAAACACAAGTTTCAAACTCAAACATAAATATTAACCAATCCACTCTCATGCTCATGGCTACTAAACTTAGCACCTAATCCACTGTCGTACTCATAGAATTCTAGGTCAGCATTAAGGAGCGGGTTTGATATGTTCACGAATCGCCTTAGCATCAACTCTCACACGCTAAGGACGATTCGCTCGCTTATGTTCTTTCTATGCAACATAATCCACTCTCGTGCTCATAGATTAACTATACCCTAATCCACTCTTGTGCTCATAGGGCAAGCCGCACCCATGTTCATAGACCTAGCGGTTAGCTCAAGCCTAAGCAATAAACACAACAATAAGTGAAAACCACAAAAGATAAATCCCTATTTGTGTCTAGTTCAATGATTCATGGATCCCTTCGAAACCCTAAACCTAACTATGGAACTACTCATACATGGTAATGGAACACATTCAAGGAGATGAAAAACTCATAATATAAAAAGAGAGAAAGGGTTTAGAATACTTCTCAATAGATGCAGAGATTCTTCTCAAAAGCTTACAATGATCAAGAGCAAAAAGTCTGAATAGAAAATAAAGCTTAGCCGTCAAAGAGGCTAAAAATAGAGTATATATAGGTCATAGGTCGAATTAGGTCGAAATAGGCAGTTTCCGGGGCAAAACAGGAAATTCTGAAATTTCCTTTTTCTTTTCGTAGACACGCATCGACCGATGCACTTCCTACATCGGTCGATTCCAGTTTCTTGGGCAAGCCTGAACCGACTGATGCAAGGAGTGCATCGGTCGTTTCTCCTTCATCGGGTGGTGTCTGCATCGGTCGATGCACCTAGTGCATCGATCGATTATGGTTCCTCGGGCAAGCCTGAACCGACCGATGCACTCCTTGCATCGGTCAATTCTGATTCCTCAGGTGGTGTTTGCATCGACCAATTCTGCCCTTTTCTTCACGGTTCCATGCGTAACTCCAATTTTTTCTTTAAACGCCTTTTTACCTGAGATAACTATATAAAGGACTAAAAGACTCTAAAAACGAACTTTGACTCGATAAAACATTTGAAAGGAATACTAATCATGTGTTAGAAAATGGCAAAAACCAAGCATATCATGTTTCTAGATTATAACTCCACGAACAGGACATAATAATGACGTAGTATACTCCCGTACAACCTACGTCCTACAATCTATTCACTCGACCAGTAGCTTTTGTCTCTGGCTGCGCATAATATTGTGATTTGCTAGTTGGTCCATAGGTTCACGACACTCCGTAAGTATACTTTCGAAATCTTACGACGCGCACGCCTTGTGAATGCAATTTGCTGGTGATTAGATGCACTAATTTTGTGGTTCTAAACTCCCCTTATCAGCCTCTAGTTCATGACACTATATTCATGCATTAACAACTTCTCATAAGAAAGAGCTCTAGAAACCGACTAGGGTTTACCGAGTGAAATCCATATCGAACATATAATTCCCCTCGATAATCCTTTAAACCCAACAATCTAAACTACTCACACCTACTGGAAAAAGACATGATTAAATTATACATGAGATTGGTGAAAGAGGGTTCTCGATTTTAAGAACGATGTCCGGAGAAAACATCTTCACCAATTTCATTGAGACTTCACGGTTTCTTTGAGACAACCCTATCCCTTCTACCGCCTTCGAATGCCGATACCTTGGGAGAATCACATTATTTGTGAAGAATGAATGGTTTCCCTTCTTTTCCATAGTGTTATAAACAGTCTTAGGTGGACAAATATTTTGTGGATAGTTTTATGTGTATCACCATATCGTGGACATGTTTTGGTGTTGATAAATAGAAGGAAACTTTCAATAATCTTAAAACACAATGATCATATGCATATTGTCCAAACTAATGTGTCCATATGAACATGTCCATACAGCAAAATATGCGGCAATAAAATCATTTTATCATACATGACCGTTCGTAACATCTTATTTTGTTTAAAATTAACAAATTCATCCATCTTATATTAAACATTTTGTTTGATGTTAATGTTCAATAATAAATGGACACACATGTCTTTTCCATGATAAATTTGTTTTTATACATATACATGAATAGTTGTTTTTCATATCGTATCCATACTAATTTGTCCATGTAAATATGTCGATGCGTCCAAAATTGCTGTAATAGAAGAATTTAATCCTAAATGACTTTAAATAACATCTTATTTTTGTTCACATGTTGGAAAATAAATGTTCAGATGAGAATAGACGGTCAACATATAATTCATGAAAGTGTAAAAGAACAATCTATCACTACTTGATACAAGAGATATCACAACAGCAAAAATCCATTAACCACATAAAAGTGTAGACACCCCTCTGTCCATCTTTGAACATCCACCACCCCTTTGTGTATCTCTGAATGTCCACCTCAAAGGAGGCTCACCATAGTAGTTGTGTAAAAAAAAACATGTTTGCTTACTCAGCCAAAACGAAACGTCTTTCTCTTTCTCTCTCTTCAATTCTTCTTCTCTTTGATCTTCTCTTCAAACTCTCCTCTTTTTATTTCATTTCTTCACTGAATCATTGCAAAACCCCACTTTTCGCAAACTCAGATTAAGATCTCTCTCTCTCTCTCTCTCTCTCTCTCGCTCTCTCCTTCTCTTTCTCTTTTTGTCTCTCACTCTCTCCATCAAGTTTCTAACATGCTCTTTAATTTTGAATCGATTTTATGTTTTTGAAAAGATTCGAATTGAGTATTAGGACAAGCTTCATGTTTGATTTGCGCATATCTGATCAAGGTAATGGTAGACAAAAGACGCCTTCAAAATGTTCGACGAAATGCGTGAAAGAGACATGTGTGTCCATTTAGCAAGGAACACATGTTCCATTTTCGAAAGCGGCAAGCTTAAACGTAACTGGATTTCCGATGAGCCTCCTTCTAGGTGGATGTTCAGAGATGGACATATGGATAGTGGATGTTCATAGATGGATAGATGGGTGTGGATACTTTTTTGTGGATAATGGATTGTTTCCTTTCTTTTCCATAGTGTTATAAACAATTTTATGTGGAAACCATATTTTGTAGATAGTTTTCGGTGTGTCACCATATCGTGGACATGTTTTGGTGTTGATAAATAGAATGAATATTTTAATAATCTTAAAACACAACGATCATATGCATCTTGTCCATAATAATGTGTCCATACAAACATGTATGTACATCCAAAAATGCGGTAATAAAAACATTTTATCTTGCGTAACCGTTCGTAACATCTTATTTTGTTTAAATCAACAAATTCCTCCATCTTATATTAACTATTTGTTTGATGCTAATGTTCAATACTAAATGGACACACATGTCTTGCCCATGATAAATTTGTTTTTTTATACATATACACGAATATTTGTTTTTCATATCGTGTTGATGATAATTTATCCATGTAGACATGTCCATGCGTTCAAAATTGCGGTAATATAAGAATTTAATCATACATGACTTTCAATATCATCATCTTATTTTTGTTCACATGTCGGAGAATAAATGATCAGATGAGAATGGACAGTCTGCATATAATTAATGAAAGTGTAAAAGAATAATTCATCACTAGTTGATATAAGAAATGCCAAAACATCAAAATTCCAGTATCCACACCCTTCTGTCTATCTATGAACATCCACCACCTCTTTGTCCATATCTGAATGTCCATCTCGAAGGAGACTCCCTGGAACCCCAATTACGTTATGATCTGAGAAATATGGGAGAGAAATATGAGAGAGAGAGAGAGAGAGAAAGGAGAGGAGAAATCTGAGAGAGAGAATATGATAGGGGATATATGAGAAGTTCCTCAGCGAAAGAAGTTGGGCTGTAATGGAGAACTCGAACCACAAACACGCGCCTGACTCATTTTCCAGCGATGATTTGATCTCGCAGGTGAAAATCGAAAACAATCCTCGGTGGTGCAGAAGACGAGAAACATGAGATTTATCGGCGTATAATTCATTCCTCTTTATCTGATTCCTTCTTCGTTCATTCTTCTCTCCCCAATCACTAGGGGTACTTCTTCTTCTCTCCCCCTTTCCCTCCCTCCCTCCCCTCTCTCTCTCTCTCTCTCTCTCTCTCTCTCTCTCTCTCTCTCTCTCTCTCCCTCTCTCTTTCTCTTTTTTCTCTCACTCTCTCCATCAAGTTTCTAATGTGTTCTTTAATTTTGAATCGATTTTATGTTTTTGAAAAGATTCGAAATGAGTATTGGTACAAGTTTCATGCTGGATTTGCACAGATCTGATCAAGGTAATGGTAGACAAAAGACGACTTCAAAGTATTCGACGAAATGCGTGAAAGAGACATGTGTGTCCATTTAGAAAGGAACACATGTTCCACTTTTCGAAAGCGGCAAGCTTAAACATAACTGCGTTTTCGATGAGCCTCCTTCTATGTGGATGTTCATAGATGGACATATGGATATTGGATGTTCATATATGGATAAATGGGTGTGGACACTTTTTGTGGATAATGGATTGTTTCCCTTAAGTTTCATAGTGTTATAAACAGTCTTAGGTGGACAAATATTTTGTGGATATTTTTCGATGTGTCACCATATCGTGGACATATTTTGGTGTGGATAAATAGAAGGAAAAAATCAATAATCTTAAAACACAATGATTATATGCATCTTGTCCATGATAATGTGTCCATACACACGCAAGGAACACATGTTCCACTTCCGAAAGCGGCAAGCTTAAACGTAATTAGGTTTCCGATGAGCCTCCATCTAGGTGGATGTTCAGAGATGGATAGATGGGTGTGGACACTTTTTGTGTATAATGGATTATTTTCCTTTTTCCATATTGTTATAAACAGTCTTATAGGTGGACAAATATTTTGTGGATAGTTTTCGATGTGTCACCATATCATGGACATGTTTTGGTGTTGATAAAATAGAAGGAAAATTTTAATAATCTTAAAACACAACAATCATATGCATCTTGTCCATAATAATGTGTCCATACAACCAAAAATGCGGAAATAAAAGCATTTTATCCTGCATAACCGTTCGTAACATCTTATTTGGTTTAAATCAACAAATTCATCCATCTTATATTAAACATTTGTTTTTGATGCTAATGTTCAATACTAAATGGACACACATGTCTTGCACATGATAAAATTTGTTTTTTATACAGATACCTGAACAGTTGTTTTTCATATCGTGTCCATGATAATTTGTCCATGTAGACATGTCTATGAGTCCAAAATTGTGGTAATAGAAGAATTTAATCCTACATGACTTTCCATAACACTTTTTTTGTTCACATGTCGGAGAATAAATGTTCATATGGGAATGGACGGTCTGCATAGAAATCATGAAAGTGTAAAAGTGTGCACACCGCAACATCAAAAGTCCATTGTCCACAGAAAAGTGTCCACATCCCTCTGTCCATCTTTGAACATCCACCACCTCTTTGTCCATCTCTGAATGTCCACCTCGAAGGAGGCTGACCGAAATCTAGCTACGTTCCGCTTTCAGAAAGTGAAACATATGTTCGATGCTAAATGGACACAAATGTCTATGCATTTCGTCGAACATTTTGAAGGCAACTTTTTTCTAGCATTGTCTTGGTCGAATCTGGGCAAAATCCAACATGAAGCTTGTACCAATACTCATTTTGAATCTTTTCAAAAACCTAAAATCGATTCAAAATTAAAAAAAAAAACACATAAGAAACTGGATGGGGAGAGTGAGAGAGAGGAAAAGAGAGACAAACCTTGATTGGAGAAATTAAGAAGAAGAGAGATTCGAAGAGAAGAAGAAAAGATTCAAAGAGAAGAAGAAGATCGAAAATCGAAGAGAAAATTAGAAACTAAGAAGAGATAGACAAAGAGAAAGAGATTGAGAGAGCGAAGGTTTTGGGGAGAGAGAAAAAATAAAGATTCAGATCTGAGAATTTTGAAGAAGTAGTAGAAGAAACCCATAACATAAAAAAGAGAGAGTGGTTATGTGAGAAAGTGAAGAAAGAGAGAGAGTAAGTGATGTGTTTGCTCGGTCATAAGAGTGGGGATAGAAGAAGAAACATGTCAATCGGTTTGGTTGAATCGGTATGAACAAATGTTGTAACATGATAATGACATCGGTTTGAAAATGAACGGGAAGCAAAGGGGTATATTGTCTTTTCACAGGTTTTTCACCCACCATAATGTGTGAAATGTGCTAGATTGTCAAAATGTGCTATTAGGTGTAAATACTAGTTCAAAATATGTTATAGAGTGTAAATCTCTCTTTTTTAAATCAGTTCTGATTTTTAAAACTTAAATCAATAAAATGATCTCGTGTTCCAAGGCGTATACTAACTTCCTTATTCTTACATAATTTAGCTAAAAAATAAATGTGTGGTTATGATTTTGCTAATTTACTGTTTTTAAATGGAAATGGCTTAAATTTTCAAGAATGGAGGCATGAAAAATATATGTTACAATAAGTTTAGAAGTTTAGAAAAATTAAACCGAAACGACGTTATGCAGCTATACATATTTGGATCCATTCGGTTTGTGAATGTCTGGCGGGTTTTAATAGTCAGACCTGTTTCAATAATATATGTTGTTTTTTTCTGTTTCTTCTTTTCAACGTGCCTTACCTAATTGACGAATTGCAAAAAAAAAAACAAAAGCAAAAACAAAGAAATAACAACGAATTTTCCTGAGACGGAAAAAAAAAACAGAACACGAATCTTCAAAGTTTCCACATGAGATCGTTACCAAGTCCTAAATCCTGATAGACCAACGCTTTTTTGCCTCTTAGTCTTTCTCTGTAGATGCTTGTCTGAAATAGAGGAAAGTGCTTTGTTGTCGAAATTATTGATTCAAAGTACTGTACAGTCAAGTCAAAGCTACAAGATCGTGTTTCCAGGTTTGGTCTTCTCTCGTTTAACTTTTATTGGTTTCTCTTAAATTGGTCTGCCGTACAAGTTCGGGTCAAAAGTTTTGTTCTCGCCGTTTTGATTTCGTTTTCTTTGTTTTCTTGGAGACCTTTTAATTTCAACAGTTTGAGGTTTTAGGGTTTTTGCTGGATCTTAGCTACGGTAGCAAAAAGGGTTTCAAGAATTGGAACCATGCCTTCAGTTTAAATGTTGGATGCTTTCTCAAGCTGAATTTTGCTATTACAGGGTTGATCTATTGCTGATTTAGTGGAAAATCTCATAAACTGGGTTTATGAATGGCTTATTGAGGCTGAGTCTCTTCTATTGAGTATTTTGTTAGTAAAATTCTCACCAATTATGGGTGGAAATGATTTGAGCTTCACAAGATTGGTGTTTACTGCTTTGTTGGGCTTGTTAATGTTATTGCATCCGAATGAAACTTCTGCATCATCATCCTTTGTGGGCTGGAGCATTTGTCAGTCTGATCACTTGACCTACACAAAGCCTTATCAACAAGGGGTTTTGTTCACAATTAACGGAAATCCGGTTGATAGAGTCCGATTTTGCGAAGCCATACGGTTTCACAAAGCGAAAGGTTGTATCCTTGGGGACTCTTTTAGAGACGACTTCTGCACAGTTCAGTATCTACTAGGTATGCTCTATTCAAACAGTTTCCCTGATTTAGGAACAATACATAAATCTATGTGAATTTTATCTTTCTTTGGTCGATTACACCCATTTCTAGATAGTATGTTGGTTATTTGTGCTCTTATGTTATGTGGTTCATTGAACTGCATCTGCTTTTATGCAGGGAGAAGGTTTTTGGAAGAAAATTCTGTAGATGAATCCATAAATATTGAGTCTGAATCTGAATATCATCATGTTAAAGTCACCATGGCGGCAAGCGGGTTTCTTCTCTTGTGTTGTACGCTCTGTTGTCCTTGCTTCCATAAGGATAGGAAAGCAAATAGTCACGAAGTACTACCGAAGGAATCTAACTCAGGTGACTAAGTATCTCACATTTATGTTCACATAGTAGCGTTAAGTTCATTAGTGAATTTCCATAGAGCAAGAATGGCTTTGCTCAAAAATTTGACTTGAAACCTCCAGTTTCAATTGAGTTGGTATTCGCCGTTTCCTTTAGATCGTCGACTTAGGGAACAATAGTCAGTACCTTTTTAGTGGTATGAGAGCAGTATATTGTATGACCACAAAGATTGAAGTTTTTGTTTTCTTTCCAGATCAATATTTCTCTTTCTTTGGTAAATATTAAGCTATGGAATAACATTTGACATTGAGGCTTATATATCCTTTCACAGTGCACCAAGTTTCCTCTTTTGAAATGAGCCCTTCTTCTGATAAGATTCCACCAAGTCCTTTCCGGGCACCACCAAGTCCGTCCCGCGTTCCTCAAAGCCCATCTAGATATGCTATGTCTCCAAGACCTAGTAGGTTGGGACCCTTGAATCTGACCATGAGTCAGATTGCTGCAGCGACCAAAAATTTCTCAGACGATAATCAAATTGGTGAAGGAGGCTTTGGGATAGTCTATAAGGGCATCCTAGAGGACGGCCAAGTGGTTGCCATTAAACGAGCAAAAAAGGTAATTGATGATTCTTCAGTTTCAATGTTTTTGTGGTATCAAATCTGTATTGTACTTCATTCCAACAAGTCTTATTTTGTTCTTTATTCAGAGAGACAATGTTGACAGAAGCTACTAATCAAACCTTTATATGATCAACATTAACTTATTTGGTAATAGAGTTCTCAGGGCATTTTGGGCTTAGATTGTTAGGACTCTGATACCGGAGCAGGAAATCGTGTTCTCTTGCTAGTTATATGAGGTTTAGTCTTTGTGAGTGTAATGGTGCTTTGTGATCCCAAGATTAAGACTCGAACTAGAGATCTCCCAGACCGCTTTGTGACCCCAAGATTAGGACTCGATCTAGAGATCTCTCAGGCAGCTATTCTAGAGGAAACAGATGGAGCTATCCATTCTCAGGTTTTAATCTTGAAGATAAAGATCTATAACTTACTCTTTTATAAAGAGAAGTTTAAGACGAAAGTATCTCCATCCGCTCATTTGCATTATATGGTTCCATTGAGAGATTAATCACAACGCAGTCTGAACTAAATATCACAAAACTTCTCAAGTGTTTCTGAGTTCTAGATTATAATTTTCACGCAGGAACACTTCGAGAATCTGCGAAAGGAATTCAAAAGTGAAGTTGATCTTCTATCTAAAATTGGCCATCGAAATCTAGTCAAGTTACTTGGTTATGTTGATAAAGGAGATGAGCGACTTATCATAACCGAGTATGTCAGAAATGGTACACTCCGGGATCACTTGGATGGTAAGAACTTGTTCACATGTTCTAGAGCTTGTTACAGCTTTAAGAACATATGAATAAACAATCAAGGCTCTTCGTTTGTAACCACAGGTCGTGGAAGCATACTCAATTTCAATCAGAGGTTGGAGATCGTGATCGATGTTTGCCATGGATTGACTTATCTCCATTCTTATGCAGGTAGAGAATGTTGTGCTTAATTATTGTTTGCCTTATCATAAAGGAAAGAGTTAACCTTATAAGGATCTTATTTGAGATTTTACTATTCTTTTGTCTTTAAAACAGAAAGACAGATAATCCACCGTGACATAAAATCCTCCAACATTCTCCTCACGGATAGCATGAGAGCCAAAGTGGCAGACTTTGGGTTTGCAAGAGGCGGTCCGGCTGACTCTAACCAGACCCACATTTTGACCCAAGTCAAAGGAACAGTTGGCTATCTCGATCCTGAGTACATGAGGACTTATCAGCTCACCGCCAAAAGCGATGTTTTCTCGTTCGGGATTTTGCTTGTGGAGATACTTACAGGCCGTCGCCCAGTGGAGGCCAAACTACATCATGATGAGAGGATTACGGTTCGATGGGTAAGCTACTTAAAGTTTCTTCTCCAACTTGCATGCCTTACTAAATCGTCTTTTGCGCGCAATTTTCAAAATTCTTGTGGGTTTCTTGGCAGGCATTCGACAAGTACAATGAAGGGAAAGTGTTTGAATTGGTGGATCCAAAGATTCCAAACGCAAGGGAGAGAGTAGACGAGAAGATACTAAGGGAGATGTTCAGTTTGGCGTTTCAATGTGCTGCTCCGACACGAAAAGAACGGCCAGACATGGAAGCTGTTGGGAAGGAGCTTTGGGCTATAAGATCCCGTTATCTTAGGCGATCAATGGAATAAAAAGTAAATGCTTTTACGACAAATGTTGTAGTCTCTGTTGCTAGATAATATTACCTCTTTTACATTTTGCCATCAAACTACTTCTTCACTGGCTTTATTCCGAGACTTTATTGATATGAAATTAGATACCTGAATATTCCCGTAGAACGCATGAACAGATCGTAGATGTTGACTCAAAAAGTAAACTCTATGTGCATTATACGTTAATATGAAATTAAACCAAATTTTCTCTCTCAAACCTGGATAACATTTATGTTGTAACGGGTGCAGATAAGCAATAAATGTAAAGAACATGACACATATTTAACATGTTTCATCAACGATGTGTTGGTAATCTCCACGGGCAAAAGAGACCAATTTATTAATGAAGGCACAAGGTTCAGAAAAACCTTATTGAGTTTTGGTATACATCAGAATTAGGTATAACAATAATATTTATAGCTAATACCTAGTGAACCCTAATTGTATTTGGACATATTCGCTTAGGCCCATGTAAACACCTTAAGCTAATAGCTTCGACTCATATAGGAATTACCCTAATCGACAATCTGCAATAAGCTATGTAACTTACACCTCATGCGATATACTACGTGGTTTATACCTCATGCGATATACTATGGCAACTTGCATATTCTACAATCTGTACATTCTGCAGTCTGTTGTGTAGCTCACACCTTTTGTAGTATGTTGTGTAGCTCGCATTTTCTGCCGTCTGTTGTAGAGCTCGCACCTTCTGTAGTCTGCACCTACTGCAGTTTGCATTTACTGCAATTTGCACCTTACGCAGCTTCAAATTCAACGCATATAAACAAATCTCTACCTTGACTTGAATACTCCAAACATATGTATCAAATGCACTCTTAATGTGCTAGATGTACAAGGTGTTTCGTAGAACAATATGCCCCTTCGGACCAGACACCTCTTCGGACCTGACACCCCTGCGGACCTGACATCATTTCAGACCATACACTTCTTCGGACCATACATTCTTTCAGACCGAACTCCCCTCACCGGGCTTAGATGCTCCTTAGGAGCTAAACACCCCTCACCGGGCTGAGATGCTCCTTCGAAGCCAGATGCCATGTTTGGTTCTTATCAAGAGACTCCATCTCGTCTCCCATTGCAACTAGCCATTTTTCAGCCTCAATACCTGAAACAGCTTCTCTATCGGTAGATGACTCATAAGTATCTACTTGGTCAACAACCCACAATGCATAACCCACCATATCTTCATAACCATATATCTATGGTGATCCAAACGTAATCATCACGGGCTGATCATGATAAGTAGTACGGTGTGTAGTATCATATGGTATCAATTTTGGCATATCAGCTTCTGTGTGCAGCTCTTGACTCTCTTCGTGTTGCTCCAATTCAGTCTTTTCACGATCTATTTGCAGCTCCACCTACTTGTTAAAGCTACTATTCTTTGCAACAGTTGTGGTTACAACTTCATCCTAGAACCTCCTTTTTAAATCAACATTAGAGAGCATACACCTCGCTCTCCCCAATAGCTTATGATTCATCCGCTAAGGTACAACATTATGTTGTGGTGTATCCATGACTATGTGATGTTGGGCAACTACTTTATCCTTACATAATTGATTGAGCTCAGATGAACATAATTTCTCACCTTTCTCTGACAGAATTTGCATATCTCTTTCACCTATACGACCAAGCATCGATCCTATGCCATAACTTAGTCATACCCTTCTCGTGAATCTCTGGAGATGCAACATTAGTTGAATATGTAGCTGTGGAACCTTGCAGCGCACACAACATACCACGTATGACACCCTTCAAAATCACATCTGAACCCTTGTAGACCTTCAAAAATCCATATTCACTTGAATACTTGAAATATTTACTGTCTAGTAGACTTAAAGATATCAAGTTTTTTGTCATCGATGAAACATGTATGACTTCGTTCAATGGGCAAATTCTACCATCATAGGTCATGAGCTTAACCGAGCCAATTCCAACAACCTTATAAGCAAGACCATTGGCCATCTCAATGGTGCCATAATCTACCTGCTCATAAGTTGAAAACCACTCTCTGCTTTGACACATATGATTAGACGCTCCAATATCTAGGACCCACACCTCAGAGGAACGAGTGTGTCCTTCAGCAACTAGACCAACATCCACTTCGGACCTTGTGTCAGCTTCTGCCAGAGTAGCATATTCAAATTGCTTCGTCTTCTTAGGGCATTCTGATTTCCATTGTCCTTTCTCCTTACAGTAATTACATACCTCATATGGTTTAGGACCCTTTGAAAACGACTTATTCTTGTCTTTTCCATATCCCTTACCACCGCTGACAAAGAATCCAGAGTCTTGATTATTTGAACTTGTACTAGATGCCTTATGATGCAGCTCCCTACTGTGAAGAGGCGATATGACATCCTCAAATGAAACTGTATCTCTACCGACTATAAACGATTGCACAAAGTTCTCGTATGGTAATTGTAGAGATACCAATAGAAGCAAAGTAGCATCCTCGTCTTCCACATTAACATCAATATTATGTAGTTCAAGTAATAACGTGTTTAACTAATCTAAGTGATCCTTGAGGTGCGTACCTTCCTGCATTCTCGATGCGAATAGGCGTTGTTTCAGAAGCAACTTGTTCGTTAGAAACTTTGTCATGTTCAACATCTCCAACTTCCCCCACAGACCAGCAACAGTCTTTTCGTTTGCTACCTCGATGATGATCTCATTTGCAAGAAAAAGCAAAATCGTTGAGTGTGCCTTCTCCTCCAGACTTGCTATGGCAGCATCGTCACCCTTATTGTCTTTCAACAGCGCGACCCACAAGCCTTGTTTCTTCAACAATGCTTGCACATTGATTTGCAAGAGACTGAAGTTGTTCATCCATGTGAACTTTTCGATACTCACGTTTAACCCATACATCTTCTCACCAGACGCGAGAATTCCCAGAACCTAGAGCTCTGATGCCAGTTTGTTGTAACTGGAGCTCTGATGCCAGTCTGCGTCATATAAACGTAAAGAATATGACGCAGACTTAACGTGGTTCACTAACGATGTGTTAGCTACCTTCACGGGCAAAGGAGACCGATTTATTAATGGAGGCATAAGGTTCAGAAAACCCTTTTGAAGGTTCGAAATACATTAGAATTAGGTATAACAAGGATATTTATAGATAGTACCTAGTTAACTCTAATTGTATTTGGACCTATTCGCTTAGGCCCATGTAGATACATTAAGCTAATAGCATCGGAACATATAGGAATTACCCTAACCGACAATCTGCAATAAGCTACGTAGCTTACACCTAATGCGATATGCTACGTGGATTATACATCATGCAATCATCTATGCAACTTACATCTTCTACAATATGCACCTTCTGCAGTTTGCTGTGTAGCTCACACCTTCTACAGTCTGCGGTGTAGCTCACACCTTGTGCAATATGCACCTTCTACAGTCTGTAGTCTATTGTGTAACTCGCACCTTCTTCAGTCTGCTGTATAGCTCACACCTTATGTAGTTTACACCTACTACAGTTTGCACTTTATGCAGGTTCAGATTCAAGGCATATCAACACCATATTTGGGGTAGACACTAATAGTTTTATTTAATATATACTCTAATACTTTTAAAATAACTTTATTTTGATTGTTAACTAAATTTTAAATTCCAACAAATTGACTGAGTCAAATCGACACCAAAAGGAGCATTTACGAGTCTCAACAACCATAAAGAGATTGGAAACATGTTTCTTGAAGAAGAAAGTTCTAACCTACAAAGCACACCACAACCTCCGCCAAAACCATTGAAATCTGCTATATTAAGTGTTTGTTAAGTTTGTGATTTCTATGTTTACATCATTTGATATTCAGAGACAAATGTTTTATAACCATCATGTTGCATCTAACCACTATTTATTTGATTTTCTTGATTTTGTTTGTTTCATTCTATTTTATAATGATAAGAAACCTATAAATTTGTTTATCTTCATTCTTATTTAGTTATATGTTTCCTACTCCAAAAACTAGAAAAAAACAAAACAAAAAATTGTGTGTTAATTTTTATCTTGTTTCTAATTTCTATTTGTTCCTGTTTTCATCTTGTTTCTAATTTCTATTTGTTCCTGTTTTCATCTTATAAAATGAAAAGCCAAAATATACTTGTTTGTTCCATTGCTCTTATTTTTGTTATCCATTTTTAAGAACCATCAAAGCTATGAAAAAAAAAATCTATATTTGCCTCTATTTCTTTCAGATATATTGTTTCCGTTTGGTATTCTAGTTAGCACATCGCTGAATTTTATGTGATTGTTTACTGCAAAGTATTATGGTAATAAAAAAATACCAAACCAGATGGATGCAATAATCTAAATGCTTACTGCCATCACTTAGCCGACTGCAACAACCACATAGAATAGCTCCACAACCACTAGCTAATGCAAACGACAACAGTCGAGTCATAGATGAAGATCCATCTGATGCTTCACTTGTAGCATATCAACTTTTGCAAAGCCAGAGGATGCGTGATCCTTTACACTGAGGAAGAGTCGAAGATGGAAGTATCTCTGAAATTAAGATAATCCCACTCACTTTTGCAGGTAGAATAGATCCATAAGATTTTACGATTGGGAGAGATGCATAGATTACATAATTCAAGTGTAAAGATATAGTGATGCCAAGAAGTTAGTATTGGCAGCATCCCAAGTGATTTAAATGCCATCTCATGGTGGAATCGAGTAATAGCTGAGAGAAAGTTGTATTACCTTCAAGCATTAGCAACATGAAATGACATGAAAACCAATCTAACTACATTAATGAGTTATAAAAGAGGTTTTGTGAACTAGCTCAGCGACACAAGACATTGAATTAATACCTTGATGAGTTTAAGCTCCTCAGAATTAGGTTGGGACAAAATGATTGTGAGGAGGGACTCATGGCACAATTCATTGATGGCTGCTTTACAAGAACGTGTGGCACCCCGCAAGATAGATGGAAAAACATATCACGACCTCCATGAGCAACTGCATCTTATTGTCCAAATTTAAAAATAATAGTCACTGCCCATAGGACTCCACCTATTGTTTTCTACAATCTAACCCCAACATAACCCTTAGCCACTAACCATAGGAACTAACCTACTTTTTCCTACGCTCCAACCCCAACATAACCCTTAACCAAGAAAAAATCAGTGGCGTATGACATAAGGAAAAGGGACAAGGCCATCTAAAATTCGGCATGACCAAGGTAAATTCTCTTTACCTCACTACAAATTATGATTTTCAATATTATAAGTGCAATGAAAAATGATTCATCTGAAGGAAATGTCCAAACCTTAGGATGATGATCATGACACCAACCGGTGCTTATGATTCACAAGTTGAAGAGGATGCGGATGAGAATGAATCACTGGGTGAAGGTGAATTCCTAGCTAGTGATATTAATAGCAGTAAGCACACCTATAAGCCTTGAAGAGTAAGCACAAATGGAGAATTTGTTTCATACCCGATGCACAATCAAAGAATATATAAATCACATGATCATTGACACTGGTTCTTACACTAATTTAGTTAGCACTCTACCAGTTGATAAGGCATGATTCGAGACCACATCCCATCCAAGGCCATATGATGAGGTCATCAACAGCAGTCTAGCCCATGGTACACGCCACAAGGAGCCGAGACGTTCCATAGTACCAAGGAGGACCACATGGAGTCAAAGGAGTTTAACCATATCAAATTCTTGAATATTCACTTAGACATTGACTTGCGTTCTTTTCATAAAGGCATTTCACACATTTGTGTGGCGAACTTTGATCCATTCAATCCGTAGGCATTGAAACCGTATGAACTAAGAAAAGTGGATTCCAATCTTATATCATTTGGTATCAGAGCTACAAGCTCATATCCACAGTGTGCTCATCCAACCTCTATCTTTTAATTTTTTTTTTTTTGCTTTTGTTTGATTTCATAAAATCGAAAACCATTAAAATATGTTTTGTTCTTGTTGTTTCTGTTTTCTTTTTGATAAAACCATTAAAATCTGTTTTGTTTTGATTAATTTTTGAATTCTTTTCATAAAACTTGAAACCAAATAAAACGTTTTCCTCTAGTGACTTATGTGCCCGTTGGAATTTAAACCAATATTCACAAAAATATTTCTTCCTTTCCTTATTTGTTCTTGTGCACTTACTCTCGAAATCTCTCCTTGTAATTCAAATTTGAAAAATAATTATTTCTCTTGTCCTTTTCTTGTAAGGTACACAAGGAAAATAAAGCAATGAGTTATGAAGATTCAGAAAACGAGTTCAGGCTACACTCAGTCTGCTACACTCAGTCTGAAATAGAATGCGAAATTCAAGCATGGGCCAATGGGGAGAAGAAGATGAAAATTAAGAGAGTTGTGATCCAAGCTCAAGATGGCTAGTGGTCTTGTGATCTAGCTTTGCACTCTTTTTTCTTGTCCTTGTGTTTTGTCCCAATTGGGTTTTGCAAGGATAGGTTTTAATGAGGCAAGGTAAGATCACCTTATCTTAGCCCACTCGCCAAAGCAAACCAAAGCCCATCTAGCTCAGTTTCGACCAAAGCAAGCAAGGCCCATATGTTTAAGTTGTTTTTCACTTCTGTTATTTTTCCTTTCTTTTATTTTTGTCTTTCTTTTTGTCGTTGGTTTTCTCTTAGAAAAAACCCTAGCAGCTTGTCGAAAACGATCATATCTTTTCATATTATCAAAGGCGCATCTTTTCTTCTTCTTGGGTTTTAGAGAGAGCGATTCTTTCTTCTTCCTTGTTGGTGTGTAATATCCAGTGTTTTGTTCTTTTTTGGTGTCTCATATCCAAAACAGAACAACGGTGAATCAAGGGACTTCCATCTCCTTTGTCTGACCTATCGACCCACGCCCCTTGAAGCATTTGTGCTTGCAAGGCTTATCCCCCTTACTGCCCAGCTCTAGAGTGCTCGATTCTAGGGAGTTCATATTAAGTGGTATCAGAGCTACGCTCTAAGAACTCTGAGTAATCTCGTTCCTTACTACTTCGAACCTGTTTTACTTTTTTTCTTGAATTTCAAGTATGTTTCATTCTGTCTTGTGTTGTCGAGTCTGTTCCTCTTAATTCTTGTGTGATTTTCGTCTTTAGTAACCTGATTAGTAAGTGTTTTCGTTTAGTTCTAGCAATGAAAATAATATATATATATATATATATATATATATATATAGGTTTATCTTGCTCGTGGCTAGGGTTATGCCGATTTTAGGTTTTGGTTTTTTCGAGTTGTTGCTTGAGTTTGTGAGTCGAATAAGTCTAGTTTGTGTTACCTGTTTTAGGTTCAGCCATAAATTTTTAGTTGCAACAGCTTGTGAATTTTACATATTTCATTGTTTCATCAAAACTGTTTTCGTGAAGAACTAGTTACTGGTTTTGTATCTTTTATTCTTCTTTTCAGGTAGAGATGATTGACGAGGAGGAAGAGACCAGCAGTATGCGAAACAATAAACTATTGATGGACGCTATGATGGCTCGTATGCAGCAGATGATGACCACTACTCTTGATGCCAAGTTAGAAGCCTTTTGAAAAGAGCAGCAACAACATAGGGAAGATGTGCAAGGTGATGATCTTCCAAGGAGAGCTCGTAGGGGAGACATAAATCAACAAAGGCAATAGGGAGATGAGGACACATCAAGCTATTACAGCCAAGAGAGTGATTCAACTCAAGGCAGCCAGAGAAGGCATAGACGTGATAGAGAAGGCAAAGACAACTTTGGAGGTCTCAAGCTCAGAATCCTTCCTTTCCATGGGAAGAACGACCCTGATGCGTACTTGGAGTGGAAAAAGAAGATTGAGCTGATTTTCAACTGCCAACACTACAACGAAATCAACAAATTGAGGATAACTAAAACCGAGTTCAATGATTATGCTCTCCGCTGGTGGGATCAGCTAGTTACTTCTAGAAGACGTAATGGAGAAAATCCGATGGAGACTTGGACATATATGAAGAGAATCATGAGAAGAAGATTTGTTCCCAGCCATCACCACCGTGAGCTACACAACAAACTCATAAAGCTTGCTCAAGGAAGCCACAACGTATAAGAATACTATCAAGAGATGAAAACGCTTATGATTCGTGCTGATATTTTGGAAGATAGAGAAGCTACTATGTCCCAATTTCTGGGTGGTCTAAACAAAGATATACAAGACCGTTTTGAGATGCAACATTATGTGGAGTTGGAAGAGATGCTTCACAAAGCAATTATGGTGGAACAACAACTCAAGGGAAGGGGTCCTTTTCGACCTAGTTATGGAAGCAGATCTATTATTACTAATCCAAACTATCAAAGAGAGGATAAACCAAATACGTTTCAGCGTGAGGGCAAGCAGATTGCAATGCCAATTTCAGAAGCCGGGCCATACTATGCAAATCAAGATAGCAAAGGCAAAGCAGGAGTTAACTACAACAAGAACTTGTGATGTTAAATGCTTCAAGTGTCAAGGAAGAGGCCATTACGCCAATGAGTGCATCAACAAGAAAGTTATGGTTCTGTTAGAGAATGGAGATATGGAATCCGAGGATGAAGAAGAGATGGATCTTGATTTTTATCGGAATATGAAGAGCTGCCTGCCCAAGGAAAAGTATTAGTAACAAGAAGATCCTTAAGTGTGCAAGCTAAAACGGATGAGCAAGAACAGAGAGAGAACTTGTTCCATACGAGATGCATAGTCCAAGGAAACATTTGTAGCCTTATCATCGATGGAGGAAGCTGCACTAACATAGCAAGTGAGACGATGGTTAAGAAGCTTGGACTGAGTGTGAAGAAGCATCTGAAACCTTATAAGCTTTAGTGGCTTAATAAAGAAGGCAAGATGAAAGTGAGCTATCAAGTGGTCGTTCTTCTAGCCATTGGAAAGTATGAAGATGAAGTTTTGTGTGACGTATTGCCAATGGAGGCCGGACACATTCTTCTTGGAAAACCATGGCAATCAGATCGAAGGGTAATTCATGATGGTTTCAGTAATCGCCATTCTTTTGAGTTCAATGGCAGGAAAAATGTTCTGGTTCGCATGAAACCTCAAGAAGTTCTTCAAGATCAAATACAACTCAAGAACAAAGGAGAAAAATCACTTAAGCCAAATTCAGAAGAGACGATCGATCGATCCACTACTAGACTGATCGATCGAAATGAGACAAGCAAATAAGAGCTTAAACGACCGATCGATTCTCCCAACGATCGATCGATCAAAAGTCCTCGATCGAGCAGGAAAAAACGACTGATGGATCCCAGCTCAGACCGATCGGTCCTTTGCCAAACACTCCAATTTCTTTGCAAAGGCTGGTGAGGTTAAGAAAAAAATTGTTTCTAAGAAGCCTTTACTTCTGTTTGTGTTTAAGGAAGCTCTTACGAGCTTGACTAATCTTGCACCTGTGCTGCCGAGTGAAATGAAATCCTTTTTACTGGACTATGAGGACGTGTTCCCTGAGGATAATCCAAAGAAGTTACCACCAATTAGAGGCATTGAACATTATATTGATTTCATGCCTAGAGCTTCACTTTCAAACCGTCCAGCATACAAAACCAATCATGTGGAGACTAAAGAACTGCAAAAGCAAGTTAGTGAGCTTATGGAGAAGGGTCACATCCGAGAGAGCATGAGCCCTTGTGCGGTACCAGTTCTGCTCGTACCAAAGAAACATTGCAGCAGGCGTATGTGCGTTGATTATAGAGCAATCAACAATATCACGGTGAAGTATCGACACCCCATACCTAGATTGGATGATATAATTGACGAATTGCATGGCTCTAGCGTCTTTTCTAAGATTGATTTAAAAAGTGGCTATCATCAGATTAGAAGAAAAAAAGAGGATGAATGGAAAACTGTATTTAAAACGAAACATGGATTATATGAATGGTTAGAGTTGCCATTTGGGCTAACAAATGCACCTTGTAAATTTATGAGATTAATGAATCATGTTCTAAGATCATTCCTAGGTGTCTTTGTTGTAGTATATTTCGATGACATTATGATTTACAACAAGAACCTAGAAGAACATCTTAATAACTTGCAATATGTTTTGAATGTGCTTAGGGAAGAAAAGCTCTTTGCTAATTTTAAGAAATGCACATTTTGTACAGATAACCTTGTCTTTTTAGGTTTTGTTGTGAGTGCAGATGGGATGAAAGTAGATGAAGAGAAGATCAAAGCAATTCGAGACTGGCCTAGTCAGAAATCAGTAGGAGAAGTGCGAAGCTTTCATGGTCTTTGATATTCCCATATTTTGTCCCTTTTATGCATTCATTTAGCTTAGGTTTTATCTCATATGCATATAGTTTCATTACATTTCTTATTTGTTTTGTCTCAATTAGAGTTTAGGATGTTGCATTAGGTCCTCGAGAGTCTTTTCATGCATTTGGAGTGTTTCTAGGTGTTTTGGAGACGGTTGATGATGTTTGGAGTTATGGAGCATAAGAGAAGGAAGAGTCCATCCGAAGTATCCGAAAGAACGGTTCGGAAAAAGGGTTTCCATTCCGATTCAGCCTCAACATTCCGCATGAAAGATGTAGCGGAAGGAGTTAGATGTCTATCGGAGTTGGATTCAGGCCATTCGGATATATGGTTTGAGAGATATGGCCGATTTTCTAAGGAGTCTCCGTCTGGCCGCGAGACCATTATTCCATACCGGCTCTATGCACCGGCCCGGCACAGCTCACCTCCCAAGACAGGTACTGAGAGTTCCCCTGGGCAGGGAGTTTACCGGCCATGTGCACCGGCTCCAAGTGGCCCGGAATCATCCTCTCACCGAAGACATTCCCATACCGGCCATGTGTACCGGCTCCATTTTGCCCGGCGTGAAAGCTCTCGCCGAAGTGTCTGAAAGACCAGGCTGGACGAAGAACTTACGGTCGGATTTAGCTTTTGACGTCTTCATGAAAGTTGTATCAAAGTGGGTTATCTGACTACCAGAGTGGTTACGGATCATTTGGATACGTGGTTCGTTAGATATGGCCACTTTACTGAGAATATGTCCGTCTGGACGAACCCACCCGACATGCCTGAAAGACCTGGCTGTACGAATGGTCTCCAATCGGATTTAGCTTCTGTGGTATTCACAAACGTTGTAGCCATGTGTATAAGCTATCCACATGAGGTAGTTTGAGACCATTCTGACATGTATCCCGGGAGGTATCACGGTTTTAGCGAAGGTTCTACACAAGACCAGATTTGACCCATTTCGACCGGGTCGGTACCCGGTTTGTCCCGGGTCGAACCGGTCCACCCCTTTTCTCTATAAAACCCCTAAAAACCTAATTTTCATGTTAAGCTTTCGTTTTCTAGAGTTGGGTTTTAACCCATACACCTCTTATGATTTTGGATGGATCTTCATCATAAATGCCACTCTAGAGAAGATTTATTCAACTATATCTTTATATTAATGCATCTTCTTTATCTTTATGTATTTTTCTCTTTTGTTATTCATGTTTTTAGACCTTAGACTTTTTTGTTCGATTTTGGATTATGCTTGATTTTGATGATTTGATGATTGATTTGTGTTGCTTATGTTCTTAATCCTTGCTTTCCTTTCTTTCTAAGTAATCCTAGCCATAGATTGGGCTTGAGAGAGTCATGAATACCAAGTGTTCGATGAAATTCCCCTAGAAGCTTAGTAAGAGATAAACATTCTTAACCTATGAAAGCAGTTGCTTAAGGTGTTTATTGGTTGATTTGAATGTTGATCTTTGTGCTTGCTAATCATTTTATTACAAATGAGAGTTTGATCTTGATTTAGTGATTAGCAAAGTGATTAGTGTCTTGAGAGAGGATTAGTCATAATTAGTGATCTTAACCTAAGGATTAGCATTGATTGTGTGTATTAGCATCATTTGTTAATCGTCTTGATAATTAGATGATGATGATTTAGGTTGATTCTTGGTAGGTCCTTCACTTAGGTTGGTTCTTAATGCTAGATTTGATAAGATAAACCAAAGTTTAGAACTGCACCTAGATTAGATAGTTCTAGTTTGGCGTGACAAACCAATCTAGAGCTACACCCTAGGATTTTTGGTCTCATCCCATGCATTAGGGAGAGATTCAAGTAAACGGAGTTAGTGCTAGATTAGATTTATTCATTCGAGTCTTGAACTTAGGCATTTCACTCCTAACCCGAGTTTAAATGAATTGCTTGAACAAAACCTTTTGTGAGCTTTTCTTGCCTAGCCAACGAGAGTTTATGTCTAGGGTGATTAGTGAACTAAGTGGGATTGGTGATTAATGCTTGTTAATCATCTTATCACAAACGATGGTTTGTTCTTGATTTGGTGATTAACAAAGTGATTAGTGCCACGAGAGTGGATTAGTCATAATTGTGAATTCCATGTTCTAGGATAGTGTTTAATGCTTCCAAATGATTCATTGTTTGATTGTTACCCATCTCATTGATAGCTTAGTTCATGATCCACATTTCTATCTTTGTTTTCTTTCTTGCATTTGTTTTCTTTAGTTTAAAAACATAAAAACCCAAAAACAATTGCTCTAGCTGAGGAAGTTTCATGTATTCTTGTGCTTCAATCTTAACCTATTTGGTTCGATCCTCAAATACTACAATGATATAAGTAGGTTTGAGTAATTGATATGAGCTTAACAAAAATTCTATTTATCAGTCTTGCTGGGTTCTATAGGCGATTTGTGAGAGATTTTAGCATTCTTGCTGCACCACTCACTGAATTAATCAAGAAGGACGTTGGTTTTAAATAGGGAGAAGCACAAGAAGAGGCATTCCAGGCCTTGAAAGAGAAGCTTACACACACCCCTCTCTTAACTCTACCTAATTTTATTAAGACTTTTGAAATTGAGTGTGACGCTTCTGGTGTAGAAATTGGAGCTGCCTTAATGCAGGATAAGAAGCCCATTGCGTTTTTCAGTGAGAAGCTCATAGGTGCTCTCAACTATCCAACGTATGACAAGGAGCTGTATGCATTAGTGAGAGCCTTGCAAACATGGCAGCACTATCTGTGGCCGAAGGAGTTCATCATACACATTGATCACGAGCAGGTGGGTAGAATTCATTGAGACATTCTCATATGTCATCAAATACAAAAAAGGTAAGGACAATGTAGTTGATGATGCATTGTCTCGAAGCTACGCATTACTCTCTACTCTTGATGCTAAACTATTAATTAGGTTTTGAGGAGATTTGATATGATCCTGGATGAGCAGCTTGAACCAGATGCTGAGGAAACCGAGGGATTCATAGCTGAGAGAACCGAGGGATTCTTTGCTGAGGGATTTCTTACCGAGGGATCCTTTGCCGAGGGATTCTTAGCCGAGGGATTCGTAGCCGAGGTGAATGTTGCTAAGGGAAAGATTGCTGCTGAAGGAGGTTTAGCCGAGGGACATTCAACTGAGGGAGTTATTGCCGAGGGACATCCGACTGAGGGAAAATCAATTGGTTCGAAGATAGGAGATAAAGCCAAACGATTCGAAAAAGTCATGGGGAAATTATTCCATCAAGTTGGACTCGACCAGATTGCTTGGGCTAGGTTGAAGAAGTGTTTTCAAACCTTATTGATTTTGAATACAAGCCCAAGTAGATCAACAAATGGCTAAGTGATTTAATTGTGCTCTTTTCCTCCTCTTTGATTTTGTCCAATTGGGTTTTCCAAAGAGAGGTCTTTAATGAGGCAATTGAATCACTTCCAATAAAACCCATTTGTTGATCCAAGCCCATGAAGCCCATCACTTCAATTTCGACCATGGAAGGGCAAGAGTCACTTTTTCAAATTCAAACTCTAATTTAATTCTATGTCATTTTCGAAGGAGAGTTATAGTTTTCTCTCTCTTTCATGCAAGTTCTTTTGTTTTCTTTTTAAACTCTTGTAACCTCATTTGCGATTCCTATCTAGTCTTTTTATCAAAAATCCCCAAAACGTCTAGATTATCTTGTTGGTGAGTCATATCTAGCAAAATCCTTTGATACTTTCAGTCAGTCATATCCGAGAGAATCAAAGCGGAATATCAAGGGCTTTCCGCACCCCTTTTGAGACCAATCGATCCACGTCCCTTGAAGTAATTATGTTGCTTGCAAGGTCTATCCAATCATTATTCAAACCGTAGAATGAGAGTCCTTGGGAGGATCGTGTCAAGTGGTATCAGAGCACCCACTACAAGAAAACACCATTTTTATCATGGATTTTACCTCGTTTAAGCCATGATACAAGTCCGTTTTATATAGTCTTTCTACTATTTCGTAGGGTTATAGAGTCTTTTACAGGTTTTAGCACGTTTGGAGCATAATTGGAGATATTGGACCTTTCTGGAGTATTTTGGAGCAAAGCAGACGTTCGTGTAGCTGAGTACCCGATTTGAAGTATCAGTGTCGATCGATATCCCATTGGTATCGGTCGATACTCATCGAAGCAGACACGACCCGCGACTTTAATGAAGAGTTGAAGAATTGCAAAATTGCCCAGAAGACTTTATTATTTACAAGAAGCCTCAAAACGTGATTTATGTTATTTAATAGGATTTTACATCCACTTTGATGGCTATGCTTTATTTTACTTTGGTTTTGTGAGAGATATTTTTGAAGAGAGACAAGTCCGAAACTCTGTTCGTCCGAGAGAAGATTTTGAACCCTCTTGCTACTCTTTCTGATTTATTTGATGATTTATTCAAACATGTTTATTGCTTCAATTTCCATGTCTAAGTAGATCTTTTGTTAGGTTTAGGGTTCTCATAAGGGTTATCTCTGAATGCTAGATTGATTAGTTATTAGGATTCACTATCCGAATTAGTTCTTCACCATAGGTTGCTTGCAAAGCTAAGTCTAGATTGATCACCTAGAACTTAGATCTTAGGATAATCGGTTAGGCGCGGAAGTGCAATTAATTACCTGATAGAACCTAGGGTGAGCAAAATAACTATTCGCAAAAGAATTTTGGTTTAGTTGTTTTGTGAACAAATCAAACATGATTTAAAAGCTCATTTAGACTTTAGGATTCGCAAAGGAATTTAGAATTCCTAGGATTTAGATTTAGATAGTTTTCGCAACGAAAGTTGGTTAATTATATATTAATTATTTGAGTTCAAGAACCGTGCTAAATCTGAATCATGTAAGTTAGTTTATCTGCATTCATTGATTTCCTGAGAAATACCCTGAACCTAGCTTTCTCCTAATTTAATTTACAACCGTTTTAATTTACGTCATGTTTTCAATACCATTAATCGTTTAGCTTGATTCTCACCTATACAATATATTGTGTGTCTCTGTGAGTCCTTGTGTTCGACCTCTACATTACTGCAACTACTACTTAGTATTTTTAGGGTATTAATTTGATCATATCAAAGTTGGCGCCATTGCCGGGGACTCAATTCGCCATTAGATTTTACTATGAGAATTTTGACTAAGCTCGTCGGTATCGATAGTATCGGTCGATACTCGCCATTCTCTTTTTTTTGATATCGATCAACACCACTTCGTATCGGTCGATACTCATCACGTTTTTTGTTACTTACGTTCTTGAGTCTTGTTTTCATGTGTATACCTATTCGTGAAACCAGAAAGAGCAAGAGCACTCAGCTAGTTGATTTGTCGCTCGAGCAACTAGCACTTTTGGAACACACAAACAGAAGAGCAAAGAAGCCAGCAAAGATGAACAACAATCAAGTGGAGTTGGTTCAAGATGCAGTTGGTGCTTACAGAGACCAAGAGGGTCGGTTTTTCAATGAGAGAGGACAACGTCTGGATGGAGAGGGGAACATCATTCCACCTGCTCCTGTTGTCGCTGAGAATGTCGTTGGGAACGCGAACGCAGTGAATGCTGGGAATGCTGTGGTTAATCGTGGTAGAACGATTGGTGAGTGCAACAGACCTGACCAGTTTTACGCAAATCGATCTGCGATCCGTCCCCCTGCTTTTCCGAGGAATGACTTTGAGCTGAAACCTGCATACTACACTCTTGTGGGACAACACCCTTTTCATGGTCTTTCCAGCGAACATCCCATGGATCATATTGAGAGGTTCGAGGATTTGGTCAATAGCATCAAAAGCAATGGAGTGTCCTACGATTAATTTTTGTACAAGCTTTTCCCATACTCTCTTGGTGGGGTAGCAAATTACTGGCTGAAGCAGCTACCTCCTGGATCACTTACTACTTGGGAGGAGACTAAGGCCGCTTTCCTGACCAACTTTTATAATGATGCATGATTCGAGGATCTAAGGAACAAAATCTCACAGTTTTCTCAGGGACCTACCGAGGCGTTCAAGGCTGCTTGGACGAGATTCAAATCGTATCAGAGAGATTGTCCACATTATAGATAATCTGATGTTCAGCTGATGGGTTTCTTTTTCAGAGGACTTTATTGGAGGCATCAGATGACTTTGGATGCTTCGAGCAATGGAAACTTCAACACCAGGTATCCTGGTTAAGCCTATGTCATGATTGAGAACTTGGCGTCTAGCCAATAGCACCAAGAATGCTGATTTTGAGCGGAAAAAGCTAGCTGGTAACATTGATGGCTCACAGATTGCTGATTTTCAAGCTAAGTTGGATTCTATGCACAGTCTTCTGATGGGCAAGACACAAAAGGTTGTTCACTTTGCCGAAGATGTTGAGGTGTTCAACGAGGATGAATTAGAGGATGTCAACTACATTGGTGGTTCTGGTTTTCAGGGCCAGATGATTCAATTCAACAACCGAAACTTCAACAACAACTCTCAGGCAGGAGGTTCGAACCAATTTAGTCAGAGATCACCTCAAAACAGTGGGTATACGAGGAACTATGGAAACTCATCTTATCAACCATTACCTGCTAAGCTTCCATATAGCAAGATCGAGTCTATGTTTGAACAGCTGGTTCAAGGACGTCAGCAGCTCACTGTGAATCTCAACGGAAAGATAGATGTTGTGTACAAGGATCTGAGTGGAAGGATCGACGCTCTCGATACTCATCAGAAGATGTTGGAAACGCAAGTAGCTCAGACTGCACCAGCTGTCAAGGGAAAGACGACTCAGGCACATAAGGAGTACGTCACTGCAATAACCTTACGAAGTGCAGAAAACTTCAAAACCCTTGTCAAAGGTGATTCCAAACCTGAATCGTCAGTATCGATCGATACCACTGCTGATATCGATCGACACCAACCTGAAGAACCGATGCATGAGCCTTGTGTCGATCGACACCCACCTTGTGTCGATCGACACCCCTCGCAGGCTAAACCAGAGATCCTGAAGAAACCAGAGACGGTTGAGGAATGTGTCTACAAGCCTAAGGTACCATACCCTCGAATACCCAGACACCTCAGAGATCCCATCTCTCCAAAGCAGCTGCGTGGCTTTGAGAAGATGGTACGAAGAATTCCACACACACTGACTTTTGAAGAAGCCCTTGAGTACCGCCCTCTTTACAGCCACTTCCGATATTGCAGAGAAACTAAGGACGAGATTAAGGCACTCTTCATCAAGGTCAGAAGTATACCACATCCACTGAAGCGGTTGACTAAGAGGGAAGACCCAGAAAAATTTTCAGTTCCATGCTCTATCTCCGGAGTCGAATTCAAATAATATCTGGTTGACTCAGGCTCTAGCGTCAATGTCATGTCAAAGGCACTCGCAGAGAACCTGCAAATCGATGACATAAGATCTACTCAGATGGTCCTCACATTCGCGAACTCCGCCACATCGGTTCCATACGGTACAATCCCTGACTTGATGGTTAAGGTAGGAGACTGTTTGGTTCCTACCAATTTTGAGGTTGTGAAGATGCATGCAAGGTCTACCACACCTTTAATTCTTAGAATACCGTTCATGGCTACGGCTGGTGCAGTTATAGACACGCCCAGTAAGAGCATCTCGTTTTCGTACATTGACGAACATGTCTCCTACAAGGCTATCCCTAGAGGAACTCCCGCACATATCTCTTGCATCACCGCTGTTACAGGAGAAACATTGGTAGTTGATCTTTTAGAAGAGCCTTATGCTGAGCCTAAAGCAAAGAAAGTTCGTGATACAAGTCCGTTTTATAGAGTCTTTCTACTATTTCGTAGTGTTTTAGAGTCTTTTACAGGTTTTAGCACGTTTGGAGCATAATTGGAGATGTTGGAGTTCTGGAGCATTTTGGAGCAAAGCATACGTTCGTGTAGCTGAGTACCTGATTTGAAGTATCAGTGTCGATCGATACCCCATTGGTATCGGTCGATACTCATCGAAGCAGACACGACCCGCAACTTTAATGAAGAGTTGAAGAATTAAAAAATTTCCCAGAAGACTTTAATATTTACAAGAAACCCCAAAACGTGATTTAGGTTATTTAATAGGATTTTATAGCCACTTTGATGGCTATGCTTTATTTTACTTTGGTTTTGTGAGAGAGATTTTTGAAGGGAGACAAGTCTGAAACTCTGTTCGTCCGAGAGAAGATTTGGAACCCTCTTGCTACTCTTTCTGATTTATTTGATGATTTATTCAAACATGTTTATTGCTTCAATTTCCATGTATGAGTAGATCTCTTGTTAGGTTTAGGGTTCTCATAAGGGTTATCTCTGAATGCTAGATTGATTAGTTATTAGGATTCACTATCCGAATTAGTTCTTCACCGTAGGTTGCTTGCAAAGCTAAGTCTAGATTGATCACCTAGAACTTAGATCTTAGGATAATTGGTTAGGCGCGGAAGTGCAATTAATTACCTGATAGAACCTAGGGTGAGCAAAATAACTATTCACAAAGGAATTTGGTTTAGTTGTTTTGTGAACAAATCAAACCTGATTTAAAAGCTGATTTAGACTTTAGGAATCGCAAAGGAATTTAGAATTCCTAGGATTTAGATTTAGATAGTTTTCGCAATGGAAATTGGTTAATTATATCTTAGGGATTTGAGTTCAAGAACTGTGCTAAATCTGAATCATGTTAGTTAGTTTATCTGCATTCATTGATTTCCTGAGAAATACCCTGAACCTAGCTTTCTCCTAATTTAATTTACAACCGTTTTAATTTACGTCCTGTTTTCAATACCATTAATCGTTTAGCTTGATTCTCACCTATACAATCTATTGTGTGTCTATGTGAGTCATTGTGTTCGACCCTTACTTTACTGCAACTACTGCTTAGTACTTTTGGGGTACTAATTTGAACATATCAAAGTTGGCGCCATTGCCGGGGACTCAATTCGCCATTAGATTTTACTCTGAGAATTTTGACTAAGCTCGTCGGTATCGATAGTATCGGTCGATACTCGCCATTCTCTTTTTTTTGATATCGATCAACACCACTTCTATCGGCCGATACTCATCACGTTTTTTGTTACTTACGTTCTTGAGTCTTGTTTTCATGTGTATACCTATTCGTGAAACCAGAAAGAGCAAGAGCACTCAGCTAGTTGATTTGTCGCTCGAGCAACTAGCACTTTTGGAACACACAAACAGAAGAGCAAAGAAGCCAGCAAAGATGAACAACAATCAAGTGGAGTTGGTTCAAGATGCAGTTGGTGCTTACAGAGACCAAGAGGGTCGGTTTTTCAATGAGAGAGGACAACGTCTGGATGGAGAGGGGAACATCATTCCACCTGCTCTTGTTGTCGCTGAGAATGTCGTTGGGAACGCGAACGCAGTGAATGCTGGGAATGCTATGGTTAATCGTGGTAGAACGATTGGTGAGTGCAACAGACCTGACCAGTTTTACGCAAATCGATCTGCGATCCGTCCCCCTGCTTTTCCGAGGAATGACTTTGAGCTGAAACCTGCATACTACACTCTTGTGGGACAACACCCTTTTCATGGTCTTTCCAGCGAACATCCCATGGATCATATTGAGAGGTTCGAGGATTTGGTCAATAGCATCAAAAGCAATGGAGTGTCCTACGATTAATTTTTGTACAAGCTTTTCCCATACTCTCTTGGTGGGGTAGCAAATTACTGGCTGAAGCAGTTACCTCCTGGATCACTTACTACTTGGGAGGAGACTAAGGCCGCTTTCCTGACCAACTTTTATGATGATGCATGATTCGAGGATCTAAGGAACAAAATCTCACAGTTTTCTCAGGGACCTACCGAGGCGTTCAAGGCTGCTTGGACGAGATTCAAATCGTATCAGAGAGATTGTCCACATTATGGATACTCTGATGTTCAGCTGATGGATTTCTTTTTCAGAGGACTTTATTGGAGGCATCAGATGACTTTGGATGCTTCGAGCAATGGAAACTTCAACACCAGGTATCCTGATTAAGCCTATGTCATGATTGAGAACTTGGCGTCTAGCCAATAGCACCAAGAATGCTGATTTTGAGCGGAAAAAGCTAGCTGGTAACATTGATGGCTCACAGATTGCTGATTTTCAGGCTAAGTTGGATTCTATGCACAGTCTTCTGATGGGCAAGACACAAAAGGTTGTTCACTTTGCCGAAGATGTTGAGGTGTTCAACGAGGATGAATTAGAGGATGTCAAGTACATTGGTGGTTCTGGTTTTCAGGGCCAGAGGATTCAATTCAACAACCGAAACTTCAACAACAACTCTCAGGCAGGAGGTTCGAACCAATTTAGTCAGAGATCACCTCAAAACAGTGGGTATACGAGGAACTATGGAAACTCATCTTATCAACCATTACCTGCTAAGCTTCCATATAGCAAGATCGAGTCTATGTTTGAACAGCTGGTTCAAGGACGTCAGCAGCTCACTGTGAATCTCAACGGAAAGATAGATGTTGTGTACAAGGATCTGAGTGGAAGGATCGACGCTCTCGATACTCATCAGAAGATGTTGGAAACGCAAGTAGCTCAGACTGCACCAGCTGTCAAGGGAAAGACGACTCAGGCACATAAGGAGTACGTCACTGCAATAACCTTACGAAGTGCAGAAAACTTCAAAACCCTTGTCAAAGGTGATTCCAAACCTGAATCGTCAGTATCGATCGATACCACTGCTGATATCGATCGACACCAACCTGAAGAACCGATGCATGAGCCTTGTGTCGATCGACACCCACCTTGTGTCGATCGACACCCCTCGCAGGCTGAACCAGAGATCCTGAAGAAACCAGAGACGGTTGAGGAATGTGTCTACAAGCCTAAGGTACCATACCCTTGAATACCCAGACACCTCAGAGATCCTATCTCTCCAAAGCAGCTGCGTGGCTTTGAGAAGATGGTACGAAGAATTCCACACACACTGACTTTTGAAGAAGCTCTTGAGTACCGCCCTCTTTACAGCCACTTCCGATATTGCAGAGAAACTAAGGACGAGATTAAGGCACTCTTCATCAAGGTCAGAAGTATACCACATCCACTGAAGCGGTTGACTAAGAGGGAAGACCCAGAAAAATTTTCAGTTCCATGCTCTATCTCCGGAGTCGAATTCAAATAATATCTGGTTGACTCAGGCTCTAGCGTCAATGTCATGTCAAAGGCACTCGCAGAGAACCTGCAAATCGATGACATAAGATCTACTCAGATGGTCCTCACATTCGCGAACTCCGCCACATCGGTTCCATACGGTACAATCCCTGATTTGATGGTTAAGGTAGGAGACTGTTTGGTTCCTACCAATTTTGAGGTTGTGAAGATGCATGCAAGGTCTACCACACCTTTAATTCTTAGAATACCGTTCATGGCTACGGCTGGTGCAGTTATAGACACGCCCAGTAAGAGCATCTCGTTTTCGTACATTGACGAACATGTCTCCTACAAGGCTATCCCTAGAGGAACTCCCGCACATATCTCTTGCATCACCGCTGTTACAGGAGAAACATTGGTAGTTGATCTTTTAGAAGAGCCTTATGCTGAGCCTAAAGCAAAGAAAGTTCGTGATACAAGTCCGTTTTATAGAGTCTTTCTACTATTTCGTAGTGTTTTAGAGTCTTTTACAGGTTTTAGCACGTTTGGAGCATAATTGGAGATGTTGGAGTTCTGGAGCATTTTGGAGCAAAGCATACGTTCGTGTAGCTGAGTACCTGATTTGAAGTATCAGTGTCGATCGATACCCCATTGGTATCGGTCGATACTCATCGAAGCAGACACGACCCGCAACTTTAATGAAGAGTTGAAGAATTAAAAAATTTCCCAGAAGACTTTATTATTTACAAGAAACCCCAAAACGTGATTTAGGTTATTTAATAGGATTTTATAGCACTTTGATGGCTATGCTTTATTTTACTTTGGTTTTGTGAGAGAGATTTTTGAAGGGAGACAAGTCTGAAACTCTGTTCGTCCGAGAGAAGATTTGGAACCCTCTTGCTACTCTTTCTGATTTATTTGATGATTTATTCAAACATGTTTATTGCTTCAATTTCCATGTATGAGTAGATCTCTTGTTAGGTTTAGGGTTCTCATAAGGGTTATCTCTGAATGCTAGATTGATTAGTTATTAGGATTCACTATCCGAATTAGTTCTTCACCATAGGTTGCTTGCAAAGCTAAGTCTAGATTGATCACCTAGAACTTAGATCTTAGGATAATTGGTTAGGCGCGGAAGTGCAATTAATTACCTGATAGAACCTAGGGTGAGCAAAATAACTATTCACAAAGGAATTTGGTTTAGTTGTTTTGTGAACAAATCAAACCTGATTTAAAAGCTGATTTAGACTTTAGGAATCGCAAAGGAATTTAGAATTCCTAGGATTTAGATTTAGATAGTTTTCGCAATGGAAATTGGTTAATTATATCTTAGGGATTTGAGTTCAAGAACCGTGCTAAATCTGAATCATGTTAGTTAGTTTATCTGCATTCATTGATTTCCTGAGAAATACCCTGAACCTAGCTTTCTCCTAATTTAATTTACAACCGTTTTAATTTACGTCCTGTTTTCAATACCATTAATCGTTTAGCTTGATTCTCACCTATACAATCTATTGTGTGTCTCTGTGAGTCATTGTGTTCGACCCCTACTTTACTGCAACTACTGCTTAGTACTTTTGGGGTATTAATTTGAACATATCACTTTGCCGAGGGATTTCTTACCGAGGGATCCTTTGCCGAGGGATTCTTAGCCGAGGGATTCTTAGTCGAGGAGAATGTTGCCGAGAGAAAGATTGCTGCTGATGGAGGTTTGGCCGAGAGACATTCAACTGAGGGAGTTATTGCCGAGAGACATCCGACTGAGGGAAAATCAATTGGTTCGAAGATAGGAGCTAAAGCCAAACGGTTCGAAGAGAGGAGCTAAAGCCAAACGATTCGAGAAAGTCATGGGGAAATTATTCTATCAAGTTGGATTCGACCAGATTGCTTGGGCTAGGTTGAAGAAGTATTTTCAAACCTTATTGGTTTTGAATACAAGCCCAAGTAGATCAATAAATGGCTAAGTGATTTAATTGTGCTCTTTTCCTCCTCTTTGGTTTTGTCCCATTGTGTTTTCCAAAGAGAGGTTTTTAATGAGGCAATTGAATCACTTCCAATAAAACCTATTTGTTGATCCAAGCCCATGAAGCCCATCACTTCAATTTCGACCAGGGAAGGGCAAGAGTCACGTTTTAAAATTCAAACTCTAATTTAATTCTATGTCATTTTCGAAGGATAGTTATTGTTTTATCTCTCCTTCATGCAAGTTCTTTTGTTTTCTTTTTAAACTCTCGTAACCTCATTTGCGATTCCTATCTAGTATTTTTATCAAAAATCCCCAAAACTTCTAGATCATCTTGTTGGTGAGTCATATCCAGCAAAATCCTTTGATGCTTTCGGTGAGTCATATCCGAGAGAATCAAAACGGAATATCAAGGGCTTTCCGCACCCCTTGTGAGACCAATCGATCCACGTCCCTTGAAGTAATTATGTTGCTTGCAAGGCCTATCAAATCATTATTCAAACCGTAGAGTGAGAGTCCTTGGGAGGATCGTGTCAAGTGGTACCAGAGCACCCACTACAAGAAAACACCCTTTTTGCAACGAACAATATCGTTGTAAAATCGTTGCAAAGAGGGTTTGCATCGAATTTGCGACGAAAAAGAGATCGTCGTTAACTGATCGTCGCAAACCACAAATCGTCGTAAATTCGTCGGAAAAGTACGAGGGAAAATAATTCGTCGCTAAATCGTCGGTAAATTTCCGTCGTAAAATCGTCGTAAATATTACATTGAAATTACGACGAATATAAATACGTCGTAAAAACGATGGAAATTCGAAGGGAAATATTTCATTGTTAAATCGATGGCAAAAAATTGTCGTCGTTAATTCGTTGCAAATCAATCGTCATAAAATCTTTGCTAAATAATCGTCGCAACATCGTTGCTAATAAATCGTCCTAAAATCGTTGCTAAATAATCGTCGCAACATTGTTACTAATAAATCGTCGTATAATCGTTGTAAATTAGCCACGATTTTATGACGATTAATTAGCAACGAATCAACGAGGATTATTGTTTACCATCGAATTAACGACGATTCTATATATGTTTTTATTATTATTTTTAAAATTTTATTAATTTCGAAATTATAAAATAGAAAATTTTAAAATAATATATAATAATATTTTATTAAAAAAAATATTATAATCTGTTACAAAATAAAAACCAAAATTAGAATTCGAAATTCTAAATCTAAATAACTATATCGTAATCGTCGAGATTCACATCGTCTTCGGGACGTCTCGACGAACCGGATGTGCCTGCCGCTGCCTCTGCCGCTGCCTCTGCCGCTGCCGCTGCATCTGCCTCTGCTCGGAGTCTTCGCTTTTGCCGTAGCATGGCCTGCATTGTCGGGTTCCCTGTTGCCAAGATGTCGAAGAGTTCGTCATTCTGCGTAGCATCCAGTTCAACCCGCTGTTGAAGACTCGCAATATTCGCCTGATATGCCTGAGACTTGGTCTCAACCCGCTCCTGAAGACTCGTAATCGTGGCACGTAACACGACTGGATCATCTTCTGGCGATCGTCGTCGCGGAGCATATGAAGAAGCAGCCGAGACATCTCGAATAGATCCCATCCCGACAACCTTCCCCTTTTGCTTAGGGGCAACCTATATTTAAATTTACAATTAGAAATTTTTAAAAAATAAAAAACTAAAAATTAATAAGTAATAACTATTCTATATACCTGCTCGAAGATCCGGTCAATATCGGGTGTGGTCAACCCTCCAGACATGACCGACGAACCACCTGGAGATAGCTGTTGAGAGAGCTGTGTCTCTCGTTCGGTGACTTTGGAAGTCACCTCATTGAAGATGTGCTCGGCATTTTCGGAAACAAAGGAACCATCCTTCTTCCGGTGCGTCCGCTCAAAAACCTTGGTCATCGGAGGGAGTACACCTCCGTCTTCGGCGGCCTAAAGAAAAAAACTATGTTATTGACGAAGTAAATTAAATAAATAAATTAATTTAAATAAATTTAATTACCATCTGTAGACGAACACCCGCAAAAGGTGTTTGCCCAGCTGTATGAGGCAGAGCCTTGAGTCTCCCGTCCGAATCAACGGTGTTACGGGAAGCCGAACACTTCTCAGCAGTTATGATGGATTTCGGATTCATACAATACCGCACCAAGCCGTCCCAAACGGCTTTATCCATGTGCAGGGGCTTTGCTTCATCGCCATCCTTCTTCCATGCTTTCTTCCACTCACCAACCACGCCTTGGATACGAAACTTCACCCTCTCGAGAAATAAAGTTTCAACCTCGCCATGAATCGAAAGATCCCAGTGATATTTTTGCTGCATGAGAAACAAAAATAATTACATATTTTATAAAATTAAATTAAATATATATTTAAATATAATTAAAATAATTATGGGAGAAAAAAATATTTTTCCATACGTACCGCAAACATCTTGAACCATGTCTCATTGACGTGTAGAGGAAACTGGGTAAAATTGGTATGCGGCTCGACAAAATAAGACATGATGATGTCGAAAACGGTGCGTCCAACTTTGGATTCAACTCCAAACCTGAAAAAAAAAATTGTAAAATTTTGAATTGTTAGAAATAAATATAAATATGTAATAATAAATGTAAAAAATATATATTTATATATATTACCATTCCGACCCGTCAATATGATCCGGATCTAATCTTTTAAGCCTATGACGGCCCGGCTGCGCAAGCAAATCAAGAACCGTCATGTGTGCATATGGGGCCGGGGCATGGCCTCCAGGTTTCGGAATCTGAGGTGGTAGTGGAGGCGGCGGAGCACTCTGTGGTTGCGTCACCGGGACGAAATCCGTCTCTATAGCCTCAGAAGACACGGGCACCCCGGTACCCGAAGCATCACCAATCTCTCTCAAAAACTGAGCGTAATGTGCACGACGTTGGCCCATCTGCATAATAATGAAAAACAATTACTATCTATAAACATCCGGGCAGTTTGCTAATTATTTTCGCAAAAAATTACTATATAAAAAAAATTATCTATACTAATTAATTAAAAACATTTAAAAAAAAATTTACCTTTTTTCGCAAGAAATTCGATAGGAAGTTATGATTAATATTTTTTTTAATTAGTTTGTAAATGAAATCGCAAGGAACTCGCGTGTATATATAAGATTACTTGTCGTCGCTAAATCGTCGCTACTTAGCGACGATTTCGCGACGAATCGTCGCTATATCGAGGCAATCGAATCGTAGCTAATTCGTCGCTAACTTTGCAACGATTTTGTGACATTCATACACACATGAGTTTAATTGACTGACACGCGGTATTTTATGACAAATCGTTGCTAAATCGTCGCACAGTTGCATCGATTTTGCGACATTCAGTGTTTACGACGATTTAGCCACGATTAGTTCAATTCGTTGCTAAATCGTCGCCAATTTGCATCGAATTAGTGAGGATATTTGTAAAATCGGTTTTAGGGTTTAGGTACAAAATTGTAACGTCGATTACAACATTCCATAAACAACTTGACATGTTTACTGTAAATCCAAATTCATGAAATTATCAATAAGTTCATCGATATTGAAAAATAAGTAAAACATATAGTTTGTGTATATGTTAGAGATTCTTAATACAATGATTCAGTTTGTGGATATTACTGTGATTGACCGAGTTTTCATTTTCGGACAATTCTCTAAAGTCACGATCAATTTCATTGAAAGATGCATAATACAATGAGATGGTAATACGTTAGGGTTTAGGGTTTAGGGCAAAGGGTTTAGGGTTTAGGGTTTATGACAAATCGTTGCTAAATCGTCGCAAATTTGCATCGATTTTGCGACATTCAGTGTTTGCGACGATTTAGCCACGATTAGTTCAATTCGTTACTAGATCGTCGCCAATTTGCATCGAATTAGTGAGGATATTTGTAAAATCGGTTTTAGGGTTTAGGGTATATGTACAAAATTGCAACGTTGATTACAACATTCCATAAACAACTTGACATGTCTACTGTAAATCCAAATTCACGAAATTATCAATAAGTTCATCGATATTGAAAAAATAAGTAAAACATATAGTTTGCGTATATGTTAGAGATTATTAATACAATGATTCAGTTTGTGGATATTACTGTGATTGACCGAGTTTTCATTTTCGGACAATTCTCTAAAGTCACGTTCAATTTCATTGAAAGATGCATAATACAATGAGATGGTAATACGTTAGGGTTTAGGGTTTAGGGCAAAGGGTTTAGGGTTTAGGGTTTATAACAAATCGTTGCTAAATCGTCGCAAATTTGAATCGATTTTTGCGACATTCAGTGTTTGCGACGATTTAGCCACGATTAGTTCAATTCGTTGCTAGATCGTCGCCAATTTGCATCAAATTAGTAAGGATATTTGTAAAATCGGTTTTAGGGTTTAGGGTATAGGTACAAAATTGTAACGTCGATTACAACATTCCATAAACAACATGACATGTTTACCGTAAATCCAAATTCATGAAATTATCAATAAGTTCATCGATATTGAAAAATAAGTAAAACATATAGTTTGCATATATGTTAGAGATTATTAATACAATGATTCAGTTTGTGGATATTACTGTGATTGACCGAGTTTTCATTTTCGGTCAATTCTCTAAAGTCACGATCAATTTCATTGAAAGATGCATAATACAATGAGATGGTAATACGTTAGGGTTTAGGGTTTAGGGCAAAACTTTAGGGTTTATGACAAATCGTCGTCGCAAATTTGCATCGATTTTGCGACATTCAGTGTTTGCGACGATTTAGCCACGATTAGTTCAATTCGTTGCTAGATCGTCACCAATTTGCATCGAATTAGTGAGTATATTTGTAAAATCGGTTTTAGGGTTTAGGGTATATGTACAAAATTGTAACGTTGATTACAACATTCCATAAACAACTTGACATGTTTACTGTAAATCCAAATTCATGAAATTATCAATAAGTTCATCGATATTGAAAAATAAGTAAAACATATAGTTTGCGTATATGTTAGAGATTATTAATACAATGATTCAGTTTGTGGATATTACTGTGATTGACCGAGTTTTCATTTTCGGACAATTCTCAAAAGTCACGATCAATTTCATTGAAAGATGCATAATACAACGAGATGGTAATACGTTACGGTTTAGGGTTTAGGGCAAAAGGTTTAGGGTTTATGACAAATCGTTGCTAAATCGTCGCAAATTTGCATCGATTTTGCGACATTCAGTGTTTGCGACGATTTAGCCACGATTAGTTCAATTCGTTGCTAGATCGTCGCCAATTTGCATCGAATTAGTGAGGATATTTGTAAAATCGGTTTTAGGGTTTAGGGTATATGTACAAAATTGTAACGTTGATTACAACATTTCATAAACAACTTGACATGTTTACTGTAAATCCAAATTCATGATATTATCAATAAGTTCATCGATATTGAAAAATAAGTAAAACATATAGTTTGTGTATATGTTAGAGATTATTAATACAATGATTCAGTTTGTGGATATTACTGTGATTGACCGAGTTTTCATTTTCGGACAATTCTCTAAAGTCACGTTCAATTTCATTGAAAGATGCATAATACAATGAGATGGTAATACGTTAGGGTTTAGGGTTTAGGGCAAAGGGTTTAGGGTTTAGGGTTTATGACAAATCGTTGCTAAATCGTCGTAAATTTGCATCGATTTTGCGACATTCAGTGTTTGCGACGATTTAGCCACGATTATTTCAATTCGTTGCTAGATCGTCGCCAATTTGCATCAAATTAGTGAGGATATTTGTAAAATCGGTTTTAGGGTTTAGGGTATAGGTACAAAATTGTAACGTCGATTACAACATTCCATAAACAACTTGACATGTTTACTGTAAATCCAAATTCATGAAATTATCAATAAGTTCATCGATATTGAAAAATAAGTAAAACATATAGTTTGCGTATATGTTAGAGATTATTAATACAATGATTCAGTTTGTGGATATTACTGTGATTGACCGAGTTTTCATTTTCGGACAATTCTCTAAAGTCACGATCAATTTCATTAAAAGATGCATAATACAATGAGATGGTAATACGTTATGGTTTAGGGTTTAGGGCAAAAGGTTTAGGGTTTATGACAAATCGTTGCTAAATCGTCGCAAATTTGCATCGATTTTGCGACATTCAGTGTTTGCGACGATTTAGCCACGATTAGTTCTATTCGTTGCTAGATCGTCGCCAATTTGCATCGAATTAGTGAGGATATTTGTAAAATTGGTTTTAGGGTTTAGGGTATATGTACAAAATTGCAACGTTGATTACAACATTCCGTAAACAACTTGACATGTTTACTGTAAATCCAAATTCATGAAATTATCAATAAGTTCATCGATATTGAAAAAATAAGTAAAACATATAGTTTGCGTATATGTTAGAGATTATTAATACAATGATTCAGTTTGTGGATATTACTGTGATTGACCGAGTTTTCATTTTCGGACAATTCTCTAAAGTCACGTTCAATTTCATTGAAAGATGCATAATACAATGAGATGGTAATACGTTAGGGTTTAGGGTTTAGGGCAAAGGGTTTAGGGTTTAGGGTTTAGGGTTTAGGGTTTATGACAAATCGTTGCTAAATCGTCGCAAATTTGTATCGATTTTGCGACATTCAGTGTTTGCGACGATTAATTCAATTCGTTGCTAGATCGTCGCCAATTTGCATCAAATTAGTGAGGATATTTGTAAAATCGGTTTTAGGGTTTAGGGTATAGGTACAAAATTGTAACGTCGATTACAACATTCCATAAACAACTTGACATGTTTACTGTAAATCCAAATTCATGAAATTATCAATAAGTTCATCGATATTTAAAAATATGTAAAACATATAGTTTGTGTATATGTTAGAGATTATTAATACAATGATTCAGTTTGTGGATATTACTGTGATTGACCTAGTTTTCATTTTCGGACAATTCTCTAAAGTCACGATCAATTTCATTTAAAGATGCATAATACAATGAGATGGTAATACGTTAGGGTTTAGGGTTTAGGGCAAAGGGTTTAGGGTTTAGGGTTTATGACAAATCGTTGCTAAATCGTCGCAAATTTGTATCGATTTTGCGACATTAAGTGTTTGCGACGATTTAGCCACGATTAGTTCAATTCGTTGCTAGATCGTCGCCAATTTGCATCGAATTAGTGAGAATATTTGTAAAATCGGTTTTAGGGTTTAGGGTATATGTACAAAATTGTAACGTTGATTACAACATTCCATAAACAACTTGACATGTTTACTGTAAATCCAAATTCATGATATTATCAATAAGTTCATCGATATTGAAAAATAAGTAAAACATATAGTTTGTGTATATGTTAGAGATTATTAATACAATGATTCAGTTTGTGGATATTACTGTGATTGACCGAGTTTTCATTTTCGGACAATTCTCTAAAGTCACGTTCAATTTCATTGAAAGATGCATAATACAATGAGATGGTAATACGTTAGGGTTTAGGGTTTAGGGCAAAGGGTTTAGGGTTTAGGGTTTATGACAAATCGTTGCTAAATCGTCGTAAATTTGCATCGATTTTGCGACATTCAGTGTGTGCGACGATTTAGCCACGATTAGTTCAATTCGTTGCTAGATCGTCGCCAATTTGCATCAAATTAGTGAGGATATTTGTAAAATCGGTTTTAGGGTTAGGTACAAAATTGTAACGTCGATTACAACATTCCATAAACAACTTGACATGTTTACTGTAAATCCAAATTCATGAAATTATCAATAAGTTCATCGATATTGAAAAATAAGTAAAACATATAGTTTGCGTATATGTTAGAGATTATTAATACAATGATTCAGTTTGTGGATATTACTGTGATTGACCGAGTTTTCATTTTCGGACAATTCTCTAAAGTCACGATCAATTTCATTGAAAGATGCATAATACAATGAGAGGGTAATACGTTATGGTTTAGGGTTTAGGGCAAATGGTTTAGGGTTTATGACAAATCGTTGCTAAATCGTCGCAAATTTGCATCGATTTTGCGACATTCAGTGTTTGCGACGATTTAGCCACGATTAGTTCAATTCGTTGCTAGATCGTCGCCAATTTGCATCGAATTAGTGAGGATATTTGTAAAATTGGTTTTAGGGTTTAGGGTATATGTACAAAATTGCAACGTTGATTACAACATTCCATAAACAACTTGACATGTTTACTGTAAATCCAAATTCATGAAATTATCAATAAGTTCATCGATATTGAAAAAATAAGTAAAACATATAGTTTGCGTATATGTTAGAGATTATTAATACAATGATTCAGTTTGTGGATATTACTGTGATTGACCGAGTTTTCATTTTCGGACAATTCTCTAAAGTCACGTTCAATTTCATTGAAAGATGCATAATACAATGAGATGGTAATACGTTAGGGTTTAGGGTTTAGGGCAAATGGTTTAGGGTTTAGGGTTTAGGGTTTAGGGTTTAGGGTTTATGACAAATCGTTGCTAAATCGTCGCAAATTTGTATCGATTTTGCGACATTCAGTGTTTGCGACGATTAATTCAATTCGTTGCTAGATCATCGCCAATTTGCATCAAATTAGTGAGGATATTTGTAAAATCGGTTTTAGGGTTTAGGGTATAGGTACAAAATTGTAACGTCGATTACAACATTCCATAAACAACTTGACATGTTTACTGTAAATCCAAATTCATGAAATTATCAATAAGTTCATCGATATTTAAAAATAAGTAAAACATATAGTTTGTGTATATGTTAGAGATTATTAATACAATGATTCAGTTTGTGGATATTACTGTGATTGACCGAGTTTTCATTTTCGGACAATTCTCTAAAGTCACGATCAATTTCATTAAAAGATGCATAATACAATGAGATGGTAATACGTTAGGGTTTAGGGTTTAGGGCAAAGGGTTTAGGGTTTAGGGTTTATGACAAATCGTTGCTAAATCGTCGCAAATTTGTATCGATTTTGCGACATTAAGTGTTTGCGACGATTTAGCCACGATTAGTTCAATTCGTTGCTAGATCGTCGCCAATTTGCATCGAATTAGTGAGGATATTTGTAAAATCGGTTTTAGGGTTTAGGGTATATGTACAAAATTGTAACGTTGATTACAACATTCCATAAACAACTTGACATGTTTACTGTAAATCCAAATTCATGATATTATCAATAAGTTCATCGATATTGAAAAATAAGTAAAACATATAGTTTGTGTATATGTTAGAGATTATTAATACAATGATTCAGTTTGTGGATATTACTGTGATTGACCGAGTTTTCATTTTCGGACAATTCCCCTAAAGTCACGTTCAATTTCATTGAAAGATGCATAATACAATGAGATGGTAATACGTTAGGGTTTAGGGTTTAGGGCAAAGGGTTTAGGGTTTAGGGTTTATGACAAATCGTTGCTAAATCGTCGTAAATTTGCATCGATTTTGCGACATTCAGTGTTTGCGACGATTTAGCCACGATTAGTTCAATTCGTTGCTAGATCGTCGCCAATTTGCATCAAATTAGTGAGGATATTTGTAAAATCGGTTTTAGGGTTAGGTACAAAATTGTAACGTCGATTACAACATTCCATAAACAACTTGACATGTTTACTGTAAATCCAAATTCATGAAATTATCAATAAGTTCATCGATATTGAAAAATAAGTAAAACATATAGTTTGCGTATATGTTAGAGATTATTAATACAATGATTCAGTTTGTGGATATTACTGTGATTGACCGAGTTTTCATTTTCGGACAATTCTCTAAAGTCACGATCAATTTCATTGAAAGATGCATAATACAATGAGATGGTAATACGTTATGGTTTAGGGTTTAGGGCAAAGGGTTTAGGGTTTATGACAAATCGTTGCTAAATCGTCGCAAATTTGCATCGATTTTGCGACATTCAGTGTTTGCGACGATTTAGCCACGATTAGTTCAATTCGTTGCTAGATCGCCGCCAATTTGCATCGAATTAGTGAGGATATTTGTAAAATTGGTTTTAGGGTTTAGGGTATATGTACAAAATTGCAACGTTGATTACAACATTCCATAAACAACTTGACATGTTTACTGTAAATCCAAATTCATGAAATTATCAATAAGTTCATCGATATTGAAAAAATAAGTAAAACATATAGTTTGCGTATATGTTAGAGATTATTAATACAATGATTCAGTTTGTGGATATTACTGTGATTGACCGAGTTTTCATTTTCGGACAATTCTCTAAAGTCACGTTCAATTTCATTGAAAGATGCATAATACAATGAGATGGTAATACGTTAGGGTTTAGGGTTTAGGGCAAATGGTTTAGGGTTTAGGGTTTAGGGTTTAGGGTTTATGACAAATCGTTGCTAAATCGTCGCAAATTTGTATCGATTTTGCGACATTCAGTGTTTGCGACGATTAATTCAATTCGTTGCTAGATCATCGCCAATTTGCATCAAATTAGTGAGGATATTTGTAAAATCGGTTTTAGGGTTTAGGGTATAGGTACAAAATTGTAACATCGATTACAACATTCCATAAACAACTTGACATGTTTACTGTAAATCCAAATTCATGAAATTATCAATAAGTTTATCGATATTTAAAAATAAGTAAAACATATAGTTTGTGTATATGTTAGAGATTATTAATACAATGATTCAGTTTGTGGATATTACTGTGATTGACCTAGTTTTCATTTTCGGACAATTCTCTAAAGTCACGATCAATTTCATTTAAAGATGCATAATACAATGAGATGGTAATACGTTAGGGTTTAGGGTTTAGGGCAAAGGGTTTAGGGTTTAAGGTTTATGACAAATCGTTGCTAAATCGTCGCAAATTTGCATCGATTTTGCGACATTCAGTGTTTGCGAAGATTTAGCCACGATTAGTTCAATTCGTTGCTAGATCGTCGCCAATTTGCATCGAGTTAGTGAGGATATTTGTAAAATCGGTTTTAGGGTTTATGGTATAGGTACAAAATTGTAACGTCGATTACAACATTCCATAAACAACTTGACATGTTTATTGTAAATCCAAATTCATGAAATTATCAATAAGTTCATCGATATTGAAAAATAAGTAAAACATATAGTTTGCGTATATGTTAGAGATTATTAATACAATGATTCAGTTTGTGGATATTACTGTGATTGACCGAGTTTTCATTTTCGGACAATTCTCTAAAGTCACGATCAATTTCATTGAAAGATGCATAATACAATGAGATGGTAATACGTTAGGGTTTAGGGTTTAGGGCAAAGGGTTTAGGGTTTAAGGTTTATGACAAATCGTTGCTAAATCGTCGCAAATTTGCATCGATTTTGCGACATTCAGTGTTTGCGAAGATTTAGCCACGATTAGTTCAATTCGTTGCTAGATCGTCGCCAATTTGCATCGAATTAGTGAGGATATTTGTAAAATCGGTTTTAGGGTTTATGGTATAGGTACAAAATTGTAACGTCGATTACAACATTCCATAAACAACTTGACATGTTTATTGTAAATCCAAATTCATGAAATTATCAATAAGTTCATCGATATTGAAAAATAAGTAAAACATATAGTTTGCGTATATGTTAGAGATTATTAATACAATGATTCAGTTTGTGGATATTACTGTGATTGACCGAGTTTTCATTTTCGGACAATTCTCTAAAGTCACGATCAATTTCATTGAAAGATGCATAATACAATGAGATGGTAATACGTTAGGGTTTAGGGTTTAGGGTTTAGGGTTTATGACAAATCGTTGCTAAATCGTCGCAAATTTGCATCGAATTTGCGACATTCAGTGCTTGCGACGATTTAGCCACGATTAGTTCAATTCGATGCTAAATCGTCGCAAATTTGCATCGAATTAGTGACTATCACATTTAGCGACGATTTAGCGACGATTTCTTTGAAATCCCTTAAACCCCAAACTAAATCCCATTTCCGATCACCACTCATTTCTCACCGTTGTTGGGGTAATTAATAAATTACATGACACATAGACACATATGTCTCGTAATTTATTAATCGCCGCACCTACGGCGGAAAATGAGTGGAGATCGGAGATGGAATTTAGTTTGGGGTTTAAGGGATTTCATAGAAATCATATCACTTAAATTTCACAATAATTACTCGATCACAATATTATATTAATACATTAAATTCACAATAATTACTAGCTAGCGCGGTCACTCTGATTCATTTTCGGACGAAGAGTAGTACACATCCGTTTCTTGATCATCTGGTTCATCACTTTCTTCGAACTCATCTTCCTCATATTCTTCCTCTGTATCGTCTGGGAGATATTTAACTTGCCTGTTTTGAGGATCTATCAAAAGGATGTCTTCATTGCTCTCATTTAGTTCTGGCATATCAGAGCAATGATCTTGCTGCATTGGTAGTTCCTCATCAACCCCCACAATTCGACCCCTCGGAGAAACTTTTATAACTGATAACCATGAGATACGGGTGGTGTGAACTCGCAGATATGGAACAAAGCTGACTTGTTCTGCTTGTGATGCTAGGATAAATGGCTCATACTTATTGTAACGTCGTGATTGGTTGACATCTACTGCCCCAAATTTGTTTTTACGGACGCCTCGATCAACTGTTGGATCGAACCAGTCGCATTTGAACAGAACGTATTTCAAACCTAAGCAACCAGGGTACTAAAATTCAATTATGTCTTGCAACACTCCATAAAAATCTATTTCGCCCCGCACACATACCACGTAGTTGGCAGTAGCTCTTTGATTTCCGTATTTGAATGTATGAAATATATATCCGCGTGTGCAATACATGGGTGCACTCGTTATCTTCGATATGAGGCCTTTTATTAACTCATGGAACCAGAGTGGATATGCGGTATCCCCATACTCGACCTATATCATTAATTAATTTAATTAAAAAGTAATCAAAATATGTATTAGGTTATTTGTCCAAGTTAGTAATTAATCAGATCACTTAAAATTTTACGTACTTGCGTCTTCAACCACGGGGCAAAATGTTGATCTTTACGCTTGTTGATTTCATCGTCTGAGATTCCTTCAATGACTTCTCGGACTTGTCTAACAAATTCACTGCATACAAAAGTATTTGAAATTGGTATAAAGCTAGCATATATATAATTTAGCCATATATATAAGACGTATGTTTATACACCTACGTCTCAAATTGACTAACTTCTTCGCAATTTAAGAGGATATACGTTTGTGCACTATGATGGTCTTTTTCATTGGCAAACCAAACCGATTTCACTCTTCCACATAATCGACCGATTGAAGAAAATATATCTGGGACACCTTCATTAGCATATGTTCTGCCTACACCTCCATCATCATATCGCCGTGCTGCCCTTTTCCGTGTGCGAACCTTCGAGCCAAAATAGTACCCCGTGAAGTGAGAAGTTTCTTCTGTTAAACTTCCTGCTACTATTGAGCCTTCAACTTTGGCTAGATTTTTAGCCTTCCGCTTCAAATGTCCCATGAATCGCTCGAATGGGTACATCCATCGATACTGCACAGGTCCCCCAAGTTCTGCTTCGTGAGGTAGATGAATAGGTAGATGTTCCATAACATCAAAAAAGGCTGGGGGAAATATTTTCTCCATGTTTCACAACAAAATAGGAATACTAGCATCAAGTTGTGCAATAACATCTTCTGACAAAGTACGGGTACAAAGATCCCGAAAAAACCCTCCAATGCCTGCAATTGCTTCGTGTACATTTCCTGGTAGAAGTTCAGCAAATGCAAAAGGAAGTAGTCGTTGCATAAAGACGTGACAGTCATGACTCTTCATCCCAGAAAACTTTTGGCCATTCTCAACACATTTAGCTAAATTAGATACGTACCCGTCCGGGAACTTCACACCAGATTTCGCCCATTTGAACAAAGCTGACTTTTCTTCCGCACCCACTCTAAATATGGGGACAGGTGCTTTCCCATTGCGTGTAATATGTAAATCATTCCGACAACAAAGATCAGGCAAGTCTAACCTTGACTTACCGCTGTCTTTAGTCCTTCCACGCACGTTTAACAATGTATGCATGATGTTATCAAAAAAGTTTTTCTCAATGTGCATGACATCCAAATTGTGTCTAAGCAAATGATCCTTCCAATACGGAAGCTTCCAGAATATGCTTTTCTTATGCCAATTGTGATGCTCCCCATATCCATCCGGCATATTAGCTGGAGTGTGCCAATTTCCACCACGATTGACTGTTTTCAATGCACCATAATGATCAATTTCTGCTTCTAGATCTTCCCCGGAAATATAAACAGGAGGAGGAACACGAACAGTTTTGTTCTTTCTAAACAACCGCTTATTTCTTCGATATGCATGATGAATCGGTAGAAATCGGCGGTGACAATCAAACCAACTTGTTTTCCGACCATGTTTCAATTGAAACGCATCTGTCCGATTGAGACAATATGGACAACACAATCGCCCATGCGTAGTCCAACCTGATAACATCCCGTACGCAGGGAAGTCGCTTATTGTCCACATAAGCACCGCACGCATTGTAAAATTTTTTTTCCTTGCAAAATCATATGTCCGAACCCCGGTATATCACAACTGCTCCAATTCCTGTATCAGAGGCTGCAAAAACACATCAAGGGAACGCTTCGGATGCTTCGGACCTGGTACTAAAATACTCAAGAATAAAAATTCCCTTTGCATGCACATATCTGGGGGAAGGTTGTAAGGCGTTAGGATTACTGGCCATAAAGAATATTGCCTACCAGACATACCAAATGGACTAAATCCATATGTGCAAAGACCAAGATACACATTACGTTTCTCTCTAGCAAAGTCTGGATGTACCGTCTTAAAGTGTTTCCACGCTTTTGCATCTGAAGGATGAGTAACCTCCTCATCTGTTTGCAAATGATCTGCATGCCATCTCATCGATGCAGCTGTCCTCTCAGACTGATACATTCTTTTTAATCTATCAGTTATAGGAAGGTACCACATCCGCTGGAACGGTACCTTACTCCGACCAGTACCTTGCGGCTTATATCTTGGCTTATGGCAAAATCGACATTCCAGCAACTTATCATCATCTTTCCAAAAAAACATGCAATTGTCAACACAGACATCTATCATCTCAGAAGGCAACCCAAGACTATAAACCAGCTTCTGTATCTCATAGTAAGTTTCAGCAGCTAAATTGTTCTCTGGCAAATACTCTTTAATCAAATCAGCCCAATCATCCATGCAAACCTCAGCTAAGTTATGATCAGTTTTAATAGTCATCATCCTAGCCGCCAACGACAATTTAGAATGTATTTCTCTACATCCATCGTAGAGTGGCTGATTTGCAGCATCTATCATATCATAATTTTTTTTTGCATCTAGATTGGGTTCCTCATCATGATGATCATGTGCAAATGTACTTACGGTTTCATGAAATGCATCTGTAACCATGTCAGGAATCATATCATTATCTTCACCATGCTGCTCCGCATGATCATCAAATTGATTAAAATTATTTGACTCATCAAAATTCGATGCTTGATAATTGCTACTACTACTAGCTGCATTTCCCCCATGACCCTCTCCATGATAATACCATATATAGTAATTCGGCATAAACCCTCTATTTAATATATGCAACCACACCTTCGAGATAATGATAAATTTCCTATTCAAGCATCTGGCACAAGGACATTACATCTTACCACTGATAATCGTATTATGTATACTTCCTGCCTGATGCATGAATCCCTCCACCCCATCACTGAACTCCTTTGTTAGCGATCCCTCTGAATCAAGACGATTATACATCCATCTTCTAATTTCGTATATTGACATTTTTTGTTGGTCAGAAAGAAGTAAATGTTTTTGAATATGAAATTTTTATTATGAAGTTGGCCACTATATATAGATTTTTATTTTCATTACCATCGAATTACATACGATTTTACATCTATTTCACATCGATTTTACAACGAATCTAAAAATGTTTACATCGACTTTACAACGATATTAAACATGTTTACCTAACCAAACACCGTGAGCTTAAAACGTGCTCACCTAACTTATTAATCGTTGGAAAATCGATGTAAAGTTCAACTTATAATAATCATTGCTAATTCGTGGGTAATTTTACGACGATATTGCAACGTTTTATACAAACCTCGGTAAATCGTCGCTAAGTTACAACGAGTTTACGACGATTTTGATTATCGTCGTAATGTCGTTGATAATCGTTATATAATCGTCGCTAATTCGCGACGATTTTACAACGAAACTTTTCGTCCCAAGTTTGCGACGATTTTACGACGTCTTTTAGAATCGTCGTAAATTCGTCGCAAAAATGATGGCAATTTGCAACGAAATAAATCGTCGCAAAAAATCGTTGCAAATTGCCTGTTTTCTTGTAGTGACCACTCCACAACTCGGGTAATTTCGTTCCTTATTTATTTTGTTTGCAATTGTTTTTTTGAGTTTTTCCATCTTCCATCTTCTATTTTTTTTTTTTGTGTTCTTCTTTTCTTGTGATCGTCGCATCTAGTTGTGTTTTTAGGTGTTAGTTTCGTGCTGTTGCATCATAAAAAATAAAAATAAAATATACATATTAGGGTTCATAGTTGTTATCGATTTGTTCTTCATATTTTTGTCTTTTCATTTTTTTTGTTTAGATCGAGTGTTTTGTGTGTGTTGTGTGTTAGATTCAGTTCATTTCTTGTGTCTCTTCTCTGGGAGTGTTTTGTGTTTTTCATCACTTGTCGATTAGATTCAGTTCTGGTCGAAAATATTTTAGTGTCTCTTCATCTTCAAATTCGTGTGTGTGTTAATCTATCTAGGATTGTCCAAATTTTTTTTAATTGTCTAGAATCATTGCTGATTAAATTCTTGTAAGGACTAGTTGCTGGTGATTTCTTTGCTATCTTGTTTCAGGATACGATGGCACAAGACGAGCATAGGAATAGTCAAAATCAACAACAACCGAACCCCCCTCTTGACCAATCCGGTTTGAACGCTCTTTAATTAAAAACGCTAATAGACAGTATGAGGTGAATGATGAGGGCAGAAATGCAAGAGATGAATGAAACATTTGCACGTGTGCTATAGGCACAAAGACAACCTCAGAATGTGCACGTTGGGGGAGAGCAAAACAGGCCCCGAAGAGAAGAACACGATGATTACTACGATGATCTTTCACATGGTGAAGAAAGGGGACGACGTCGACGTGCTAGGGACGCAAAGAGGCGACATGAAGCTGATAATCTTGATGGTCACTCATCAAACACTAGTCAAAGGAGGCCTAGGCGTGGATGAGAAGCTAATAATCTTGGTGGTCTTAAACTTAAGATTCCCCTTTTCCATGGGAAGAACGATCTGAATGCTTATTTGGAATGGGAGAAGAAAATCGAACAGATTTTCAATTGTCAACATACTACGGAAGTTAATAGAGTGCGTGTAGCAGCAACGGAGTTCTATGACTACGCTCTTAGTTGGTGGGATCAACTTGTGACTTCTAGAAGACGATGCGGTGAGAATCCGGTGGAGTCCTGGAATGAGATGAAAACTATCATGAGGAAGCGGTTCGTTCCGAGTCACCATCTTCGAGAGCTACACAATTAACTTAGAAGACTAGCTCAAGGAAACCGAAGTGTCGAGGAATACTTTCAAGAAATGGAGACACTTCTTATACGGACTAACGTAGCCGAGGATAGAGAGGCCACTATGTCACGGTTTTTGGGTGGCTTGAAAAGAGATATCCAAGACAGATTGGAGATGCACCATTATGTTGAACTAGAAGATATGTTGCACAAAGCGATTCTGATCGAGCAACAACTTAAGAGAAGAAGCTCTTCTTCTCGATCCTCTTACGGTGTTGGAGTGTCAAATATTAAGCCGAGCTATCCAAGTGAAGAGAAGCATATTGCTAAGCCTAAGATCGAGCCTAAACCGCTCACACCTGTTCAAAGTTACTAGGGGAGAATCGAAGCTACAACTTCTATGGGTCGTGATGTGAGGTGTTTCAAATGTCAAGGCAAAGGACACTTTGCGAAGGAATGTCCAAACCAGAAGATCATGGTCCTCTTGGAAAATAGCGAGATTGAAGAAGAAGAAGAAGTGCTTGCTAGTTCATCCGAGGAACATGAAGAAGTAGCTGTTAAAGGAGATCTCTTGGTGATTCAAAGAGGCTTGAATATCCACATCAAAACCGATGAGCATGAGCAAAGGAAGAATCTTTTTCATTCTCGGTGCCACGTCCAAGGAAAGGTATGTAGTATCATTATAGACAGAGGCAGATGCACCAATGTGACAAGTGAGACAATGGTCCAAAAGCTAGAGATGCCCGTGAAGAAGCATCAGAATCCTTACAATCTTCAATGGCTCAACAACGAAGAGATAAGAGTAAGCAATCAAGTTTCTGTTCCTATAACCATTGGTAAGTACACAGATGAGATTCTGTGTGACGTCCTGCCCATGGAAGCAAGCCACATCCTTCTAGGAAGACCATGGCAGTATGAACGAAGAGTTCTTCTTAACGGTTTCAACAATCGATACTCGTTTGGTTACGAAGGAAAGAATATCACTTTGGTTCCTATGTCGCCACAAGAAATTTATCAAGATCAGCAACTTCTAAAGAACAAAGGAAAGTAGGTTGTAAGTGAAACTCTTAACTCTCATTACAGCCAAGAGAGTGATTCAACTCAAGGTAGCCAGAGAAGGCATAGTCGTGATAGAGAAGGCAGAGACGACTTTGGAGGTCTCAAGCTCAGAATCCCTCCTTTCCATGGGAATAACGACCCTGATGCGTACTTGGAGTGTGAAAAGAAGATTGAGCTGGTTTTCTACTTCTAACACTACACCAAAATTAGTAAAGTGAGGATAGTAGCAACCGAGTTCAATGATTATGCTCTCCGCTGGTGGGATCTGGTGGCGCTTGGACAGAGATGAAGAGAATCATGAGAAGAAGATTTGTTCCCAGCCATCACCACTTTGAGCTACACAACAAGCTCAAAAAGCTTGCTCAAGGAAGCGACCGCGTAGAAGACTACTATCAAGAGATGAAAACTGAGACACCCTACCCCGGGGAAACCCTAATAAATAATTTGACTTGCACTCCACGCCAAATGATCTCTTAAACGAAACCTGAAAGGAGAAAGAGGAGTGAGTATTTTGGGAATACTCAGTGAAGGTGTGCTTTTGGAGCACACAAGATTCTTAGATACATCATTTGAATATAGCAATAACGAATATGCACAATATAAGCAATAGACACACACAACCTATATGTCTTTAGTAACATTACTACAAGTCCTGAAACAATAATTTCTATATGCAATAATTCACATCACATCAATCATCCTAACAAGTATGCATCACATTCCCAAGGGTCGCAACCCAATGGTACTCAATCTCTTGCACATTTTGGACTCGCCAGCCCCATTTTACATGGGTCCGCAACCTTAAACATTATCATTAACATTCTTATCATTCTCAATCTTTGGTTGCGGCCCAACAAAGATATACCGCTTCATGGCTCACGGCCATGACCCCGGCGACAAGAAACCGTGTTCTAACACGTCTAGCAAACATCTACTTCACATAAATATGCATAAATCATCTTTCACATGCAACAACCAACAATCATATCTAATACTTTTATTAAACATATAAATTTTCCTATTTCAACTAACGCATCTTGGGAATCCACATCTAGTCCTCACCTTTGCCTTTGGGTTGAAGGTAAAAAACATTTTTCTCCTTCCTTCTTCTTTGGACAGATTCACTGCCTTAGCTTCATCAGCATGTTTCCTCATGTTCTCGAACTCCAAACTGGTCACCCTTCTACCATAATATACCTCCATGAGTCATACATGTCTCTGCAAATTTTTAGAACGATCCAGAGTGATTTTCCCTACCAAACATCCCAACTCTCCAGCCTGGTCGGATCTGTGTGTTGCGAAGAATAGTCTCGGGAAAACAGAAATATCTTTCAAACCATAACTTCAAATGATAATCTGATTTCTGTTGTAGCTAGATATAGAAGTCTTGAATATCCTTACCAAGTTTTATAACATTCGGAGAATACATTCGCATCCGTTTCTCCCTTCTATCAAAACAGGTATGATCTTCGATGGTTGGAGGTTCGGCCAGAATATACCAGAAGAAAGGATACATCGATAACTTTCATCACGGATATCATAATTAGATGAACTTGAGCTTTACAGAAAGCTAAAACTCGGGGCTTTCCAGGGGTATATAGAGCTGGAGTGGGAACCCTAGGTCTGCACAGGGAAAGTCCAAATTGCCTTTAATGATCTTATTGGGCTTGCAACTTTGGGCTTCTCTTCTCCTTCCTCTAGGGCCACGAAAATGTGCTCACAAAACTCTAGGTTTCTTTTAGAATGGACCTCAATCACTCTCTCTCGATTGTGGGCTTTCCTTAACTCAAAACAGGCCGACTCCTCGCCTAATAATTCTTTCGGTCCAACTATTCCTTTCGCTTGATGTTTGCCCCAGCTATCATCGAGCCCAACTTTGCATGCATGATCCACACCTAAAACTATTTCAGTCGGAGATTAAGAGCCAGAAACATTGCTTCCTTCGCAAACCAGGGTTTTCTTCTTTGGGAAGCTAAGGTTAAAGTTTCTGTGGTTGCAAGGTTTAGGTTTCTCGCCGTATGGGTTTAATAGAAAAAAATAGGCCCTAAAACTCATTCTTGGGATGTCACAAAAACGCTTATGATATGTGCTGATATTTCAGAAAATAGAGAAGCTACTATGTCCCGATTTCTGGGTGGTCTAAACAGAGATATACATGACCGTTTAGAGATGCATCATTATGTGGAGTTGGAAGAGATGCTTCACAAAGCAATTCTGGTGGAACAACAACTCAAGAGAAGGGGTCCTTCTCGACCTAGTTATGGAAGCAAGAATATAGAGATAACTTGTTCCATACGAGATTCCTGGTCCAAGGACACGTTGGTAGCCTTATCATCGATGGAGGAAACTGCACTAACGTAGCAAGTGAGATGATGGTTAAGAAGCTTGGACTGAGTGTGAAGAGGCATCTGAAACCTTATAAGCTTTAGTGGCTTAATGAAGAAGGTGACATGAAAGTGAGTTATCAAGTGGTCGTACCTCTAGCCATTGGAAAGTATGAAGATGAAGTTCTGTGTGACGTATTGTCATTGGAGGTCGAACACATTCTTCTTGGAAGACCATGGCAATCGGATCGAAGGGTAATTCATGATGGTTTAAGTAATCGTCATTCTTTTGAGTTTAATGGCAGGAAAACGGTTATGGTTCCAATGACACCTCAAGAAGTTCTTCAAGATCAAATACAACTCAAGAACAAAGGAGACAAATCACTTAAGCCAAGTTCAGAAGAGACGATCGATCGATCCACTACTAGACCGATCAATAGAAATGAGACAAGCAAACAAGAGCTTAAAATTGATCGATCGAGCAGGAAGAAAAACGACCAATCGATCCAAGCTCAAACCGATCGGTCCTTTGCCAAACACTCCAATTTCTTTGCAAAGACTGGTGAGGTTAAGAAAGAAATTGTTTCTAACCAGCCTTTAATTCTGCTTGTGTTTAAGGAAGCTCTTACGAGCTTGACCAATCTTGCACCGGTGCTGCCGAGTGAAATTAAATCCCTTTTGCCGGACTATGAGGACGTGTTCCCTGAGGATAATCCAAAGGAGCTGCCGCCAATTAGAGGCATTGAACATCATATTCAAACCGTCCATCATACAAAACCAATCATCTGGAGACTAAATAACTGCAAAAGCAAGTCAGTGAGCTTATGGAGAAGGGTCACATCCGAGAGAGCATGAGCCCTTGCGCGGTACCATTTCTGCTCGTACCAAAGAAAGATGACAGCGGGCGTATGTGCGTTGATTGTAGAGCAATCAACAATATCACGGTGAAGTATCGACACCCCATACCTAGATTGGATGATATAATTGACGAATTGCATGGCTCTAGCATCTTTTCTAAGATTGATTTAAAAAGTGGCTATCATCAGATTAGAAGAAAAAAAGAGGATGAATGGAAAACTGTATTTAAAACAAAACATGGATTATATGAATGGTTAGTGATGCCATTTGGGCTGACAAATGCACCTAGTACATTTATGAGATTAATGAATCATGTTCTAAGATCATTCCTAGGTGTCTTTGTTGAAGTATATTTCGATGACATTCTGATTTACAGTAAGAACCTAGAAGAACATGTTAATCACTTGCAATCTGTTTTGAAGGTGCTTAGGGAGGAAAAGCTCTTTGCTAATTTTAAGAAATACACATTTTGTACAGATAACCTTATCTTTTAGGTTTTGTTGTGAGTGCAGATGGGATCAAAGTAGATGAAGAGAAGGTCAAAGAAATCCGAGACTGGTCTAGTCCAAAATCAGTAGGAGAAGTGCGAAGCTTTCATGGTCTTGCTGGGTTCTATAGGCGATTTGTGAGAGATTTTAGCACTCTTGTTGCACCACTCACTGAATTAATCAAGAAGGACGTTGGTTTTAAATAGGGAGAAGCACAAGAAGAGGCATTCCATGCCTTGAAAGAGAAGCTTACACACGCCCCTCTCTTAACTCTACCTAATTTTATTAAGACCTTTGAAATTGAGTGTGACGCTTCTGGTGTAGGAATTGGAGCTGTCCTAATGTAGGATAAGAAGCCCACTGCGTTTTTTTAGTGAGAAGATCGGAGGTGCTCTCAACTATCCAACGTATGACAAGGAGTTGTATGCATTAGTGAGAGCCTTGCAAACATGGCAGCACTATCTGTGGCCGAAGGAGTTCGTCATACACACTGGTCACGAGTCACTTAAGCACCTAAAGGGGCAACATAAGCTCAACAAGAGACACACCAGGTGGGTACAATTCATTGAGACATTCCCATATGTCATCAAGTACAAAAAGGTAAGGAAAATGTAGTTGCTGATGCATTGTCTCGAAGGTACGCATTACTCTCTACCACTACAAGAAAACACAGTTTTTGCGACCCCCAAAAGAGTCCCAAAACGGTCGCAAAAACTGTATTTACGACTCAGGTAAGACTATTAAAAGTGGTCGCAAATTTTTGATCGCTAAATAAAGTAGTCCCATAATGGTCGCAAATTTACGACCACTTTGTGACTACATATTTTAGTCGTTAATAAGCAACTAAATTGACACTCAAAGTATTGGTTGTTTATTAACGACTATATAGTGACTACGTTATTTTTGCGACTCTTTTCAGACTCACTCATGAGTCGTATTATCGATACTAATTAAGAACGGTATTTTAGTCATACATTTACGACTGACTCAGGAGTCGTTTTATCGAGACTAATTAAGGATGGTATTGTAATCGTAGATTTGCAACTGTTTTAAGATGGTCTTAAAGTGGTCGCAAATTTTTGCGACTAATCTAAGACTACTTGTTAGCAAATCAGTCGCAAAAGCGTCGCGTATTAGCAACCAATTTGCCACTCTTTTTGTTCTTGTCTTGTTGGTCGCAAATCAGGCTTGTCATGTTTGTCGCAGATCAGTTCCTCCTGTACATTCAAATCCAGAATCTAAAAAAACTAAAATAAAAAAAATCATTCAAACATAGGTTTTTTTATACAAAAACACTTACAATATCCAAAAGCAATATCCAAAAGCAATATCCAAAACAAAACATTGATGAATCAACAAAAACAAAGCTAATAGTATTTTTAAGAGGGAGAGATTGAAGAACCGTTTGTGCCTGGTCTGATGGTTCCTGCGGTGGCTGGTACAGAGGCTGGTGTGGTGGTTGCTGCGGTGGCTGGTGTGGTGGTTGCTGCGGTGGCTGGGGTGGCTACTTTAGAAGCCACAAACGATGCAAATGCGGGATCATTTTTCTTGAGGTACGCCTCCAAGCTTGAGATCCGAGATTGAGCAAGTCGTTGCTCCTCATCACGTCGAGCATTTTCCGCATCTTGTTCAGCGATCTTCTGATTTGCAGCTTGAAATTGGTTTTGCATCTCTAAAATCGATGATGAAGAGCCTGCATAACTTTCTTTGCTTTTCCCGTTGTTGAACAACTCGCCAAGCTCGCCAAGTCCAAAACCATTTCCTTTCTCATCTGTTTTAGTGGACATGGAAAACAAAACACAAAATGAATCACAACCGATTCAATCACTCAATCATCAATCAACCAATTCAGCCAAAAAAATGAACAGACTGAAAGAATTCAAGTTTTGTTTGCTAAACAGACATAAAAAAATACACAACAAACATACATAAAACAGACTGAACAGACTGAAAGAAATTGAGATTAAGAAAAACAGTTTACAATGCAAACTCAAAAAAACCAATGCAAACAGACAGAACACAGTATACACAGCAACAAACAGAACACAAAATACAATACAAACTCAAATAAACCAATACAAACAGACAGAACACAATATACACAGCAACAAACAGAACCAATACAAACTCAAAACCTCATGGAAACTCAAAAAATACATTATACAGCATCTAATATAACCATCGACCAAAAAAAACAAAAAATAAACCAGAAAACATAAAACATAAATTACCTTAAGAAAGATGTCATTCTTTTCCTCAATGGTGAGGGTGCGATGAGTAGAATTTTTAGAAGAATTCTCTAAAGTTGCAGAACCATCGACCTCCATTTGTAACATCATCTCTTCGATGTTCTTGTCATAATTCTGAGCTACTTTTTTGGCCTTGTAATCAACAAAACTTCCATCTGCCCTTGTATGTGTTTTGATAAACACTTCTCCAAGCGAGACAGGACGCCCTAATACTTCCTCCTATAACGACACAAAACATATTAAAAACTGAAATGAAATATATAAAATAAACTGAAAACGTTTTACCATTTCTTGTTTAATTTGCATGTACGATTTCTGGCCGGATACGTGCTTGTGGGGACCAAGACCGCCACGGTCAGAGTTACGACACTGTGTCGCACTAGATCTCCTCTCAATAGCATCCGGAGTGTCTCAATGAGCCCATATTTCAGCCCAAAGCGTCTCGCCAATCCAAGGTGGTCTCTCACCTTTGTGTTTAGCTTGACTAACGATACCTTTCATCCGTTTTTTGGCTCTCTTCAAGAAGCCTGCTTTCACCAAATCGGTAATCCCGCTATCCCAATTGTACTTCCGCTACACAATACAATAATGGTAAGTATCATTTTATATGTCACTTACAATGAAAACTATATAAAGACTCTTACCGCAAACGTTCTGAAGTATCTCTCTTGAATTTCTATAGGGGTTTTGCGCCAGCTATAGTACGTACCATCAAACTTCCTCTGAAATATGCCATCAATGACTCGAGACAGTTTTCCTTTGTCTCGGTTAAACCTGTTAAATGAAAATCCATAAACAAAAAGCAGATTGTTTAATCATAAACAATTACACAATTCACACTTAGCTATAATATCATACATGAACCAGATTATTAAGAACTTTGAATTAGCTCACTAAACTAATAAGACATGAACTGTTAACACTAATAATAGAATGAAAACACAAACTGCAGTTTTTTTGAAAAACGATTTTGAACTATCAGACTCCATAGACTTGATCCAACAACATGTGCCAATGCTAACCTGTTAGGTTTTGAGCAGTTTAAAAACATATACCAATATTATTCTGATTTTCAAGAAGTGTTCAAATCTTGTGAAAAGTTTGCTGCTGGCCGTTATTATAGAAGTGATGGATTTCTCTTCTATGATAATCGCTTGTCTTTACCTAACTATTCTATTCGAGACATGCTTGTTAGGGAAGCCCATGGAGGAGGCTTGATGGGGCATTTTGGAATTGCTAAGACACTACAGTGATGCATAATCACTTCCATTGGCCTCACATGAAGAGAGACGTGGAGAGAATCTGTGGCAAATCAACTACGTGCAAACAAGATAAGTCAACGGTTATGTGATATGAGCCAAAGATCTAGCTTTAGCTCGCGTAATCGGACCGATATAATCTGACGGTATTGTGAAAGTAAGAAGAGAGAATTAAACGTAAGCTTCCTCTTAACCCTAATTCTCTCTTGGAGATTAAAGTTAATTGTTGGAAGTTTATTCTTTATTGATCATAAGAGCCCTTTATATAGGCACGATACAATCAATATCCCTAAACCCAAAAGGAAAGATACTTAAAAGGTAAACTTAAGAAAAAAGAAAAACACCAAAATTATAATCCTATTATAAAAAGGAAAAATCCCAAAACTTAAATAAAACGTGAAAAAGAAAAAGCACCAAAACTAATTAATTAAAAGACATTAACCATAATCCGTATCATTACTCCCCTCCTTGACTAGGAGCTTGTCCTCAAGCTCCAACTTAGGGTCTTCTCCTGCCACAAATTCCACCAAGTCCTCCTTTATGAATGGTTCATCCTCTTGATCATCCCCGTCCATGACCAGCATGATGTGAAAAAGGACTGGCCTACAATTTTGCGATGACGTGAAGATCTCATCGCAGTTGAAGCATAGTCTTTTTGCTCTTCGTTCCGCCATTTCTGCGCCGGTCAACTTCTTCCAAAACTGCTTTTGTTGATCATGTTTTGCTTCTGCTGGTTGAAGCAACATATCTTCTATGTCCTTCCCGCCTTGTCCCCCACTGTTCACTGCCATCCTTGATCTAACCAAATGGATTAAGTGTCCATCTAGTGGAGCCAAATGCCCTCCAAACGTCTGTGCTCGCTTGTCGCCATCGATCTTGTACTCATTATCTCGGGCATACTCCATAGATTCAAAGATGGTCTCAGGTCGGAGATACTCAACTTCCTTTCGCAAACTGTCAGTTAGTCCTGCACAAAACTGCCACAACTATTGATATCCCGTCAGCCTTGTCTGTCGTCCCAAGCATTCTTCAAACTGGTTGCAATACTCATATACTGTTCATGTGTGCCTTAAATTGGACAACTCACCCACTGGATTAACAGTGTCTGCTTTTCCGAAACGACTTTTGCAAATTCTCTTGAATTCAGCCCATCCTAGCCTATGAGTGACCAATCGTCGGAGGTTGTTATTCCAATGATAAGCTCGACATGTTAGTACGAACGTTGCTTGTCGTACTTTAGCGTCATCATTGAACACTATGTGGTCGGTAAAATAGTCATCACACTTCTGTAACCATTCGACTCCATTTGAAGTACCATCATATGGTGGAAATTCAATCTGAGATGGTAGCACCACGCACCCTTCTGAGCTGTTTCCGCCTACCTCCTTCAGCCTATCAGAGCAGTACCAACCGATATCTTCTTGCAAGCGAAAATCTCATGTCACATAGCTTGGTTGAACCTTGTTTGGTGGTACTCCGATTGGCCTAACGGTCCAATCGCCTCCTCCATCCATTCGACGGTATCCTCGTTCTCGCCCAACTGATCGTGATGGCCAGGGTCCTCCCGAGAAAGTTTTTTTCTAAGTGCCCCCAGTAATTCCACCACTTTCTCTTGAGAAGTCTTTGCCCTTCTTTCTCGGTGGAAAATTGATCCCATCACCATCTTTTGGAGAACAATTGTCTTTGTTCTCCTTCAATAGTCCTTTGACACCAGTAGATCCGCTCTGTTTTCCAGATGCAGAGAGCTCCTCGGGTCTCAAGACTATAGTGGTTTGGTCCCCTGAAATGTTTTCCAGTAAAGAAGTTTGTTCTTTGCGAATCTCAGCAACCTCATATTTGTTTTGCTCACGTTCGTCCGCCTATGCAGCAACACTTGTCTCGAGCGTTGATAGTTTTGAATGCAATGGATCCAAATCATGCCTGATGTCGATGGTCTCCTGCTTCAACTCCTTGATATCCTGTTTCAACTCCTGTTTCATGTATGCCATCTCCTTTATGATTTTGTTGAGTTGCGCGCGCCATAACGGAAACCATGTCTCCCGTAGAATCGTCTGTCTCTGATACCAAGTTGATATGAGCCAAAGATCTAGCTTTAGCTCGCGTAATCGGACCGATATAATCTGACGTTATTGTGAAAGTAAGAAGAGAGAATTAAACGTAAGATTCTTCTTAACCCTAATTCTCTCTTGGAGATTAAGGTTAATTGTTGGAAGTTTATTCTTTATTGATCATACGAGCCCTTTATATAGGCACGATACAATCAATATCCCTAAACCCAAAAGGAAAGATACTTAAAAGCTAAATTAAAGAAAAAGGAAAAACACCAAAATTATAATCCTATTGTAAAAAAGAAAAATCCCAAAACTTAAATATAACGTGAAAAGGAAAAAGCACCAAAACTAATTAATTAAAAGACATTAACCATAATCCGTATCATTATGCCACACGATTTTTATACCCCTATATACTCATCCGTGGTATGATATATCTATGGATTTTGTGCTAGGACTGCCTAGGACTAGAACATGGAAGGACTCTATCTTTGTTGTAGTACATCTGTTCTCAAAGATGTCACATTTCATTGCTTGTCAAAAAACAGATGATGCATCTCATGTAGCTAGTCTGTTCTTTAAGGAAATTGTGCGTTTGCATGGCATGCCTAGGAAAATTGTATCTGATAGAGATACGAAATTTCTTAGTTATTTATGAAAAATATTTTGGTTTAAGTTAGGCACTAAACTGTTGTTCTCTACTATATGTCATCCGCAAACTGATGGCCAAATAGAAGTGGTCAATAGAACTCCAGGAACTCTTCTGCGTGCATTGATTAAAAAGAACCTTAGGACTTGGAAAGAGTGGCTACCGCATATAGGGTTTGCATACAATCATGATGTACATTATGCATCTAAGTATTCTCCATTCCAGATTGTTTATGGCTTTAACCCTTTATCCTCACTTGGATCTAACCCCTCTGCCTTTGAGTTAAAGACCAATTATAGATGGGAAATAGAAAGTTGGGCTTATTAAACAGATTCATGAGAAAGCCAGAGCCAACATAGAAGAGAAGACGAGGCAGTATGCTAAACACAACAACAAGAGCAGACGCAAGATGATCTTTGAGGAAGAAGACATAACTAGGAAGTCCAAACTCATGCATAGAGTCGATGGTCCATTCAAGATCACAAGGAGGATCAGTTGATATGCTCAAATTAATACCCTAAAAGTACTAAGCAGTAGTTGCAGTAAAGTAGGGGTCGAACACAAGGACTCACAGAGACACACAATAGATTATAGAGGTGAGAATTAAGCTAAACAATCAATGATATTGAAAGCAAAACGTAAATTAAAACGGTTGTAATTTCGATTGGAAAAAGATAGGTTCATGGTACTTATCAGGAAATCAATGAATGCAGATAAACTAACTAATCAGGATTCAGATTTAGCGCGGTTCTAGAACTCAAATCACTAAGATATAATTAACCAACTCTCGTTGCGAAAACTATCTAAATCTAAATCCTAGGAATTCCAAATCTCTTTGCGAATCCTAAAGTCTAAATCAGCTTTTAAATCAGGTTTGATTTGTTCACAAAACAACTAAACCAAATCTCTTTGCGAATAGTTATTTTGCTCACCTTAGGTTCTATCAGGTAATTAATCGCACTCTCGCGCCTAATCAATTATCCTAAGATCTAAGGTCTTGGTGACCAATATAGAATTAGCTTTGCAAACAACCTATGGTGAAGAGCTAATTCAGATGGCGAATCCTAATAACTAATCAATCTAACATTCGGAGATAACCCTTATGAGAACCTTAAACCTAACAAGAGATCTACTCAGACATGGAAATTGAAGCAATAAAAATGTTTGAAAAAATCACCAAATAAAATAGAAAGAGTAACAAGAGGGTTCGAAATCTTCTCTCGGACGAACAGAGTTTCAGACTCGTCTCCCTTCAAAAGCTCTCTCACAAAATCCAAGTAAATTAATGCTTAGAACAAAAAGCATCCCCTTGAAAGTGGCTGTAAAATCCTATTAAATAACCTAAATCACGTTTTGGGACTTCTTGTAAATAATAAAGTCTTCTTGGCAATTTTGCAATTCTTCAACTCTTCATTAAAGTCGCGGGTTGTGTCTGCTTCGATGAGTATCGACCGATACTAGCCAGTATCGATCGACACTGAGACTTTAAAACGGGTACTCAGCTACACGAACGTTGCTTTGCTCCAAAATGCTCCAGAAAGCTCCAATATCTCCAATTATGCTCCAAACGTGCTAAAACCTGTAAAAGACTCTAAAACACTACAAAATAGTAGAAAGACTCGATAAACGGACTTATATCATGGCTTAAACGGGGTAAAAACCATGATATATCAACTCTTCCATACTTAGCCTTTGCTTGCCCTCAAGCAAACCAGAGAAAGAGGTTTGAAAACATAGAGACTCACTTGTTCTTGAAACGTTGCAATGACCCTTTTTCCAAGCACCCAAATGTCACCTAACTAGCTTTTGATCTAACCACCATGTACTTCTCCGTAGACATTCTCAGCTTCCCAGACCACACACATTATTTCACAGCATCGTTCAATCAAGTCATCCTCGCCAGTTTCATCGCTGCGATTAATACCAAGAACTTTCTAGATTCTTTCCCATACAATATCATGACAAGGAACCACCATTTTTCACACTTTCTGGTATTATTTCTCTCCCCCAGACTTGTTTCTTATTATGTTCTTTTTTTTTTTTTAGATCTGCATATACACATCAAGGTATGAGACGCGAGTATTGATGGTGTTTGCCATCGAATCCCCGGTTCTTCCTTCAAAAGTAATCAAAGGTGTAGGCGAATAATGGTATCACATGAAATTTTCCTAACCTAGCTTCCACCTTTGTGTGATCATCTCCTCTGAAGTAGAATAATGGGATCGTTGGAAATTTTCCTAACCCTCTATTTAGAAGAAAATCATCTCATCTTTTAATGCATCTTATTAATTAACTTGTCACAGGGAGAGAAATACAATTACTTTAAACACGTGGGTTCCTTTGTCAGATACGAATGATGAATCAAGCTCTATGGATACTAACCACATTGATGAAGTGCAAAAATTTGGCTCAGTCTTTAAAGAACTTTGCTGGAAACATGAGTGTCTTCTAGTTAACTGTTCAGCCTTTGGATTTTTCATTAGTCGATCTAGAACTGATTATGCAACAATGGTCACTTAGAAGAAAGGTCAAATCAATAGATTCAAGAAAAAGATCACAGTCTCAAACAAAGTTTTGACTCAATAAAACAACGAATGACTCAGAAACGACTGACTCTTAAGAAAAACAAAAACATTGTCAGCGACTACCTCCCGAAGACTTAAACAACATTATCCCCAATGTTATCTAGCCTAGAGTTGGTGAAAGAAAGCAAAAGAAACAAGTGGATTTGTGAGAAACAAGAAGTTACCGTGCTGGAACATCGAGTATCGACCGACACACAGCCTGGTATCGATCGATACCAGGCTTAAATCGATATGATGAACCTTTCTTAATTGCATAGGGTGTCGACCGATACCAACAGGGTATCGATCGACACTCATGCGATTTCGTGTTTGCTCCTTGTTTATCCTGACACAGATGCAAAAAAAACAAAAAATAAAAAGAAAAAGACTCAAAAACAAACTCACCAGTGGGTTGCCTCCCACCAAGCGCTTGTTTAATGTCATTAGCTTGACTGTACCGCCGTTCAGGCAGTTGGTGCATCATCCAGAGGCGTCATGTGCCCGTCCGAAAACTCGGCTTTCGCCCAATAGTGTTTCACCCTTTGTCCGTTGACAGTGAACTCTTCGCCTGAAGGACTTGTCAGGACAATCGCACCATGTGGTCTAACTTCCTTGACTGTGAAAGGACCTGACCAACGAGAACGCAATTTACCAGGAAACAATTGCAAACGAGAGTTATACATAAGTACATGATCATTTGGTTCAAAGTGTCTGGAGATGATCTTCTTGTCGTGGTATGCCTTAGTCCTCTCCTTGTACAGCTTCGAGTTCTCATAGGCAAGATGCCTAATCTCATCGAGCTCATTCAGCTTGATCAATCGCTTCTCAGCAGCAGACTTGATGTCGAAATTCATCAACTTTGTAGCCCATGCTGCCTTGTGCTCGATTTCCACTAGAAGATGACATGCTTTTCCATACAGCAAATGAAACGGTGTAGTCCCAAGTGGTGACTTGAAAGCAGTCATGTAGGCCCAAAGTGCGTCATCCAGCTTCACAGACAAATCCATCCTTGTAACATTCACTGTCTTCTCGAGAATCTCTTTGATCTGTTTGTTGGAAACCTCAACTTGTCCACTGGTCTGAGGGTGATAAGGAATAGCAACACGATGGTTCACACCATACTTCTTCAGCAACCTCTCAAAAATTTTGTTGATAAAGTGAGAGCCACCATCACTTATCACAATTCAAAGTACTCCAAATCGAGGGAAAATGATGGTCTTAAACAGCTTAAGAACCACCGAAGAATCATTGGTTTTGCTAGCAATGGCTTCAACCCACTTAGACACATAATCCACATCAACCAAGATGTATTTGTGTCCATATGACGAAGGAAAGGGACCCATAAAATCAATGCCCCAACAATCGAAAATCTCAACCTCAAGGATGAAATTATGTGGTATCTCGTGTCTCTTACTGATCTTCCCTCTCCTCTGACAGGCATCGCACTGCGAAACGAAAACATGAGTATCCTTGAACATAGTAGGCCACCAGAAGCCTACTTGAAGAACCTTGGACACTTTCTTGAAAGTGGCAAAGTGTCCAGCATAGTCGGATCCATGGCAATGAAACAGAACATTAGGTACTTCTAACTCAGCAATGCATCTCCTGTAAATACCATCAGAACAATGCTTGTATAGGTAAGGTTCATCCCAAAAATATCGCCTTATGTCACGCATGAACTTCTTCTTGTGATAGTGCTTGAGGTGCTTTGGTTCTGCATTGGCAGCGAGGTAGGTGGCGATATCAGCATACCATGGTTGATCAGAATCGGCTGCAGCTATCAGATTTCCTCCGAAACACCAAGGTGTTCAACAGTCAACACCGGGTCGGAAATCGCCGGGTATCGACCGACACCATAGGAGTGTCGATTGATACCGAGACCTGCAATTCGTGGGAATTGCTGAGTTTCGGCAAAACCCATTCGAAACTTAGTTTCAATGAAATAAATGGACTCCTCTGGTAGTTGATCATTAATAGGGACGTCTGCATCGATCCGAATCCTCGAGAGATGGTCAGCGACCCCGTTCTCTATTCCTTTCTTGTCCTTAACATCGATGTTGAAACCTTGTAGCAAAAGAACCCAACGACAAAGGCGAGGCTTAAGATCCTTGTTCTGTATAAGATATTTGAGAGCAGCATGATCAGTATGAACAATCACTTTGCTCCCAATCAAGTTGGATCGAAATTTCTCAAATGAGAAAATCACTGCAAGTACTTCCTTCTCTGTGGTGCTGTAATTCCTCTGAGCATCATCCAATGTTCTGCTGGCATAGTAGATGACGTGCAGCTTCTTATCCTTTCTCTGGCCCAGAACAGATTCAACAGCAAAATCACTAGCGTTGCACATGATTTCAAAAGGCAGAGTCCAATCAGGAGGTTGCACAATATGAGCACTCACCAAGGCCTTTTTAATCTCCTCAAAGGCTGTAAGACATGCAGGCGTGAAATCGAATTTGATCTCTTTGCATAATAAAGCAGTGAGTGGGCGAGCTATCTTGGAGAAATCTTTGATAAACCTCCTGTAAAACCCAGCATGACCAAGGAAGCTTCGGATATCCTTCACAGAATTTGGTGGTTGGAGGCTCGTCATAACCTGAATTTTGGCTTTATCAACTTCGATCCCAGCTTCAGAAACCTTGTGCCCAAGCACGATGTCATCATGAACCATAAAGTGACACTTTTCCCAATTAAGGACCAAGTGTTTCTCTTTACATCTCTGTAGCACCTTGCACAGGTTAGCCAAACAGTATTTGAACGATGATCCATACACTGAAAAATAGTCCATGAACACCTCCATAAAATCCTCAATCATGTCTGTGAAGATATACATCATGCATTTCTGAAAAGTGGTTGGAGCGTTACACAATCCAAATGGCATTCTCCTGTATGCGAATGTGCCATAGGGACAAGTAAAAGTCGTATTCCCTTGGTCATCTGGATGTATCGGAATCTGGAAGAACCTGAATACCCATCGAGAAAACAGTAGTAGGGATGACTAGCCAACTTCTCCAACATTTGGTCAATGAATGGCAGTGGGAAATGATCCTTCCGTGTAGCTGCATTCAACTTTATGTAGTCAGTGCACATTCGATGCCCAGTGATAGTCCTAGTAGGAACCATCTCGTCCCTTTCATTCTTCACCACGGTTATCCCTCCTTTCTTCGGAACAACGTGCACTGGGCTGACCCAAGAGCTATCCGAAATAGCATATATGACCCCAGCTTTCAAAAGCATCATCACCTCCTTTTTTACCACTTCCGTCAGATTCGGATTCAGCCTTCTCTGATGTTCAATTGAAGCCTTTGACTCGTCCTCAAGATGAATCATATGCATGCACAGGTCTAGTGATATACCTGAAATGTCATCAAGAGAATAGCTAAGAGCTTTGCGATACTTGCGCAGCTTGCTCAGCAGTAAAGCAATCTCTGTGTTGTTCAAAGAAGCATTAACAATAACTGGGTATGTAGAATTAGGACCAAGAAAATTGTACCTCAGATTTGGTGGGAGTGGCTAGAGTTCCACCTGGAGCATTCTCTGCACTCCAATCTCCAAGCCCATCAGCTTGCTTAGAACTTTCGGCCAACTCTCCTTCGAGTCGCAGGGTATCGACCGATACTGGGGGAGTATCGATCGATACCGGCGATGCTGAATCGAGCATCTTTGAGTAACCAGCAATATCATCACACGAATGGACCTCTAAAGTGGCTGAACATACCAATGCTCTCTCTAGTGGATCCTCAGGATGCATCTCAAGGAAATACTCTTTAGCTATGTCACTGAAGGTGTCAAAAAAGAAAGTCTGCCCATCGATGGTTGGTCTCTTCATCATCTTATCCATATTGAAATTCATGACCAAGTCACTGATGTTGAGAGCGATCTTCTCATTCCTGCAATCAATCAAAGCACCAGCTGTTGCAAGGAATGGTCTGTCTAGGATAAGAAGATCCTTAGGCTCAGCATCGTACTCCAGGACGATGCTATCAGTTGGGATCAAGCAATTTCCAATCTTAATCGGGACATCTTCGAGTAATCCCTCTGGAAGCCTAACTGAACGATCATCAAGTATCAGGGAGATCCTTGTGGTTGTGAAGTCTGTCATCCCCATCCTTTTGGCAACTGAATATGGCATGAGGTTGACACTTGAACCAAGATCACAAAGAGAACGCTCAAATCTGTCAGTGAATATCGTACAATTCAACACAAAACTCCCTGGGTCTGGCAGCTTCTTTGGGATCTTGTTGGTCAGGATTGCACTGCACTCATGAGTAATCATCAAGCATCCTTCTTCAAGGTACACGTTGCTGGACACCATCTTCTTGATGTATCTTCTGAAAGCTGGAGAAGTCTAGATAGTATCGATGAAAGAAAGTTCCACAATCAACTTATCCATAATTGCCTTGCATCTGGAGTATTCTACCTCCTTCTTAGTCTTCCCAGAAGCCCTACGATAAGGTATCTTTGGTGTGTAGACACTTTCTGCCTCTACATTGGGCACTTCCTTCGAAATCTTAGGAGTTGATTCGACTGCGGCATCAGTATCGACCGACACTGAAGTGGTATCGATCGATACACGCGATTTTGATTTGTCCCGTGAAAGTATCTTGATAGGTGTCGATCGATGCTGGCTAGTGTCGATCGATACTGGAACGATTTCGGTATACTCATCGTCAAGATCGACGAAAATATCTGCAGTTTGGCCAATTTTCACTCCTGGAGTGACCTCTTTCTCACTCCTCAAAGTGATTGCATTGATGTGAGCCCTTGGGTTCTCTACTTTCCCTAGAAGAAACCCTTCTTGCCTTTTCACAGCCTCTGAAGTCTGAGCTATCTGAAGTTCCAGCTTCTTCTGTTGAATATTAATAGCGTCGATCCGTCCACTCAGATCATTGTATAGGACATCAATCTTTCCATTGAAATCCACAGTGAGCTTCTGCTGTCCTTGAAGAAGTTTTTCAAACATAGCCTCGATCTTGCTATCTGGTAGCTTAGCAGGTGTGGGCTGATAAGATGAGTTTCCATAATTCCTCGTATACCCACTGTTCTGAGATGATCTTTGACCAAAATGATTCGAACCTCCTTGCTGAGAGTTGTTGTTAAAGTTTCGGTTGTTGTTAAATTGGTTCCTTTGACCTTGAAAACCAGAACCACCAATGTAGTTAACATCCTCTACTTCATCCTCGTTGAATACCTCAACATCTTCAACAAAGTGAACAGCCTTTTATGTCTTGCCCATCAGAAGATTGTGCATAGAATCCAACTTGGCTTGAACATCAGCAATCTGTGAACCATCCATGCTACCAACTAGCTTCTTCCGCTCATAATCAGCATTCTTGGTGTTATTTCTAGACGCCAAGTTCTCAATAAGTACATAGACATCATCAGGATACCTGGTGTTGAAGTTTACATTGCTCGAAGCATCCAAAGTCATCTGATACCTCCAATCAATTCCTCTGATGAAGAAACCCATCAGCTGAACATCGGAGTACCCATAATGTGGACATTCTCTCTGATATAATCTGAATCTCGTCCAAGCAGCCTTGAACGACTCCGCAGGTCCTTGAGAAAATTAGGATATTTTGTTCCTCAGATCCTCGGATCGTGCATCATCATAGAAGTTGTTCAGGAAAGCAGTCTTAGTCCCTTCCCAAGTAGTCTGTGATCCAGGAGGTAACTGCTTCAGCCAGTGAGTTGCCTCTCCACCAAGTGAATATGGGAAGAGCTTGTAGAAAAAAAAGTAATCATAGGACACTCCATTGATCTTGATGCTAGTGACCAACCCCTCAAACCTCTCAATATGGTCCATGGGATGTTCATTGGAAAGACCATGAAAAGGGTGCTGACCCACAAGAGTGTAGTATGCAGGTTTCAGCTCAAAGTCATTCCTCAGATAAGAAGGCAGACGAATCGCTGATCAATTTGCGTAAAACTGATCAGGCTTGTTGTATTCACCAATCCTTCTACCACGATTAACCACAGCGTTCCCAGCGTTCGCGTTCCTAGCGACATTCCCAGCGACAATCTCATCGACAACGGGAGCAGGTGGAATGATATTCCCCTCTCCATCCAGACGTTGTCCTCTCTCATAGGACAAACGACCCTCTTGGTCTCTGTAAGCACCAACTTCATCTTGAACCAGCTCCACTTGATTGTTGTTCATCCTTGCTGGTTTCTTTGCTCTTCTGTTTGTTCGTTCCAAAATTTCTAGTTGCTCAAGTGACAGATCAACTAGCTGAGTGTTCTTGTTCCCTCTGGTTTCACGATTAGGCATACACCTGAAAACAAGAGTCAAGAACGTAAGTAACAAAAAATGTGATGAGTATCGACCGATACCGATGAGCTTAGTCAAAATTCTCAGACTAAAATCTAATGGCGAATTGAGTCCCCGGCAACAGCGCCAAATTTGATATGCTCATATTAATACACTAAAAGTACTAAGCAGTAGTTGCAGTAAAGTATGGGTCGAACACAAGGACTCACAGAAACACAATAGATTATATAGGTGAGAATTAAGCTAAATGATCAATGATATTGAAAGCAAAACGTAAATTAAAACGGTTGTAAATTCGATTGGAGAAAGATAGGTTCAGCGTATTTCTCACGAAATTAATGAATGCAGATAAACTAACTAGTCAGGATTCTGATTTAGCGCGGTTCTTGAACTCAAATCACTAAAATATAATTAACCAACTCTCGTTGCGAAAACTATCTAAATCTAAATCCTATGAATTCCAAATTTTTGCGAATCTTAAAGTCTAAATCAGCTTTTAAATCAGGTTTGATTTGTTTACAAAACAACTAAACCAAATCTCTTTATGATAGTCCTAGTAGGAACCATCTCGTACCTTTCATTCTTCACCACGGTTATCCCTCATAGATGACCCCAGCTTTCAAAAGCTTCATCACCTCCTTTTTGACCACTTCCGTCTGATTCGGATTCAGCCTTCTCTGATGTTCAATTGAAGCCTTTGACTCGTCCTCAAGATGAATCCTATGCATGCACAGGTCTGGTGATATACCTGAAATGTCATCAAGAGAATAGCCAAGAGCTTTGCGATACTTGCGCAACTTGCTCAGCAGTAAGGCAATCTCTATGTTGTTCAAAGAAACATTAACAATTACTGGGTATGTAGAATTAGGACCAAGAAAATTGTACCTCAGATTTGGTGGGAGTGGCTTGAGTTCCACCTTAGGAGCATTCTCTGCACTCCAATCTCCAAGCCCAGCAGCTTGCTTAGAACTTTCGGCCAACTCTCCTTCGAGTCGCAGGGTATCGACCGATACTGGGGGAGTATCGATCGATACCGGCGATGCTGAATCGAGCATCTTTGAGTAACCAGCAATATCATCACACGAATGGACCTCTAAAGTGGCTGAACAGACCAATGCTCTCTCCAGTGGATCCTCAGGATGCATCTCCAGGAAATACTCTTCAGCTATGTCACTGAAGGTGTCAACAAAGAAAGTCTGCCCATCGATGGTTGGTCTCTTCATCATCTTATCCATATTGAAATTCATGACCAAATCACCGATGTTGAGAGCGATCTTCTCATTCCTGCAATCAATCAAAGCACCAGCTGTTGCAAGGAATGGTCTGTCTAGGATAAGAAGATCCTTAGGCTCAACATCGTACTCCAGGACGATGATATCAGTTGGGATCAAGCAATTTCCAATCTTAATCGGGACATCTTCGAGTAATCCCTCTGGAAGCCTAACTGAAAGATCATCAAGTATCAGGGAGATCCTTGTGGTTGTGAAGTCTGTCATCCCCATCCTTTTGGCAACTGAATATGGCATGAGGTTGACACTTAAGCCAAGATCACAAAGAGAACGCTCAAATATGTCAGTGAATATCGTATAATCCAACACAAAACTCCCTTGGTCAGGCAGCTTCTTTGCGATCCTGTTGGTCAGGATTGCACTGCACTCATGAGTAATCATCAAGCATCCTTCTTCAAGGTTCACGTTGCTGGACACCATCTTCTTGACGTATCTTTTGAAAGCTAGAGAAGTCTTGATAGCATCGATGAAAGAAAGTTCCACAATCAACTTATCCATAATTGCCTTGCATCTAGAGTCTTCTACCTCCTTCTTTGTCTTCCCCGAAGCCCTAGGATAAGGTCTCTTTTGTGTGTAGACTCTTTCTGCCTCTACATTGGGCACTTCCTTCGAAATCTTAGGAGTTGATTCTACTGCGGCATCAGTATCGACCGACACTGAAGTGGTATCGATCGAAACAAGCGATTTTTATTTGTCCCGTGAAAGTATCTTGATAGGTGTCAATCGATGCTGGCTAGTGTCGATCGATACTGGAGCGATTTCGGTATCCTCATCGTCAAGATCGACGAAAATATCTACAGTTTGGCCAATTTTCACTCCTGGAGTGACCTCTTTCCCACTCCTCAAGGTGATTGCATTGATGTGAGCCCTTGGGTTCTCTACTTTCCCTTGAAGAAACCCTTCTTGCCTTTTCACAGCCTCTGAAGTTTGAGCTATCTGAAGTTCCAGCTTCTTCTATTGAATATTAATAGCTTCGATCCGTCCACTCAGATCATTTTATAGGACATCAATCTTTCCATTGAAATCCATAGTGGGCTTCTGCTGTCCTTGAAGAAGTTGTTCAAACATAGCCTCGATCTTGCTATCTGGGAGCTTAGCAGGTGTGGGCTGATAAGATGAGTTTCCATAGTTCCTCGTATACCCACTGTTCTGAGATGATCTCTGACCAAACTGATTCGAACCTCCTTGCTGAGAGTTGTTGTTGAAGTTTCGGTTGTTGTTGAATTGGTTCCTTTGACCTTGAAAACCAGAACCACCAATGTAGTTAACATCCTCTACTTCATCCTCGTTGAATACCTCAACATCTTCAGCAAAGTGAACATCCTTTTGTGTCTTGCCCATCAGAAGATTGTGCATAGAATCCAACTTGGCTTGAACATCAGCAATCTGTGAACCATCCATGCTACCAACTAGCTTCTTCCGCTCATAATCAGCATTCTTGGTGTTATTGCTAGACGCCAAGTTCTCAATCAGTACATAGGCATCATCAGGATACCTGGTGTTGAAGTTTCCATTGCTCGAAGCATCCAAAGTCATATGATACCTCCAATCAATTCCTCTAAAGAAGAAACCCATCAGCTGAACATCAGAGTACCCATGATGTGGACAATCTCTCTAATACGATCTGAATCTCGTCCAAGCAGCCTTGAACGACTCCGCAGGTCCTTGAGAAAATTGGGATATTTTGTTCCTCAGATCCTCGGATCGTGCATCTTCATAGAAGTTGTTTAGGAAAGCAGTCTTCGTCCCTTCCCAAGTAGTCAGTGATCTAGGAGGTAACTGATCATAGGACACTCCATTGATCTTGATGCTAGTGACCAAATCCTCAAACCTCTCAATATGGTCCATGGGATGTTCATTGAAAAGACCATGAAAAGGGTGCTGACCCGGTGCTGACCCACAAGAGTGTAGCATGCAGGTTTCAGCTCAAAGTCATTCCTCAGATAAGCAGGCGGACGAATCGCTGATCAATTTGCGTAAAATTGATCAGGCTTGTTGTACTCACCAATCCTTCTACCACGATTAACCACAGCGTTCCCAGCGTTCGCATTCCTAGCGACATTCCCAGCGACAATCTCTTCGACAACTGGAGCAGGTGGAATGATATTCCCCTCTCCATCCAGACGTTGTCCTCTCTGGGCACCAACTTCATCTTGAACCAACTCCACTTGATTGTTGTTCATCCTTGCTGGTTTCTTTGCTCTTCTGTTTGTGCGTTTCAAAAGTGCTAGTTGCTCAAGTGACAGATCAACTAGCTGAGTGTTCTTGTTCCCTCAGGTTTCACGATTAGGCATACACCTGAAAACAAGAGTCAGGAACGTAAGTAACAAAAAATGTGATGAGTATCGACCGATACCGACGAGCTTAGTCGAAATTCTCAGACTAAAATCTAATGGCGAATTGAGTCCCCGGCAACAACGCCAAATTTGATATGCTCAAATTAATACATTAAAAGTACTTAGCAGTAGTTGCAGTAAAGTAGGGGTCGAACACAAGGACTCACAGAGACAGACAATAGATTATATAGGTGAGAATTACGCTAAACAATCAATGATATTGAAAGCAAAACGTAAATTAAAACGGTTATAAATTCGATTGGAGAAAGATAGGTTCAGGGTACTTCTCAGGAAATCAATGAATGCAGATAAATTAACTAGTCAGGATTCTGATTTAGCGCGGTTTTTGAACTCAAATCACGAAGATATAATTAACCAACTCTCGTTGCGAAAACTATATAAATCTAAATCCTATGAATTTCAAATCTCTTTTCGAATCCTAAAGTCTAAATCAGCTTTTAAATCAGGTTTGATTTGTTTACAAAACAACTAAACCAAATCTCTTTATGATAGTCCTAGTAGGAACCATCTCGTCCCTTTCATTCTTCACCACGGTTATCCCTCGTTTCTTCGGAACAACGTGCACTGGGCAGACCCAAGAGCTATCCGAAATAGCATAGATGACCCCAGCTTTCAAAAGCTTCATCACCTCCTTTTTGACCACTTTCGTCAGATTCGTATTCAGCCTTCTCTGATGTTCAATTGAAGCCTTTGACTCGTCCTCAAGATGAATCCTATGCATGCACAGGTCTGGTGATATACCTGAAATATCATCAAGAGAATAGCCAAGAGCTTTGCGATACTTGCGCAGCTTGCTCAGCAGTAAGGCAATCTCTGTGTTGCTCAGAGAAGCATTAACAATTACTGGGTATGTAGAATTAGGACCAAGAAAATTTTACCTCAGATTTGGTGGGAGTGGCTTGAGTTCAACCTTAGGAGCATTCTCTGCACTCCAATCTCCAAGCCCAGCAGCTTGCTTAGAACTTTCGGCCAACTCTCCTCCGAGTCGCAGGGCATCGACCGATACCGGGGGAGTATCGATCGATACCGGCGATGCTGAATCGAGCATCTTTGAGTAACCATCAATATCATCACACGAATGGACCTCTAAAGTGGCTGAACAGACCAATGATCTCTCCAGTGGATCCTCATGATGCATCTCCAGGAAATACTCTTCAGCTATGTCATTGAAGGTGTCAACAAAGAAAGTCTGCCCATCGATGGTTGGTCTCTTCATCATCTTATCCATATTGAAATTCATGACCAAATCACCGATGTTGAGAGCGATATTCTTATTCCTGCAATCAATCAAAGCACCAACTGTTGCAAGAAATGGTCTGTCTAGGATAAGAAGATCCTTAGGCTCAGCATCGTACTCCAGGACGATAATATCAGTTGGGATCAAGCAATTTCCAATCTTAATCGGGACATCTTCGAGTAATCCCTCTGGAAGCCTAACTTAAAGATCATCAAGTATCAGAGAAATCCTTGTGATTGTGAAGTTTGTCATCCCCATCCTTTTGGCAACTGAATATGGCATGAGGTTGACACTTGAGCCAAGATGACAAAGAGAACGCTCAAATATGTCAGTGAATATCGTACATTCCAACACAAAACTCCCTGGGTCTGGCAGCTTCTTTGGGATCATGTTGGTCAGGATTGCACTGCACTCATGAGTAATCATCAAGCATCCTTCTTCAAGGTTCACGTTGCTGGACACCATCTTCTTGACGTATCTTCTGAAAGCTGGAGAAGTCTTGATAGCATCGATGAAAGAAAGTTCCACAATCAACTTATCCATAATTGCATTGCATCTAGAGTGTTCTACCTCCTTCTTAGTCTTCATAGAAGCCCTAGGATAAGGTATCTTTGGTGTGTAGACTCTTTCTGCCTCTACATTGGGCACTTCCTTCGAAATCTTAGGAGTTGATTCGACTGCGGCATCAGTATCGACCGACACTGAAGTGGTATCGATCGATACACGCGATTTTGATTTGTCCCGTGAAAGTATCTTGATTGGGGTCGATCGATGCCGGCTAGTGTCGATCGATACTGGAGCGATTTCGGTATCCTCGTCGTCAAGATCGACGAAAATATCTGCAGTTTGGCCAATTTTCACTCCTTGAGTGACCTCTTTCCTACTCCTCAAGGTGATTGCATTGATGTGAGCCCTTGGGTTCTCTACTTTCCTTGGAAGAAACCCTTCTTGCCTTTTCACAGCCTCTGAAGTCTGAGCTATCTGAAGTTCCAGCTTCTTCTGTTGAATATTAATAGCGTCGATCCGTCCACTCAGATCATTGTATAGGACATCAATCTTTCCATTGAAATCCACAGTGAGCTTCTGCTGTCCTTGAAGAAGTTTTTCAAACATAGCCTCGATCTTGCTATCTGGTAGCTTAGCAGGTGTGGGCCGATAAGATGAGTTTCCATAGTTCCTCGTATACCCACTGTTCTGAGATGATCTCTGACCAAACTGATTCGAACCTCCTTGCTGAGAGTTGTTGTTAAAGTTTCGGTTGTTGTTAAATTGGTTCCTCTGACCTTGAAAACCAGAACCACCAATGTAGTTAACATCCTCTAATTCATCCTCGTTGAATACCTCAACATCTTTAGCAAAGTGAACAGCCTTTTATGTCTTGCCCATCAGAAGATTGTGCATAGAATCCAACTTGGCTTGAACATCAGCAATCTGTGAACCATCCATGCTACCAACTAGCTTCTTCCGCTCATAATCAGCATTCTTGGTGTTATTTCTAGACGCCAGGTTCTCAATAAGTACATAGGCATCATCAGGATACCTGGTGTTGATGTTTCCATTGCTCGAAGCATCCAAAGTCATCTGATACCTCCAATCAATTCCTCTGAAGAAGAAACCCATCAGCTGAACATCAAAGTACCCATGATGTGGACATTCTCTCTGATATAATCTGAATCTCGTCCAAGCAGCCTTGAACGACTCCGCAGGTCCTTGAGAAAATTGGGATATTTTGTTCCTCAGATCCTCGGATCGTGCATCATCATAGAAGTTGTTCAGGAAAGCAGTCTTAGTCCCTTCCCAAGTAGTCAGTGATCCAGGAGGTAACTGCTTCAGCCAGTGAGTTGCCTCTCCACCAAGTGAATATGGGAAGAGCTTGTAGAAAAAAAGGTAATCATAGGACACTCCATTGATCTTGATGCTAGTGACCAAATCCTCAAACCTCTCAATATGGTCCATGGGATGTTCATTGGAAAGACCATGAAAATGGTGCTGACCCACAAGAGTGTAGTATGCAGGTTTCAGCTCAAAGTCATTCCTCGGATAAGCAGGCGGACGAATCGCTGATCAATTTGCGTAAAACTGATTAGGCTTGTTGTACTCACCAATCGTTCTACCACGATTAACCACAGCGTTCCCAGCGTTCGTGTTCCTAGCGACATTCCCAGAGACAATCTCTTCGACAACGGGAGCAGGTGGAATTATGTTCCCCTCTCCATCCAGACGTTGTCCTCTCTCATTGCACAAACGACCCTCTTGGTCTCTGTAAGCGCACCAACTTCATCTTGAACCAACTCCACTTGATTGTTGTTCATCCTTGCTGGTTTCTTTGCTCTTCTGTTTGTGCGTTCCAAAAGTCCTAGCTGCTCAAGTGACATATCAACTAGCTGAGTGTTCTTGTTCCCTCTGGTTTCACGATTAGGCATACACCTGAAAACAAGAGTCAAGAACGTAAGTAACAAAAAATGTGATGAGTATCGACCGATACCGACGAGCTTAGTCGAAATTCTCAGACTAAAATCTAATGGCGAATTGAGTCCCTGGCAACAGCGCCAAATTTGATATGCTCAAATTAATACACTAAAAGTACTAAGCAGTAGTTGCAGTAAAGTAGGGGTCGAACACAAGGACTCACAGAGACACACAATAAATTATATAGGTGAGAATTAAGCTAAACGATCAATGATATTAAAAGCAAAACGTAAATTAAAACGATTGTAAATTCGATTGGAGAAAGATAGGTTCAGGGTACTTCTCAGGAAATCAATGAATGCAGATAAACTAACTAGTCAGGATTCTGATTTAGCGCGGTTCTTGAACTCAAATCACTAAGATATAATTAACCAACTCTCGTTGCCAAAACTATCTAAATCTAAATCCTAGGAATTCCAAATCTCTTTGCGAATCCTAAAGTCTAAATCAGCTTTTAAATCAGGTTTGATTTGTTTACAAAACAACTAAACCAAATCTCTTTGTCAATAGTTATTTTGCTCACCTTAGGTTCTATCAGGTAATTAATCGCAATCTCGCGCCTAATCAATTATCCTAAGATCTAAGTTCTAGATTCGTCAACCTAGAATTAGCTTTGAACACAACCTATGGTGAAGAACTAATTCAAATGGTGAATCCTAATAACTAATCAATCTAACATTCAGAGATAACCCTTATGAGAACCCTAAACCTAACAAGAGATCTACCCAGACATGGAAATTGAAGCAATAAACATGTTTGAATAAATCATCAAATAAAATAGAAAGAGTAACAAGAGGGTTCAAAATCTTCTTTCGGACGTACAGAGTTTCAGACTCGTTTCCCTTCAAAAGCTCTCTCACAAAACCCAAGTAAATTAATGCTTAGAACAAAAAGCATCCCCTTGAAAGTGGCTGTAAAATCCTATTAAATAACCTAAATCACGTTTTTGGACTTCTTGTAAATAATAAAGTCTTCTGAGCAATTTTGCAATTCTTCAACTCTTCATTCAAGTCGCGGGCCGTGTCTACTTCGATGAGTATCGACCGATACTAGCCAGTATCGATCGACACTGAGACTTCAAAACGGGCACTCAGCTACACGAACGTTGATTTGCTCCAAAATGCTCCAGAAAGCTCCAATATCTCCAATTATACTCCAAACGTGCTAAAACCTGTAAAAGGCTCTAAAACACTACAAAATAGTAGAAAGACTCGATAAAATGGACTTATATCATGGCTTAAACGCGGTAAAAACCATGATATATCATCATTGACAATGCCTACCAGCTTTATCTTTAAGGTAAGTATAATATCAGCCATAGTTTCAATGTTTCTGACTTAGCTCCTTTTCTTGCAGATGATCCAGATTTGAGGTAAAATCCTTTTCAAGAAGAGGGAGGTGATTTGATCATGGACAACATCGAAGACGTAGATGGAGAGTTTGTGGCCGAGGGAGATTTAGCTGTGGAAGATTTAGCCGAGGAAGATTTAGCCGAGGAAGATTTAGCCGAGGAGCATTTAGCCAAGGAAGATTTAGCCAATGAGCATTTAGTCGAGAAGTTTGTTGCCGAGGAACTTGTAGCCGAGAAGATTGTTGCCGAAGAGCCATTTCTCATTCCAAATGGTCCCATGACCCGAGCAAGAGCTAAGAAGCTCACAAAAGTTGTTGCCGGCATTCTTAACCAAATCCAAAAGCAACCAAGTTACTTGAGCCGAGAGGGAAACAAAGCTACACCAACATTAGTTGTGATCCAAACTCTAGATGGCTAGTGGGCTTGTTATCTAGCTTTGCACTCTTTTTTCCTGTCCTTGTTTTTGTCCCAATTTTGTTTTACAAGGATAGGTTTTTAATGAGGCAAGGTTAGATCACCTTATCTTAGCCCACTCGCAAAAGCAAACCGAAGCCCATCTAGCTCATTTTCGACCAAAGCAAGCAAGGCCCATCTGTTTAAGCTGTTTTTCCTTTCTGTTATATTTTCTTTCTTTTATTTTTGCCTTTCTTTTTGTCGCTGGTTTTCTCTTATAAAAAACTTTACCAGCTTGTCGAAAACGATCATCTCTTTTCATATTATTAAAGGCGCAGCTTTTCTTCTTCTTGGGTTTTAGAGAGAGCGATTCTTTCTTCTTCCTTGCTGGTGTGTAATATCCAGTGATTTGTTCTTCTTTGGTGTGTCATATCCAAAGCAGAACAATGGTGAATCAAGAGACCTCCATCTCCTTTGTTTGACCTATCGACCCACGCCCCTTGAACCAGTTGTGCTTGCAAGGCTTATTCCCCTTTTTATCCAGCTCTAGAGTGCTCGATTCTAGGGAGTTCATATTATAATGGCTATGAGTATTTTGGACCCGAGTTCATTAATTCTCCAGAAGGAAGAACGTGCTACTTAGAATGGGAAAGTAACATGGATGAGTACTTTATATTGGGGAATATTATCCCACATCGGTAGTTGGAAGGGATCATAAGTAATATATAAGGGACATGGGCCAATCCACTCATTGTCAATTGGTTTTGAGTTGGAAGCCCATGAAACTTAACATGGTATCAGAGCCCGATCCATACTGTCCAACCCGATCCATTATCGACCCGACCCAAAGTTGGTCCATCGATCCATGCCCGGACATACCGAGATTGATAGGCAAAGAGCCATCATCTCGATGGGGCGTATTGGAGAATATTATCTCACATCGGTAGTTGGAAGGGATCATAAGTAATATATAAGGGACATGTGCCAATCCACTCATTGCCAATTGATTTTGAGTTGGAAACCCATGAAACTTAACACTTTATGTATTTTTCCATTCCCAGTAAAGAAAAGCTTTTCAATAGCTATTGAACAACTCACGGTTGAAGCTGAAAAATGGTGGAGCAAAGAAGAGTACTAAAGATGGTACTACTACAAGGAGGCGGGAATCAAGACGTGGAGAACTTAAAGTGGAGCATGTGTGAGAGATACTCACCATATAACCACCAAAGACCCAAATCCCAAAACCCCAAGGAGAAGCAAGCCGAGAAGACTTAACTTCAAAATTTGTGCAACAAGAAATACCCAAGCAAGGTAAACTCTCTGTTTCTCAATAAACACAAGAACTAACTTGTTACAGGTGCAAGAACAAAGGACACAAAGCAAAAGACTGCCCAAGCAAGTAGGAAAAGATAAACACATCACTCGGAGAAGAAGATGCTAGCTGAAAGCTTGCCTAACAAACAACCAAGCAAGAGGAGATCCAATCAGAATTGCCTGAGCCACGTAAAGACGTCACAACCATCAGCCCAAAATATGAGGAGCTTAGCCCAGCAACCTTGAAGAAGGAGCAAGAGTTGAACAAAACTCATTTGCTTATTCCGCAAGTAACACCTGAGAGAACAGAAATTCACGTAACATCTAATCTCGAGTTAATTGTTTCTGAAAATAATTGTTCCAATGCATGTTTAATATACTTGTCTACTGCCAAAAGTGCTGAAAAAATTCCAGGAACCCAAGAATAGACCAAGATCCAAGAAGAACCACCACAAAGCATAATCATAATATTGAATCAAACAAAATATCATGGAGTATCCAGTTCCATACTGCTCAAGCTAAGCAACCAACTGCCATGGAATCGAGTAACTACATCCATGTTGATCAAGGAGCATCCACCAGATGCAACAACACACTTCAAGTCGAGCCCCAACAAACAAAACAACCGTGGTAAGGTTCTAAACCCTCAAGCAATTCAAAAATCTAACTTGACTTCTCCTTGTGCAGACATTTAGTGGCCAATTAAGGAAATTATCTTCATTAATTGATCGCTGACTAAAATGACACCTAAAAAGCATTTAGGAGTCTCAACGGCCATAAAGATACTTAAAACACGCTCCTTAAAGTAAAGAGTTTAAATCTACAAAGCACACCACAACTTACCATATTAGGACGCTTCCACACCATCTCATTTATGCCCAATGGATAGTACACCTTAAGATAAGCCAAACCCGCTAAGACCTTCCATAAAAGAGACTAGACAACGTGATTCTGATTTCGATTCTGAAGCCTGAATCTTTTTCGGATGGAGTTTCCATGCAACTTAGCCAAACACCTTGCTTATTCCCTAACTTAGCTTAATTTCATAATTATTTTCCTTTTATTAGCGCATATCTTATTTTCTTTTTTTAGTTCTTTGTGACTACTTGGTCTTAATTTTTATGAGCTCTTTACAAGATTTTTGTCTTCATCTGTAGTGGACACACAAATTTTAATATTAAACTCTTGAGTATTTTCAATCATTCAAACACTCTCTGCTTAGAAACTAGTTCTTTTGGATCATCATTCTTTTGTGTTGTTGCCCGATAAAAACTGAAGCTCTATTAATTTTTTAAACCCTTGTGTAGTTTCTCCTTGGACCAGAGTCTTAGCAAGCATCTTTGTGATCAATCTCCCATCCGTGAAGTGTTCATCTCATCATCCTTCCATCACATCCGCCAAAACCATTGAATCTGCCATATTAGGTGTTTGTTAAGCTTGTGATTTCCAAGCTTACATCACATGAGGTTGCAGTGTTATGTTGATGTTGACAATGAATGTGATGTTTATAGAACGAATAGCATATTCATTAATATCTACACTTTTGGTAGTAGGGTTGCAAAAACAATTGTGACATTGTCAAGTTGTGAGCATTTATGTTGTCATCAAGCCACAAAGGAGACGATGTGGATGTAATCACTTCTACAAGACATGAGTTAGAACCACCATGGAAGTGTGATATACATTGATAGCTAGAGTTTCAATTATTCGGCAAATCTATTTTAGCATGTTCGAATTAATGAAGGACATAAAATTTTGGTATCACTTCATCATATCGACTTTAGAAGATCAGGTGTTGGTGCTTGAGGCGATCTCGAGTAGTCAGAATCCACCATAAATGTTAATAAAACTAGTGTTATATGATAAGCTAAGGTTGTGTGCAATTTCAGTAGGATTTTTTCTTTGTGTATCAGAGCTCCTGATGCATATGAAAATAGGTGAGTGTGGTTAGTCTCAAAGTGAGATTGATGAGTTGTGAAACCAAATCTCCTAGTACTATAAATTTTGGGGCATAACATAGTGGTCGTGAGAATGAAAAAAAAAATTGAAAAAATTGAAGTTTCCAAAACATAAAAGAGTGGTCGGCTCGTGGAAAATTAACACATAACTATGAAGAGTATTTCATGTATGATACGTTTTATAGACTTGATTATAGAGAGAAGAAGCTAAGTACTAAGGTTGGACATAGTAAAAGAAGTTGCTAGCACGTGACAAGTCTTAAGAAGAAGAAGTGAAGACTTTATTTAAGATTTGATGGTTGTTTTGCTCTGATTGTGCTTTCTTAATTATGGATTACTCTAACAAATGGTATGTGTTTGTTATCAGAGGTTAAGATCTGATGTAATGTGTTCTCATATTTGATCTAGAGTTCATAACAATTGTATCTTCAAGATAAGCTCTATAAAAAAAATTACACATTTAAGCTTACCAATTGGTGCTGTGAACAGATTGAAAAAATGAAGTCGTAGATTCACGGTCTTCCAGCAAATATTAAAGTTTTGAGAAAGTTTGTTGTGATCTCCGTTCGATTGGATGTGGTGGACAGAGGCGTAATTCCATATAAATATGTAATCATAGTTTCGGGTGATGGGATCAAATTAAGCTTGATAAATTGATTTAAAGGATGTTGAATGGTGATTCGCAGCGATTCATTGGAGAACCGAGTTAAATTGGCCGATCTTTGTCCTCAGTACATACCCTCTTTGGGAACCTCGCCGTTGTTTTCTAGGTCATTGACATAGTTTGGTTCAACAACGAGAGATGTTGATCTTTGATGGCGTGAATACTTTTGGCTGGATCACAAAAGTAGAAAGATACTTTTGATTGGGCAGATATACAAAAAAGACAAGTTGGATTTGGTATCAGTCAGTTTAGGAGAAGATGCTTTGAGCTGGTATAGTCACGAGATCAACATGATACCATATGTTAATTGCAGACATTTCAAAACCAAATTGATGAAGAGAATTTGATATCTTCGTAGTCGTGGTCAATATACTTTGATCACGCGATGGAATCGAGTGGTGTTACAATAATAATGGCAACAGAGATGATTCACAAAGAAAAATTCACTCTAGATTAGGAATCGAGGCTAGAAGAAGTTTTTAAATAGATTTACTAACACACCACCAGAAAGTGGTTCAGAAGAAAGAAGATTCAAGTGCCACTACAAGAAAACACAGTTTTGTGACTATCTTTTGTGACTATTTTTTGTCGCAAAAAAAGAGGAACGGTATTGCGACTGATTTGCGACTAATAAGCGACTACTCATAATGCATATGCACAATAGTCGCAAATTACCAACGAAACGAAGTAGTCATACAAGAGTCGCTTATTTGCGACTGTTTAAGGACTTGCAAAAATAGTCCCAAATTTGTGACTGATTTGCTTCGCTTTAACAACTCCACTCGAATTTGTTTTTTAAAACTCATCAATATATAATTGTAAATATGTTAATTCTTAAATTTTAACATATTTTTGAACTGCTATATACACATAATAATTGTAAAGTCATATTTAAACTTTCTAGGTTCTTAAAGTTTAGAATTTAGGATAAAAGTTTTTGATTCTACCCATAACATGTATAAGTAGTCACAAAAGAGTCGCAAATTACTAATTTGTGACTCCACTCGATTTTGTTTTAATAGTAGTCACAAAATAGTCACAAATTTGCGACTAATTTGCAATTCCACTCGATTTTTTTTTAAAAATCCTAAATTCTAAACCCCAACCACAAACTATAAACCCTAAACCCTAAACCTCTAACCCTTAATCATAAACTTGATCTAAATCTTAAATTGTAAACTAGATCTTACACATAAACATTGAATAATATACAAAAAAATTCAACAATTACAATTTTTTTAAATATAATCATTTTATAAATCATAAATTCTGACCCTAAACCTCTAACCCTTAATCATAAAATCTAAATCTTAAATTGTAAACTATATCTTACACATAAACATCAAATAATATACAAAAATATAACACTTACAAAAATTTCAATATAATCATAACATGTACTAAGTGTTACATGTGTTTTATGAGGAATGAGTTTGAAAGATAGAAGTTCTCTCAAAATTTACTTATTTTAAAGTTTTAACATATTTGTGAAATGCTATATACACAAAATCATTGTAAAGTCATATTCAAACCTTCTTGGTTCTTAAAGTTTAGGGTTTAGGGAAAAAGTTTTTTATTCTACTCATAACATGTATATAAGTAGAATAAAAATCGAGTGGAATTGCAAATGTTATATTTTGTATATTATTTGATGTTTATGTGTAACATATTTATGAGTAGAATAAAAATCAAGTGCTATCACAAATGGTCTCAAATTTGTGACTCCACTCGATTTTTCTTAATAGTAGTCACAAAATGGTCCCAAATTTACGACTAATTTGCGATAAAATGACAAAAAAATAATGAAAGCTTCTCATTAACTAGTTCATTGAGACAAGGATTGAGATCATCCACCTTTAATTTGTTTAATCCAACGAACCAAATCTTTTTTTTTAATTTAGTTTATCTTTCTCTCTCTCTCTCCTTCATGCGATTATTCTTCTTCCTTCTCTTCGACATCCAACTCTTTTTTTTCTATGTATCTTATTTCTTCGACATATATGATCTAACTCTTTTTTTTTTTTCAGATGCTCACCGCCGGCTAGGCTGTCGTGTGCTTGGTCCAAGGAGGCGGCGGTTTGTGGAAGCGAGGATTTTTCTTCTTCTTTTTCTAGATCCAGCAGCCGGCGAGGCTTCTTCTTTTTCTAGATCCAGCCGCCGGCGAGGCTTCTTCTTTTTCTAGATCTAGCCGCCGGCGAGGCTTCTTCTTCTTCAATGGTTTCTTCTCCAGCCGCCGGCGTCTGTCAAGAGATAGTCGTCTCCGCTAATTCGAACGAAGATGAGCAGATCGACAATGGCGATGGAGGAGAGGATGGAGAAGAGGAGGAGACCCACGGGGTGTAACCGCTGGGCTTACCTTCCTCTCCGCTCCGTGCTCACTGGCGGCGACGTCGTTTTTATTTTATTTATTTTTTTTATTTTGTGTAATTAATTAATTTAATAAATAAATAAAAAATTTTGTTTTTTTTTTTAAAAACATTTTACAAGTAGTCACAAACCAGTCTCTAAATTATGACTGATATTGAGAGTCACATATTAGTCACAAAAGAGCGACTGTTTTGCCACCACTTTATTTAGCGACCAAATATTTTCAACTAGTTTTTTAGTCCCAAAATGATCCAAATGAGTCATTTGCGACTATTTTGGGGGTCGTAAAAACTGTGTTTTCTTGTAGTGTGCATAGAATGAATCGAATATGATAGAAGAATTCTTTGGCCATAAAAACGTGAATCGATTTGTGCAACAAAAAATGATTGTAATAATAGAGAAGTCTAATTTGATTTAGGTAAATCCATCGCTTTGAAAGGAGATGACGCCTTACAATACTTCAACTCAGATGAAACAATATGATGTCTTTCCTTGTTTGATGTTGTTTGGTGGAGTATAGAAAGTTTCAGAACATATAGATGATTTGTTGAAGGGACATGCATACTAAGTGTTTGATGAAATACCATTAGGAACAACACAATTAAAACGTAGGAGCAAAAAACGTTTCTCAAGACTTGGCGATTCAAATTCAAACAAAAGAACCAACAAATTAACATGTCACGATCTGCACAGAAGCTGATTGACAAAGAGAATATTCGGCAACATACGAAATACAAGAGACATGACAATCTTTCTTTTGAGGAAGACACAAGTGACAGTGAGGTCAAAAGAGTTATTGAACAACCTCAACATTTCCCTGGTGAATGGATAAGAACTATGAACTCGCAAGTGAATTAGAGGAAGAACAAGGATGTGACATTTAATAATGTTTCAACACTTGTGTTATTGCAATTTTTTTCTTTTCAGTTTAAAGACAGGGCAAAACCAATAAAATTGGTAAAAGAGAAACTAGATTGTGAGGAGTCCCGAAATGCTAACGCTATAATGGTTTTTGCACAAGTGCAAAAACTGGTTGATGCTACATTGGTAAATTCAGAACATAAGCATACTGAATATTCAACGAGAGGAATATTCAACTTCAAACCAATGAGACAAAAAATGAGGAGATATATTATTTAAGAGGCATGCTATGGTTTTTCTCTAGTGATATGAAGTCTACATGAATCACAAATGGAGATCTAAGAGTCTACATTCATTTTCCGGTCTTATGGTGTGGAGTTTGATAAGTTTTCAGCCCATAAATAGCAGTGGTGTATTGAGGTTAGTACCCGGTCATTTGGCAGCATTGTCCACAATTTTGAAGATTATCAAAGACAATTTGATCTTGACTTCAATGTTGATCATAAACTTCTAGGTGACGCTATTTAAATGTGGAATGGTGAGCTCCAAACCGTATTGGACAAATGTGGAGTTGAGACCAATGTTGTTGTTGGGATCACACATGTCAAGGCTACTGTGTAAAATATGGATGATACATGTTTTCAAGGTTCTAAAACAGTTTACACTTTGTGAGGTGAAGTCTCAAATGAGGAACAAAAGAGAAATTTAAGTTGCGGTTACAATTCAGACCGGGAACTAATATTCCAAAGTATGAGATGGGATTAATAGTTTTGAAGGACAAAGATGCATTATGAATTAAAATAAAGGACGTTTGCAGGGAGTTGGCGCTTGTTTCTCAAAGGATGATGGCATGAATCATAAACGGAGGCACTTATGTTGTGCATCACACTCCAATTACATGTACAAGTTTGGAAAGGTTACGAGTGTGAGGCTGAATGTTGTTTGTGTGCTTTACTTGTGCGGTAAATGTGTATGGGTTACAACGTTCCCAAAGAGAAAGTGTAGCAACAAAAATTGGTGGTTCAAGTTCAAACCCTCCACAGAAGGTGAAGAAGTACTTCGGCCATGGAAACAATTGCTTCTAGCTCAACATTACATGCACTACAAGAAAACACCCTTTTTGCAACGAACTATATCGTTGTAAAATCGTTGCAAAAGAGGGTTTGAATCGAATTTGCGACGAAACAGGGATCGTCGTTAACTGATCGTCGCAAACCACTATTCGTCGTGAATTCATCGGGAAAGAACGAGGGACAAAAATTCGTCTCTAAATCGTTGGTAAATTTTCGTAGTAAAATCGTCGTAAATATTACATTGAAATTACGACGAATATAAATACGTCGTAAAAACGATGGAAATTCGAAGGAAAATATTTCATAGTTAATTCTATGGCAAACAATTGTCATCGTTAATTCGTTGCTAATTAATCGTCATAAAATCGTTGCTAAATAAGCATCGCAAAATCGTCGCTAATAAATCGTCGTACAATCGTTGTAAATTAGCCACGATTTTATGACGATTAATTAGCAACGAATCAACGAGGACTATTGTTTACCATCGAATTAACGACGATTCATATATATATGATTTTATTAATATTTTTGAAATTTTATTAATTTCGAAATTATAAAATGAAAATTTTAAAAATAATATATAATAATATTTTATTAAAAAAAAAATATTGTAATCTGTTACAAAAAAAAAAAAAATTTAGAATTCGAAATCCTAAATCTAAATAACTATATCGTAATCGTCGAGATTCACATCGTCTTCGGGAAGTCTCAACGAACCGGATTTGCCTGCCACTGCCGCTGCCGCTGCCGCTGCCGCTGCCACTGCCGCTGCCGCTGCCGCTGCCACTGCCGCTGCCGCTGCCTCTGCCTCTGCCGCTGCCGCTGCCTCTGCCGCTGCCTCTGCTCGGAGTCTTTGCTTTTCCCGCAACATGGCATGCATTGTCGGGTTTCCTGTTGCCAAGATGTCGAAGAGCTCGTCATTCTGCGTAGCATCCAGTTCAACCCGCTGCTGAAGACTCGCAATGTTCGCCTGATATGCCGTAGACCGAGTAGCCTCGGTCTCAACCCGCTCCTGAAGACTCGTAATCGTGGCACGTAACACGACTGGATCATCTTCTGGCGATCGTCGTCGCGGAGCATATGAAGAAGCGGCCGAGACATCTCGAATAGATCCCATCCCGACAACCTTCCCCTTTCTCTTAGGGCAACCTATATTTAAATTTACAATTATAAATTTTTAAAAAATTAAAAACTAAAATTTAATAAGTGCTAACTATTCTATATACCTGCTCGAAGATCCGGTCAATATCGGGTGTGGTCAACCCTCCAGACATGACCGACGAACCACCTGGAGATAGCTGTTGAGAGAGCTGTGTCTCTCGTTCGGTGACCTTGGAAGTCACCTCAGTGAAGATGTGCTCGGCCGTCTCGGAAACAAAGGAACCATCCTTCTTTCGGTGCGTCCGCTCAAAAACCTTGGTCATCGGAGGGAGTACACCTCCGTCTTCGGCGGCCTAAGGAAAAAGACTATGTTATTTACGAAGTAAATTACATAAATAAATTAATTTGAATAAATTTAATTACCATCTGTAGACTAACCCCCGCAAAAGGTGTTTGCCCAGCTGTATGAGGCAAAGCCTTGAGTTTCCCGTCCGAACCAACAGTGTTGCGGGAAGCCGAACACTTCTCAGCAATTATGATGGACTTCGGATCCAGCCAATACCGCACCAAGCCGTCCCAAACGGCTTTATCCATGTGCAGGGGCTTTGCTAAATCGCCAGAAATCTTCCATGCTTTCTTCCATTCACCAACCACGCCTTGGATACGAAGCTTCACCCTCTCGAGAAACGAAGTTTCAACCTCGCCATGAATCGAAAGATCCCAGTTATATTTTTGCTGCATGAGAAACAAAAATAATTACATATTTTAAAAAATTAAATTAAATATATATTTAAATATAATTAAAATAATTACGGGAAAAAAAATTATTTTTTCATACGTACCGCAAACATCTTGAACCATGTCTCTTTGACGTGTGGCGGGAGCTGGGTAAAATTGGTATGAGTCTCGATAAGATAGGACTTGATGATTTCAGAAACGGTGCGTCCAACTTTGGATTCAACTCCAAACCTGAAACAAAAAATTGTAAAATTATGAATTGTTAGAAATAAATATAAATATGAAATAATAAATGCAAAAAAATAAATATATATATTACCATTCCGACCGGTCAGTATGATCCGGATCTAATCTCGTAATCCTATGACGGCCCGGCTGTGCAAGCAAATCAAGAACCGTCATGTGTGCATATGGGGTCGGGGCACGGCCCCCAGGTTGCGGAATCTGAGGTGGTTGTGGCTGCGGAGCACTCTGTGTTTGCGTCGCCGGGACGAAATCCATCTCCGTAGCCTCAGAAGACACGGGCAATCCGGTACCCGAAGCATCACCAATCTCTCTCAAAAATTGAGCGTAATGTGAACGACGATGGCCCATCTACATAAAAATGAAAAAAAATTACTATCTAAAAACACCTGGGCAGTCTGCTATTTTTCCTAATTTGATTCCGTTTCTACCGACCTAAATTATTCCATTCCTATATATACTAAATAAAATTAAAAACATTAAAAACAAAAATTTATCTTTTTCGCAAGGAATTCGGGAGGAGTGGTCGAGCAAGAGCATGAGAGAAATTGGAAAGTGAATGAAGAAATTATGAGCGTGTAATTATATAGGATTACTTGTCGTCGCTAAATCGATCCGAATTGGCGTCGAATTCGCGACGAATCATCGCCAAATCGAGGTAATCAAACCGTGGCTAATTCGTCGCTAACTTTGCAACGATTTTGTGACGATTCGTTGACCCACACGCGGGGATTTATTTGACTGACACGCGGTAAATTAAATTCATAATTTATCATAATTCGTTGCAAAATCATCGCAAATGTTGCAACGAATTAGTGAGGAAATTTGTAAAATCTGTTTTAGGGTTTAGGGTATAGGTACAAAATTGTAACGTGGATTGCAATATTCTATAAACAACTTTACATGTTTACCGTAAATCCAAAATCATGAAATTATCAATAAGTTCATCGAGATTGAAAAATAAATTAAACAGAGAGTTTGCGTATATGTTAGATTATTAATACAAAGATTCAGTTTGTGGATATTACTGTGATTGACCGAGTTTTCATTTTCGAACAATTCTCTTAAGTCACGATCAATTTCATTGAAAGATGTATAATACAATGAGATGGTAATAGGTTAAGGTTTAGGGTTTAGGGCAAAGGGTTTAGGGTTTAGGGTTTATGGACGAATCGTGGCTAAATCGTCTCAAATTTGCATCGATTTTGTGACATTCATAGTTTGCGACGATTTAGTCACGATTTGTCATAATTCGTTGCTAAATCGTCGCAAATGTTGCAACGAATTAGTGAGGAAATTTGTAAAATCTGTTTTAGGGTATAGGTACAAAATTGTAACGTCGATTGCAACATTAGATAAACAATATTACATGTTTACCGTAAATCCAAAATCATGAAATTATCAATAAGTTCATCGAGATTGAAAAATAAGAAAAACAGAGAGTTTGCGTATATATTAGATTATTAATAAAATGATTCAGTTTGTGGATATTACTGTGATTGACCGAGTTTTCATTTTCGAACAATTTTCTAAAGCCACGATCAATTTCATTGAAAGATGCATAATACAATGCGATGGTAATAGGTTAAGGTTTAGGGTTTAGGGCAAAGGGTTTAGGGTTTAGGGTTTATGGACGAATCGTGGCTAAATCGTCGCAAATTTGCATCGATGTTGTGACATTCATAGTTTGCGACGATTTAGCCACGATTCGTCATAATTCGTTGCTAAATCGTCGCAAATGTTGCAACGAATTAGTGAGGAAATATGTAAAATCTGTTTTAGGGTTTAGGGTATAGGTACAAAATTGTAACGTCGATTGCAACATTCGATAAACAACTTTACATGTTTACCGTAAATACAAAATCATTAAATTATTAATAAGTTCATCGAGATAGAAAAATAAGTAAAACAGAGAGTTTGCGTATATATTAGATTATTAATACAATGATTCAGTTTGTGGATATTACTGTGATTGACCGATTTTTCATTTTTGAACAATTTTCTAAAGCCACGATCAATTTCATTGAAAGATGCATAATACAATGAGATTAGGTTAAGGTTTATGGTTTAGGGCAAAGGGTTTAGGGTTTAGGGTTTATGGACGAATCGTGGCTAAATCGTTGCAAATTTGCATCGATTTTGTGACATTCATAGTTTGCGACGATTTAGCCACGATTCGTTGCTAAATCGTCGCAAATGTTGCAACGAATTAGTGAGGAAATTTGTAAAATCTGTTTTAGGGTTTTGGGTATAGGTACAAAATTGTAACGTCGATTGCAACATTCGATAAACAACTTTACATGTTTACCGTAAATCCAAAATAATGAAATTATCAATAAGTTCATCGAGATTTAAAAATAAGTAAAACAGAGAGTTTGCGTATATGTTAGATTATTAATACAATGATTCAGTTTGTGGATATTACTGTGTTTGACCGAGTTTTCATTTTCGAACAATTCTCTAAAGTCACGATCAATTTCATTGAAAGATGCATAATACAATGAGATGCTAATAGGTTAAGGTTTAGGGTTTAGGGAAAAGGGTTTAGGGTTTAGGGTTTATGGACGAATCGTGGCTAAATCGTCGCAAATTTGCATCGATTTTGTGACATTCATAGTTTGCGACGATTTAGCCACGATTCGTCATAATTCGTTGCTAAATCGTCGCAAATGTTGCAACAAATTAGTGAGGAAATTTGTAAAATCTGTTTTAGGGTTTAGGGTATAGGCACAAAATTGTAACGTCGATTGCAACATTCGATAAATAACTTTACATGTTTACCGTAAATCCAAAATCATGAAATTATCAATAAGTTCATCGAGATTGAAAAATAAGTAAAACTGAGAGTTTGCGTATATGTTAGATTATTAATACAATGATTCAGTTTGTGGATATTACTGTGATTGACAGAGTTTTCATGTTTGAACAATTCTCTAAAGTCACGATCAATTTCATTGAAAGATGCATACTACAATAAGATGGTAATAGGTTAAGGTTTAGGGTTTAGGGCAAAGGGTTTAGGGTTTAGGGTTTATGGATGAATCGTGGCTAAATCGTCGTAAATTTGCATCGATTTTGTGACATTCATAATTTGCGACGATTTAGCCACGATTCGTCATAATTCGGTACTAAATCGTCACAAATGTTGCAACGAATTAGTGAGGAAATTTGTAAAATCTGTTTTAGGGTTTAGGGTATAGGTACAAAATTGTAACGTCGATTGCAACATTCGATGAACAACTTTACTTGTTTACCGTAAATCCAAAATCATGAAATTATCAATAAGTTCATCGAGATTGAAAAATAATTAAAACAGAGAGATTGCGTATATGTTAGATTATTAATACAATGATTTAGTTTGTGGATATTACTGTGATTGACCGAGTTTTCATTTTCGAACAATTTTCTAAAGCCACGATCAATTTCATTGAAAGATGCATAATACAATGAGATGGTAATAGGTTAAGGTTTAGGGTATAGGGAAAAGGGATTAGGGTTTAGGGTTTATGGACGAATGGTGGCTAAATCGTCGCAAATTTGCATCGATTTTGTGACATTCATAGTTTGCGACGATTTAGCCACGATTCGTCATAATTCGTTGCTAAATCGTCGCAAATGTTGCAACGAATTAGTGAGGAAATTTGTAAAATCTGTTTTAGGGTTTAGGGTATAGTCACAAAATTGTAACGCCGATTGCAACATTCGATAAATAACTTTACATGTTTAACGTAAATCCAAAATCATGAAATTATCAATAAGTTCATCGAGATTGAAAAATAAGTAAAACTGAGAGTTTGCGTATATGTTAGATTATTAATACAATGATTCAGTTTGTGGATATTACTGTGATTGACCGAGTTTTCATTTTCGAACAATTTTCTAAAGCCACGATCACTTTCATTGAAAGATGCATAATACAATGAGATGGTAATAGGTTAAGGTTTAGGGTTTAGGGAAAAGGGATTAGGGTTTAGGGTTTATGGACGAATGGTGGCTAAATCGTCGCAAATTTGCATCGATTTTGTGATATTCATAGTTTGCGACGGTTTAGCCACGATTCGTCATAATTCGTTGTTAAATCGTCGCAAATGTTGCAACGAATTAGTGAGGAAATTTGTAAAATCGGTTTTAAGATTTAGGGTATAGGCACAAAATTTTAACGTCGATTGCAACATTCGATAAATAACTTTACATGTTTACCGTAAATCCAAAATCATGTAATTATCAATAAGTTCATCTAGATTGAAAAATAAGTAAAACTGAGATTTTGCGTATATGTTAGATTATTAATACAATGATTCAGTTTGTGGATATTACTGTGTTTGACCGAGTTTTCATTTTGGAACAATTCTCTAAAGTCACGATCAATTTCATTGAAAGATGCATAATACAATGAGATGGTAATAGGTTAAGGTTTAGGGTTTAGGGAAAAGGGTTTAGGGTTTAGGGTTTATTGACGAATCGTGGCTAAATCGTCGCAAATTTGCATCGATTTTGTGACATTCATAGTTTGCGACGATTTAGCCACGATTCGTCATAATTCGTTGCTAAATCGTCGCAAATGTTGCAACGAATTAGTGAGGAAATTTGTAAAATCTGTTTTAGGGTTTAGGGTATAGGCACAAAATTGTAACGTCGATTGCAACATTCGATAAATAACTTTACATGTTTACTGTAAATCCAAAATCATGAAATTATCAATAAGTTCATCGAGATTGAAAAATAAGTAAAACTGAGAGTTTGCGTATATGTTAGATTATTAATACAATGATTCATTTTGTGGATATTACTGTGATCGACCGAGTTTTCATTTTTGAACAATTCTCTAAAGCCACGATCAATTTCATTGAAAGATGCATAATACAATGAGATGGTAATAGGTTAAGGTTTAGGGTTTAGGGAAAAGGGATTAGGGTTTAGGGTTTATGGACGAATGGTGGCTAAATCGTCGCAAATTTGCATCGATTTTGTGACATTCATAGTTTGCGACGATTTAGCCACGATTCGTCATAATTCGTTGCTAAATCGTCGCAAATGTTGCAACGAATTAGTGAGGAAATTTGTAAAATCTGTTTTAGGGTTTAGGGTATAGGCACAAAATTGTAACGTCGATTGCAACATTCGATAAATAACTTTACATGTTTACTGTAAATCCAAAATCATGAAATTATCAATAAGTTCATCGAGATTGAAAAATAAGTAAAACTGAGAGTTTGCGTATATGTTAGATTATTAATACAATGATTCATTTTGTGGATATTACTGTGATTGACCGAGTTTTCATTTTTGAACAATTCTCTAAAGTCACGATCAATTTCATTGAAAGATGCATAATACAATGAGATGGTAATAGGTTAAGGTTTAGGGTTTAGGGAAAAGGGATTAGGGTTTAGGGTTTATGGACGAATGGTGGCTAAATCGTCGCAAATTTGCATCGATTTTGTGACATTCATAGTTTGCGACGATTTAGCCACGATTCGTCATAATTCGGTACTAAATCGTCACAAATGTTGCAACGAATTAGTGAGGAAATTTGTAAAATCTGTTTTAGGGTTTAGGGTATAGGTACAAAATTGTAACGTCGATTGCAACATTCGATGAACAACTTTACTTGTTTACCGTAAATCCAAAATCATGAAATTATCAATAAGTTCATCGAGATTGAAAAATAATTAAAACAGAGAGATTGCGTATATGTTAGATTATTAATACAATGATTTAGTTTGTGGATATTACTGTGATTGACCGAGTTTTCATTTTCGAACAATTTTCTAAAGCCACGATCAATTTCATTGAAAGATGCATAATACAATGAGATGGTAATAGGTTAAGGTTTAGGGTATAGGGAAAAGGGATTAGGGTTTAGGGTTTATGGACGAATGGTGGCTAAATAGTCGCAAATTTGCATCGATTTTGTGACATTCATAGTTTGCGACGATTTAGCCACGATTCGTCATAATTCGTTGCTAAATCGTCGCAAATGTTGCAACGAATTAGTGAGGAAATTTGTAAAATCTGTTTTAGGGTTTAGGGTATAGTCACAAAATTGTAACGCCGATTGCAACATTCGATAAATAACTTTACATGTTTAACGTAAATCCAAAATCATGAAATTATCAATAAGTTCATCGAGATTGAAAAATAAGTAAAACTGAGAGTTTGCGTATATGTTAGATTATTAATACAATGATTCAGTTTGTGGATATTACTGTGATTGACCGAGTTTTCATTTTCGAACAATTTTCTAAAGCCACGATCACTTTCATTGAAAGATGCATAATACAATGAGATGGTAATAGGTTAAGGTTTAGGGTTTAGGGAAAAGGGATTAGGGTTTAGGGTTTATGGACGAATGGTGGCTAAATCGTCGCAAATTTGCATCGATTTTGTGACATTCATAGTTTGCGACGATTTAGCCACGATTCGTCATAATTCGGTACTAAATCGTCACAAATGTTGCAACGAATTAGTGAAGAAATTTGTAAAATCTGTTTTAGAGTTTAGGGTATATGTACAAAATTGTAACGTCGATTGCAACATTCGATGAACAACTTTACCTGTTTACCATAAATCCAAAATCATGAAATTATCAATAAGTTCATCGAGATTGAAAAATAAGTAAAACAGAGAGATTGCGTATATGTTAGATTATTAATACAATGATTCAGTTTGTGGATATTACTGTGATTGACCGAATTTTCATTTTCGAACAATTTTCTAAAGCCACGATTAATTTCATTGAAAGATGTATAATACAATGAGATGGTAATAGGTTAAGGTTTAGGGTTTAGGGCATAGGGTTTAGGGTTTATGGACGAATCGTGGCTAAATCGTCGCAAATTTGCATCGATTTTGTGACATTCATAGTTTGCGACGATTTAGCCACGATTCGTCATAATTCGTTGCTAAATCGTCGCAAATGTCGCAATGAATTAGTGAGGAAATTTGTAAAATCTGTTTTAGGGTTTAGGGTATAGGCACAAAATTGTAACGTCGATTGCAACATTCGATGAACAACTTTACCTGTTTACCATAAATCCAAAATCATGAAATTATCAATAAGTTCATCGAGATTGAAAAATAAGTAAAACAGATAGATTGCGTATATGTTAGATTATTAATACAATGATTCAGTTTGTGGATATTACTGTGTTTGACCGAGTTTTCATTTTGGAACAATTCTCTAAAGTCACGATCAATTTCATTGAAAGATGCATAATACAATGAGATGGTAATAGGTTAAGGTTTAGGGTTTAGGGAAAAGGGTTTAGGGTTTAGGGTTTATGGACGAATCGTGGCTAAATCGTCGCAAATTTGCATCGATTTTGTGACATTCATAGTTTGCGACGATTTAGCCACGATTCGTCATAATTCGTTGCTAAATCGTCGCAAATGTTGCAACGAATTAGTGAGGAAATTTGTAAAATCTGTTTTAGGGTTTAGGGTATAGGCACAAAATTGTAACGTCGATTGCAACATTCGATAAATAACTTTACATGTTTACTGTAAATCCAAAATCATGAAATTATCAATAAGTTCATCGAGATTGAAAAATAAGTAAAACTGAGAGTTTGCGTATATGTTAGATTATTAATACAATGATTCATTTTGTGGATATTACTGTGATTGACCGAGTTTTCATTTTTGAACAATTCTCTAAAGTCACGATCAATTTCATTGAAAGATGCATAATACAATGAGATGGTAATAGGTTAAGGTTTAGGGTTTAGGGAAAAGGGATTAGGGTTTAGGGTTTATGGACGAATGGTGGCTAAATCGTCGCAAATTTGCATCGATTTTGTGACATTCATAGTTTGCGACGATTTAGCCACGATTCGTCATAATTCGGTACTAAATCGTCACAAATGTTGCAACGAATTAGTGAAGAAATTTGTAAAATCTGTTTTAGAGTTTAGGGTATATGTACAAAATTGTAACGTCGATTGCAACATTCGATGAACAACTTTACCTGTTTACCATAAATCCAAAATCATGAAATTATCAATAAGTTCATCGAGATTGAAAAATAAGTAAAACAGAGAGATTGCGTATATGTTAGATTATTAATACAATGATTCAGTTTGTGGATATTACTGTGATTGACCGAATTTTCATTTTCGAACAATTTTCTAAAGCCACGATTAATTTCATTGAAAGATGCATAATACAATGAGATGGTAATAGGTTAAGGTTTAGGGTTTAGGGCATAGGGTTTAGGGTTTATGGACGAATCGTGGCTAAATCGTCGCAAATTTGCATCGATTTTGTGACATTCATAGTTTGCGACGATTTAGCCACGATTCGTCATAATTCGTTGCTAAATCGTCGCAAATGTCGCAATGAATTAGTGAGGAAATTTGTAAAATCTGTTTTAGGGTTTAGGGTATAGGCACAAAATTGTAACGTCGATTGCAACATTCGATGAACAACTTTACCTGTTTACCATAAATCCAAAATCATGAAATTATCAATAAGTTCATCGAGATTGAAAAATAAGTAAAACAGATAGATTGCGTATATGTTAGATTATTAATACAATGATTCAGTTTGTGGATATTACTGTGTTTGACCGAGTTTTCATTTTGGAACAATTCTCTAAAGTCACGATCAATTTCATTGAAAGATGCATAATACAATGAGATGGTAATAGGTTAAGGTTTAGGGTTTAGGGAAAAGGGATTAGGGTTTAGGGTTTATGGACGAATGGTGGCTGAATCGTCGCAAATTTGCATCGATTTTGTGATATTCATAGTTTGCGACGGTTTAGCCACGATTCGTCATAATTCGTTGTTAAATCGTCGCAAATGTTGCAACGAATTAGTGAGGAAATTTGTAAATCTGTTTTAAGGTTTAGGGAATAGGCACAAAATTTTAACGTCGATTGCAATATTCGATAAATAACTTTACATGTTTACCGTAAATCCAAAATCATGTAATTATCAATAGGTTCATCTAGATTGAAAAATAAGTAAAACTGAGAGTTTGCGTATATGTTAGATTATTAATACAATGATTCAGTTTGTGGATATTACTGTGAATGACCGAGTTTTCATTTTTGAACAATTCTCTAAAGTCACGATCAATTTCATTGAAAGATGCATAATACAATAAGATGGTAATAGGTTAAGGTTTAGGGTTTAGGGCAAAGGGTTTAGGGTTTAGGGTTTATGGATGAATCGTGGCTAAATCGTCGTAAATTTGCATCGATTTTGTGACATTCATAGTTTGCGACGATTTAGCCACGATTCGTCATAATTCGGTACTAAATCGTCACAAATGTTGCAACGAATTAGTGAAGAAATTTGTAAAATCTGTTTTAGAGTTTAGGGTATAGGTACAAAATTGTAACGTCGATTGCAACATTCGATGAACAACTTTATCTGTTTACCATAAATCCAAAATCGTGAAATTATCAATAAGTTCATCGAGATTGAAAAATAAGTAAAACTGAGAGTTTGCGTATATGTTAGATTATTAATACAATGATTCATTTTGTGGATATTACTGTGATTGGCCGAGTTTTCATTTTTGAACAATTCTCTAAAGTCACGATCAATTTCATTGAAAGATGCATACTACAATAAGATGGTAATAGGTTAAGGTTTAGGGTTTAGGGCAAAGGGTTTAGGGTTTAGGGTTTATGGATGAATCGTGGCTAAATCGTCGTAAATTTGCATCGATTTTGTGACATTCATAGTTTGCGACGATTTAGCCACGATTCGTCATAATTCGGTACTAAATCGTCACAAATGTTGCAACGAATTAGTGAGGAAATTTGTAAAATCTGTTTTAGGGTTTAGGGTATAGGCACAAAATTGTAACGTCGATTGCAACATTCGATGAACAACTTTACATGTTTACCATAAATCCAAAATCATGAAATTATCAATAAGTTCATCGAGATTGAAAAATAAGTAAAACAGAGAGATTGCGTATATGTTAGATTATTAATACAATGATTCAGTTTGTGGATATTACTGTGATTGACCGATTTTTCATTTTTGAAAAATTCTCTAAAGTCACGATCAATTTCATTGAAAGATGCATAATACAATGAGATGGTAATAGGTTAAGGTTTAAGGTTTAGGGCATAGGGTTTAGGGTTTATGGATGAATCGTGGCTAAATCGTCGTAAATTTGCATCGATTTTGTGACATTCATAGTTTGCGACGATTTAGCCACGATTCGTCATAATTCGTTGCTAAATCGTCGCAAATGTTGAAACGAATTAGTGAGGAAATTTGTAAAATCTGTTTTAGGGTTTAGGGTATAGGCACAAAATTGTAACGTCGATTGCAACATTCGATGAACAACTTTACATGTTTACCATAAATCCAAAATCATGAAATTATCAATAAGTTCATCGAGATTGAAAAATAAGTAAAACAGATAGATTGCGTATATGTTAGATTATTAATACAATGATTCAGTTTGTGGATATTACTGTGTTTGACCGAGTTTTCATTTTGGAACAATTCTTTAAAGTCACGATCAATTTCATTGAAAGATGCATAATACAATGAGATGGTAATAGGTTAAGGTTTAGGGTTTAGGGAAAAGGGTTTAGGGTTTAGGGTTTATGGATGAATCGTGGCTAAATCGTCGTAAATTTGCATCGATTTTGTGACATTCATAGTTTGCGACGATTTAGCCACGATTCGTCATAATTCGGTACTAAATCGTCGCAAATGTTGCAACGAATTAGTGAGGAAATTTGTAAATCTGTTTTAAGGTTTAGGGAATAGGCACAAAATTTTAACGTCGATTGCAATATTCGATAAATAACTTTACATGTTTACCGTAAATCCAAAATCATGTAATTATCAATAAGTTCATCTAGATTGAAAAATAAGTAAAACTGAGAGTTTGCGTATATGTTAGATTATTAATACAATGATTCAGTTTGTGGATATTACTGTGAATGACCGAGTTTTCATTTTTGAACAATTCTCTAAAGTCACGATCAATTTCATTGAAAGATGCATAATACAATAAGATGGTAATAGGTTAAGGTTTAGGGTTTAGGGCAAAGGGTTTAGGGTTTAGGGTTTATGGATGAATCGTGGCTAAATCGTCGTAAATTTGCATCGATTTTGTGACATTCATAGTTTGCGACGATTTAGCCACGATTCGTCATAATTCGGTACTAAATCGTCACAAATGTTGCAACGAATTAGTGAAGAAATTTGTAAAATCTGTTTTAGAGTTTAGGGTATAGGTACAAAATTGTAACGTCGATTGCAACATTCGATGAACAACTTTACCTGTTTACCATAAATCCAAAATCATGAAATTATCAATAAGTTCATCGAGATTGAAAAATAAGTAAAACAGAGAGATTGCGTATATGTTAGATTATTAATACAATGATTCAGTTTGTGGATATTACTGTGATTGACCGATTTTTCATTTTTGAAAAATTCTCTAAAGTCACGATCAATTTCATTGAAAGATGCATAATACAATGAGATGGTAATAGGTTAAGATTTAAGGTTTAGGGCATAGGGTTTAGGGTTTATGGATGAATCGTGGCTAAATCGTCGTAAATTTGCATCGATTTTGTGACATTCATAGTTTGCAACGATTTAGCCACGATTCGTCATAATTCGTTACTAAATCGTCGCAAATGTTGCAACGAATTAGTGAAGAAATTTGTAAAATCTGTTTTAGAGTTTAGGGTATATGTACAAAATTGTAACGTCGATTGCAACATTCGATGAACAACTTTACCTGTTTACCATAAACTCAAAATCATGAAATTATCAATAAGTTCATCGAGATTGAAAAATAAGTAAAACAGAGAGATTGCGTATATGTTAGATTATTAATACAATGATTCAGTTTGTGGATATTACTGTGATTGACCGAATTTTCATTTTCGAACAATTTTCTAAAGCCACGATTAATTTCATTGAAAGATGCATAATACAATGAGATGGTAATAGGTTAAGGTTTAGGGTTTAGGGCATAGGGTTTAGGGTTTAGGGTTTATGGACGAATCGTGGCTAAATCGTCGCAAATTTGCATCGATTTTGTGACATTCATAGTTTGCGACGATTTAGCCACGATTCGTCATAATTCGTTGCTAAAGCGTCGCAAATGTTGCAACGAATTAGTGAGGAAATTTGTAAAATCTGTTTTAGGGTTTAGGGTATAGGCACAAAATTGTAACGTCGATTGCAACATTCGATGAACAACTTTACCTGTTTACCATAAATCCAAAATCATGAAATTATCAATAAGTTCATCGAGATTGAAAAATAAGTAAAACAGAGAGATTGCGTATATGTTAGATTATTAATACAATGATTCAGTTTGTGGATATTACTGTGATTGACCGATTTTTCATTTTTGAAAAATTCTCTAAAGTCACGATCAATTTCATTGAAAGATGCATAATACAATGAGATGGTAATAGGTTAAGATTTAAGGTTTAGGGCATAGGGTTTAGGGTTTATGGATGAATCGTGGCTAAATCGTCGTAAATTTGCATCGATTTTGTGACATTCATAGTTTGCAACGATTTAGCCACGATTCGTCATAATTCGTTACTAAATCGTCGCAAATGTTGCAACGAATTAGTGAAGAAATTTGTAAAATCTGTTTTAGAGTTTAGGGTATATGTACAAAATTGTAACGTCGATTGCAACATTCGATAAATAACTTTACATGTTTACCATAAATCCAAAATCATGAAATTATCAATAAGTTCATCGAGATTGAAAAATAAGTAAAACAGATAGATTGCGTATATGTTAGATTATTAATACAATGATTCAGTTTGTGGATATTACTGTGTTTGACCGAGTTTTCATTTTGGAACAATTCTTTAAAGTCACGATCAATTTCATTGAAAGATGCATAATACAATGAGATGGTAATAGGTTAAGGTTTAGGGTTTAGGGAAAAGGGTTTAGGGTTTAGGGTTTATGGATGAATCGTGGCTAAATCGTCGTAAATTTGCATCGATTTTGTGACATTCATAGTTTGCGACGATTTAGCCACGATTCGTCATAATTCGGTACTAAATCGTCGCAAATGTTGCAACGAATTAGTGAGGAAATTTGTAAATCTGTTTTAAGGTTTAGGGAATAGGCACAAAATTTTAACGTCGATTGCAATATTCGATAAATAACTTTACATGTTTACCGTAAATCCAAAATCATGTAATTATCAATAAGTTCATCTAGATTGAAAAATAAGTAAAACTGAGAGTTTGCGTATATGTTAGATTATTAATACAATGATTCAGTTTGTGGATATTACTGTGAATGACCGAGTTTTCATTTTTGAACAATTCTCTAAAGTCACGATCAATTTCATTGAAAGATGCATAATACAATAAGATGGTAATAGGTTAAGGTTTAGGGTTTAGGGCAAAGGGTTTAGGGTTTAGGGTTTATGGATGAATCGTGGCTAAATCGTCGTAAATTTGCATCGATTTTGTGACATTCATAGTTTGCGACGATTTAGCCACGATTCGTCATAATTCGGTACTAAATCGTCACAAATGTTGCAACGAATTAGTGAAGAAATTTGTAAAATCTGTTTTAGAGTTTAGGGTATAGGTACAAAATTGTAACGTCGATTGCAACATTCGATGAACAACTTTACCTGTTTACCATAAATCCAAAATCATGAAATTATCAATAAGTTCATCGAGATTGAAAAATAAGTAAAACAGAGAGATTGCGTATATGTTAGATTATTAATACAATGATTCAGTTTGTGGATATTACTGTGATTGACCGATTTTTCATTTTTGAAAAATTCTCTAAAGTCACGATCAATTTCATTGAAAGATGCATAATACAATGAGATGGTAATAGGTTAAGATTTAAGGTTTAGGGCATAGGGTTTAGGGTTTATGGATGAATCGTGGCTAAATCGTCGTAAATTTGCATCGATTTTGTGACATTCATAGTTTGCAACGATTTAGCCACGATTCGTCATAATTCGTTACTAAATCGTCGCAAATGTTGCAACGAATTAGTGAAGAAATTTGTAAAATCTGTTTTAGAGTTTAGGGTATATGTACAAAATTGTAACGTCGATTGCAACATTCGATGAACAACTTTACCTGTTTACCATAAACTCAAAATCATGAAATTATCAATAAGTTCATCGAGATTGAAAAATAAGTAAAACAGAGAGATTGCGTATATGTTAGATTATTAATACAATGATTCAGTTTGTGGATATTACTGTGATTGACCGAATTTTCATTTTCGAACAATTTTCTAAAGCCACGATTAATTTCATTGAAAGATGCATAATACAATGAGATGGTAATAGGTTAAGGTTTAGGGTTTAGGGCATAGGGTTTAGGGTTTAGGGTTTATGGACGAATCGTGGCTAAATCGTCGCAAATTTGCATCGATTTTGTGACATTCATAGTTTGCGACGATTTAGCCACGATTCGTCATAATTCGTTGCTAAAGCGTCGCAAATGTTGCAACGAATTAGTGAGGAAATTTGTAAAATCTGTTTTAGGGTTTAGGGTATAGGCACAAAATTGTAACGTCGATTGCAACATTCGATGAACAACTTTACCTGTTTACCATAAATCCAAAATCATGAAATTATCAATAAGTTCATCGAGATTGAAAAATAAGTAAAACAGAGAGATTGCGTATATGTTAGATTATTAATACAATGATTCAGTTTGTGGATATTACTGTGATTGACCGATTTTTCATTTTTGAAAAATTCTCTAAAGTCACGATCAATTTCATTGAAAGATGCATAATACAATGAGATGGTAATAGGTTAAGATTTAAGGTTTAGGGCATAGGGTTTAGGGTTTATGGATGAATCGTGGCTAAATCGTCGTAAATTTGCATCGATTTTGTGACATTCATAGTTTGCAACGATTTAGCCACGATTCGTCATAATTCGTTACTAAATCGTCGCAAATGTTGCAACGAATTAGTGAAGAAATTTGTAAAATCTGTTTTAGAGTTTAGGGTATATGTACAAAATTGTAACGTCGATTGCAACATTCGATGAACAACTTTACCTGTTTACCATAAACCCAAAATTATGAAATTATCAATAAGTTCATCGAGATTGAAAAATAAGTAAAACAGAGAGATTGCGTATATGTTAGATTATTAATACAATGATTCAGTTTGTGGATATTACTGTGATTGACCGAATTTTCATTTTCGAACAATTTTCTAAAGCCACGATTAATTTCATTGAAAGATGCATAATACAATGAGATGGTAATAGGTTAAGGTTTAGGGTTTAGGGCATAGGGTTTAGGGTTTAGGGTTTATGGACGAATCGTGGCTAAATCGTCGCAAATTTGCATCGATTTTGTGACATTCATAGTTTGCGACGATTTAGCCACGATTCGTCATAATTCGTTGCTAAATCGTCGCAAATGTTGCAACGAATTAGTGAGGAAATTTGTAAAATCTGTTTTAGGGTTTAGGGTATAGGCACAAAATTGTAACGTCGATTGCAACATTCGATGAACAACTTTACATGTTTACCATAAATCCAAAATCATGAAATTATCAATAAGTTCATCGAGATTGAAAAATAAGTAAAACAGATAGATTGCGTATATGTTAGATTATTAATACAATGATTCAGTTTGTGGATATTACTGTGTTTGACCGAGTTTTATTTTGGAACAATTCTCTAAAGTCACGATCAATTTCATTGAAAGATGCATAATACAATGAGATGGTAATAGGTTAAGGTTTAGGGTTTAGGGAAAAGGGTTTAGGGTTTAGGGTTTATGGACGAATCGTGGCTAAATCGTCGCAAATTTGCATCGATTTTGTGACATTCATAGTTTGCGACGATTTAGCCACGATTCGTCATAATTCGTTGCTAAATCGTCGCAAATGTTGCAACGAATTAGTGAAGAAATTTGAAAAATTTGTTTTATGGTTTAGGGTATAGTCACAAAATTGTAACGCCGATTGCAACATTCGATAAATAACTTTACATGTTTACCGTAAATCCAAAATCATGAAATTATCAATAAGTTCATCGAGATTGAAAAATAAGTAAAACTGAGAGTTTGCGTATATGTTAGATTATTAATACAATGATTCAGTTTGTGGATATTACTGTGATTGACCGAGTTTTCATTTTCGAACAATTTTCTAAAGCCACGATCAATTTCATTGAAAGATGCATAATACAATGAGATGGTAATAGGTTAAGGTTTAGGGTTTAGGGAAAAGGGATTAGGGTTTAGGGTTTATGGACGAATGGTGGCTGAATCATCGCAAATTTGCATCGATTTTGTGATATTCATAGTTTGCGACGGTTTAGCCACGATTCGTCATAATTCGTTGTTAAATCGTCGCAAATGTTGCAACGAATTAGTGAGGAAATTTGTAAATCTGTTTTAAGGTTTAGGGAATAGGCACAAAATTTTAACGTCGATTGCAATATTTGATAAATAACTTTACATGTTTACCGTAAATCCAAAATCATGTAATTATCAATAAGTTCATCTAGATTGAAAAATAAGTAAAACTGAGAGTTTGAGTATATGTTAGATTATTAATACAATGATTCAGTTTGTGGATATTACTGTGAATGACCGAGTTTTTATTTTTGAACAATTCTCTAAAGTCACGATCAATTTCATTGAAAGATGCATAATACAATAAGATGGTAAAGGTTAAGGTTTAGGGTTTAGGGCAAAGGGTTTAGGGTTTAGGGTTTATGGATGAATCGTGGCTAAATCGTCGTAAATTTGCATCAGTTTTGTGACATTCATAGTTTGCGACGATTTAGCCACGATTCGTCATAATTCGGTACTAAATCGTCACAAATGTTGCAACGAATTAGTGAAGAAATTTGTAAAATCTGTTTTAGAGTTTAGGGTATAGGTACAAAATTGTAACGTCGATTGCAACATTCGATGAACAACTTTACCTGTTTACCATAAATCCAAAATCATGAAATTATCAATAAGTTCATCGAGATTGAAAAATAAGTAAAACAGAGAGATTGCGTATATGTTAGATTATTAATACAATGATTCAGTTTGTGGATATTACTGTGATTGACCGATTTTTCATTTTTGAAAAATTCTCTAAAGTCACGATCAATTTCATTGAAAGATGCATAATACAATGAGATGGTAATAGGTTAAGGTTTAAGGTTTAGGGCATAGGGTTTAGGGTTTATGGATGAATCGTGGCTAAATCGTCGTAAATTTGCATCGATTTTGTGACATTCATAGTTTGCAACGATTTAGCCACGATTCGTCATAATTCGTTACTAAATCGTCGCAAATGTTGCAACGAATTAGTGAAGAAATTTGTAAAATCTGTTTTAGAGTTTAGGGTATATGTACAAAATTGTAACGTCGATTGCAACATTCGATGAACAACTTTACCTGTTTACCATAAACTCAAAATCATGAAATTATCAATAAGTTCATCGAGATTGAAAAATAAGTAAAACAGAGAGATTGCGTATATGTTAGATTATTAATACAATGATTCAGTTTGTGGATATTACTGTGATTGACCGAATTTTCATTTTCGAACAATTTTCTAAAGCCACGATTAATTTCATTGAAAGATGCATAATACAATGAGATGGTAATAGGTTAAGGTTTAGGGTTTAGGGCATAGGGTTTAGGGTTTAGGGTTTATGGACGAATCGTGGCTAAATCGTCGCAAATTTGCATCGATTTTGTGACATTCATAGTTTGCGACGATTTAGCCACGATTCGTCATAATTCGTTGCTAAATCGTCGCAAATGTTGCAACGAATTAGTGAGGAAATTTGTAAAATCTGTTTTAGGGTTTAGGGTATAGGCACAAAATTGTAACGTCGATTGCAACATTCGATGAACAACTTTACCTGTTTACCATAAATCCAAAATCATGAAATTATCAATAAGTTCATCGAGATTGAAAAATAAGTAAAACAGAGAGATTGCGTATATGTTAGATTATTAATACAATGATTCAGTTTGTGGATATTACTGTGATTGACCGATTTTTCATTTTTGAAAAATTCTCTAAAGTCACGATCAATTTCATTGAAAGATGCATAATACAATGAGATGGTAATAGGTTAAGATTTAAGGTTTAGGGCATAGGGTTTAGGGTTTATGGATGAATCGTGGCTAAATCGTCGTAAATTTGCATCGATTTTGTGACATTCATAGTTTGCAACGATTTAGCCACGATTCGTCATAATTCGTTACTAAATCGTCGCAAATGTTGCAACGAATTAGTGAAGAAATTTGTAAAATCTGTTTTAGAGTTTAGGGTATATGTACAAAATTGTAACGTCGATTGCAACATTCGATGAACAACTTTACCTGTTTACCATAAACCCAAAATTATGAAATTATCAATAAGTTCATCGAGATTGAAAAATAAGTAAAACAGAGAGATTGCGTATATGTTAGATTATTAATACAATGATTCAGTTTGTGGATATTACTGTGATTGACCGAATTTTCATTTTCGAACAATTTTCTAAAGCCACGATTAATTTCATTGAAAGATGCATAATACAATGAGATGGTAATAGGTTAAGGTTTAGGGTTTAGGGCATAGGGTTTAGGGTTTACGGTTTATGGACGAATCGTGGCTAAATCGTCGCAAATTTGCATCGATTTTGTGACATTCATAGTTTGCGACGATTTAGCCACGATTCGTCATAATTCGTTGCTAAATCGTCGCAAATGTTGCAACGAATTAGTGAGGAAATTTGTAAAATCTGTTTTAGGGTTCAGGGTATAGGCACAAAATTGTAACGTCGATTGCAACATTCGATGAACAACTTTACATGTTTACCATAAATCCAAAATCATGAAATTATCAATAAGTTCATCGAGATTGAAAAATAAGTAAAACAGATAGATTGCGTATATGTTAGATTATTAATACAATGATTCAGTTTGTGGATATTACTGTGTTTGACCGAGTTTTATTTTGGAACAATTCTCTAAAGTCACGATCAATTTCATTGAAAGATGCATAATACAATGAGATGGTAATAGGTTAAGGTTTAGGGTTTAGGGAAAAGGGTTTAGGGTTTATGGACGAATCGTGGCTAAATCGTCGCAAATTTGCATCGATTTTGTGACATTCATAGTTTGCGACGATTTAGCCACGATTCGTCATAATTCGTTGCTAAATCGTCGCAAATGTTGCAACGAATTAGTGAGGAAATTTGTAAAATTTGTTTTAGGGTTTAGGGTATAGTCACAAAATTGTAACGCCGATTGCAACATTCGATAAATAACTTTACATGTTTACCGTAAATCCAAAATCATGAAATTATCAATAAGTTCATCGAGATTGAAAAATAAGTAAAACTGAGAGTTTGCGTATATGTTAGATTATTAATACAATGATTCAGTTTGTGGATATTACTGTGATTGACCGAGTTTTCATTTTCGAACAATTTTCTAAAGCCACGATCAATTTCATTGAAAGATGCATAATACAATGAGATGGTAATAGGTTAAGGTTTAGGGTTTAGGGAAAAGGGATTAGGGTTTAGGGTTTATGGACGAATGGTGGCTGAATCATCGCAAATTTGCATCGATTTTGTGATATTCATAGTTTGCGACGGTTTAGCCACGATTCGTCATAATTCGTTGTTAAATCGTCGCAAATGTTGCAACGAATTAGTGAGGAAATTTGTAAATCTGTTTTAAGGTTTAGGGAATAGGCACAAAATTTTAACGTCGATTGCAATATTCGATAAATAACTTTACATGTTTACCGTAAATCCAAAATCATGTAATTATCAATAAGTTCATCTAGATTGAAAAATAAGTAAAACTGAGAGTTTGAGTATATGTTAGATTATTAATACAATGATTCAGTTTGTGGATATTACTGTGAATGACCGAGTTTTTATTTTTGAACAATTCTCTAAAGTCACGATCAATTTCATTGAAAGATGCATAATACAATAAGATGGTAAAGGTTAAGGTTTAGGGTTTAGGGCAAAGGGTTTAGGGTTTAGGGTTTATGGATGAATCGTGGCTAAATCGTCGTAAATTTGCATCAGTTTTGTGACATTCATAGTTTGCGACGATTTAGCCACGATTCGTCATAATTCGGTACTAAATCGTCACAAATGTTGCAACGAATTAGTGAAGAAATTTGTAAAATCTGTTTTAGAGTTTAGGGTATAGGTACAAAATTGTAACGTCGATTGCAACATTCGATGAACAACTTTACCTGTTTACCATAAATCCAAAATCATGAAATTATCAATAAGTTCATCGAGATTGAAAAATAAGTAAAACAGAGAGATTGCGTATATGTTAGATTATTAATACAATGATTCAGTTTGTGGATATTACTGTGATTGACCGATTTTTCATTTTTGAAAAATTCTCTAAAGTCACGTTCAATTTCATTGAAAGATGCATAATACAATGAGATGGTAATAGGTTAAGGTTTAAGGTTTAGGGCATAGGGTTTAGGGTTTATGGATGAATCGTGGCTAAATCGTCATAAATTTGCATCGATTTTGTGACATTCATAGTTTGCAACGATTTAGCCACGATTCGTCATAATTCGTTACTAAATCGTCGCAAATGTTGCTACGAATTAGTGAAGAAATTTGTAAAATCTGTTTTAGAGTTTAGGGTATATGTACAAAATTGTAACGTCGATTGCAACATTCGATGAACAACTTTACCTGTTTACCATAAACTCAAAATCATGAAATTATCAATAAGTTCATCGAGATTGAAAAATAAGTAAAACAGAGAGATTGCGTATATGTTAGATTATTAATACAATGATTCAGTTTGTGGATATTACTGTGATTGACCGAATTTTCATTTTCGAACAATTTTCTAAAGCCACGATTAATTTCATTGAAAGATGCATAATACAATGAGATGGTAATAGGTTAAGGTTTAGGGTTTAGGGCATAGGGTTTAGGGTTTAGGGTTTATGGACGAATCGTGGCTAAATCGTCGCAAATTTGCATCGATTTTGTGACATTCATAGTTTGCGACGATTTAGCCACGATTCGTCATAATTCGTTGCTAAATCGTCGCAAATGTTGCAACGAATTAGTGAGGAAATTTGTAAAATCTGTTTTAGGGTTTAGGGTATAGGCACAAAATTGTAACGTCGATTGCAACATTCGATGAACAACTTTACATGTTTACCATAAATCCAAAATCATGAAATTATCAATAAGTTCATCGAGATTGAAAAATAAGTAAAACAGATAGATTGCGTATATGTTAGATTATTAATACAATGATTCAGTTTGTGGATATTACTGTGTTTGACCGAGTTTTCATTTTGGAACAATTCTCTAAAGTCACGATCAATTTCATTGAAAGATGCATAATACAATGAGATGGTAATAGGTTAAGGTTTAGGGTTTAGGGTTTAGGGAAAAGGGTTTAGGGTTTAGGGTTTATGGACGAATCGTGGCTAAATCGTCGCAAATTTGCATCGATTTTGTGACATTCATAGTTTGCGACGATTTAGCCACGATTCATCATAATTCGTTGCTAAATCGTCGCAAATGTTGCAACGAATTAGTGAGGAAATTTGTAAAATCTGTTTTAGGGTTTAGGGTATAGGCACAAAATTGTAACGTCGATTGCAACATTCGATAAATAACTTTACATGTTTACTGTAAATCCAAAATCATGAAATTATCAATAAGTTCATCGAGATTGAAAAATAAGTAAAACTGAGAGTTTGCGTATATGTTAGATTATTAATACAATGATTCATTTTGTGGATATTACTGTGATTGACCGAGTTTTCATTTTTGAACAATTCTCTAAAGTCACGATCAATTTCATTGAAAGATGCATACTACAATAAGATGGTAATAGGTTAAGGTTTAGGGTTTAGGGCAAAGGGTTTAGGGTTTAGGGTTTATGGATGAATCGTTGCTAAATCGTCGCAAATGTTGCAACGAATTAGTGAGGAAATTTGTAAAATCTGTTTTAGGGTTTAGGGTATAGTCACAAAATTGTAACGTCGATTGCAACATTCGATTAATAACTTTACATGTTTACTGTAAATCCAAAATCATGAAATTATCAATAAGTTCATCGAGATTGAAAAATAAGTAAAACTGAGAGTTTGAGTATATGTTAGATTATTAATACAATGATTCAGTTTGTGGATATTACTGTGAATGACCGAGTTTTTATTTTTGAACAATTCTCTAAAGTCACGATCAATTTCATTGAAAGATGCATAATACAATAAGATGGTAAAGGTTAAGGTTTAGGGTTTAGGGCAAAGGGTTTAGGGTTTAGGGTTTATGGATGAATCGTGGCTAAATCGTCGTAAATTTGCATCAGTTTTGTGACATTCATAGTTTGCGACGATTTAGCCACGATTCGTCATAATTCGGTACTAAATCGTCACAAATGTTGCAACGAATTAGTGAAGAAATTTGTAAAATCTGTTTTAGAGTTTAGGGTATAGGTACAAAATTGTAACGTCGATTGCAACATTCGATGAACAACTTTACCTGTTTACCATAAATCCAAAATCATGAAATTATCAATAAGTTCATCGAGATTGAAAAATAAGTAAAACAGAGAGATTGCGTATATGTTAGATTATTAATACAATGATTCAGTTTGTGGATATTACTGTGATTGACCGATTTTTCATTTTTGAAAAATTCTCTAAAGTCACGTTCAATTTCATTGAAAGATGCATAATACAATGAGATGGTAATAGGTTAAGGTTTAAGGTTTAGGGCATAGGGTTTAGGGTTTATGGATGAATCGTGGCTAAATCGTCATAAATTTGCATCGATTTTGTGACATTCATAGTTTGCAACGATTTAGCCACGATTCGTCATAATTCGTTACTAAATCGTCGCAAATGTTGCTACGAATTAGTGAAGAAATTTGTAAAATCTGTTTTAGAGTTTAGGGTATATGTACAAAATTGTAACGTCGATTGCAACATTCGATGAACAACTTTACCTGTTTACCATAAACTCAAAATCATGAAATTATCAATAAGTTCATCGAGATTGAAAAATAAGTAAAACAGAGAGATTGCGTATATGTTAGATTATTAATACAATGATTCAGTTTGTGGATATTACTGTGATTGACCGAATTTTCATTTTCGAACAATTTTCTAAAGCCACGATTAATTTCATTGAAAGATGCATAATACAATGAGATGGTAATAGGTTAAGGTTTAGGGTTTAGGGCATAGGGTTTAGGGTTTAGGGTTTATGGACGAATCGTGGCTAAATCGTCGCAAATTTGCATCGATTTTGTGACATTCATAGTTTGCGACGATTTAGCCACGATTCGTCATAATTCGTTGCTAAATCGTCGCAAATGTTGCAACGAATTAGTGAGGAAATTTGTAAAATCTGTTTTAGGGTTTAGGGTATAGGCACAAAATTGTAACGTCGATTGCAACATTCGATGAACAACTTTACATGTTTACCATAAATCCAAAATCATGAAATTATCAATAAGTTCATCGAGATTGAAAAATAAGTAAAACAGATAGATTGCGTATATGTTAGATTATTAATACAATGATTCAGTTTGTGGATATTACTGTGTTTGACCGAGTTTTCATTTTGGAACAATTCTCTAAAGTCACGATCAATTTCATTGAAAGATGCATAATACAATGAGATGGTAATAGGTTAAGGTTTAGGGTTTAGGGTTTAGGGAAAAGGGTTTAGGGTTTAGGGTTTATGGACGAATCGTGGCTAAATCGTCGCAAATTTGCATCGATTTTGTGACATTCATAGTTTGCGACGATTTAGCCACGATTCATCATAATTCGTTGCTAAATCGTCGCAAATGTTGCAACGAATTAGTGAGGAAATTTGTAAAATCTGTTTTAGGGTTTAGGGTATAGGCACAAAATTGTAACGTCGATTGCAACATTCGATAAATAACTTTACATGTTTACTGTAAATCCAAAATCATGAAATTATCAATAAGTTCATCGAGATTGAAAAATAAGTAAAACTGAGAGTTTGCGTATATGTTAGATTATTAATACAATGATTCATTTTGTGGATATTACTGTGATTGACCGAGTTTTCATTTTTGAACAATTCTCTAAAGTCACGATCAATTTCATTGAAAGATGCATACTACAATAAGATGGTAATAGGTTAAGGTTTAGGGTTTAGGGCAAAGGGTTTAGGGTTTAGGGTTTATGGATGAATCGTTGCTAAATCGTCGCAAATGTTGCAACGAATTAGTGAGGAAATTTGTAAAATCTGTTTTAGGGTTTAGGGTATAGTCACAAAATTGTAACGTCGATTGCAACATTCGATTAATAACTTTACATGTTTACTGTAAATCCAAAATCATGAAATTATCAATAAGTTCATCGAGATTGAAAAATAAGTAAAACTGAGAGTTTGAGTATATGTTAGATTATTAATACAATGATTCAGTTTGTGGATATTACTGTGAATGACCGAGTTTTTATTTTTGAACAATTCTCTAAAGTCACGATCAATTTCATTGAAAGATGCATAATACAATAAGATGGTAAAGGTTAAGGTTTAGGGTTTAGGGCAAAGGGTTTAGGGTTTAGGGTTTATGGATGAATCGTGGCTAAATCGTCGTAAATTTGCATCAGTTTTGTGACATTCATAGTTTGCGACGATTTAGCCACGATTCGTCATAATTCGGTACTAAATCGTCACAAATGTTGCAACGAATTAGTGAAGAAATTTGTAAAATCTGTTTTAGAGTTTAGGGTATAGGTACAAAATTGTAACGTCGATTGCAACATTCGATGAACAACTTTACCTGTTTACCATAAATCCAAAATCATGAAATTATCAATAAGTTCATCGAGATTGAAAAATAAGTAAAACAGAGAGATTGCGTATATGTTAGATTATTAATACAATGATTCAGTTTGTGGATATTACTGTGATTGACCGATTTTTCATTTTTGAAAAATTCTCTAAAGTCACGTTCAATTTCATTGAAAGATGCATAATACAATGAGATGGTAATAGGTTAAGGTTTAAGGTTTAGGGCATAGGGTTTATGGATGAATCGTGGCTAAATCGTCATAAATTTGCATCGATTTTGTGACATTCATAGTTTGCAACGATTTAGCCACGATTCGTCATAATTCGTTACTAAATCGTCGCAAATGTTGCAACGAATTAGTGAAGAAATTTGTAAAATCTGTTTTAGAGTTTAGGGTATATGTACAAAATTGTAACGTCGATTGCAACATTCGATGAACAACTTTACCTGTTTACCATAAACTCAAAATCATGAAATTATCAATAAGTTCATCGAGATTGAAAAATAAGTAAAACAGAGAGATTGCGTATATGTTAGATTATTAATACAATGATTCAGTTTGTGGATATTACTGTGATTGACCGAATTTTCATTTTCGAACAATTTTCTAAAGCCACGATTAATTTCATTGAAAGATGCATAATACAATGAGATGGTAATAGGTTAAGGTTTAGGGTTTAGGGCATAGGGTTTAGGGTTTAGGGTTTATGGACGAATCGTGGCTAAATCGTCGCAAATTTGCATCGATTTTGTGACATTCATAGTTTGCGACGATTTAGCCACGATTCGTCATAATTCGTTGCTAAATCGTCGCAAATGTTGCAACGAATTAGTGAGGAAATTTGTAAAATCTGTTTTAGGGTTTAGGGTATAGGCACAAAATTGTAACGTCGATTGCAACATTCGATGAACAACTTTACATGTTTACCATAAATCCAAAATCATGAAATTATCAATAAGTTCATCGAGATTGAAAAATAAGTAAAACAGATAGATTGCGTATATGTTAGATTATTAATACAATGATTCAGTTTGTGGATATTACTGTGTTTGACCGAGTTTTCATTTTGGAACAATTCTCTAAAGTCACGATCAATTTCATTGAAAGATGCATAATACAATGAGATGGTAATAGGTTAAGGTTTAGGGTTTAGGGTTTAGGGAAAAGGGTTTAGGGTTTAGGGTTTATGGACGAATCGTGGCTAAATCGTCGCAAATTTGCATCGATTTTGTGACATTCATAGTTTGCGACGATTTAGCCACGATTCATCATAATTCGTTGCTAAATCGTCGCAAATGTTGCAACGAATTAGTGAGGAAATTTGTAAAATCTGTTTTAGGGTTTAGGGTATAGGCACAAAATTGTAACGTCGATTGCAACATTCGATAAATAACTTTACATGTTTACTGTAAATCCAAAATCATGAAATTATCAATAAGTTCATCGAGATTGAAAAATAAGTAAAACTGAGAGTTTGCGTATATGTTAGATTATTAATACAATGATTCATTTTGTGGATATTACTGTGATTGACCGAGTTTTCATTTTTGAACAATTCTCTAAAGTCACGATCAATTTCATTGAAAGATGCATACTACAATAAGATGGTAATAGGTTAAGGTTTAGGGTTTAGGGGAAAGGGTTTAGGGTTTAGGGTTTATGGATGAATCGTGGCTAAATCGTCGTAAATTTGCATCGATTTTGTGACATTTATAGTTTGCGACGATTTAGCCACGATTCGTCATAATTCGGTACTAAATCGTCACAAATGTTGCAACGAATTAGTGAGGAAATTTGTAAAATCTGTTTTAGGGTTTAGGGTATAGGTACAAAATTGTAACGTCGACTGCAACATTCGATGAACAACTTTACCTGTTTACCGTAAATCCAAAATCATGAAATTATCAATAAGTTCATCGAGATTGAAAAATAATTAAAACTGAGAGATTGCGTATATGTTAGATTATTAATACAATGATTCAGTTTGTGGATATTACAGTGATTGACCGAGTTTTCATTTTCGAACAATTTTCTAAAGCCACGATCAATTTCATTGAAAGATTCATAATACAATGAGATGGTAATAGGTTAAGGTTTAGGGTTTAGGGAAAAGGGATTAGGGTTTAGGGTTTATGGACGAATGGTGGCTAAATCGTCGCAAATTTGCATCGATTTTGTGACATTAATAGTTTGCGACGATTTAGCCACGATTCGTCATAATTCGTTGCTAAATCGTCACAAATGTTGCAACGAATTAGTGAGGAAATTTGTAAAATCTGTTTTAGGGTTTAGGGTATAGTCACAAAATTGTAACGCCGATTGCAACATTCGATAAATAACTTTACATGTTTACCGTAAATCCAAAATCATGAAATTATCAATAAGTTCATCGAGATTGAAAAATAAGTAAAACTGAGAGTTTGCGTATATGTTAGATTATTAATACAATGATTCAGTTTGTGGATATTACTGTGATTGACCGAGTTTTCATTTTCGAACAATTTTCTAAAGCCACGATCAATTTCATTGAAAGATGCATAATACAATGAGATGGTAATAGGTTAAGGTTTAGGGTTTAGGGAAAAGGGATTAGGGTTTAGGGTTTATGGACGAATGGTGGCTGAATCGTCGCAAATTTGCATCGATTTTGTGATATTCATAGTTTGCGACGGTTTAGCCACGATTCGTCATAATTCGTTGTTAAATCGTCGCAAATGTTGCAACGAATTAGTGAGGAAATTTGTAAATCTGTTTTAAGGTTTAGGGAATAGGCACAAAATTTTAACGTCGATTGCAATATTCGATAAATAACTTTACATGTTTACCGTAAATCAAAAATCATGTAATTATCAATAAGTTCATCTAGATTGAAAAATAAGTAAAACTGAGAGTTTGCGTATATGTTAGATTATTAATACAATGATTCAGTTTGTGGATATTACTGTGAATGACCGAGTTTTCATTTTTGAACAATTCTCTAAAGTCACGATCAATTTCATTGAAAGATGCATAATACAATAAGATGGTAATAGGTTAAGGTTTAGGGTTTAGGGCAAAGGGTTTAGGGTTTAGGGTTTATGGATGAATCGTGGCTAAATCGTCGTAAATTTGCATCGATTTTGTGACATTCATAGTTTGCGACGATTTAGCCACGATTCGTCATAATTCGGTACTAAATCGTCACAAATGTTGCAACGAATTAGTGAGGAAATTTGTAAAATCTGTTTTAGGGTTTAGGGTATAGGTACAAAATTGTAACGTCGACTGCAACATTCGATGAACAACTTTACCTGTTTACCGTAAATCCAAAATCATGAAATTATCAATAAGTTCATCGAGATTGAAAAATAATTAAAACTGAGAGATTGTGAAACGACCGCACTTTTTTTTTTTTTTTTTTTTGCAACATAAATAAATAAACAGTCATAATTAACAACGCGGAATAACACAAACACCAGAACAATCCAAGTTCTACAGCTTACACAAGCCAGCAGTTCTAACAGCAAAAGCAACAACAATAAATAAAACCCCGGGTCCTAATCATCCTCTCTTCACTGCCTCGATTCCACGCTCACACTTTATCTTTACCTGCATCGACAAAAGTGATGCATCAACATTTGGCTAACCAAACGCTGAGTGAGAGATCATCCCAACAACAGGCTAAACAAATAAGCACAATCAACAACAATTATCAATGCGAAGAATTAATTAACACCAATTAAACTTCTAACACAATAGCAATTCATCACCAAGAAACTATACCAACGCCTAACAATTCATCCCAAGAACTGCTAGACACACAGCCTGAAAGGCAACACACAACACGCCTTCAAGGCACAACCCACGACCAGTATCGATCGATACCTCCTTGGTATCGAGCGATACCCAAACACATGCCCTCAGGCAACAACCGGTATCGATCGATACACCCCTGGTATCGATCGATGCCAAGCAACACATGCCCACAGGCAACAGCTGGTATCGATCGATACACCCCTGGTATCGACCGATGCCTGCACGACTCGAGTCCACCGACAAGAGCCTAGTATCGATCGACACACACATGGTATCGATCGATACCCACCTGCAAATCCCAACCTTCCGCGAGATCTAAACCCAGAAATCGCCACAAACCAAGGCAAAACCCCAAACTCAACAATCAAGCTTAACTAAGCACCACACAAGCTTATTTGCTAACCTTTGGTCCCAACTCACCTTAAATCGGCTGGATCGAGCTCAAAATCGACCTCCCTTGCTTCCCACAAGCTCACGCCCAAAACCAAGACCAAACTCTCCCGATCTCTTCTTCAAGCTTCTCCCAAGCTCGAATCTCCCTCGATCTCGCAAGATCCAAGCTTCACCAAGCTTCCACCTCTCTCACGCTCTCTCACGCTCTCCTTCTCTCTCTCCCTCGCGACCAAGACCTTTCTTTCCCAAAAGTAGGGTTTTCACCCGTAAGAAGAGAAGAGGAAGAAGGCTTATAAGGAGAAATCCCGGCTGGTATCGATCGATACCCCTAGTATCGATCGATACTAGCCCCCAGCGCAACCCGAATTAATTATTTTTCCCCAATAATTAATTCCTCCGGAACGCGGGCGTTACAATTCTCCCCCACTAACTTAGATTCGACCTCGAATCTTCGTTACCGTTCATCTCCCATGAACCGTTCATCTCCAATGAACAATAATCGTCGCAACGATTTCACAAACTTTGGCCAACCCGGCCATATCAACACTCAAACGAGGTCCAAAACCAACCTCCGAGGTTTCCCACGCAGCCCCTATGCTTATGACACCGCGGCATCATATGTACTTATTGCTCGACACAAGCCAACCCCATCACTCAAGACGCCGCAGCATCTCCGAGTTCCGAGCATCAGCCATATCCCGCAGGATATCCACCATACCCCATCACCCAAGACACCGCAGCATCTCCGAGTTCTAGGTATATGCCGTACCACTCCACTCAGTAATATAACCTAAAAGAGTCTCAATACCCCATACCACTCAATTCTAGGCAATATATCCCACGTCTGGGACATACTCCTTACGAATCCACGGTATCACGTATCACTCTAGGCTATAAACCTCCCGAGTCTGGGTACATCGCCACTCACACTCCCAAGACACACAGTCCTGCGAGCTATCGGCACCAGAGGAACCAGTCCTCTCAACGAGCAATAAATCACATATCTCTAAGCATCTCGACTGAACTACCTCCCGTGATCCGTGTAAATCCTCGCAAGGCAACACCGGCCTCACCCATATTCCATACCCGGAATATCTGCCGTGCATGACCAATAACCCGGCCATCGCACCTCCCTTGCGCACCTTCCAGTGTCAGCTTGCTTTAGAAAGACTTGTCAAGACAACTATGACTAAGCTACCTTTAACACCCAACAACTCTCTGCAGTAGGTCTTCAATACAAACGTAATAAAACAAACAAGTACCATACGCCTGCAATCCGACCCACCACATAGAACCGCTAAGTGAAATAACCCGGTCTCGTCACTCGACTCATTTTCCTGAACAAGCTTAACTGAAACACGCAACGCTCACAACAGCCATAAGAACATCCATCTTATCACTCTCTCGCATTAACGTTTCTTACCCCAAACGAAATGCGAAACCGTGACTCGCAAGTCACCAATAAGAAATACTCATCTTATTACACATCAAATGTAACATCGTTCTACACAACGGCAATACAAAATGAAACACACATAGCACACAGCTATAACCGAAACTGGAACCTCTCGATGGAACTCAAGCCGCAGCTTGCTTCTGGAACCACTTCTGGAACCTCGCTTCCATCCTAGCCTCTGGCTCCCAAGTTTCCTCCTGCACCCCGTCACAGTCCCACAGAACTCGCATCATCGGAATCCTCTTCCGACGAAGCTCCTTGACCCTCCGCTCGAGAACTCTCAAAGGTCTCGCCTCAACGGTCATATTGGGCTGGAGATCTGACGGAATCTCAGCCAATACCTCGTCACCCCTATGCAAACACTTCTTCAGCATCGACACATGGAATACTTTATGAAATGCTTGCATAACCGCGGGTAACTCCAACCGATACGCTACCGGTCCAACACGCTCCACAATCCGGAACGGTCCCATATACCTCGGACTCAACTTAGTCGCAACAATGGACCTGTTCGGACCTCTCAGTAAAGCCATCTTGAGATACACACTATCTCCCACCTCAAACACAAGCTCTTTCCGCCTCTTATCAGCATAACTCTTCTGCCGATCTTGGGCCTCTTTCATATTCAGCTTCAAAACCCGGATCTTCTCCGTAGTTTCCTGAACAAAACTCGCACCCAAAGTGCTCCTCTCCCCCACTTGTGTCCAACACAACGGGGTACGACATGGCCTCCCATACAGAGCCTCATATGGAGCCATCCCAATACTTGCCTGGTAACTATTGTTATACGCAAACTCAACCAAGCTCAAGTGATCCACCCAATGACCACCCCAATCCAGCACGCACATCCTCAACAAATCCTCCAAAGTCTGAATGGTCCGCTCGGACTGCCCATCCGTCTGAGGATGATACGCCGTGCTCAAGTGCACCTTCGTGCCCATCTCTGCCTGAAACGCATTCCAGAACTCCGATGTGAACTTAGGATCCCGGTCCGAAACAATACTCACCGGTACTCCATACAGTCTCACAATCTCCTGTACGTACTTCCTAGCCAAAACTGCCGCCCCATCGGTCTTCTTAATGGCCAGAAAACGCGCACACTTGGTCAATCGATCGACGATGACCCAAACAGCATCCTTGGTCCGAGAAACTGGTAAACCCACCACGAAATCCATCGTGATCATATCCCACTTCCACTCTGGAATGGGTAAACTCCGCAACAAACCACTCGGGACCTGGTGCTCCGCCTTCACTAACTGGCACACGTTGCACGAAGCAACCCAGTTAGCCACATCCTTTTTCATCCCGACCCAATGATAATAGCGCTTGAGATCGCGGTACATCTTGGTCGCTCCGGGATGAATCGCAAACATACTCGAATGAGCCTCACTCAGGATCTCTCGCCGCAAATCCTCATCCAAAGGTACGCATACCCTCCCACTGACAAGGATAGTGCCGTTCGCAGATACCTGATACTCAGAACCCTCTGCTCTCGAAGCCTTAACCAAACCCTCATCTTTTCCCTGAGCCACCCGAACCCTGCTCAAAAGATCCGCCTGGTTAGCCGCCTCTAAGCCCAAAGGCTCCTGAGATACAACACATAAGCGCAATGTGCTAATCTCGCTCACCAAAGACTCTACCTCGAGCTCCCGAGCCAAAGCCACCCGCTTCCGACTCAACGCATCCGCAACCAGATTAGCCTTACCAGGATGGTAAGCTATCTCAAGATCATAATCGGCCACTAGCTCCATCCAGCGCCTTTGCCTCAAATTCAACTCAGGCTGAGTGAAAATGTACTTCAAGCTCTTATGATCTGTGAACACCTGCACCTTTCCGCCATAAAGGTAAGATCTCCAAATCTTTAATGCAAAAACTACTGCAGCCATCTCCAAGTCATGGGTAGGGTAGTTGCCCTCATGCTTCCGCAGCTGCCGCGAAGCATAGGCAATAACCTTCCCCCGCTGCATCGACACACAACCAAGGCCCATCCCCGACGCATCGGTGTACACCACGTAAGGCTCACCCGACTCAGGCAACGCCAATACTGGGGTACTAGTCAACATGGCCTTCAGCTGCGCGAAACTCTCATCACACTCCGAAGACCACACGAAAGGAACATCCTTCCCTGTCAGCTTCGTCATAGACTTAGCCATACTCGCGAAACCCTTGACGAACCGCCGATAATACCCTGCTAACCCAAGAAAACTCCGAATCTCAGTAGCATTCCTCGGCCTCGGTCAAGTACTAATGGCCTGAATCTTCTCCGGATCTACCGACACTCCCTCCGCAGAGACAATGTGACCCAGAAAACCGATCTCCCGCTGCCAGAAACTACACTTGCTCAACTTAGCAAACAACTTCTGTTCCCGCAGCCTCGAAAGAACCACACGCAGATGCACCTCATGCTCCTCCCGGCTCCTCGAATACACCAAGATGTCATCGATAAAGATGATCACGAACTCATCTAGATACTCCTGGAAAACGCTGTTCATCAATCTCATAAATGCAGCCGGTGCATTCGTCAACCCGAATGGCATCACCACAAACTCGTAGTGGCCATAACGAGATCTGAAAGCCGTCTTCCGGATATCTACCTCATCGATGGGAATCTGATGATATCCCGACGCCAAGTCAATCTTGGAGAACCAAGTAGCCCCTCTCAACTGATCCAACAACTCATCAATCCGAGGAAGAGGATACCTGTTCTTCACTGTGACTCGGTTAAGTCCCCGATAATCAATACACAACCGAAAACTCCCGTCCTTCTTCTTCACGAACAACACTGGCGCTCCCCACGGCGAAGAACTCGGACGAATAAACCCTTTGCCCAACAACTCCTCCAGCTGCTTCTTCAGCTCTGCCATCTCTGCGGGAGCCATCCTATAAGGAGCCCTGGATATCGGTGCCGTCCCTGGTTCCAACTCGATCGTGAAAGGATCCGACCTAGATGGTGGCAACCCCTGCAACGACTGGAACACATCCTGGAACTCACGAGCCACCCGAATATCCTGAACCCTAGCCTCTCCGACAGCCTCCGGCAATGAAATGGTAGCCAAATACGCCTCGCAACCCCTCTCGATCAGACGCTCCGCGTGCACAACCGAGATTACGAGACTCCCGGAAGTCGGTCTCACGCCCTGATACACCAACCTCCCTTTCCCCTGGTCGAACTCGACTCGCCCTCGGTGACAGTCCAGATGCGCCCTGAACTTCCCGAGCCAATCCATGCCCAAGATGACATCGTACAGCTCCACTGAGCAGATAATCAAATCGGCAGCCATGGACTCTCCTGCTACCTGAACATCCACGTCTCGCACCCGACCGTGAATCCTCAGGAGCTTCCCTCCGGCAACCTCCACGAAACCCAAACTCACACCGGGCTCGCTCCGCAGATTAGCCTTCTCGGCTAACTCCGGGGAAACGAAGCAATGCGATGCTCCCGTGTCAAACAACACATGACACTCTACACCCCCAACACACAAGGTCCCTGCACATATACATGTGCCGAGAACCTTAACACCCCGACAAACACGACATTCCCCAACACAGAATTAAACTTAGATGAGTCTAAGAAAATACCTGTGATCGGCCTGGAACTCGGCTCGCCGGTCTCGGTGATGGAGTACACTCGAGGCGCTGATGCCACCTGCCTGAGAGGCTGCACCACCGTGGTCTCACTCTGCCGCAACTGGGGACACTGAGGCCTGATGTGCCCCGCCTCCTTGCAGTGATAGCACACTCGAGAATCCACTCGCGCTCCGCCCTTCTGAGGACAGCTCGCCACTCGGTGATCCATGCTCCCGCAACCAAAGCAACCCGGACCACCCCGACTACTACTCGAAGAGCTCTCCCGCTTCCGCTTCTGTCCTTGCATCGGCTTACTACTGCCTCTGCTCGGACCGGACTGCTGCTGCATAGATCTCGCCTGAAAACGCGGTGTAGCCACTACCACCTCGTCCTTCAGACCCTCCTCAAGCAAAGCCGCAGTCTCAACCAACTCATCAACCGTGCAAAAAGACCTCACCATGCAACGGTTCCTCAAGTCAACCCGAAGACCCATCAAGAATCTCTGCACACGGGCCGACTCACTCTCACCCGCTCGTCTAACATAAGACCCGAGCCGGATGAACTCCACCTCATACTCGCGTACCGACCGATCCCCCTGAGTCAAACTCGCAAGCCTCGACCCTAACCGGTTGAACGCCTCCTGAGGAAAGAACTTGGAGTTAAACTCCTCCACAAAATCCGCCCAAGCCATCGCGGCCTGAACTCTCCGTGCTGCCACACCCCTCCACCAGAGATGTGCATCACCCTCCAGATAATGGACCGCAATGTCCACCTGGTATCCCGCGGGACACCTACTCGAGAGAAAATTCCTCTCTATCCTCCTCAACCACGCATCAGCGCCCTCAGGATTAGCACCTCCAGAAAAGAACCCCGTGCCAATCCTCAGCATCTGCTCCATCATCCTAAGGTAGGATGGGAGCTCCTCAGCAACCACAGCTGCCACCTGAGGCTGAGCCTCCACCACTACCGGAGCCACAGGAACCTGAGCCGGTACCCTCTCTGGTAACCGCTCCAACAACCTCGTCAACAGATCCGCTATGCGATCATCTCGGGCCTGAGCATCACCCGCTGCTACACCCGCAGCACCCACTGGAACACCAGCTACACTGACGCTCACGCCAGCCCCAACGGAACTCACTCCGGCCGCACCCTCAGACCCAACCTGACTCGCACGCGAATCCTCGACCTGCTCCGCCGGCACACGGCCACGACCTCCACCACGGCCACGACCTCTACCACGCCCTCTAGCCATCTGCACACGTGCAGAAGCACAAGCTAAGAAACCAACAACAATCCTCACAATAAAGATACTCACCGTGGAATCTCACAAGGCTCGAAGAGGATGATTCTAAGACCCCACACAACACCCAATCTATTCTAGAACCACCTAGGCTCCTAGAACCGTATGGGCTCTGATACCAAATTGAAACGACCGCACTTTTTTTTTTTTTTTTTTTTGCAACATAAATAAATAAACAGTCATAATTAACAACGCGGAATAACACAAACACCAGAACAATCCAAGTTCTACAGCTTACACAAGCCAGCAGTTCTAACAGCAAAAGCAACAACAATAAATAAAACCCCGGGTCCTAATCATCCTCTCTTCACTGCCTCGATTCCACGCTCACACTTTATCTTTACCTGCATCGACAAAAGTGATGCATCAACATTTGGCTAACCAAACGCTGAGTGAGAGATCATCCCAACAACAGGCTAAACAAATAAGCACAATCAACAACAATTATCAATGCGAAGAATTAATTAACACCAATTAAACTTCTAACACAATAGCAATTCATCACCAAGAAACTATACCAACGCCTAACAATTCATCCCAAGAACTGCTAGACACACAGCCTGAAAGGCAACACACAACACGCCTTCAAGGCACAACCCACGACCAGTATCGATCGATACCTCCTTGGTATCGAGCGATACCCAAACACATGCCCTCAGGCAACAACCGGTATCGATCGATACACCCCTGGTATCGATCGATGCCAAGCAACACATGCCCACAGGCAACAGCTGGTATCGATCGATACACCCCTGGTATCGACCGATGCCTGCACGACTCGAGTCCACCGACAAGAGCCTAGTATCGATCGACACACACATGGTATCGATCGATACCCACCTGCAAATCCCAACCTTCCGCGAGATCTAAACCCAGAAATCGCCACAAACCAAGGCAAAACCCCAAACTCAACAATCAAGCTTAACTAAGCACCACACAAGCTTATTTGCTAACCTTTGGTCCCAACTCACCTTAAATCGGCTGGATCGAGCTCAAAATCGACCTCCCTTGCTTCCCACAAGCTCACGCCCAAAACCAAGACCAAACTCTCCCGATCTCTTCTTCAAGCTTCTCCCAAGCTCGAATCTCCCTCGATCTCGCAAGATCCAAGCTTCACCAAGCTTCCACCTCTCTCACGCTCTCTCACGCTCTCCTTCTCTCTCTCCCTCGCGACCAAGACCTTTCTTTCCCAAAAGTAGGGTTTTCACCCGTAAGAAGAGAAGAGGAAGAAGGCTTATAAGGAGAAATCCCGGCTGGTATCGATCGATACCCCTAGTATCGATCGATACTAGCCCCCAGCGCAACCCGAATTAATTATTTTTCCCCAATAATTAATTCCTCCGGAACGCGGGCGTTACAATTCTCCCCCACTAACTTAGATTCGACCTCGAATCTTCGTTACCGTTCATCTCCCATGAACCGTTCATCTCCAATGAACAATAATCGTCGCAACGATTTCACAAACTTTGGCCAACCCGGCCATATCAACACTCAAACGAGGTCCAAAACCAACCTCCGAGGTTTCCCACGCAGCCCCTATGCTTATGACACCGCGGCATCATATGTACTTATTGCTCGACACAAGCCAACCCCATCACTCAAGACGCCGCAGCATCTCCGAGTTCCGAGCATCAGCCATATCCCGCAGGATATCCACCATACCCCATCACCCAAGACACCGCAGCATCTCCGAGTTCTAGGTATATGCCGTACCACTCCACTCAGTAATATAACCTAAAAGAGTCTCAATACCCCATACCACTCAATTCTAGGCAATATATCCCACGTCTGGGACATACTCCTTACGAATCCACGGTATCACGTATCACTCTAGGCTATAAACCTCCCGAGTCTGGGTACATCGCCACTCACACTCCCAAGACACACAGTCCTGCGAGCTATCGGCACCAGAGGAACCAGTCCTCTCAACGAGCAATAAATCACATATCTCTAAGCATCTCGACTGAACTACCTCCCGTGATCCGTGTAAATCCTCGCAAGGCAACACCGGCCTCACCCATATTCCATACCCGGAATATCTGCCGTGCATGACCAATAACCCGGCCATCGCACCTCCCTTGCGCACCTTCCAGTGTCAGCTTGCTTTAGAAAGACTTGTCAAGACAACTATGACTAAGCTACCTTTAACACCCAACAACTCTCTGCAGTAGGTCTTCAATACAAACGTAATAAAACAAACAAGTACCATACGCCTGCAATCCGACCCACCACATAGAACCGCTAAGTGAAATAACCCGGTCTCGTCACTCGACTCATTTTCCTGAACAAGCTTAACTGAAACACGCAACGCTCACAACAGCCATAAGAACATCCATCTTATCACTCTCTCGCATTAACGTTTCTTACCCCAAACGAAATGCGAAACCGTGACTCGCAAGTCACCAATAAGAAATACTCATCTTATTACACATCAAATGTAACATCGTTCTACACAACGGCAATACAAAATGAAACACACATAGCACACAGCTATAACCGAAACTGGAACCTCTCGATGGAACTCAAGCCGCAGCTTGCTTCTGGAACCACTTCTGGAACCTCGCTTCCATCCTAGCCTCTGGCTCCCAAGTTTCCTCCTGCACCCCGTCACAGTCCCACAGAACTCGCATCATCGGAATCCTCTTCCGACGAAGCTCCTTGACCCTCCGCTCGAGAACTCTCAAAGGTCTCGCCTCAACGGTCATATTGGGCTGGAGATCTGACGGAATCTCAGCCAATACCTCGTCACCCCTATGCAAACACTTCTTCAGCATCGACACATGGAATACTTTATGAAATGCTTGCATAACCGCGGGTAACTCCAACCGATACGCTACCGGTCCAACACGCTCCACAATCCGGAACGGTCCCATATACCTCGGACTCAACTTAGTCGCAACAATGGACCTGTTCGGACCTCTCAGTAAAGCCATCTTGAGATACACACTATCTCCCACCTCAAACACAAGCTCTTTCCGCCTCTTATCAGCATAACTCTTCTGCCGATCTTGGGCCTCTTTCATATTCAGCTTCAAAACCCGGATCTTCTCCGTAGTTTCCTGAACAAAACTCGCACCCAAAGTGCTCCTCTCCCCCACTTGTGTCCAACACAACGGGGTACGACATGGCCTCCCATACAGAGCCTCATATGGAGCCATCCCAATACTTGCCTGGTAACTATTGTTATACGCAAACTCAACCAAGCTCAAGTGATCCACCCAATGACCACCCCAATCCAGCACGCACATCCTCAACAAATCCTCCAAAGTCTGAATGGTCCGCTCGGACTGCCCATCCGTCTGAGGATGATACGCCGTGCTCAAGTGCACCTTCGTGCCCATCTCTGCCTGAAACGCATTCCAGAACTCCGATGTGAACTTAGGATCCCGGTCCGAAACAATACTCACCGGTACTCCATACAGTCTCACAATCTCCTGTACGTACTTCCTAGCCAAAACTGCCGCCCCATCGGTCTTCTTAATGGCCAGAAAACGCGCACACTTGGTCAATCGATCGACGATGACCCAAACAGCATCCTTGGTCCGAGAAACTGGTAAACCCACCACGAAATCCATCGTGATCATATCCCACTTCCACTCTGGAATGGGTAAACTCCGCAACAAACCACTCGGGACCTGGTGCTCCGCCTTCACTAACTGGCACACGTTGCACGAAGCAACCCAGTTAGCCACATCCTTTTTCATCCCGACCCAATGATAATAGCGCTTGAGATCGCGGTACATCTTGGTCGCTCCGGGATGAATCGCAAACATACTCGAATGAGCCTCACTCAGGATCTCTCGCCGCAAATCCTCATCCAAAGGTACGCATACCCTCCCACTGACAAGGATAGTGCCGTTCGCAGATACCTGATACTCAGAACCCTCTGCTCTCGAAGCCTTAACCAAACCCTCATCTTTTCCCTGAGCCACCCGAACCCTGCTCAAAAGATCCGCCTGGTTAGCCGCCTCTAAGCCCAAAGGCTCCTGAGATACAACACATAAGCGCAATGTGCTAATCTCGCTCACCAAAGACTCTACCTCGAGCTCCCGAGCCAAAGCCACCCGCTTCCGACTCAACGCATCCGCAACCAGATTAGCCTTACCAGGATGGTAAGCTATCTCAAGATCATAATCGGCCACTAGCTCCATCCAGCGCCTTTGCCTCAAATTCAACTCAGGCTGAGTGAAAATGTACTTCAAGCTCTTATGATCTGTGAACACCTGCACCTTTCCGCCATAAAGGTAAGATCTCCAAATCTTTAATGCAAAAACTACTGCAGCCATCTCCAAGTCATGGGTAGGGTAGTTGCCCTCATGCTTCCGCAGCTGCCGCGAAGCATAGGCAATAACCTTCCCCCGCTGCATCGACACACAACCAAGGCCCATCCCCGACGCATCGGTGTACACCACGTAAGGCTCACCCGACTCAGGCAACGCCAATACTGGGGTACTAGTCAACATGGCCTTCAGCTGCGCGAAACTCTCATCACACTCCGAAGACCACACGAAAGGAACATCCTTCCCTGTCAGCTTCGTCATAGACTTAGCCATACTCGCGAAACCCTTGACGAACCGCCGATAATACCCTGCTAACCCAAGAAAACTCCGAATCTCAGTAGCATTCCTCGGCCTCGGTCAAGTACTAATGGCCTGAATCTTCTCCGGATCTACCGACACTCCCTCCGCAGAGACAATGTGACCCAGAAAACCGATCTCCCGCTGCCAGAAACTACACTTGCTCAACTTAGCAAACAACTTCTGTTCCCGCAGCCTCGAAAGAACCACACGCAGATGCACCTCATGCTCCTCCCGGCTCCTCGAATACACCAAGATGTCATCGATAAAGATGATCACGAACTCATCTAGATACTCCTGGAAAACGCTGTTCATCAATCTCATAAATGCAGCCGGTGCATTCGTCAACCCGAATGGCATCACCACAAACTCGTAGTGGCCATAACGAGATCTGAAAGCCGTCTTCCGGATATCTACCTCATCGATGGGAATCTGATGATATCCCGACGCCAAGTCAATCTTGGAGAACCAAGTAGCCCCTCTCAACTGATCCAACAACTCATCAATCCGAGGAAGAGGATACCTGTTCTTCACTGTGACTCGGTTAAGTCCCCGATAATCAATACACAACCGAAAACTCCCGTCCTTCTTCTTCACGAACAACACTGGCGCTCCCCACGGCGAAGAACTCGGACGAATAAACCCTTTGCCCAACAACTCCTCCAGCTGCTTCTTCAGCTCTGCCATCTCTGCGGGAGCCATCCTATAAGGAGCCCTGGATATCGGTGCCGTCCCTGGTTCCAACTCGATCGTGAAAGGATCCGACCTAGATGGTGGCAACCCCTGCAACGACTGGAACACATCCTGGAACTCACGAGCCACCCGAATATCCTGAACCCTAGCCTCTCCGACAGCCTCCGGCAATGAAATGGTAGCCAAATACGCCTCGCAACCCCTCTCGATCAGACGCTCCGCGTGCACAACCGAGATTACGAGACTCCCGGAAGTCGGTCTCACGCCCTGATACACCAACCTCCCTTTCCCCTGGTCGAACTCGACTCGCCCTCGGTGACAGTCCAGATGCGCCCTGAACTTCCCGAGCCAATCCATGCCCAAGATGACATCGTACAGCTCCACTGAGCAGATAATCAAATCGGCAGCCATGGACTCTCCTGCTACCTGAACATCCACGTCTCGCACCCGACCGTGAATCCTCAGGAGCTTCCCTCCGGCAACCTCCACGAAACCCAAACTCACACCGGGCTCGCTCCGCAGATTAGCCTTCTCGGCTAACTCCGGGGAAACGAAGCAATGCGATGCTCCCGTGTCAAACAACACATGACACTCTACACCCCCAACACACAAGGTCCCTGCACATATACATGTGCCGAGAACCTTAACACCCCGACAAACACGACATTCCCCAACACAGAATTAAACTTAGATGAGTCTAAGAAAATACCTGTGATCGGCCTGGAACTCGGCTCGCCGGTCTCGGTGATGGAGTACACTCGAGGCGCTGATGCCACCTGCCTGAGAGGCTGCACCACCGTGGTCTCACTCTGCCGCAACTGGGGACACTGAGGCCTGATGTGCCCCGCCTCCTTGCAGTGATAGCACACTCGAGAATCCACTCGCGCTCCGCCCTTCTGAGGACAGCTCGCCACTCGGTGATCCATGCTCCCGCAACCAAAGCAACCCGGACCACCCCGACTACTACTCGAAGAGCTCTCCCGCTTCCGCTTCTGTCCTTGCATCGGCTTACTACTGCCTCTGCTCGGACCGGACTGCTGCTGCATAGATCTCGCCTGAAAACGCGGTGTAGCCACTACCACCTCGTCCTTCAGACCCTCCTCAAGCAAAGCCGCAGTCTCAACCAACTCATCAACCGTGCAAAAAGACCTCACCATGCAACGGTTCCTCAAGTCAACCCGAAGACCCATCAAGAATCTCTGCACACGGGCCGACTCACTCTCACCCGCTCGTCTAACATAAGACCCGAGCCGGATGAACTCCACCTCATACTCGCGTACCGACCGATCCCCCTGAGTCAAACTCGCAAGCCTCGACCCTAACCGGTTGAACGCCTCCTGAGGAAAGAACTTGGAGTTAAACTCCTCCACAAAATCCGCCCAAGCCATCGCGGCCTGAACTCTCCGTGCTGCCACACCCCTCCACCAGAGATGTGCATCACCCTCCAGATAATGGACCGCAATGTCCACCTGGTATCCCGCGGGACACCTACTCGAGAGAAAATTCCTCTCTATCCTCCTCAACCACGCATCAGCGCCCTCAGGATTAGCACCTCCAGAAAAGAACCCCGTGCCAATCCTCAGCATCTGCTCCATCATCCTAAGGTAGGATGGGAGCTCCTCAGCAACCACAGCTGCCACCTGAGGCTGAGCCTCCACCACTACCGGAGCCACAGGAACCTGAGCCGGTACCCTCTCTGGTAACCGCTCCAACAACCTCGTCAACAGATCCGCTATGCGATCATCTCGGGCCTGAGCATCACCCGCTGCTACACCCGCAGCACCCACTGGAACACCAGCTACACTGACGCTCACGCCAGCCCCAACGGAACTCACTCCGGCCGCACCCTCAGACCCAACCTGACTCGCACGCGAATCCTCGACCTGCTCCGCCGGCACACGGCCACGACCTCCACCACGGCCACGACCTCTACCACGCCCTCTAGCCATCTGCACACGTGCAGAAGCACAAGCTAAGAAACCAACAACAATCCTCACAATAAAGATACTCACCGTGGAATCTCACAAGGCTCGAAGAGGATGATTCTAAGACCCCACACAACACCCAATCTATTCTAGAACCACCTAGGCTCCTAGAACCGTATGGGCTCTGATACCAAATTGAAACGACCGCACTTTTTTTTTTTTTTTTTTTTTGCAACATAAATAAATAAACAGTCATAATTAACAACGCGGAATAACACAAACACCAGAACAATCCAAGTTCTACAGCTTACACAAGCCAGCAGTTCTAACAGCAAAAGCAACAACAATAAATAAAACCCCGGGTCCTAATCATCCTCTCTTCACTGCCTCGATTCCACGCTCACACTTTATCTTTACCTGCATCGACAAAAGTGATGCATCAACATTTGGCTAACCAAACGCTGAGTGAGAGATCATCCCAACAACAGGCTAAACAAATAAGCACAATCAACAACAATTATCAATGCGAAGAATTAATTAACACCAATTAAACTTCTAACACAATAGCAATTCATCACCAAGAAAACTATACCAACGCCTAACAATTCATCCCAAGAACTGCTAGACACACAGCCTGAAAGGCAACACACAACACGCCTTCAAGGCACAACCCACGACCAGTATCGATCGATACCTCCTTGGTATCGAGCGATACCCAAACACATGCCCTCAGGCAACAACCGGTATCGATCGATACACCCCTGGTATCGATCGATGCCAAGCAACACATGCCCACAGGCAACAGCTGGTATCGATCGATACACCCCTGGTATCGACCGATGCCTGCACGACTCGAGTCCACCGACAAGAGCCTAGTATCGATCGACACACACATGGTATCGATCGATACCCACCTGCAAATCCCAACCTTCCGCGAGATCTAAACCCAGAAATCGCCACAAACCAAGGCAAAACCCCAAACTCAACAATCAAGCTTAACTAAGCACCACACAAGCTTATTTGCTAACCTTTGGTCCCAACTCACCTTAAATCGGCTGGATCGAGCTCAAAATCGACCTCCCTTGCTTCCCACAAGCTCACGCCCAAAACCAAGACCAAACTCTCCCGATCTCTTCTTCAAGCTTCTCCCAAGCTCGAATCTCCCTCGATCTCGCAAGATCCAAGCTTCACCAAGCTTCCACCTCTCTCACGCTCTCTCACGCTCTCCTTCTCTCTCTCCCTCGCGACCAAGACCTTTCTTTCCCAAAAGTAGGGTTTTCACCCGTAAGAAGAGAAGAGGAAGAAGGCTTATAAGGAGAAATCCCGGCTGGTATCGATCGATACCCCTAGTATCGATCGATACTAGCCCCCAGCGCAACCCGAATTAATTATTTTTCCCCAATAATTAATTCCTCCGGAACGCGGGCGTTACAGATTGCGTATATGTTAGATTATTAATACAATGATTCAGTTTGTGGATATTACAGTGATTGACCGAGTTTTCATTTTCGAACAATTTTCTAAAGCCACGATCAATTTCATTGAAAGATTCATAATACAATGAGATGGTAATAGGTTAAGGTTTAGGGTTTAGGGAAAAGGGATTAGGGTTTAGGGTTTATGGACGAATGGTGGCTAATTCGTCGCAAATTTGCATCGATTTTGTGACATTCATAGTTTGCGACGATTTAGCCACGATTCGTTATAATTCGTTGCTAAATCGTCACAAATGTTGCAACGAATTAGTGAGGAAATTTGTAAAATCTGTTTTAGGGTTTAGGGTATAGTCACAAAATTGTAACGCCGATTGCAACATTCGATAAATAACTTTACATGTTTACCGTAAATCCAAAATCATGAAATTATCAATAAGTTCATCGAGATTGAAAAATAAGTAAAACTGAGAGTTTGCGTATATGTTAGATTATTAATACAATGATTCAGTTTGTGGATATTACTGTGATTGACCAAGTTTTCATTTTCGAACAATTTTCTAAAGCCACGATCAATTTCATTGAAAGATGCATAATACAATGAGATGGTAATAGGTTAAGGTTTAGGGTTTAGGGAAAAGGGATAAGGGTTTAGGGTTTATGGACGAATGGTGGCTGAATCGTCGCAAATTTGCATCGATTTTGTGATATTCATAGTTTGCGACGGTTTAGCCACGATTCGTCATAATTCGTTGTTAAATCGTCGCAAATGTTGCAACGAATTAGTGAGGAAATTTGTAAATCTGTTTTAAGGTTTAGGGAATAGGCACAAAATTTTAACGTCGATTGCAATATTCGATAAATAACTTTACATGTTTACTGTAAATCAAAAATCATGTAATTATCAATAAGTTCATCTAGATTGAAAAATAAGTAAAACTGAGAGTTTGCGTATATGTTAGATTATTAATACAATGATTCAGTTTGTGGATATTACTGTGAATGACCGAGTTTTCATTTTTGAACAATTCTCTAAAGTCACGATCAATTTCATTGAAAGATGCATAATACAATAAGATGGTAATAGGTTAAGGTTTAGGGTTTAGGGCAAAGGGTTTAGGGTTTAGGGTTTATGGATGAATCGTGGCTAAATCGTCGTAAATTTGCATCGATTTTGTGACATTCATAGTTTGCGACGATTTAGCCACGATTCGTCATAATTCGGTACTAAATCGTCACAAATGTTGCAACGAATTAGTGAGGAAATTTGTAAAATCTGTTTTAGGGTTTAGGGTATAGGTACAAAATTGTAACGTCGACTGCAACATTCGATGAACAACTTTACCTGTTTACCGTAAATCCAAAATCATGAAATTATCAATAAGTTCATCGAGATTGAAAAATAATTAAAACTGAGAGATTGCGTATATGTTAGATTATTAATACAATGATTCAGTTTGTGGATATTACAGTGATTGACCGAGTTTTCATTTTCGAACAATTTTCTAAAGCCACGATCAATTTCATTGAAAGATTCATAATACAATGAGATGGTAATAGGTTAAGGTTTAGGGTTTAGGGAAAAGGGATTAGGGTTTAGGGTTTATGGACGAATGGTGGCTAAATCGTCGCAAATTTGCATCGATTTTGTGACATTCATAGTTTGCGACGATTTAGCCACGATTCGTCATAATTCGTTGCTAAATCGTCACAAATGTTGCAACGAATTAGTGAGGAAATTTGTAAAATCTGTTTTAGGGTTTAGGGTATAGTCACAAAATTGTAACGCCGATTGCAACATTCGATAAATAACTTTACATGTTTACCGTAAATCCAAAATCATGAAATTATCAATAAGTTCATCGAGATTGAAAAATAAGTAAAACTGAGAGTTTGCGTATATGTTAGATTATTAATACAATGATTCAGTTTGTGGATATTACTGTGATTGACCGAGTTTTCATTTTCGAACAATTTTCTAAAGCCACGATCAATTTCATTGAAAGATGCATAATACAATGAGATGGTAATAGGTTAAGGTTTAGGGTTTAGGGAAAAGGGATTAGGGTTTAGGGTTTATGGACGAATGGTGGCTGAATCGTCGCAAATTTGCATCGATTTTGTGATATTCATAGTTTGCGACGGTTTAGCCACGATTCGTCATAATTCGTTGTTAAATCGTCGCAAATGTTGCAACGAATTAGTGAGGAAATTTGTAAATCTGTTTTAAGGTTTAGGGAATAGGCACAAAATTTTAACGTCGATTGCAATATTCGATAAATAACTTTACATGTTTACCGTAAATCAAAAATCATGTAATTATCAATAAGTTCATCTAGATTGAAAAATAAGTAAAACTGAGAGTTTGCGTATATGTTAGATTATTAATACAATGATTCAGTTTGTGGATATTACTGTGAATGACCGAGTTTTCATTTTTGAACAATTCTCTAAAGTCACGATCAATTTCATTGAAAGATGCATAATACAATAAGATGGTAATAGGTTAAGGTTTAGGGTTTTGGGCAAAGGGTTTAGGGTTTAGGGTTTATGGATGAATCGTGGCTAAATCGTCGTAAATTTGCATCGATTTTGTGACATTCATAGTTTGCGACGACTTAGCCACGATTCGTCATAATTCGGTACTAAATCGTCACAAATGTTGCAACGAATTAGTGAAGAAATTTGTAAAATCTGTTTTAGAGTTTAGGGTATAGGTACAAAATTGTAACGTCGATCGCAACATTCGATGAACAACTTTACCTGTTTACCATAAATCCAAAATCATGAAATTATCAATAAGTTCATCGAGATTGAAAAATAAGTAAAACAGAGAGATTGCGTATATGTTAGATTATTAATACAATGATTCAGTTTGTGGATATTACTGTGATTGACCGAGTTTTCATTTTCGAACAATTTTCTAAAGCCACGATCAATTTCATTGAAAGATGCATAATACAATGAGATGGTAATAGGTTAAGGTTTAGGGTTTAGGGCATAGGGTTTAGGGTTTAGGGTTTATGGACGAATCGTGGCTAAATCGTCGCAAATTTGCATCGATTTTGTGACATTCATAGTTTGCGACGATTTAGCCACGATTCGTCATAATTCGTTGCTAAATCGTCGCAAATGTTGCAACGAATTAGTGAGGAAATTTATAAAATCTGTTTTAGGGTTTAGGGTATAGGTACAAAATTGTAACGTCGATTGCAACATTCGATAAACAACTTTACATGTTTACCGTAAATCCAAAATAATGAAATTATCAATAAGTTCATCGATATTAAAAAATAAGTAAAACAGAGAGTTTGCGTATATGTTAGATTATTAATATAATGATTCAGTTTGTGGATATAACTGTGTTTGACCGAGTTTTCATTTTAGAACAATTCTCTAAAGTCACGATCAATTTCATTGAAAGATGCATTATACAATGAGATGGTAATAGTTTAAGGTTTAGGGTTTAGGGAAAAGGGTTTAGGGTTTAGGGTTTATGGACGAATCGTGGCTAAATCGTCGCAAATTTGCATCAATTTTGTGACATTCATAGTTTGCGACGATTTAGCAACGATTCGTCATAATTCGTTGCTAAATCGTCGCAAATGTTGCAACGAATTAGTGAGGAAATTTGTAAAATCTGTTTTAGGGTTTAGGGTATAGGCACAAAATTGTAACGTCGATTGCAACATTCGATAAATAACTTTACATGTTTACCGTAAATCCAAAATCATGAAATTATCAATAAGTTCATCGAGATTGAAAAATAAGTAAAACTGAGAGTTTGCGTATATGTTAGATTATTAATACAATGATTCAGTTTGTGGATATTACTGTGATTGACCGAGTTTTCATTTTTGAACAATTCTCTAAAGTCACGATCAATTTCATTGAAAGATGCATAATACAATAAGATGGTAATAGGTTAAGGTTTAGGGTTTAGGGCAAAGGGTTTAGGGTTTAGGGTTTATGGATGAATCGTGGCTAAATCGTTGTAAATTTGCATCTATTTTGTGACATTCATAGTTTGCGACGATTTAGCCACGATTCGTCATAATTCGGTACTAAATCGTCACAAATGTTGCAACGAATTAGTGAGGAAATTTATAAAATCTGTTTTAGGGTTTAGGGTATAGGTACAAAATTGTAACGTCGATTGCAACATTCGATGAACAACTTTACCTGTTTACCGTAAATCCAAAATCATGAAATTATCTATAAGTTCATCGAGATTGAAAAATAATTAAAACAGAGAGATTGCGTATATGTTAGATTATTAATACAATGATTCAGTTTGTGGATATTATTGTGATTGACCGAGTTTTTATTTTCGAACAATTTTCTAAAGCCACGATCAATTTCATTGAAAGATGCATAATACAATGAGATGTTAATATGTTAAGGTTTAGGGTTTAGGGCAAAGGGTTTAGGGTTTAGGGTTTATGGACGAATCGTGGCTAAATCGTCGCAAATTTGTATCGATTTTGTGACATTCATAGTTTGCGACGATTTAGCCACGATTCGTCATAATTCGTTGCTAAATTGTCGCAAATGTTGCAACGAATTAGTGAGGAAATTTGTAAAATCTGTTATAGGGTTTAGGGTATAGGTACAAAATTGTAACGTCGATTGCAACATTCGATGAACAACTTTACATGTTTACCATAAATCCAAAATCATGAAATTATCAATAAGTTCATCGAGATTGAAAAATAAGTAAAACAGAGAGATTGCGTATATGTTAGATTATTAATACAATGATTTAGTTTGTGGATATTACTGTGATTGACCGAGTTTTCATTTTCGAACAATTTTCTAAAGCCACGATCAATTTCATTGAAAGATGCATAATACAATAAGATGGTAATAGGTTAAGGTTTAGGGTTTAGGGCAAAGGGTTTAGGGTTTAGGGTTTATGGATGAATCGTGGCTAAATCGTCGTAAATTTGCATCGATTTTGTGACATTCATAGTTTGCGACGATTTAGCCACGATTCGTCATAATTCGGTACTAAATCGTCACAAATGTTGCAACGAATTAGTGAAGAAATTTGTAAAATCTGTTTTAGAGTTTAGGGTATAGGTACAAAATTGTAACGTCGATCGCAACATTCGATGAACAACTTTACCTGTTTACCATAAATCCAAAATCATGAAATTATCAATAAGTTCATCGAGATTGAAAAATAAGTAAAACAGAGAGATTGCGTATATGTTAGATTATTAATACAATGATTCAGTTTGTGGATATTACTGTGATTGACCGAGTTTTCATTTTCGAACAATTTTCTAAAGCCACGATCAATTTCATTGAAAGATGCATAATACAATGAGATGGTAATAGGTTAAGGTTTAGGGTTTAGGGCATAGGGTTTAGGGTTTAGGGTTTATGGACGAATCGTGGCTAAATCGTCGCAAATTTGCATCGATTTTGTGACATTCATAGTTTGCGACGATTTAGCCACGATTCGTCATAATTCGTTGCTAAATCGTCGCAAATGTTGCAACGAATTAGTGAGGAAATTTATAAAATCTGTTTTAGGGTTTAGGGTATAGGTACAAAATTGTAACGTCGATTGCAACATTCGATAAACAACTTTACATGTTTACCGTAAATCCAAAATAATGAAATTATCAATAAGTTCATCGATATTAAAAAATAAGTAAAACAGAGAGTTTGCGTATATGTTAGATTATTAATATAATGATTCAGTTTGTGGATATAACTGTGTTTGACCGAGTTTTCATTTTAGAACAATTCTCTAAAGTCACGATCAATTTCATTGAAAGATGCATTATACAATGAGATGGTAATAGTTTAAGGTTTAGGGTTTAGGGAAAAGGGTTTAGGGTTTAGGGTTTATGGACGAATCGTGGCTAAATCGTCGCAAATTTGCATCAATTTTGTGACATTCATAGTTTGCGACGATTTAGCAACGATTCGTCATAATTCGTTGCTAAATCGTCGCAAATGTTGCAACGAATTAGTGAGGAAATTTGTAAAATCTGTTTTAGGGTTTAGGGTATAGGCACAAAATTGTAACGTCGATTGCAACATTCGATAAATAACTTTACATGTTTACCGTAAATCCAAAATCATGAAATTATCAATAAGTTCATCGAGATTGAAAAATAAGTAAAACAGAGAGATTGCGTATATGTTAGATTATTAATACAATGATTCAGTTTGTGGATATTACTGTGATTGACCGAGTTTTCATTTTCGAACAATTTTCTAAAGCCACGATCAATTTCATTGAAAGATGCATAATACAATGAGATGGTAATAGGTTAAGGTTTAGGGTTTAGGGCATAGGGTTTAGGGTTTAGGGTTTATGGACGAATCGTGGCTAAATCGTCGCAAATTTGCATCGATTTTGTGACATTCATAGTTTGCGACGATTTAGCCACGATTCGTCATAATTCGTTGCTAAATCGTCGCAAATGTTGCAACGAATTAGTGAGGAAATTTATAAAATCTGTTTTAGGGTTTAGGGTATAGGTACAAAATTGTAACGTCGATTGCAACATTCGATAAACAACTTTACATGTTTACCGTAAATCCAAAATAATGAAATTATCAATAAGTTCATCGATATTAAAAAATAAGTAAAACAGAGAGTTTGCGTATATGTTAGATTATTAATATAATGATTCAGTTTGTGGATATAACTGTGTTTGACCGAGTTTTCATTTTAGAACAATTCTCTAAAGTCACGATCAATTTCATTGAAAGATGCATTATACAATGAGATGGTAATAGTTTAAGGTTTAGGGTTTAGGGAAAAGGGTTTAGGGTTTAGGGTTTATGGACGAATCGTGGCTAAATCGTCGCAAATTTGCATCAATTTTGTGACATTCATAGTTTGCGACGATTTAGCAACGATTCGTCATAATTCGTTGCTAAATCGTCGCAAATGTTGCAACGAATTAGTGAGGAAATTTGTAAAATCTGTTTTAGGGTTTAGGGTATAGGTTCAAAATTGTAACGTCGATTGCAACATTCGCTGAACAACTTTACCTGTTTACCATAAATACAAATTCATGAAATTATCAATAAGTTCATCGAGATTGAAAAATAAGTAAAACAGAGAGATTGCGTATATGTTAGATTATTAATACAATGATTCAGTTTGTGGATATTACTGTGATTGACCGAGATTTCATTTTCGAACAATTTTCTAAAGCCACGATCAATTTCATTGAAAGATGCATAATACAATGAGATTGTAATAGGTTAAGGTTTAGGGTTTAGGGCAAAGGGTTTAGGGTTTAGGGTTTATGGACGAATCGTGGCTAAATCGTCGCAAATTTGCATCGATTTTGTGACATTCATAGTTTGCGACGATTTAGCCACGATTCGTCATAATTCGTTGCTAAATTGTCGCAAATGTTGCAACGAATTAGTGAGGAAATTTGTAAAATCTGTTTTAGGGTTTAGGGTATAGGTGCAAAATTGTAACGTCGATTGCAACATTCGATGAACAACTTTACCTGTTTACCATAAATCCAAAATCATGAAATTATCAATAAGTTCATCGAAATTGAAAAATAAGTAAAACAGATAGATTGCGTATATGTTAGATTATTAATACAATGATTCAGTTTGTGGATATTACTGTGTTTGACCGAGTTTTCATTTTGGAACAATTCTCTAAAGTCACGATCAATTTCATTGAAAGATGCATAATACAATGAGATGGTAATAGGTTAAGGTTTAGGGTTTAGGGCATAGGGTTTAGGGTTTAGGGTTTATGGACGAATCGTGGCTAAATCGTCGCAAATTTGCATCGATTTTGTGACATTCATAGTTTGCGACGATTTAGCCACGATTCGTCATAATTCGTTGCTAAATCGTTGTAAATTTGCATCTATTTTGTGACATTCATAGTTTGCGACGATTTAGCCACGATTCGTCATAATTCGGTACTAAATCGTCACAAATGTTGCAACGAATTAGTGAGGAAATTTATAAAATCTGTTTTAGGGTTTAGGGTATAGGTACAAAATTGTAACGTCGATTGCAACATTCGATGAACAACTTTACCTGTTTACCGTAAATCCAAAATCATGAAATTATCAATAAGTTCATCGAGATTGAAAAATAATTAAAACAGAGAGATTGCGTATATGTTAGATTATTAATACAATGATTCAGTTTGTGGATATTATTGTGATTGACCGAGTTTTTATTTTCGAACAATTTTCTAAAGCCACGATCAATTTCATTGAAAGATGCATAATACAATGAGATGTTAATATGTTAAGGTTTAGGGTTTAGGGCAAAGGGTTTAGGGTTTAGGGTTTATGGACGAATCGTGGCTAAATCGTCGCAAATTTGTATCGATTTTGTGACATTCATAGTTTGCGACGATTTAGCCACGATTCGTCATAATTCGTTGCTAAATTGTCGCAAATGTTGCAACGAATTAGTGAGGAAATTTGTAAAATCTGTTTTAGGGTTTAGGGTATAGGTACAAAATTGTAACGTCGATTGCAACATTCGATGAACAACTTTACATGTTTACCATAAATCCAAAATCATGAAATTATCAATAAGTTCATCGAGATTGAAAAATAAGTAAAACAGAGAGATTGCGTATATCTTAGATTATTAATACAATGATTTAGTTTGTGGATATTACTGTGATTGACCGAGTTTTCATTTTCGAACAATTTTCTAAAGCCACGATCAATTTCATTGAAAGATGCATAATACAATGAGATGGTAATAGGTTAAGGTTTAGGGTTTAGGGCAAAGGGTTTAGGGTTTAGGGTTTATGGACGAATCGTGGCTAAATCATCGCAAATTTGCATCGATTTTGTGACATTCATAGTTTGCGACGATTTAGCCACGATTCGTCATAATTCTGTACTAAATCGTCACAAATGTTGCAACGAATTAGTGAGGAAATTTGTAAAATCTGTTTTAGGGTTTAGGGTATAGGTACAAAATTGTAACGTCGATTGCAACATTCGATGAACAACTTTACCTGTTTACCATAAATCCAAAATCATGAAATTATCAATAAGTTCATCGAGATTGAAAAATAAGTAAAACAGAGAGATTGCGTATATGTTAGATTATTAATACAATGATTCAGTTTGTGGATATTACTGTGATTGACCGAGTTTTCATTTTCGAACAATTTTCTAAAGCCACGATCAATTTCATTGAAAGATGCATAATACAATGAGATGGTAATAGGTTAAGGTTTAGGGTTTAGGGCAAAGGGTTTAGGGTTTAGGGTTTATGGACGAATCGTGGCTAAATCATCGCAAATTTGCATCGATTTTGTGACATTCATAGTTTGCGACGATTTAGCCACGATTCGTCATAATTCGGTACTAAATCGTCACAAATGTTGCAACGAATTAGTGAGGAAATTTGTAAAATCTGTTTTAGGGTTTAGGGTATAGGTTCAAAATTGTAACGTCGATTGCAACATTCGCTGAACAACTTTACCTGTTTACCATAAATACAAATTCATGAAATTATCAATAAGTTCATCGAGATTGAAAAATAAGTAAAACAGAGAGATTGCGTATATGTTAGATTATTAATACAATGATTCAGTTTGTGGATATTACTGTGATTGACCGAGATTTCATTTTCGAACAATTTTCTAAAGCCACGATCAATTTCATTGAAAGATGCATAATACAATGAGATTGTAATAGGTTAAGGTTTAGGGTTTAGGGCAAAGGGTTTAGGGTTTAGGGTTTATGGACGAATCGTGGCTAAATCGTCGCAAATTTGCATCGATTTTGTGACATTCATAGTTTGCGACGATTTAGCCACGATTCGTCATAATTCGTTGCTAAATTGTCGCAAATGTTGCAACGAATTAGTGAGGAAATTTGTAAAATCTGTTTTAGGGTTTAGGGTATAGGTGCAAAATTGTAACGTCGATTGCAACATTCGATGAACAACTTTACCTGTTTACCATAAATCCAAAATCATGAAATTATCAATAAGTTCATCGAAATTGAAAAATAAGTAAAACAGATAGATTGCGTATATGTTAGATTATTAATACAATGATTCAGTTTGTGGATATTACTGTGTTTGACCGAGTTTTCATTTTGGAACAATTCTCTAAAGTCACGATCAATTTCATTGAAAGATGCATAATACAATGAGATGGTAATAGGTTAAGGTTTAGGGTTTAGGGCATAGGGTTTAGGGTTTATGGACGAATCGTGGCTAAATCGTCGCAAATTTGCATCGATTTTGTGACATTCATAGTTTGCGACGATTTAGCCACGATTCGTCATAATTCGTTGCTAAATCGTTGTAAATTTGCATCTATTTTGTGACATTCATAGTTTGCGACGATTTAGCCACGATTCGTCATAATTCGGTACTAAATCGTCACAAATGTTGCAACGAATTAGTGAGGAAATTTATAAAATCTGTTTTAGGGTTTAGGGTATAGGTACAAAATTGTAACGTCGATTGCAACATTCGATGAACAACTTTACCTGTTTACCGTAAATCCAAAATCATGAAATTATCTATAAGTTCATCGAGATTGAAAAATAATTAAAACAGAGAGATTGCGTATATGTTAGATTATTAATACAATGATTCAGTTTGTGGATATTATTGTGATTGACCGAGTTTTTATTTTCGAACAATTTTCTAAAGCCACGATCAATTTCATTGAAAGATGCATAATACAATGAGATGTTAATATGTTAAGGTTTAGGGTTTAGGGCAAAGGGTTTAGGGTTTAGGGATTATGGACGAATCGTGGCTAAATCGTCGCAAATTTGTATCGATTTTGTGACATTCATAGTTTGCGACGATTTAGCCACGATTCGTCATAATTCGTTGCTAAATTGTCGCAAATGTTGCAACGAATTAGTGAGGAAATTTATAAAATCTGTTTTAGGGTTTAGGGTATAGGTACAAAATTGTAACGTCGATTGCAACATTCGATGAACAACTTTACCTGTTTACCGTAAATCCAAAATCATGAAATTATCAATAAGTTCATCGAGATTGAAAAATAATTAAAACAGAGAGATTGCGTATATGTTAGATTATTAATACAATGATTCAGTTTGTGGATATTATTGTGATTGACCGAGTTTTTATTTTCGAACAATTTTCTAAAGCCACGATCAATTTCATTGAAAGATGCATAATACAATGAGATGTTAATATGTTAAGGTTTAGGGTTTAGGGCAAAGGGTTTAGGGTTTAGGGTTTATGGACGAATCGTGGCTAAATCGTCGCAAATTTGTATCGATTTTGTGACATTCATAGTTTGCGACGATTTAGCCACGATTCGTCATAATTCGTTGCTAAATTGTCGCAAATGTTGCAACGAATTAGTGAGGAAATTTATAAAATCTGTTTTAGGGTTTAGGGTATAGGTACAAAATTTTAACGTCGATTGCAACATTCGATGAACAACTTTACATGTTTACCATAAATCCAAAATCATGAAATTATCAATAAGTTCATCGAGATTGAAAAATAAGTAAAACAGAGAGATTGCGTATATGTTAGATTATTAATACAATGATTTAGTTTGTGGATATTACTGTGATTGACCGAGTTTTCATTTTCGAACAATTTTCTAAAGCCACGATCAATTTCATTGAAAGATGCATAATACAATGAGATGGTAATAGGTTAAGGTTTAGGGTTTAGGGCAAAGGGTTTAGGGTTTAGGGTTTATGGACGAATCGTGGCTAAATCATCGCAAATTTGCATCGATTTTGTGACATTCATAGTTTGCGACGATTTAGCCACGATTCGTCATAATTCTGTACTAAATCGTCACAAATGTTGCAACGAATTAGTGAGGAAATTTGTAAAATCTGTTTTAGGGTTTAGGGTATAGGTACAAAATTGTAACGTCGATTGCAACATTCGATGAACAACTTTACCTGTTTACCATAAATCCAAAATCATGAAATTATCAATAAGTTCATCGAGATTGAAAAATAAGTAAAACAGAGAGATTGCGTATATGTTAGATTATTAATACAATGATTCAGTTTGTGGATATTACTGTGATTGACCGAGTTTTCATTTTCGAACAATTTTCTAAAGCCACGATCAATTTCATTGAAAGATGCATAATACAATGAGATGGTAATAGGTTAAGGTTTAGGGTTTAGGGCAAAGGGTTTAGGGTTTAGGGTTTATGGACGAATCGTGGCTAAATCATCGCAAATTTGCATCGATTTTGTGACATTCATAGTTTGCGACGATTTAGCCACGATTCGTCATAATTCGGTACTAAATCGTCACAAATGTTGCAACGAATTAGTGAGGAAATTTGTAAAATCTGTTTTAGGGTTTAGGGTATAGGTTCAAAATTGTAACGTCGATTGCAACATTCGATGAACAACTTTACATGTTTACCATAAATCCAAAATCATGAAATTATCAATAAGTTCATCGAGATTGAAAAATAAGTAAAACAGAGAGATTGCGTATATGTTAGATTATTAATACAATGATTTAGTTTGTGGATATTACTGTGATTGACCGAGTTTTCATTTTCGAACAATTTTCTAAAGCCACGATCAATTTCATTGAAAGATGCATAATACAATGAGATGGTAATAGGTTAAGGTTTAGGGTTTAGGGCAAAGGGTTTAGGGTTTAGGGTTTATGGACGAATCGTGGCTAAATCATCGCAAATTTGCATCGATTTTGTGACATTCATAGTTTGCGACGATTTAGCCACGATTCGTCATAATTCGGTACTAAATCGTCACAAATGTTGCAACGAATTAGTGAGGAAATTTGTAAAATCTGTTTTAGGGTTTAGGGTATAGGTTCAAAATTGTAACGTCGATTGCAACATTCGATGAACAACTTTACCTGTTTACCATAAATACAAATTCATGAAATTATCAATAAGTTCATCGAGATTGAAAAATAAGTAAAACAGAGAGATTGCGTATATGTTAGATTATTAATACAATGATTCAGTTTGTGGATATTACTGTGATTGACCGAGATTTCATTTTCGAACAATTTTCTAAAGCCACGATCAATTTCATTGAAAGATGCATAATACAATGAGATTGTAATAGGTTAAGGTTTAGGGTTTAGGGCAAAGGGTTTAGGGTTTAGGGTTTATGGACGAATCGTGGCTAAATCGTCGCAAATTTGCATCGATTTTGTGACATTCATAGTTTGCGACGATTTAGCCACGATTCGTCATAATTCGTTGCTAAATTGTCGCAAATGTTGCAACGAATTAGTGAGGAAATTTGTAAAATCTGTTTTAGGGTTTAGGGTATAGGTGCAAAATTGTAACGTCGATTGAAACATTCGATGAACAACTTTACCTGTTTACCATAAATCCAAAATCATGAAATTATCAATAAGTTCATCGAAATTGAAAAATAAGTAAAACAGATAGATTGCGTATATGTTAGATTATTAATACAATGATTCAGTTTGTGGATATTACTGTGTTTGACCGAGTTTTCATTTTGGAACAATTCTCTAAAGTCACGATCAATTTCATTGAAAGATGCATAATACAATGAGATGGTAATAGGTTAAGGTTTAGGGTTTAGGGAAAAGAGTTTAGGGTTTAGGGTTTATGGACGAATCGTGGCTAAATCGTCGCAAATTTGCATCGATTTTGTGACATTCATAGTTTGCGACGATTTAGCCACGATTCGTCATAATTCGTTGCTAAATCGTCGCAAAATTCGTTGCTAAATCGTCGCAAATGTTGCAACGAATTAGTGAGGAAATTTGTAAAATCTGTTTTAGGGTTTAAAGTATAGTCACAAAATTGTAACGTCGATTGCAACATTCGATTAATAACTTTACATGTTTACTGTAAATCCAAAATCATGAAATTATCAATAAGTTCATCGAGATTGAAAAATAAGTAAAACTGACAGTTTGCGTATATGTTAGATTATTAATACAATGATTCATTTTGTGGATATTACTGTGATTGACCGAGTTTTCATTTTTGAACAATTCTCTAAAGTCACGATCAATTTCATTGAAAGATGCATACTACAATAAGATGGTAATAGGTTAAGGTTTAGGGTTTAGGGCAAAGGGTTTAGGGTTTAGGGTTTATGGATGAATCGTGGCTAAATCGTCGTAAATTTGCATCGATTTTGTGACATTCATAGTTTGCGACGATTTAGCCACGATTCGTCATAATTCGTTGCTAAATCGTCGCAAATGTTGCAACGAATTAGTGAGGAAATTTGTAAAATCTGTTTGAGGGTTTAGGGTATAGTCACAAAATTGTAACGTCGATTGCAACATTCGATTAATAACTTTACATGTTTACTGTAAATCCAAAATCATGAAATTATCAATAAGTTCATCGAGATTGAAAAATAAGTAAAACTGACAGTTTGCGTATATGTTAGATTATTAATACAATGATTCATTTTGTGGATATTACTGTGATTGACCGAGTTTTCATTTTTGAACAATTCTCTAAAGTCACGATCAATTTCATTGAAAGATGCATACTACAATAAGATGGTAATAGGTTAAGGTTTAGGGTTTAGGGCAAAGGGTTTAGGGTTTAGGGTTTATGGATGAATCGTGGCTAAATCGTCGTAAATTTGCATCGATTTTGTGACATTCATAGTTTGCGACGATTTAGCCACGATTCGTCATAATTCGTTGCTAAATTGTCGCAAATGTTGCAACGAATTAGTGAGGAAATTTGTAAAATCTGTTTTAGGGTTTAGGGTATAGGTGCAAAATTGTAACGTCGATTGCAACATTCGATGAACAACTTTACCTGTTTACCATAAATCCAAAATCATGAAATTATCAATAAGTTCATCGAGATTGAAAAATAAGTAAAACAGATAGATTGCGTATATGTTAGATTATTAATACAATGATTCAGTTTGTGGATATTACTGTGTTTGACCGAGTTTTCATTTTGGAACAATTCTCTAAAGTCACGATCAATTTCATTGAAAGATGCATAATACAATGAGATGGTAATAGGTTAAGGTTTAGGGTTTAGGGAAAAGAGTTTAGGGTTTAGGGTTTATGGACGAATCGTGGCTAAATCGTCGCAAATTTGCATCGATTTTGTGACATTCATAGTTTGCGACGATTTAGCCACGATTCGTCATAATTCGTTGCTAAATCGTCGCAAATGTTGCAACGAATTAGTGAGGAAATTTGTAAAATCTGTTTTAGGGTTTAGGGTATAGTCACAAAATTGTAACGTCGATTGCAACATTCGATTAATAACTTTACATGTTTACTGTAAATCCAAAATCATGAAATTATCAATAAGTTCATCGAGATTGAAAAATAAGTAAAACTGACAGTTTGCGTATATGTTAGATTATTAATACAATGATTCATTTTGTGGATATTACTGTGATTGACCGAGTTTTCATTTTTGAACAATTCTCTAAAGCCACGATCAATTTCATTGAAAGATGCATACTACAATAAGATGGTAATAGGTTAAGGTTTAGGGTTTAGGGCAAAGGGTTTAGGGTTTAGGGTTTATGGACGAATCGTGGCTAAATCGTCGCAAATTTGCATCGATTTTGTGACATTCATAGTTTGCGACGATTTAGCCACGATTCGTCATAATTCGTTGCTAAATTGTCGCAAATGTTGCAACGAATTAGTGAGGAAATTTGTAAAATCTGTTTTAGGGTTTAGGGTATAGGTGCAAAATTGTAACGTCGATTGAAACATTCGATGAACAACTTTACCTGTTTACCATAAATCCAAAATCATGAAATTATCAATAAGTTCATCGAGATTGAAAAATAAGTAAAACAGAGAGATTGCGTATATGTTAGATTATTAATACAATGATTCAGTTTGTGGATATTACTGTGATTGACCGAGATTTCATTTTCGAACAATTTTCTAAAGCCACGATCAATTTCATTGAAAGATGCATAATACAATGAGATTGTAATAGGTTAAGGTTTAGGGTTTAGGGCAAAGGGTTTAGGGTTTAGGGTTTATGGACGAATCGTGGCTAAATCGTCGCAAATTTGCATCGATTTTGTGACATTCATAGTTTGCGACGATTTAGCCACGATTCGTCATAATTCGTTGCTAAATTGTCGCAAATGTTGCAACGAATTAGTGAGGAAATTTGTAAAATCTGTTTTAGGGTTTAGGGTATAGGTGCAAAATTGTAACGTCGATTGAAACATTCGATGAACAACTTTACCTGTTTACCATAAATCCAAAATCATGAAATTATCAATAAGTTCATCGAAATTGAAAAATAAGTAAAACAGATAGATTGCGTATATGTTAGATTATTAATACAATGATTCAGTTTGTGGATATTACTGTGTTTGACCGAGTTTTCATTTTGGAACAATTCTCTAAAGTCACGATCAATTTCATTGAAAGATGCATAATACAATGAGATGGTAATAGGTTAAGGTTTAGGGTTTAGGGAAAAGAGTTTAGGGTTTAGGGTTTATGGACGAATCGTGGCTAAATCGTCGCAAATTTGCATCGATTTTGTGACATTCATAGTTTGCGACGATTTAGCCACGATTCGTCATAATTCGTTGCTAAATCGTCGCAAAATTCGTTGCTAAATCGTCGCAAATGTTGCAACGAATTAGTGAGGAAATTTGTAAAATCTGTTTTAGGGTTTAAAGTATAGTCACAAAATTGTAACGTCGATTGCAACATTCGATTAATAACTTTACATGTTTACTGTAAATCCAAAATCATGAAATTATCAATAAGTTCATCGAGATTGAAAAATAAGTAAAACTGACAGTTTGCGTATATGTTAGATTATTAATACAATGATTCATTTTGTGGATATTACTGTGATTGACCGAGTTTTCATTTTTGAACAATTCTCTAAAGTCACGATCAATTTCATTGAAAGATGCATACTACAATAAGATGGTAATAGGTTAAGGTTTAGGGTTTAGGGCAAAGGGTTTAGGGTTTAGGGTTTATGGATGAATCGTGGCTAAATCGTCGTAAATTTGCATCGATTTTGTGACATTCATAGTTTGCGACGATTTAGCCACGATTCGTCATAATTCGTTGCTAAATCGTCGCAAATGTTGCAACGAATTAGTGAGGAAATTTGTAAAATCTGTTTGAGGGTTTAGGGTATAGTCACAAAATTGTAACGTCGATTGCAACATTCGATTAATAACTTTACATGTTTACTGTAAATCCAAAATCATGAAATTATCAATAAGTTCATCGAGATTGAAAAATAAGTAAAACTGACAGTTTGCGTATATGTTAGATTATTAATACAATGATTCATTTTGTGGATATTACTGTGATTGACCGAGTTTTCATTTTTGAACAATTCTCTAAAGTCACGATCAATTTCATTGAAAGATGCATACTACAATAAGATGGTAATAGGTTAAGGTTTAGGGTTTAGGGCAAAGGGTTTAGGGTTTAGGGTTTATGGATGAATCGTGGCTAAATCGTCGTAAATTTGCATCGATTTTGTGACATTCATAGTTTGCGACGATTTAGCCACGATTCGTCATAATTCGTTGCTAAATTGTCGCAAATGTTGCAACGAATTAGTGAGGAAATTTGTAAAATCTGTTTTAGGGTTTAGGGTATAGGTGCAAAATTGTAACGTCGATTGCAACATTCGATGAACAACTTTACCTGTTTACCATAAATCCAAAATCATGAAATTATCAATAAGTTCATCGAGATTGAAAAATAAGTAAAACAGATAGATTGCGTATATGTTAGATTATTAATACAATGATTCAGTTTGTGGATATTACTGTGTTTGACCGAGTTTTCATTTTGGAACAATTCTCTAAAGTCACGATCAATTTCATTGAAAGATGCATAATACAATGAGATGGTAATAGGTTAAGGTTTAGGGTTTAGGGAAAAGAGTTTAGGGTTTAGGGTTTATGGACGAATCGTGGCTAAATCGTCGCAAATTTGCATCGATTTTGTGACATTCATAGTTTGCGACGATTTAGCCACGATTCGTCATAATTCGTTGCTAAATCGTCGCAAATGTTGCAACGAATTAGTGAGGAAATTTGTAAAATCTGTTTTAGGGTTTAGGGTATAGTCACAAAATTGTAACGTCGATTGCAACATTCGATTAATAACTTTACATGTTTACTGTAAATCCAAAATCATGAAATTATCAATAAGTTCATCGAGATTGAAAAATAAGTAAAACTGACAGTTTGCGTATATGTTAGATTATTAATACAATGATTCATTTTGTGGATATTACTGTGATTGACCGAGTTTTCATTTTTGAACAATTCTCTAAAGCCACGATCAATTTCATTGAAAGATGCATACTACAATAAGATGGTAATAGGTTAAGGTTTAGGGTTTAGGGCAAAGGGTTTAGGGTTTAGGGTTTATGGACGAATCGTGGCTAAATCGTCGCAAATTTGTATCGATTTTGTGACATTCATAGTTTGCGACGATTTAGCCACGATTCGTCATAATTCGGTACTAAATCGTCACAAATGTTGCAACGAATTAGTGAGGAAATTTGTAAAATCTGTTTTAGGGTTTAGGGTATAGGTACAAAATTGTAACGTCGATTGCAACATTCGATGAACAACTTTACATGTTTACCATAAATCCAAAATCATGAAATTATCAATAAGTTCATCGAGATTGAAAAATAAGTAAAACAGAGAGATTGCGTATATGTTAGATTATTAATACAATGATTTAGTTTGTGGATATTACTGTGATTGACCGAGTTTTCATTTTCGAACAATTTTCTAAAGCCACGATCAATTTCATTGAAAGATGCATAATACAATGAGATGGTAATAGGTTAAGGTTTAGGGTTTAGGGCAAAGGGTTTAGGGTTTAGGGTTTATGGACGAATCGTGGCTAAATCATCGCAAATTTGCATCGATTTTGTGACATTCATAGTTTGCGACGATTTAGCCACGATTCGTCATAATTCTGTACTAAATCGTCACAAATGTTGCAACGAATTAGTGAGGAAATTTGTAAAATCTGTTTTAGGGTTTAGGGTATAGGTACAAAATTGTAACGTCGATTGCAACATTCGATGAACAACTTTACCTGTTTACCATAAATCCAAAATCATGAAATTATCAATAAGTTCATCGAGATTGAAAAATAAGTAAAACAGAGAGATTGCGTATATGTTAGATTATTAATACAATGATTCAGTTTGTGGATATTACTGTGATTGACCGAGTTTTCATTTTCGAACAATTTTCTAAAGCCACGATCAATTTCATTGAAAGATGCATAATACAATGAGATGGTAATACGTTAAGGTTTAGGGTTTAGGGCAAAGGGTTTAGGGTTTAGGGTTTATGGACGAATCGTGGCTAAATCATCGCAAATTTGCATCGATTTTGTGACATTCATAGTTTGCGACGATTTGGCCACGATTCGTCATAATTCGGTACTAAATCGTCACAAATGTTGCAACGAATTAGTGAGGAAATTTGTAAAATCTGTTTTAGGGTTTAGGGTATAGGTTCAAAATTGTAACGTCGATTGCAACATTCGATGAACAACTTTACCTGTTTACCATAAATACAAATTCATGAAATTATCAATAAGTTCATCGAGATTGAAAAATAAGTAAAACAGAGAGATTGCGTATATGTTAGATTATTAATACAATGATTCAGTTTGTGGATATTACTGTGATTGACCGAGATTTCATTTTCGAACAATTTTCTAAAGCCACGATCAATTTCATTGAAAGATGCATAATACAATGAGATTGTAATAGGTTAAGGTTTAGGGTTTAGGGCAAAGGGTTTAGGGTTTAGGGTTTATGGACGAATCGTGGCTAAATCGTCGCAAATTTGCATCGATTTTGTGACATTCATAGTTTGCGACGATTTAGCCACGATTCGTCATAATTCGTTGCTAAATTGTCGCAAATGTTGCAACGAATTAGTGAGGAAATTTGTAAAATCTGTTTTAGGGTTTAGGGTATAGGTGCAAAATTGTAACGTCGATTGAAACATTCGATGAACAACTTTACCTGTTTACCATAAATCCAAAATCATGAAATTATCAATAAGTTCATCGAAATTGAAAAATAAGTAAAACAGATAGATTGCGTATATGTTAGATTATTAATACAATGATTCAGTTTGTGGATATTACTGTGTTTGACCGAGTTTTCATTTTGGAACAATTCTCTAAAGTCACGATCAATTTCATTGAAAGATGCATAATACAATGAGATGGTAATAGGTTAAGGTTTAGGGTTTAGGGAAAAGAGTTTAGGGTTTAGGGTTTATGGACGAATCGTGGCTAAATCGTCGCAAATTTGCATCGATTTTGTGACATTCATAGTTTGCGACGATTTAGCCACGATTCGTCATAATTCGTTGCTAAATCGTCGCAAAATTCGTTGCTAAATCGTCGCAAATGTTGCAACGAATTAGTGAGGAAATTTGTAAAATCTGTTTTAGGGTTTAGGGTATAGTCACAAAATTGTAACGTCGATTGCAACATTCGATTAATAACTTTACATGTTTACTGTAAATCCAAAATCATGAAATTATCAATAAGTTCATCGAGATTGAAAAATAAGTAAAACTGACAGTTTGCGTATATGTTAGATTATTAATACAATGATTCATTTTGTGGATATTACTGTGATTGACCGAGTTTTCATTTTTGAACAATTCTCTAAAGTCACGATCAATTTCATTGAAAGATGCATACTACAATAAGATGGTAATAGGTTAAGGTTTAGGGTTTAGGGCAAAGGGTTTAGGGTTTAGGGTTTATGGATGAATCGTGGCTAAATCGTCGTAAATTTGCATCGATTTTGTGACATTCATAGTTTGCGACGATTTAGCCACGATTCGTCATAATTCGTTGCTAAATCATCGCAAATGTTGCAACGAATTAGTGAGGAAATTTGTAAAATCTGTTTGAGGGTTTAGGGTATAGTCACAAAATTGTAACGTCGATTGCAACATTCGATTAATAACTTTACATGTTTACTGTAAATCCAAAATCATGAAATTATCAATAAGTTCATCGAGATTGAAAAATAAGTAAAACTGACAGTTTGCGTATATGTTAGATTATTAATACAATGATTCATTTTGTGGATATTACTGTGATTGACCGAGTTTTCATTTTTGAACAATTCTCTAAAGTCACGATCAATTTCATTGAAAGATGCATACTACAATAAGATGGTAATAGGTTAAGGTTTAGGGTTTAGGGCAAAGGGTTTAGGGTTTAGGGTTTATGGATGAATCGTGGCTAAATCGTCGTAAATTTGCATCGATTTTGTGACATTCATAGTTTGCGACGATTTAGCCACGATTCGTCATAATTCGTTGCTAAATTGTCGCAAATGTTGCAACGAATTAGTGAGGAAATTTGTAAAATCTGTTTTAGGGTTTAGGGTATAGGTGCAAAATTGTAACGTCGATTGCAACATTCGATGAACAACTTTACCTGTTTACCATAAATCCAAAATCATGAAATTATCAATAAGTTCATCGAGATTGAAAAATAAGTAAAACAGATAGATTGCGTATATGTTAGATTATTAATACAATGATTCAGTTTGTGGATATTACTGTGTTTGACCGAGTTTTCATTTTGGAACAATTCTCTAAAGTCACGATCAATTTCATTGAAAGATGCATAATACAATGAGATGGTAATAGGTTAAGGTTTAGGGTTTAGGGAAAAGAGTTTAGGGTTTAGGGTTTATGGACGAATCGTGGCTAAATCGTCGCAAATTTGCATCGATTTTGTGACATTCATAGTTTGCGACGATTTAGCCACGATTCGTCATAATTCGTTGCTAAATCGTCGCAAAATTCGTTGCTAAATCGTCGCAAATGTTGCAACGAATTAGTGAGGAAATTTGTAAAATCTGTTTTAGGGTTTAGGGTATAGTCACAAAATTGTAACGTCGATTGCAACATTCGATTAATAACTTTACATGTTTACTGTAAATCCAAAATCATGAAATTATCAATAAGTTCATCGAGATTGAAAAATAAGTAAAACTGACAGTTTGCGTATATGTTAGATTATTAATACAATGATTCATTTTGTGGATATTACTGTGATTGACCGAGTTTTCATTTTTGAACAATTCTCTAAAGTCACGATCAATTTCATTGAAAGATGCATACTACAATAAGATGGTAATAGGTTAAGGTTTAGGGTTTAGGGCAAAGGGTTTAGGGTTTAGGGTTTATGGATGAATCGTGGCTAAATCGTCGTAAATTTGCATCGATTTTGTGACATTCATAGTTTGCGACGATTTAGCCACGATTCGTCATAATTCGTTGCTAAATCGTCGCAAATGTTGCAACGAATTAGTGAGGAAATTTGTAAAATCTGTTTTAGGGTTTAGGGTATAGTCACAAAATTGTAACGTCGATTGCAACATTCGATTAATAACTTTACATGTTTACTGTAAATCCAAAATCATGAAATTATCAATAAGTTCATCGAGATTGAAAAATAAGTAAAACTGACAGTTTGCGTATATGTTAGATTATTAATACAATGATTCATTTTGTGGATATTACTGTGATTGACCGAGTTTTCATTTTTGAACAATTCTCTAAAGTCACGATCAATTTCATTGAAAGATGCATACTACAATAAGATGGTAATAGGTTAAGGTTTAGGGTTTAGGGCAAAGGGTTTAGGGTTTAGGGTTTATGGATGAATCGTGGCTAAATCGTCGTAAATTTGCATCGATTTTGTGACATTCATAGTTTGCGACGATTTAGCCACGATTCGTCATAATTCGTTGCTAAATTGTCGCAAATGTTGCAACGAATTAGTGAGGAAATTTGTAAAATCTGTTTTAGGGTTTAGGGTATAGGTGCAAAATTGTAACGTCGATTGCAACATTCGATGAACAACTTTACCTGTTTACCATAAATCCAAAATCATGAAATTATCAATAAGTTCATCGAGATTGAAAAATAAGTAAAACAGATAGATTGCGTATATGTTAGATTATTAATACAATGATTCAGTTTGTGGATATTACTGTGTTTGACCGAGTTTTCATTTTGGAACAATTCTCTAAAGTCACGATCAATTTCATTGAAAGATGCATAATACAATGAGATGGTAATAGGTTAAGGTTTAGGGTTTAGGGAAAAGAGTTTAGGGTTTAGGGTTGATGGACGAATCGTGGCTAAATCGTCGCAAATTTGCATCGATTTTGTGACATTCATAGTTTGCGACGATTTAGCCACGATTCGTCATAATTCGTTGCTAAATCGTCGCAAATGTTGCAACGAATTAGTGAGGAAATTTGTAAAATCTGTTTTAGGGTTTAGGGTATAGTCACAAAATTGTAACGTCGATTGCAACATTCGATTAATAACTTTACATGTTTACTGTAAATCCAAAATCATGAAATTATCAATAAGTTCATCGAGATTGAAAAATAAGTAAAACTGACAGTTTGCGTATATGTTAGATTATTAATACAATGATTCATTTTGTGGATATTACTGTGATTGACCGAGTTTTCATTTTTGAACAATTCTCTAAAGTCACGATCAATTTCATTGAAAGATGCATACTACAATAAGATGGTAATAGGTTAAGGTTTAGGGTTTAGGGCAAAGGGTTTAGGGTTTAGGGTTTATGGATGAATCGTGGCTAAATCGTCGTAAATTTGCATCGATTTTGTGACATTCATAGTTTGCGACGATTTAGCCACGATTCGTCATAATTCGGTACTAAATCGTCACAAATGTTGCAACGAATTAGTGAGGAAATTTGTAAAATCTGTTTTAGGGTTTAGGGTATAGGTACAAAATTGTAACGTTGACTGCAACATTCGATGAACAACTTTACTTGTTTACCGTAAATCCAAAATCATGAAATTATCAATAAGTTCATCGAGATTGAAAAATAATTAAAACAGAGAGATTGCGTATATGTTAGATTATTAATACAATGATTCAGTTTGTGGATATTACAGTGATTGACCGAGTTTTCATTTTCGAACAATTTTCTAAAGCCACGATCAATTTCATTGAAAGATTCATAATACAATGAGATGGTAATAAGTTAAGGTTTAGGGTTTAGGGAAAAGGGATTAGGGTTTAGGGTTTATGGACGAATGGTGGCTAAATCGTCGCAAAATTGCATCGATTTTGTGACATTCATAATTTGCGACGATTTAGCCACGATTCGTCATAATTCGTTGCTAAATCGTCACAAATGTTGCAACGAATTAGTGAGGAAATTTGTAAAATCTGTTTTAGGGTTTAGGGTATAGTCACAAAATTGTAACGCCGATTGCAACATTCGATAAATAACTTTACATGTTTACCGTAAATCCAAAATCATGAAATTATCAATAAGTTCATCGAGATTGAAAAATAAGTAAAACTGAGAGTTTGCGTATATGTTAGATTATTAATACAATGATTCAGTTTGTGGATATTACTGTGATTGACCGAGTTTTTATTTTCGAACAATTTTCTAAAGCCACGATCAATTTCATTGAAAGATGCATAATACAATGAGATGGTAATAGGTTAAGGTTTAGGGTTTAGGGAAAAGGGATTAGGGTTTAGGGTTTATGGACGAATGGTGGCTGAATCGTCGCAAATTTGCATCGATTTTGTGATATTCATAGTTTGCGACGGTTTAGCCACGATTCGTCATAATTCGTTGTTAAATCGTCGCAAATGTTGCAACGAATTAGTGAGGAAATTTGTAAATCTGTTTTAAGGTTTAGGGAATAGGCACAAAATTTTAACGTCGATTGCAATATTCGATAAATAACTTTACATGTTTACCGTAAATCCAAAATCATGTAATTATCAATAAGTTCATCTAGATTGAAAAATAAGTAAAACTGAGAGTTTGTGTATATGTTAGATTATTAATACAATGATTCAGTTTGTGGATATTACTGTGAATGACCGAGTTTTCATTTTTGAACAATTCTCTAAAGTCACGATCAATTTCATTGAAAGATGCATAATACAATAAGATGGTAATAGGTTAAGGTTTAGGGTTTAGGGCAAAGGGTTTAGGGTTTAGGGTTTATGGATGAATCGTGGCTAAATCGTCGTAAATTTGCATCGATTTTGTGACATTCATAGTTTGCGACGATTTAGCCACGATTCGTCATAATTCGGTACTAAATCGTCACAAATGTTGCAACGAATTAGTGAAGAAATTTGTAAAATCTGTTTTAGAGTTTAGGGTATAGGTACAAAATTGTAACGTCGATTGCAACATTCGATGAACAACTTTACCTGTTTACCATAAATCCAAAATCATGAAATTATCAATAAGTTCATCGAGATTGAAAAAAAAGTAAAACAGAGAGATTGCGTATATGTTAGATTATTAATACAATGATTCAGTTTGTGGATATTACTGTGATTGACCGAGTTTTCATTTTCGAACAATTTTCTAAAGCCACGATCAATTTCATTGAAAGATGCATAATACAATGAGATGGTAATAGGTTAAGGTTTAGGGTTTAGGGCATAGGGTTTAGGGTTTAGGGTTTATGGACGAATCGTGGCTAAATCGTCGCAAATTTGCATCGATTTTGTGACATTCATAGTTTGCGACGATTTAGCCACGATTCGTCATAATTCGTTGCTAAATCGTCGCAAATGTTGCAACGAATTAGTGAGGAAATTTGTAAAATCTGTTTTAGGGTTTAGGGTATAGGTACAAAATTGTAACGTCGATTGCAACATTCGATAAACAACTTTACCTGTTTACCATAAATCCAAAATCATGAAATTATCAATAAGTTCATCGAGATTGAAAAATAAGTAAAACTGAGAGTTTGCGTATATGTTAGATTATTAATACAATGATTCAGTTTGTGGATATTACTGTGATTGACCGAGTTTTCATTTTTGAACAATTCTCTAAAGTCACGATCAATTTCATTGAAAGATGCATAATACAATAAGATGGTAATAGGTTAAGGTTTAGGGTTTAGGGCAAATGGTTTAGGGTTTAGGGTTTATGGATGAATCGTGGCTAAATCGTTGTAAATTTGCATCTATTTTGTGACATTCATAGTTTGCGACGATTTAGCCACGATTCGTCATAATTTGGTACTAAATCGTCACAAATGTTGCAACGAATTAGTGAGGAAATTTATAAAATCTGTTTTAGGGTTTAGGGTATAGGTACAAAATTGTAACGTCGATTGCAACATTCGATGAACAACTTTACCTGTTTACCGTAAATCCAAAATCATGAAATTATCAATAAGTTCATCAAGATTGAAAAATTATTAAAACAGAGAGATTGCGTATATGTTAGATTATTAATACAATGATTCAGTTTGTGGATATTATTGTGATTGACCGAGTTTTTATTTTCGAACAATTTTCTAAAGCCACGATCAATTTCATTGAAAGATGCATAATACAATGAGATGTTAATATGTTAAGGTTTAGGGTTTAGGGCAAAGGGTTTAGGGTTTAGCGTTTATGGACGAATCGTGGCTAAATCGTCGCAAATTTGTATCGATTTTGTGACATTCATAGTTTGCGACGATTTAGCCACGATTCGTCATAATTCGTTGCTAAATTGTCGCAAATGTTGCAACGAAATAGTGAGGAAATTTGTAAAATCTGTTTTAGGGTTTAGGGTATAGGTACAAAATTGTAACGTCGATTGCAACATTCGATAAACAACTTTACATGTTTAACGTAAATCCAAAATCATGAAATTATCAATAAGTTCATCGAGATTGAAAAATAAGTAAAACAGAGAGTTTGCGTATATGTTAGATTATTAATAATATGATTCAGTTTGTGGATATTACTGTGTTTGACCGAGTTTTCATTTTCGAACAATTCTATAAAGTCACGATCAATTTCATTGAAAGATGCATAATACAATGAGATGGTAATAGGTTAAGGTATAGGGTTTAGGGAAAAGGGATTAGGGTTTAGGGTTTATGGAAGAATGGTGGCTAAATCGTCGCAAATTTGCATCGATTTTGTGACATTCATAGTTTGCGACGGTTTAGCCACGATTCGTCATAATTCGTTGCTAAATCGTCGCAAATGTTGCAACGAATTAGTGAGGAAATTTGTAAAATCTGTTTTAGGGTTTAGGGTATAGGCACAAAATTTTAACGTCGATTGCAACATTCGATAAATAACTTTACATGTTTACCGTAAATCCAAAATCATGAAATTATCAATAAGTTCATCAATATTGAAAAATAAGTAAAACTGAGAGTTTGCGTATATGTTATATTATTAATACAATGATTCAGTTTGTGGATATTACTGTGTTTGACCGAGTTTTCATTTTCGAACAATTTTCTAAAGTCACGATCAATTTCATTGAAAGATGTATAATACAATGAGATGGTAATAGGTTAAGGTTTAGGGTTTAGGGAAAAGGTTTTAGGGTTTAGGATTTATGGATGAATCGTGGCTAAATCTTCGTAAATTTGCATCGATTTTGTGACATTCATAGTTTGCGACAATTTAGCCACGATTCGTCATAATTCGGTACTAAATCGTCACAAATGTTGCAACGAATTAGTGAGGAAATTTGTAAAATATGTTTTAGGGTTTAGGGTATAGGTACAAAATTGTAACGTCGATTGCAACATTCGATGAACAACTTTACCTGTTTACCATAAATCCAAAATCATGAAATTATCAATAAGTTCATCGAGATTGAAAAATAAGTAAAACAGAGATATTGCGTATATGTTAGATTATTAATACAATGATTTAGTTTGTGGATATTACTGTGATTGACCGAGTTTTCATTTTCGAACAATTTTCTAAAGCCACGATCAATTTCATTGAAAGATGCATAATACAATGAGATGGTAATAGGTTAAGGTTTAGGGTTTAGGGCAAAGGGTTTAGGGTTTAGGGTTTATGGACGAATCGTGGCTAAATCATCGCAAATTTGCATCGATTTTGTGACATTCATAGTTTGCGACGATTTAGCCACGATTCGTCATAATTCTGTACTAAATCGTCACAAATGTTGCAACGAATTAGTGCGGAAATTTGTAAAATCTGTTTTAGGGTTTAGGGTATAGGTACAAAATTGTAACGTCGATTGCAACATTCGATGAACAACTTTACCTGTTTACCATAAATCCAAAATCATGAAATTATCAATAAGTTCATCGAGATTGAAAAATAAGTAAAACAGAGAGATTGCGTATATGTTAGAATATTAATACAATGATTCAGTTTGTGGATATTACTGTGATTGACCGAGTTTTCATTTTCGAACAATTTTCTAAAGCCACGATCAATTTCATTGAAAGATGCATAATACAATGAGATGGTAATAGGTTAAGGTTTAGGGTTTAGGGCAAAGGGTTTAGGGTTTAGGGTTTATGGACGAATCGTGGCTAAATCATCGCAAATTTGCATCGATTTTGTGACATTCATAGTTTGCGACGATTTAGCCACGATTCGTCATAATTCGGTACTAAATCGTCACAAATGTTGCAACGAATTAGTGAGGAAATTTGTAAAATCTGTTTTAGGGTTTAGGGTATAGGTTCAAAATTGTAACGTCGATTGCAACATTCGATGAACAACTTTACCTGTTTACCATAAATACAAATTCATGAAATTATCAATAAGTTCATCGAGATTGAAAAATAAGTAAAACAGAGAGATTGCGTATATGTTAGATTATTAATACAATGATTCAGTTTGTGGATATTACTGTGATTGACCGAGTTTTCATTTTCGAACAATTTTCTAAAGCCACGATCAATTTCATTGAAAGATGCATAATACAATGAGATTGTAATAGGTTAAGGTTTAGGGTTTAGGGCAAAGGGTTTAGGGTTTAGGGTTTATGGACGAATCGTGGCTAAATCGTTGCAAATTTGCATCGATTTTGTGACATTCATAGTTTGCGACGATTTAGCCACGATTCGTCATAATTCGTTGCTAAATTGTCGCAAATGTTGCAACGAATTAGTGAGGAAATTTGTAAAATCTGTTTTAGGGTTTAGGGTATAGGTGCAAAATTGTAACGTCGATTGCAACATTCGATAAACAACTTTACATGTTTAACATAAATCCAAAATCATGAAATTATCAATAAGTTCATCGAGATTGAAAAATAAGTAAAACAGAGAGTTTGCGTATATGTTAGATTATTAATACAATGATTCAGTTTGTGGATATTACTGTGATTGACCGAGTTTTCATTTTCGAACAATTTTCTAAAGCCACGATCAATTTCATTGATAGATGCATACTACAATGAGATGGTAATAGGTTAAGGTTTAGGGTTTAGGGAAAAGGGATTAGGGTTTAGGGTTTATGGACGAATGGTGGCTAAATCGTCGCAAATTTGCATCGATTTTGTGACATTCATAGTTTGCGACGATTTAGCCACGATTCGTCATAATTCGTTGCTAAATCGTCGCAAATGTTGCAACGAATTAGTGAGGAAATTTGTAAAATCTGTTTTAGGGTTTAGGGTATAGTCACAAAATTGTAACGTCGATTGCAACATTCGATTAATAACTTTACATGTTTACCGTAAATTCAAAATCATGAAATTATCAATAAGTTCATCGAGATTGAAAAATAAGTAAAACTGACAGTCTGCTTATATGTTAGATTATTAATACAATGATTCAGTTTGTGGATATTACTGTGATTGACCGAGTTTTCATTTTTGAACAATTCTCTAAAGTCACGATCAATTTCATTGAAAGATGCATAATACAATAAGATGGTAATAGGTTAAGGTTTAGGGCAAAGGGTTTAGGGTTTAGGGTTTATGGATGAATCGTGGCTAAATCGTCGCAAATTTGCATCGATTTTGTGACATTCATATTTTGCGACGATTTAGCCACGATTCGTCATAATTCGTTGCTAAATTGTCGCAAATGTTGCAACGAATTAGTGAGGAAATTTGTAAAATCTGTTTTAGGGTTTAGGGTATAGGTACAAAATTGTAACGTCGATTGCAACATTCGATAAAGAACTTTACATGTTTAACGTAAATCCAAAATCATGAAATTATCAATAAGTTCATCGAGATTGAAAAATAAGTAAAACAGAGAGTTTGCGTATATGTTAGATTATTAATACAATGATTCAGTTTGTGGATATTACTGTGATTGACCGAGCTTTCATTTTCGAACAATTTTCTAAAGCCACGATCAATTTCATTGAAAGATGCATAATACAATGAGATGGTAATAGGTTAAGGTTTAGGGTTTAGGGAAAAGGGATTAGGGTTTAGGGTTTATGGACGAATGGTGGCTAAATCGTCGCAAATTTGCATCAATTTTGTGATATTCATAGTTTGCGACGGTTTAGCCACGATTCGTCATAATTCGTTGCTAAATCGTCGCAAATGTTGCAACGAATTAGCGGCGATTCCTTTGAAATCCCCTAAACCCCAAACTAAATCCCATTCCGACCATCACTCATTTCCCGCCGTTGTTGGGGCAATTAATAAATTACAAGACACATAGACACATATGTCTCGTAATTTATTAATCGCCGCACCTACGACGGAAAATGAGTGGAGATCGGAGATGGGATTTAGTTTGGGGTTTAGGGGATATCATAGAAATCATATCACTTAAATTTCACAATAATTACTCGATCACAATATTATATTAATACATTAAATTCACAATAATTACTAGCTAGCGCGATCACTCTGATTTATTTTTGGACGAAGAGTAGTACACATCCGTTTCTTGATCATCTGGTTCATCACTTTCTTCGAACTCATCTTCCTCATCTTCTTCCTCTGTATTGTCTGGGAGATATTCAACTTTAGGATGTCATCATTGCTCTCATTTAGTTATGGCATATCAGAGCAATGATCCTGCTGCATTGGTGGTTCCTCATCAACCCCCACAATACGACCCCTCGGAGAAATTTTTAAAACTGATAACCATGAGATACGGGTGGTGCGAACTCGCGGATATGGAACAAAGCTGACTTGTTCTGCTTGTGATGCTAGGATAAATGGCTCATACTTATTGTAACGTCGTAATTGGTTGACATCTACTGCCCCAAATTTGTTTTTACGGACGCCTCGATTAACTGTTGGATCGAACCAGTCGCATTTGAACAGAACGAATTTCAAACCTAAGCAACCATGGTACTCAACTTCAATTATGTCTTGCAACACTCCATAAAAATCTATTTCGTCCTGCACACATACCCCGTAGTTGGCAGTAGCTCTTTGATTTCTGTATTTGAATGTTTGAAATATATATCCGCGTGTGCAATACATGGGTGCACTCGTTATCTTCGATATGGGGCCTTTTATTAACTCATGTTACCAGAGTGGATATGCGGTATCCCCATACTCGACCTATATCATTAATTAATTTAATTAAAAAATAATCAAAATATGTATTAGGTTAATTGCCCAAGTTAGTAATTATTCAGATCACTTAAAATTTTACGTACTTGCGTCTTCAACCACGGGGCAAAATGTTGATATTTACGCTTGTTGATTTCATCGTCTGAGATTCCTTCAATGACTTCTCGGACTTGTCTAACAAATTCACTGCATACAAAAGTATTTACAATTGTAATTAAGATACATATCGTAATTGGTATAAAGCTAGCATATACATAATTTAGCCATATATAAGACGTATGTTTATACACTTACGTCTCAAATTGACTAACTTCTTCGCAATTTAAGAGGATATAAGTTTGTGCACTATGATGGTCTTTTTCATTGGCAAACCAAACTGACTTCACTCTTCCACATAATCGACCGATTGAAGAAAATATATATGGGACACCTTCATTAGCATATGTTCGGCCTACATCTCCATCATCATATCGCCGTGCTGCCCTTTTCTGTGTGCGAACCTTCGAGCCAAAATAGTACCCCGTGAAGTGAGAAGTTTCTTCTGTTAAACTTCCCGCTACTATTGAGCCTTCAACTTTGGCTAGATTTTTAGCCTTCCGCTTCAAATGTCCCATGAATCGCTCAAATGGGTACATCCATCGATACTGCAGAAGTCCCCCAAGTTCTGCTTCGTGAGGAAGATGAATAGGTAGATGTTCCATAACATCAAAAAAGGCTGGGGGAAATATGTTCTCCATGTTGCACAACAAAATAGGAATACTGGCATCAAGTTGTGCAATAACATCTTATGACAAAGTACGGGTACAAAGATCCCGAAAAAACGCTCCAATGCCTACAATAACAATCACATGATATATAAGGTAATAATGTTAATTTTCTATTTTATATATATATATATATATATATATTAATTATATAAAATCTTAAATTCGCAATATGTGATTAGTTTAAATTTATATACCTGCAATTGCTTCATGTACATTTCCTGGTAGAAGTTCAGCAAATGCGAAAGGAAGTATTCGTTGCATAAAGACGTGACAGTCATGACTCTTCATCCCGGAAAACTTTTGCCCATTCTCAACACATTGAGCTGACTTTTCGGGAACTTCACATCAGATGTCGCCCATTTGAACAAAGCTGACTTTTCTTCCGCACCCACTCGAAATATGGGGACAGGTGCTTTCCAATTGCTTATAATATGTAACTCATTCCGACAACAAAGATCAGGCAAGTCTAACCTTGACTTACCGCTGTCTTTAGTCATTCCACGCACGTTTAACACTGTATGCATGATGTTATCAAAAAAGTTGTTCTCAATGTGCATGACATCCAAATTGTGTATAAGCAAATGATCCTTCCAATACGGAAGCTTCCAGAATATGCTTTTCTTATGCCAATTGTGATTCTCCCCATATCCATCCGGCATATTAGCTGGAGTGTGTCAATTTCCACCACGATTGACTGTTTCCAATGCACCATAATGATCAATTTCTACTTCTAGGTCTTCCCCGGAAATATAAACAGGAGGAGGAACACGAACATTTTTGTTTTTTTCTAAACAACCGCTTATTTCTTCGATATGCATGATGAATCGGTAGAAATCGGCGGTGACAATCAAACCAACTTGTTTTCCGACCATGTTTCAATTGAAACGCATATGTCCGATTGAGACAATATGGACAAGATAATAGCCCATGCGTAGTCCAACCAGATAACATCCCGTAAGCAGGGAAGTCGTTTATTGTCCACATAAGCACCGCACGCATTGTAAAAAAAATTTTCCTTGCAAAATCATATGTATTAACCCCGGTATACTACAACTGCACCAATTCCTCTATCAGAGGCTGCAAAAACACATCAAGGGAACGCTTCGGACCTGGTACTAAAATACTCAAGAATAAAAATTCCCTTTGCATGCACATGTCTGGAGGAAGGTTGTAAGGCGTTAGGATTACTGGCCATAAAGAATATTGCCTACCAGACATACCAAATGGACTAAATCCATATGTGAAAAGACCAAGATACACATTACGTTTCTCTCTAGAAAAGTCTGGATGTACCGTCTTAAAGTGTTTCCACGCTTTTGCATCTGAAGGATGAGTAACCTCCCCATCTGTTTGCAAATGATCTGCATTCCATCTCATCGATGCAGCTATCCTCTCAGACTGATACATTCTTTTTAATATATCAGTTATAGGAAGGTACCACATCCGCTGGAACGGTACCTTACTCCGACCAGTACCTTGCGGCTTATATCTTGGCGTATGGCAAAATCGACATTCCTGCAACTTATCATCATCTTTCCAAAAAAACATGCAATTGTCAACACAGACATCTATCATCTCAGAAGGCAACCCAATATTATAAACCAGCTTCTGTATCTCATAGTAAGTTTCAGCAGCTAAATTGTCCTATGGCAAATACTCTTTAATCAAATCAGCCCAGTCATCCATGCAAACCTCAGCTAAGTTATGATCAGTTTTAATAGTCATCATCCTAGCCGCCAACGATAATTTAGAATGTCCTTCTCTACATCTATCGTAGAGTGGCTGATTTGCAGCATCTAGCATATCATAAAAAAAATTTGCATCTAGATTGGGTTCCTTATCATGATGATCATGTGCAAATGTACTTACGGTTTCATGAAATGCATCCGTAACCATGACATGAATCCTATCATTATCTTCACCATGCTACTCCGCATGATCATCAAATTGATTAAAATTATTTGACTCATCAAAATTCGATGCTTGATAATTGCTACTACTACTAGCTGCATTTCCCCCCATGACCCTTTCCATGATAATACCATATATAGTAATGCGGCATAAACCCTCTATTTAATATATGCGACCACACCTTCGAGATAATGATAAATTTCCTATTCAAGCATCTGGCACAAGGACAGTACATCTTACCACTGATAATCGTATTATGTATACTTCCTACCTGATGCATGAATCCCTCCACCCCATCACTGAACTCCTTTGTTAGCGATCCCTCCGAATCAAGACGATTATACATCCATCTTCTAATTTCGTATATTGACATTTTTTGTTGGTCCGAAAGAAGTAAATGTTTTTGAATATGAAATTTTTATTATGAAGTTGGCCACTATATATAGATTTTTATTTTAACTACCATCGAATTACCTACGATTTTACATCGATTTAACATCGATTTTACAACGAATCTAAAAGTGTTTACATCGACTTTACAACGACTTTAAACATGTTTACCTAACCGAACACCGTGAACTTAAACGTGCTCACCTAACTCATTAATCGTTGGGAAATCGATGTAAAGTTCAACTTATAATAATCATTGCTAATTCGTGGGTAATTTTACGACGATATTACAACGTTTTATATAAACCTCGGTAAATCGTCGCTAAGTTACAACGATTTTACGACGATTTTGATAATCGTCGTAACGTCGTCGGTAATCGTCGGTAAATCGTCGCCAATTAGCGACGATTTTACAACGAAAATTTTCGTCCCAATTGTGCGACGATTTTACGACGTCTTTAAAAATCGTAGTAAAGTCGTCGTAAAAATGATTTGAATTTGCAACGAAATAAAATCATCGCAAAAATTCGTTTCAAAATGCCTGTTTTCTTGTAGTGATGATGAAGTTTTCAGTTACAACATAAATATATCTAGTATTTCAACAACAATTTGTGACACAAACATATAGTATAATAAAACTAATACATAGTAGAAAACACTTAGGGAAGGCACAACATATTATGAGCTCTTTTCAACAAAATCTGAGATAGAAAGGCTACAACTATCTTCAGAGCTGCAACTGAAAGGGGGAAGCTATGTTGCAGAATATCAGTGTGTGTGCTATCATTGCATCAACAATTTTTTTCCTTGCTTTCATTCTTTCCATTATCTGCAACTTCACAGCTCGAAGACAAGATGTCCTCAAACGGGGGAGTATTGATACGTTCCATAGTGTTTATTACGGAGAGAAGAAACTAAGTATTAAGGATGTATAAAGTAAATCAATTTGTTGGCAAGTGTGAGAAAAAATGTACACGACAAGTTTTAAGAAGAAGAAGTGAATACTTTATATATGATTCAATGTTTGTTTTACTCAGATTATGTTTCGTTGTAGATTGCTCTAACAAACGAATACGTCTGTTATCGAAGATGAAGATTAGGAGTGATATTCTATCATATTTGATCTAGGGTTCATAACATTGTATCTTCAAGATAAGCTCAATAAATGAGTTTTACATATTGAAGCTTGCCCATGTATTTTATGTTTTTACTCGTTTATCATAAAATTTTGTCTTTTATTTTTGAACAGAACATAAAATTTTGTCTTTTATATATTTTATTTATTTTTGTTTCACTTAGTTATAAGAAAAAAATGAGAAAAACTTGTCTTTCCAAATTTCTTGAATGATAGTAAAATTTGCAACTGCGAAAATGGATGTAACTCTTACATTTTGAGTAATCCACTATAAATAATGTGTGTTTTATTTCTTGTTTTTATCAGTGAGGATCCACATAATTACATATACAGAAGTAGAAATTTATTCTGAACCGGGACAAAAAAAAACAATTATACAAGCATTCATAGTATCTAAACACCTAAAAATGGAATCAAATACTAAGCTAAGTTGAAATTAACTTGAACCAAACAAAAGAGTTATTAAATTTAACTTTTAATAACTACTAGATGATTACATGTGCTTAATAAGTAAATGTTATTAAATTATGTGTTTCTTTATAAGTAAATGTTATTAAATTATGTGAGCTATTTGGACATAGCTTAATCTAGTTTATAAGTTTGATATTTACTGATTCTTCTAGCTTATCTTTTCATTCTAAAAAGGAAAAATCATTGCAAGCTACACGAAGTATACCCTATCACATGACTATACATGCAGACTATATAAATGCATCTTTAACTACACTAAGTATATGGTTACCATTGTGACATGTACGAACTATCAGTGGTTATGTCGCCAACTACATGTACAAAATAAATGCATCTTTAACTACATGAAGTATATAAATGCATCTTTAACTACACGAAGTATATGGTTACCATAAGCTTCATTTGCGTAATCAAAATAGTGTAACCAACGATGAAATCCGGTACCGTCGCCGTTCCCATGGCCTTCATCTTCCGATCAACCTCACTAGGAAGAACAATTCTCTATCCATTGTGGCTCATTCTGATTCCGATCTTCCTTCCTGAACCGCCTTCTCTCGCCGCAAGTTTCTCCTCGCGATGCCACTCCTCTCCGCTGCTGCTTCAATCGCCTCCACATCTCCTTCCCACCCACTCTTCTCCAGCTTAACCGCGTAACCCAACCCTTTCCGCACAAACACATATTTTTTTGGACGAGTCGCACAAGTTTGGGAGAAGACCATGAATCCTCATACGCCGCCAGAACCGAATCATTTGGCGCGTGGTGGGACCATGAATCCTCATACGCCGCCAGAACCAGATCCTTTGGCGCACGGTGGGACCATGAATCCTCATACGCCGCCAGAACCGGATCCTCTGGCGCACGGCGGTACTGAACCGATACGGCGAGAGTAAGGAATTTAGCATCAAGAAAAACTGAAAAACATTTTAAATTATATATTAGTATTACGGTTTATTAGAAACCTTTAAATGGTTAGAGTATGAGCTTATGCTTTCTAGATTTTATTTGCATCTTGCCCCCACCAATCAGTCCATCATATTTTCCAAGTGAACCATTCTATACACTAATCTCTGGAGATTAGCGTGTTTGGCCTTGCAAGAATCCTCTTTGTAAACATGAACACTACTTGTAAAAGCTTTTATGTTCTTAATTGTGCACACCTCGGGCTGACTTGAGCTACTTGTGACATCATTCACATCGGACCAAGGAAAGTTATGACATGTCTAAGGATTGTACATAGCTTTAGCCACCTCGTCATAAGCATATGCAACTTCTCCAACAGTTAGAAAAATGTAAAGCCAAAACCTACTACTTATATTTGGCTCTCTGATCTTAGCAACCCATTTATCCAAAAACGTTAAAGACATACCAAGTACCCACCCATCACCGTAATAATTTCATGTTTATCTTTTTCTTTAGCAGAACTCAACTTCCCAGATCAAAATCATGCATCAAATATCAATAAACGGCATTATATGTCTATGTATACAATGTTTCAGCTCAAGTCTTTAACATTGAAACATTTTTTTAGAAACATTATTTTGATATTCCGTTTCCATATTATAAGTGAGATTTATTGTTTCTTTTAATTTCAATGTATCTTAATTTAGAGGCTTTTGCATTTCTGTACATACGAACTTAAAATATATTACGAATGAGAGAATTGGAGAGGATATTTCTTCAAGCACACACTCAGCGCTACTGATATTAATAGCTTCTCTTTTTTATTGTCACACCACATGATAAACTGATATTAATAGCTTATCCTACTACCATCTCATCCTATATTTTGGTTCAAACAAACAAATTTTACTCTCTCTGCATATTAAAAATATACCTTAACCGTTAACAGCTGACACAACACCACACCGTAGCTATACACATCTGCTCCATCACCATATAGCCCTTCGTTCATTGCCTTTATAATTAAAAAAAAGTGTGTATTAGTCACAATTGAATGATGGAGAAAAGCCTCTAAGAATGCATCAAAACTTACTTTCGGTGCTGTCCATTTGCACCATGTTCTGATTTTTGGGGTATCCATCTCTGGTGCAGCAAAATTCAAGAACATAAATTCTAAATCTTTTGCTCTTCCTCTCTACATGATCTTCTTCTCCATCATTGGTAGCTTCTATGTTTTAGTGGCAGTGAGAAGTTATTAACTCGATCTCTTATTATTGAAGAGGTATCTAATGAGAATTTGTTTAATAAAATATAGAGGACAAACCTTTCAGCAAAGTTGACGGGAATCTGCACATCCTCTCCGAAACTGCGATTTCTGTTGAACAAATTGCTAATTGGTATTCATAGAGCTTCTCGGAGGATTCAAACACTCTGATTGGACTCCAAATCTCTCCAACTCTAAATTTAAAGTTCTCTAATTCAGACTTGTTTTGTCATCGGTATGATCCTTACACCGCAATCACCAAGGATGTGATTTCTCATTATGTTTTTGCGTTGGCGCTCATAACTAAAGATGTTATCATGTTGTTATGTTGGCGTTTAGAGTACATGCAATGGAAAACTTGAAGAACCTTAACAAATGTGAATAAAATTTGATTTGTGACCAAATTTCTCGAGGAAAACGAAAGGGTGAGGAAGAAGGAAAGGGAAGAGCTAGAGCCGCTGGACAAAATATGACGTTGATGTCTTCAATTCTTGATTGAAGTATGCGGCGAGTAGAGTCACCGGGCTGAGACAATTTATAATTTTGAAGCTTCGATCAAATTACGATTCCACCAATGGTGTCGTCTTCTTTTCCATGTCTCGGCGTCATCTTGGGTGTCATTGATTTTATTGAAAAAATATTTTTTGCAGGGAGTTGAACGATTGAAGTTTTTTTATCGTTCAACTCCCTGCAAAAAAAAGTAACGGGTTAACGACAACTATGAATTTGCAACCCAAACGTTTAAGAAGAAGAGGGTTCGTAGATGCTGAAGGTTTTGTTTTTGTGAAATGAGATGTCACATGACAATCTCTCCAGAGCTGACGTGGCAAGCTGCTGGAGAGAGTTGGCCAAGATTTTTTTTTTTTCTACAAATCATATCTTTATTAATTAGATGATAAAAAGAAGAAAATCGCATAAAAAAACCTTCAAAGTTACACGTATTGACACTTTAAACCTTCACAGAATTTCACTAACACTATAAACCTTCCAACTAAAAATATTAACACAAAAAACCTTCAAATTAGATTTTAAGTACACTTCGTTAAATGTTTTAATATAACTATTTATTTTCCGCTAAAAAGAGGTGACGTGGCTTTATTTATTTTTTTTAAATAAAAATTTGGTTTTAAATTATTTTTATAATTAATAAATAAAAAAACAAAAGAAAAATAAATGAAAAAAAAAATCTTTTTCTTCCCCCTTCCAACTCAACGACTCTCGCAGAAGGGTGGTTGGGGAAAAGTCAGATATGTGATCAATCTTCAGATTTGACCAGATCCAGATAATATTCTGAGTCAGATATGTTTCTCTGGCCGCAAATCGAAGGCCATTCTGTTTGGATAATGTAAACTGAAATCCGGAAAACATAAACTTATCCATGAGATGAGAAAAACCATTTTCTAAAACTGAAACTTGTAGAAGAACAACAACAGAGACCATTGAATCCCAGATTTGGTAATGAACAACAACAAAATAGTTTCAGTAAATCTGAAATCGACATAATTGTGATCTTCATCTTTTGGAGAAGAACAACAACAGAGACCAGTGAATCCCAATACGATGTCGAATCTCCTTATCACAAGCAAGAATTCTCCGACATCTGATCTGAAACAGAGGAGGAGCTTGTCATCTTCGTCGGCGGAGAAGATCTCACGATTGATATACTCATATATTGCATGTTTTAGCATGCATTTCATTTAGAGTTTTGTGTAATTCGCATGCATAATCGTGGTCTTGTCTTGCATTTAGGTCTCAATTAGAGATTAGGACATTTGCATTAAGTTTAGTGTGTTCTTGCATGTTTTGGAGTATATCTTAGGTAATTGGAGGCGGTTGGACATATTTGGAGAGTTGGACCAAAGTGGAGTGCAAAGTCCATCTAAGACGCCGGAAAGACGTGGATGGACGGAGACCTTCCGATCCTAATCGGCTTGGATCACCTTCATCAATGTTGTAGAAGAGTGAGTTAGCTGTCTAGGGGAGGTTGAATCAGGCCATTATGACTAGTTGTTCGTGAGTTACCGCAGTTTCACTGATGACGTATCCGCCTGGCCGAGAAAACGTGTGGCTCGTCTCAACCGACCACCACCGACTCGGTTCAATTGGGTCGGTCTTGGGTCAGGAAATGCAACCGACCCAAAGACACTATCTCAACCGACCAGATGGTGCTCGGTCCAAACCAAGCAGTCTCAACCGACCATGATCCACACGGTTAACTCCACCCGGTCCAAACATCCAAGATACCAGCCGAAGTGACTCAATGATCAGGCCAAATTACTTTGAGGTCAAAGCTAGCTTCATCAACATGGTGCAAAGCAACAAATTTCATGGCTTGGCGGTAGAAGATCCTCTTGTTCATTTGGATCACTTTGACCGGATTTGTGGCTTGACAAAGATGAATGGAGTCTCGGAGGATAGCTTCAAGCTAAGGTTGTTCCCATTCTCTCTTGGAGACAAAGCAAGGCAATGGGAAAAGAACCTACCACAAGGTTCCATCACTTTTTGGAATCAATGCAAAACCGCCTTTCTTGCCAAGTTTTTCTCCCACTCAAGGACGGCCAAGCTAAGAAATGAGATCTCGAGCTTCACTCAAAGAGCAAATGAGAGCTTCAACGAAGCATGGGAGCGGTTTAGGAGCTATACATCGCAATGCCCTCATAATGGATTTTTGGATGCTTCTCTCTTAAGCACTCTATACCGTGGAGCATTGCCCAAGATCCGTATGTTGCTTGACACCGCTTCAAATGGAAATTTCTTAGCCAAGGAAGTGAATGAGGCGATGGAGTTGGTAGATAACCTTGCATTGAGTGATGGAACTTATGGCAATGACTATGATCGGTCTACAAGAAGCACAAGTGATTTTGAGGAACAACAACAAACCAAAGCTATGAAGGCTCTAACTGAGAAGTTGGATAAGCAAGCCATGATGATCGACAAGCTCCTCAATGCTTCCACTAAACCGGTTCATTTCGTTGGCGAAGAAATGGTGGATTTGAGCAACCAAGAAGAAGTGCATTATGTTGGGAACAATGGTGGCTACCAAAGAGATTTCAACAACAACTATGGCAACCAAGGCCAAGCCCCACTTAATAACCAACAAAGCTATTCTCCCAAAAACAACTTCTAAATGAACCAAAGTGGTTTTCAAAAAAGCTTTGTCCCACAATCTCAAGGCAACAACTCCATGCCTCAAGAACTTGATGTGAGTTCTTCAACAACTTCTTCAAGGTCAAGCAAGTGGAGCATTGGATATAAGCAAGAACATGGAGGAAATCAATACCAAGGTAGCTTATTCATTCAATGATATCCACAAGAAGCTTGAGGCATTGAGTTCCAAAGTGCAAGAAATGGAGACCAAGGGCAACAATGGAGATAAAGTACAACAAAGCTCTTCAAATGGGGAGGCAACAAAGGAGTATTGCAATGCCATCTTCTCAAAGGTATCACGTCCCATTGAAGATCATGAAGCCGCAACTAAGGAGATTGAGCTTCTACTCTATGGATCACAAACCGTTTCACCTCCCCCCTAGAGAAGCTCTCTTGAAGCTCAATGAGGACATTGAGGAACAAGGTGGGGGAGTGACCCTTGAGAAAGATGAGGACGTGACCATGGTTCAAGAACCAAAGGGTAGTGTTTCTTGCATTGATTCACCAAGCACAACGAGGATCGAACCTAAGTCTCTCCCCAAACTTGGTAATCCCGGTAAATTCTCTATAGCTTGCTCTCTTGGAGATTTTGAGATTGAGGACGCTTTGTGTGACTCCGGGTCAAGTGTGAATGTAATGTCCCATGAGATGTTCAAGAGTCTAGGTATAAGAACCCTCGCCTATCATCCATCACCTATCACCTTTGGATACACTTCTTCAAAGAAGCCACTTGGTCTCCTCGAAGACTATCCACTCAAGGTTGGGAATTTCATAGTCCCAACGGACTTTTTGGTCATGGAAATGAAGAAGACCAACAAGCTTCCACTACTCCTTGGAACTCCATTCCTACTCACTACCGGTGCTAGAATGGACTTCAAAGAGCAAATGGTAGTTCTCTTGAATGTGGATGATAAGGTGTACTACCCAATGAGGTCTTCTTCCAATAAACTTTGTGGTACAATCACCATGAAAGATGATGAGTTTCGAGAAGAAGAAGTGAGGTATGTGGGTAGATGTGATATGGTTGAAGAAGCTCCACCCCCAAAGGTCTATGAAGAGGAAGAGAAGTCTCTTGAGAGAAAAGATTTGGGTTATGGTAATGACAAGGAAGCTTCGGGAGTTGACATGATCACTTGTGTGGAACCGATCCCTCCCACCACAATCGAGAATGACGTTGAGGGTAGTAAGGGTGCAAAGAAGAAGACAAAAGTCAAGGCTAAAATGGGAAACAGATCAAGCACACTTCATGGGCTTAGGTCCGAGCAGAGCAAACCTTCTATGATGACTCTCACTCCATGGAAACACAAGGATGGAGTGATCGAGTACAAGATCAAATGCAAAGGTCGGCCCAAGCTCTTTGCCTCGGTCAAAGCAATCCTCACACCCGAGCTCAAAGCAAAAGGAGAAGCCGGTCTTGAAGAGGTAATGAGCAAGGTGCTCAAGCTCGAGCTCAAAGATCCGCCTTGGAGTGCTCACACTCCTCTCTCAACCACCTAAAAAGGGTAACCAAAGTCAAACTTAGTGACTTTAAACAAAGTGCTCTTGGAAGAAACCCCAAACTTATCATTGTACATACTTTCGTTTCTATGTCTTTATGTTTTCTTGTTCTTTTTGATGGGTTTGCTTAGTGTGAACAGGTTCTTGATGGTCTAATGGTCATGAGCTTAAGGACAAGGGTGTGAAGGATTGAGGTGATCACTCTCGTTCCCTCCATTCATTTCCAAGGTAATACTCCAAACTTTGTAGATAGCATTTAGAATCATATCTTCTTTCTTTCTTTCATGCATTGTTTAGCTCTCTCTTAAGCTTCTATTACACAAGGGATTGTGTAATTTAAGTTTGCGGGAGGGTTTATGTATTATCTAACTTTGTTTTTGGTGATCTTATTTTGCCTTTTGCATCTTGAGTCTCATGCATATCATGCATTTTCAATAAATTTGAACAATTTTGAACTTGTGTGCATTCTATATAGGATTGAGTCTAGATGCATAGCAAAAAGGTAGCTTTGCATGAGCATTAGGAGCAATGATAGATTTGTTTTTGTAAAGTACCTTATTAAGATCCTAGTCCAATGCCATTGTCGCTAGTTACTTGATGCTTTGATCTCGTGTAGAAATTAAGAACGAACCATGCCTTGATCTCATGTCTTATTGTTCTTTCTTTGATTGAAACAAACCTTGACTTGAATTCAACCTCATCTAAGTGATAACCATAAATTTGACTTGTAAATATTAAGTTTTTGCAATCTAAAATGAATTCGTGGATTACCTATACATACTTTGATATTCTTTCTCCTTTTTACCACTCTTGCCTATCCAATTAGCCATATCCCCACTCTTACCTTAGCCTTCTTTCAAGCCATTGTTATTAGTGTGTGAATTGTGAGACCTTTCTTTCGAACAAACTTGGCAAAACGTGTTAGGTTTAGGGCGACAAGAGGGAATTCTCATGTAGATTTAGCTCCAACATCTCGAAGTTAATCTAGGAATAGGCTAGTTAGGATGGCGGTTCTTGGTTCAAGTTTGGGGGAACGGTTTTAGACTTGGTGAACATTTGAGAGTGGATTGTGGAATGGAAAAGAAAAAAAGGAGAAAGGAAAATAGAGATCGGATTTGTGTAGATTGGTTGGTGCAAAAATCATAAGACTATCTCTAAAGAATAAATGCCTTGTTTGTTTGATCATTCAGATGGTCCATCTGGATGGAGATGAGAATTGATGTTTGTTTAAAGGCTTTTTACACTCATTCAGATGAATCATCTAGATGGACAATCTGAATAAGTTTTAAAAATTACGAACAAATTTCCGAATTCATCTAGATGAGTTTGAGATAACCATTCGGATGACTCATCCATATGAGTTTCATCCAAATTTTTGAAATGACAATAAATAAAATCTTGTTTTCCTGCCAAAAATATAATTACGTTTTCCTGCAAAAAAACGTAAAATCTTGTTTTCTGCCATAACATAATTACGTTTTCCCGCAAAAAACGTAAAATCTCGTTTTCTGCCAAAACATAAAATCTCGTTTTTCCGCCAAAACATAAAATCTCGTTTTTCCGCCAAAAACATAAAATTTTGTTTTCCCGCCAAAAACGTAAAATCCCGTTTTCCCGCCAAAAACGTAAAATCCCATTTTCCCATCAAAAACATAAAATCTCGTTTTTCCGCCAAAATCGTAAAATCCCGTTTTTCCGCCAAAAACATAAAATCTTGTTTTCCCACTAAAAACATAAAATTTCGTTTTCCCGTAAAAAACATAAAATCTTGTTTTCCCGTCAAAAACCATATGTTTTTCCTTGCACTCCAGCCTTCTTAAACTTACTGAAATTGATATGTTTTAAAAGATAGTCAGAAATCTTGTCATTGAATAACAAAAAGAATAAAGGATTACGGCGTGAACATTCAGTTTTGAATTCACATTACCTTAAAGCCGTTGCTCTGTTTTGTACCTCATTTTCAGTGTCAACAATATATAGCTGTAAGAACTTAGCATAATCCTCATTTGTTGGCTTTAAACTTCCCATCAAATGATAGTTTTCTCCTTTAAGTTGAAACATTTGTGGTCCACGCCCTTTTTTAATAGACCGATCAACTTTTCCACCAAGAGAAGTAAATGAGAAAACCATGTTGTAAGGCCTCAAATTCCTTTGAAAATGCTTACTGAGTTTTTCTTTCCCATTTAGTAATCTCTTCACGGGTTGAGGTGATTCCTTTAAAAACGGCAATATCACTCGGCCTTGCATACAACATAGTGTAAAGATAGGATTGTGTGAACGGGTCTGTTTTCTTATGCGTTCCCCGTACCAAAAAATAGCACCACATATTGTACACGTGTATGAAGGATCACCCTCATCCATGTACTCTTTACAATATATATATATATATATATATATATATATATATATATATATATATATATAAGAATAATAAAATAGACATTACAAAACTGGTTTTATGCTAAAGTTCAAATGTTATACCATTATGGTTTTTTGAAGACTTAGATACCATCGGCAAATATCTTTTATGCGCTCTTATTTGCATCGTTTCTTGTTCTATACCATTGTCTACATCTTCACCAAATGTTTCAGAGTCAGATGTTTCATAATCCGTACTTCCTTGACTACTACAGTCAAATACATGTTCTTCATGTTCTTCTATTGTTCCTGCGAACTCATATTTTATTTGGTTGATGGCAATAACTTTCTTGAAGACTTAGTGATTAATAAGTTAAAAATTACCTTCTGACTGATCATCTTGAAAAAGATGGCAATAACTTTCTTCTTCTTGTGAATGCAGGACTTCCTGATTATCATTGACACATGCATCTTCGACGGATGTAGAAGTTCGAGCAAATCTTGATGAACTTGAAGGTATGTTTGTAATGTCAGAAAGCAAAATATTGGACTGCTTTCGGAATTCTCTAAAAGCACTTATTTGGTTAGTGTTTAATCATGTGACATTTGTCTGCTTTGCTATTAAAAACAAAAAACCTTGTCATGAGTTGTGATAGTTTCTTTGTAGGTGAAAAATAAACAAAGATTAACAGTAAAATATTGTGATAATCCTCAACTTACATGATTTAACATTATTGTTTCGTTTTTTTTTTCAGATCTCGAGCAATTTCACCATTCTCTTTGCCAGCAACTGGAAGGAAAACAAAGAAAATAATGTGTATGCGTTGCTCTAGTTTGTATACAGTACATGTTTAACTATGAAAATATGGTATAAATTTACCACTCTGTTTTCTTTTTGGTGTAGGTAAATTGGCTGGTAAAACATTCTCTTTATCAGCAACAAATGCATAGTTTCATATTGAAAGCTCATTAACATAATGAAAAGATTTCTATTAAGCTTGAAAGAAAATGTTAAGAACTTACCAATTTTCTTTCTTCTCGTCTGTCTAGGTGGTTTTGGAATAGAAGGATATCCTTTAGATTGGAGTTGTCGACTCTGAGATTTTGGTAATCTCGTGAGATCTCTTAAAATTGTCTTGAAAACTCTTATCAATGGCACATCTAATTGTATGGGATCAATTACAGATGATCCCGCATACCTGTTTTCAGAACGGTGTATATCTCTCGTTTCCTAGAATGAACAGATTGCATCTTCAAATAATAAATTGGAAATGGAGTAATATGTACATTCATTTAAAATGAATATCTTTGTAAATCTTTTAGAATATCTAAAGTGGTTTATATGGTATCTTTATAATCTCTAAAAGAAATCATGACTATATACAAACTATCAAATTATTTTCGTAAATCTATACTATTATTAAGATTGGAAAGAAGTAAAAAGTTTAATAGTTTTACCTTAACAAATCACAGTAATTACTTCGGTTTATCTTACAATTTCACATTTTTCAGATTTATAATCTCGAATATTTATTCCATTACATTTGTGAGGGAAGATTGGTGAACTATTCAATTAATCATGTTAGCATTTCTATTGTTTTATGTTGGAATGATAATGGAGTGCATAATTAAGATAGCTCTGTAAATTTTTAATTTTGTCTCAAAGTGTAAGAAATATCAAAAACCATAACATAAACCCAATATGTCTTGATGTGAAAGCTAAAATAAACCAAAACATAAACCAAATTAGAAGCATATCAATCTATCACACTTTCTTATTCTCCACATCATCTTTTCTTGTGTTCTCTTCTTTCATTTTCTCATCTTTTGCAATTTTCTCAATCTTGATAATCTTTGTGCATTCCTTCTTGGTTGTAGAATTTAGGTCTTCGAAATCATCTTTATCTTATGATGAACGCATAGAAGAAGAAGGTGTTGAATATGATCCAGAGCTTGGTTGACTAATAGTTCTAATTAGTGAAACCTAGGTATCAATGGTAAATGTTTTAGAATATTATCATAAGGGACATTGATAAGTTAATCTGGACCAGTTACCTCGTCACCAGAAACCATTGAGGCCACGGTGTCCAATTGACTATCTGTATCATTCTGAGATTCAAACATTATCAGATCCTGACCATTCCAAACTTTTGAACACTTGAATGTTTCAGCTCCATAGAAAACATTTTCCTTTTCAATACAAACTAAAAACTGATGATTAGCACCAACCAAATCCTTCAATGCTTGTGGTAATGCCTCAGGATCTTCAATCTGTATTTATTTGCAAAAAAGTTATAATATATTTCCTTTCACAGTTGCAATTAGCTTACATTGTAAAGTTGCATACCTCATCAAATGAACCATTAAGGAGCTCAGCAGCAGATTTTGTTACAATTCGCTCTACAGGTTTGTCAGGTATCATAAACTTTGTTTCTGCTGTGTCATCTTTGACCATAAGATGCAACTTAAACCTTCAATAACAAATCCGAAAAGATAAAACTTAAAAACTACTCTGATATGTTCTAAAATAAATTTTCACAGTTAAATATATACCTTGGTGAGACATCAGTGACCAAATCATCACAAACTTCACATTTTAAGAAGGGTTTATTGGTTTTCACGGGTTTTGATTTAACTGATGCGTTGGTTTTTATTCTTTGGACCCTTTTATTACACTTGTCATGTCCAAAATAATACCAACCAAAGTCGGTATCAATAGCATAGATGGTACACATCACTTTAAATTTTTCAATCTGAAAATTTACACAAATCACTTTAAGGCAAATAAAAAATTACTTAAAAAAACTGCAAGCTACATACCTCAGTGGCATTTAGCAATTCTTCTACTGATTTGATGGGTAGTTGAGACCAATTTTCTCTCTCTTTGGATATCGTAAGTTGCTGCTTTTCATGCTTGGTTTCATTTTTGGCTAGAGCAAGACCATCTTGGGGTAACCTTATGTTTTAATGTAAACAAAATCTTAGTGTTGAAATACCAAATAGGCGAATATATGACAAACAATGATTTATCATAAAGGTTCTATACTATGTACGTTTGTATACATACTTGATTAACTTACTTATTCTTAAACTCATCTACTTCAGGAATGTGAGGGTTGATAAGCAGAGCAGATGAATCAAATGCATTGGTGATTTGAAGTTCTCCTGCAATTGCAAATTAATAAGGTTTTAGCTTGAAACCATACATTTAAAATTCCCTGTTAAGCAAGTGTTAGTTTACTGACCTCGACAGAAGTTGATTTTTGCAAATATGAGTAGACAAATAACCTGATATGAACCTCCTTTTTCGCAATAAGTAGTAATTTGATCAGCAAATTTCCCCCATAGACATACATGCAAACGCTGGTCCCTAAACCACCATAAAAACAGTATATTATCATAAAATTATTTACACTTGTCAAGAATATTACGAAAATAAGGAACTTACTCAGTGTCTCGTAGGTGAAACTGAACCTTGTTCTTGTCTTTACCACCAACTTGAATGGTTTCAAGTTCACCCATATCAACCATTTGACCAATAACATCCGTATCATAACGGACGGAAGAGTTAATGGTGGCATAATATACTAATATATATACTGTGAATAGATTTTAAAATATAAACTACTTGGTAGATATATTAACAGAATAGTCTTTCTATTATCAAACAAACAAAGTAAATTTCAGTCAATAGATGTTTACATAAAAATAATATAATTTGTGTTGATATAACTTACCAATCAAGAACTGAGTTTTGAGATTACCACTTGTAATCTGTTCAAAACTGGTCAACTCCAAAAATTTGTCATTGGATTTGACCAAAGACCGATAGATAGAAGTAGTGCTCACACAATTCATCTTGTAAACATTGTTTGTTAGTCGGTAATTGCCAGTTGCAGGAGTTAAAGAGAAGTTCTCTATTACTTTCCATTCTCCAACAGGAAGCTTTTTTTTAAAACGTAAAACCATGGTTTTTTTACAGGAGGCATGTATTTTAACACCCTACAGAAGTCAAAGTATAAGAGAACAATTATGATAAATTCAGAATCAAAACAAAGATAAAACAAAATACTAAAAGGAATATGTATTGATTTGAATTATTGTTTCATCTGCTAGTATTAGCTCCAAGGTTTCACCAGCCACTGATGTGTATTGTTTCCAACAGTGCACCACTTTAACCTGGATTCGCCAGCTTGTCTTGTATGGTTTCACATTATTAAGAAGTGTGAATCCAGCTTTGGCACCCATTTTCTGTTTTCTCTGTTATAGATTTGTGAGATCAATTGTTTTAGAGTTTTTATTTTCAATCTTTGATCATTCTACTATTTATATAGATGTTAACGGAGATTTTGGTGTTTTGTGAATATTTTGCAAGATACGCACGGATTTGCTAACAAATCTTTTAAATATTATGCAACTTATGGAAAATTTCCTGTTATTTCTTATATCATGCATATAGCGGCATCCTAAACATAATTGCGAATATATTAAGAAAGATTTTATTAGATATGAAAGTTATACCGAATGAAGTATAGATTTATAAGATTTGAAATATATTCGTAGATATAGGAATATGTTTGATTTTTAAGCTATTTTGAGTATTTTGCAAGTTAAATTTAAGATTTTGTACGTTTGTTTTGGAATATTTTCTTTCTGTACTATCTAGATCTAAATATATAAAATATTAAACGCAGATATAGGAGTATAGTAAATGAATTAGTAAAAACTAAATCTTCCACAATAATATCTTTTACGAAGAGTTGAAGGATAGTAGAGGGAAATGAGTGATGTGTTCCATTCATATATTTTCAATACCTGAATGTGAAAATACTTTCGATCTTGTTAGTTTTCAATACTTTGTATATATTATTAGAATGATAATGTGGATCAAAAGTGTGAGACGATCTTACCCTATTCTACAATATTGTGCCCTCTTCAAATTAAGGTAGATTCTTAAACATTGCACATTTACATCAAGTAATATCTATACTATTAAAATTGCACTGATAATAAATAGAGGGTAAGGATGGTGATTTAACGGAGATTACTTGATTTAAACATTGCACATAAATAAGATTCATAACATAAGGTTTACAGAAAGGTCTTATAAAACATGATTAAAAACTTCAAATTATAAAATAAGTTGGTAATAACATTTATACCAACTACATCCTTAAACAAAATATCCGAATAACATAAACAAAACAACAATGAATCGTGGGTTTGAGTCTTAGAAAGGAGTAAAGACTTGCTTGTGATCATTGTTGTAACTCTGTGGTAGAGGAAATGGGTACCTGACAATAGTGATTGATGAAAATTAGTAATCAGTAAATACTATTATGAACTCATATTTTATACTAACATATATTAAAAACGATATTACCTATTCAGAAATTGGTAGAGTTCAGGAAATGTGTAATCTTCAAACTTTATATCTGAGAGACCTTCTTCTGCTGTAAGCCATGAATGATCTTTAAAAAACAAAATAGGTTGTTAGTACATTGTTAGCCATGAATGATGATTTAACAAAAAAATTGGTTGTTAAACTCTATTCCGTTTAACTTACGGACTAATGTGGAGACACGGAAACACCTTAGGATTCCAAATATGTGCCATTCATGCTCACGACAAAATCGTCTAGACAATTCCTCAGCGAACTCTCCGTAAGCTAAACATTCCAACCTTTTAAACCTGAACGATTGAAAACAATTTCAAAACGTATCTAAAATATGTAGAAAGAGTAAATTTTGATGATCACAAAAAGCCACTTACTCTTGGTTTCTAATCGTAAATTGAACAATTGACCTCATCCTAGGCTTCTCATAAGAAAGTTGATCCCACCATCTCTTGTTAATCTTTCCAACCCAAGTAATCACTCCTAGAACATCTATAAAGAACAAAAAATTCAAAAAATAAAAAGTCAAAAATAGTATGATCTAAAAAGATATACTATGTTTTACCTATAGGGTAACATTCTGAGACAGTTTGACTTAGGATATCAACGATTGGAGTGAAAACCAAGAAATGATGGTGGTTTGGAAAGTCATCGAGTAGTCTCATTTCTGTGTTTGAGTTGAAGTCGATCTCATAAGAGTGGTGAGTGGTTTGGCCAAGAATAAATCCAAACGAAACACTAAAATCTTTAAGGGAGAACCAATAACGTTTGAAATGCTTAAGCCATGAATAAACATTTAAGGCTTCATCGGAAAGACTTGCTGAAATTCTGTTTCCCTGAAAACAAAAACTTGCTGGAGTTTGATGTGTATTTCAGGATAAAGAAGATTTCTCTAATAACAAACACTTTAGAAACGAAAACGAATTCCTATACTAATTAGAATCATCGCTCTATAAGAATTGTTGAGATATTACCTCTTCATCACACAAAATAAGATGCATGTTTGGGGCAGACAAAACAAACTCTTTACTCCAAACATGCAAGATCTTCACTCTTAGGTTCCAATCTTTGTTGCGCCTATTGATTTCTGAGATCATATGGACAGTTTCGTTTGCCATAATCTTCTCAACAAAGTGTCTGGTTTAGAAAAAGAGAAAGAGAAAGATATGAAAGACGAACGGTTTAAAATGTTAGAGAGAAGAAGCTATGAACGCAATATAGTTATAACGCAAACCAATGAAAAAGTTGAAAGGATCACCAAATCTTACGCAAGCTAGATTGCGTTAAAAGAAGATAAAAAATAATCAAAGTAAAAATATACGGTAATATTCTCCTTAGGTAATTATGAGAAACATTTTTTTAAAAAAGCAATCATTAAAGAGACGAAATATTTAGTTTAGATTTGATTTGATGTTTTTTTATATCTAGATTTGGTGAACGAAAATCTAGGTAGTTCGTTAATGATTTCCTAAGATTTGGTTCGATTACAATTTTATTTGAAGCGCAAGTATTGGAAATCATGGATTAACTAAATATTTAGTTTAGATTTGATTAGATGTTTTATTTACAGTAAGATTTGGTGATCGAAAATCTAGGTAGTTCGTTATTGATTTGCTAAGATTATATTTTTCACAATTTTGTTTGAAGCGGAAGTATTGGATTTCCTGCATTAACTAAATATTTAGTTTAGCTTTGCATTAGAAGTTTTATTTACAGTAATAGTTGGTTCTCAAAAATCTAGGTAGTTAGTTAAAAAATTGGACATATTTGGTTCTAAAACTTTTGTTTGCTCAGATTTAGTTAATGCAATAACTTAACATCCCGATTTGGTTTACTATTTGATGTTTTATTGTAGGTATTGAATTTGATGAACCAATACATTAACCGGGTTATGATAACTCACTTCGAAATATATGAACATCTAATCAATATGAAAAGAATTGTAATGTTTGTGATTCATGATGTGATTGAAACTAATTAGGCAAAATGAGATGTTTCTAATAATATCAGGTCAGGTAATAAAATAGTATATTTCGAAGAACGGACCATTGCAAAAATATATATTTGTATAAGATATTCATTGTACAAAGTTTGAATACAAATTGGAAATTGAAGAATGAAGAAACTTGATTGGTTTTACGTCAATCTAAATATTGAGACGGGAGTTTCTTCACATTTCGAAATTAGCAACAATATTTAGATTGAGGTAAAGATATGAATTTTACACCAACTTTAAATTACAAAAGACAAATGTAAATTGAAATTACAATCATAGATCTTACAACAATTTTTATAGAAACATACAAATGAAGCTTTTGTTTACAAAAATACTTCTTGTGCTCGAAGGCAAACTAAACCGGAATGAATACAAAAGAATAGTTCAATTATGTTTCTTCTTGTGCTCGATTTTCTTTCTCTATCAATGACCTCATCTAAGAAAAAGATGTGGAAGAAGAAACATATTAGAAAGACAATTAAACATAATTCAGAAAGAAAAAACAACATTCACAGCAAATGTGAAAAACACAAATCTGAAATCGAGAAGAAACTTATCTGTATTATCCAAGAACTTTTATATTGACGAAGCCTCAGAAGTCGAAGTCGAAAGTAAATTGTTAGAAAAACATTCAAGACAAACAAAAAGCTTGAAAAGAAATTTATGATTTTACCTACATCTAAATATTTTTCCTAATTTCGAAATGTGAAGAAACTCCCGTCTTCAGCTTTGGTTGGTGCTAATCCATTGAGGTCCTGCAAGAAAGAAATTTTTTTTGTCAATACACATCATAATTAACAAAAATTTCATAATAAGAAGGTAGAAGAATAAAACTATAACATCTACAGAAACCTATAGAATTGTGTATTAATGACCGAAAGAGTCTCTTTATATAGATGAATGAAGAGTGCTGGAGAAGTTTTATGATGTTTATCTAAATGGAAGTTTAAATATTGCATAAAATCTTTTTAGTATCAAATTTGGATATGCTCGAATTTTTAAAAAAACTTGTTTGGAAACAGGGATAAAAAGTAGGGATAGTAGATATCTGGAATGGGATTAGACTAAAATCTGTTTGTTTACAAAACGTTATCATGTTTTAATCCAGATCCATGTAGATGAATCATCCAAATGAATAACAAAAAATAGAAACAAACATCATTCAGATGCATCATCCAGATGAATCATTTAAATGAATCATCTGGATGCAAATGCTAGATCTCCTTATAGCCTCAAAAGATAAAAGGAAAAATAAGAAAGCCAAAAAGGCCAAAGCATCAAAAAATGAGAAGAGGCGTGAACCAAAAAGAAGAAAAAGAAGAGCTAGATCACAACAAAGGAGCACCAAACCATGAAAGATTAAGGAAGAAGAAGTGATCCCCGAATGAGAAGAAGGTGAAATGAAAAAAACAAGAAGCATTTGGGTTTGAGAAGGCAAAATGCCTCAAGATAAAAAAGGGTAGCTTAGGATATGGGCATAACGGGTCAAAAGCTTTAGGTTAGAGATACTCTAGGCATTTGGGTAGATGAAAATTCTCTCGTGTATGCATAGGTTGCCTTTTACCTTTAGCAGTTTGCTAAAGTTTGTTCATTTCATGAGAGATCCTTGTACCTAATTAACCATGCATGATAATGAGATCACCTTCATCTCATAACATTACTCTTAGCCAAACGAATTCATTTGATCTTGCATAAACATGATTCACGCCTATTACACTTAATCAATGTCAAGAGGTTGGAAAATATGAAAGTTTGTGTAGGTTGAGGTTCGAATGTAAGTCATGCAATGATAAGTATGGCTAGTCACTTTTGAGTAAGTTGTTTGATCGCATCAAGAAGTTTGCAACTTGGACATTGGGCTCGGATTCTTTTTATGGCACTTTTGGATTTGAGCTCCCATTTCTAGTCTTCTCCCTTTCTTTATTCTTGTTTGTTTGAGGACAAGCAAAGGTTTAAGTTTGGGAGAATTGATATACTCATATATTGCATGTTTTAGCATGCATTTCATTAGAGTTTTGTGTAATTTGCATGCATAATCATGGTCTTGTCTTGCATTTAGGTCTTAATTAGAGATTATGACATTTGCATTAAGTTTAGTGTGTTCTTGCATGTTTTGGAGTATTTCCTAGGTAATTGGAGGCGGTTGGACATATTTGGAGAGTTGGACCAAAGTGGAGTGCAAAGTCCATCCGAGATGCCGGAAAGACGTGGATGGACGGAGACCTTCTGGTCCTAATCGGCTTGGATGACCTTCATCAATGTTGTATAGGAGTGAGTTAGCTGTCTAGAGGAGGTTTAATAAGGCCATTCGGACTAGTGGTTCATGAGTTACCTGAGTTTCACTGAAGATGTATCCGCCTGGCCGAGAAAACGTGTGGCTCGTCTCAACCGACCACCACCCACTCGGGTCAATTGGGTCGGTCTTGGGTCAGGAAAAGAAACCGACCCAAAGACACTATCTCAACCGATCTGATGGTGCTCGGTCCAAACCAAGCTGTCTGAACCGACCATGATCCACACGGTTAACTCCACCCGGTCCAAACATCCAAGATACCAGCCAAAGTGACTAAAATATCAGGCCAACTGAAGACCTTTCAGTGACCAGTTTAATCTGAGGTCTTCATGAAAGTAATAGAAAATCGAGCTGACTTTCGTTGAGTAGTGGTTTAATGTCATTCAGATCGGCCGTTCAAGAGATATGGCAAATATAGCAAGGACGTATTTGTCTGGCATCCAAACGAGTTCTGCTCCAAATACGACATCTGAAAGATCAACCCATACGAAGGGTTTCTAATTCGATTAAGCTTTTGTGTTCTTCATAGAGGTTGTAGAGAATTAAGTTGGATGTCTGCTGGAGGTGGTTTCATGTTATTCGGATGTCAGGTTCCGGAGTTATGGCTGATTCACTGAAGACGTATCTGCTTAACCGAGAAATTCTACGTTGCACTTTCCACTCGGTCCTAGCACAGGGAACTCGACCGACCAAAGCTAACCGACCAGATCATGCTCGGTTACAGACCACCAAGATCCGGCCGGGTTAATAGCCGGTTTGTTATGGGTTGATCCGGTTGCCCACTTTTCATATAAAACCCATCTAAACCTAATTTTGAGGTTTATGATTTTCTTTGTTCAAAAACACCTTCCTTTTGGGAGAGATTGAGAGATTTTGTGAGAGATATCTTTTTGATTTATGCAATTAAATATTTATTTCATTAATTCTCCTCTATCTATCTTCTTCCTACCTTGATTATTCAAGATTCATCCATGGATCTAAGCCCTATCTATATCGATTTTGGCTTGGTTCTAATGGGTCTTGAGTAGTTCTTCCGAATCTAGGGATGGGGTATATTAGGGTGATCCAAGGCTTGATTATTGATGTCCTAGGTTAAATTATCTCATATCCCTTCTTGTTTGGTGTTCCTAATGCTAGATCTAGATTGAGAAAGTAGATCTAGATCATAAGGCATTTCATGCACACCAAGTTTTTGATGAAATGCCTTGATGAACTATTAAAGAGATTTATGCTCCTAGCCTATGATGATAGTTGTCTAGGGTGTATTTTTGGTTGATCTTGTTTATATAATCTCAATGCTTGCTAATCATTGATTCACAAATGAGAGTTTGCTAATGAATTAGTGATTAGCAAGGTGATTAATTTCTTGAAAGAGAATTAGTATAGATTAGGGTCTTATGCCTAGGGATTAGCTTGATTGAGTGTTTGTACATCATGAATGAGACTTGGGTCACCTTATTTCAATAACCTCATCTTTGGATTCGCTTTTGTTCATTGAATTGCATCTTGTTTATTGCTTTTACTTAATTTCAATTTAGTTACCTAATTACAAAACTCCACTTTGATTGCTTAACTCATTTAGTTGTATGCATTACTAATGCTTGTAACTTATACCCATGGATTTTAATAATTGATACACGGCAAAATCCTTGTATCAACGATCTGCGACATCTTCGAACAATTTCATCGAAAAAAATCAAGCTACAAAACATTATCCAAACTGTAACAATTTCATTTTTTGATTGTCCGATTTCGCTTTAAAACCGGAGATCTACAACAATATATCTCCAAACGAATCTAGAAGATGCAGAATCACATCTTCGTTATGAACTGTGTCGAATCTTCCCTTAATTTTTCTAAGGACAAAATCAAAAAATTATTTTCATTTTTAATAGTTTTTGTATTTATTAATTATAATAAATATTAAAATATTAATTATAAATAATTTTTGTTTATTAAAAAAAAGCCACATAACGGAAATGACCAGTTATGTTAAAACATTTAACGTAGTGTACTTAAAATCTAATTTGAAGGTTTTTTTTGTTAATATTTCCAGTTTGAAGGTTTATAGTGTGAGTGAAATTCTCTGAAGGCTTAAAGTGTCAGTAAGTGTGACTTTGAAGGTTTTTTATGCGATTTTCCTTGGTAAAAAGTCCAAGTACAATGTTTTTGTTAACCACCTTGGTGGATAAATACAACCAAAAAAGAAAATGTTGTTCGGAGGTCCATTACGGGCTAAAAGATGTGCGGCCGTATTTTCATTACGTTTAATATGTAAGAATAATCACTACAAGAAAACTGTCTATTTCCAAAGAAAATTTACGACCGTTTTAAATCGATGTAACTTTACATCGACATTACGACGACTTTACGACGAAATATGTGTTCGATGTAAAATCGTCGTAAATATGTGTTGTCGTAATATCGATGTAAATTTACGACTAGTTTACGACGACATTACGACGACAACATAAATCGTCGTAATGTCGTCGTAAATTTACATCGATATTACGACGAATATGTCTTCTGTATATTACGTTGATATTACGACGATTTGACGGCACATGTTCCCAGTTATGTAGACCACGTCTTTTAATAGGTCCACCTACTAAATTTACATCGAATTTACATCGTAAAATTCGTTGTAAATCCGTTGGAAAATCGTTGGTAATTCTGAAAAAAATTCTATAAATACAGCCTAACTTCAAACGAAAGAATCAAAAAAAAACAAACAGAAAAAAAAAAAAATATATATATATATATATATATATATATAAATGTCTATATACGAATTACGAAAATGGATGTATACGCAAAAGGATTCAGAGGGAGATTTGACGAAAGAATTCAAAAAAGGGCTTGAAATATTCATGTATCATGCCGGAAATATGCAAACAACCCTGGAAAGTGGTAAGATGTTCTGTCCTTGTCGTAAATGCAAGAATACGAGATATATGTTTATTGAGACGGTGTGGAAGCATTTACTAAATAGAGGGTTTATGCCGCAATATTATGTTTGGTATCAACATGGAGAGGGTTTTGAAAGAACTCAAGCAACGGATAGTAGTAGTAATTATCAAGGTCAAGTAGAATCAAATTATCAAGGTAGTTATGATCATGGTCAACATCAATTTGATCAGGGTGCAGATCATGATAGGATGCATGCCATGGTTAATGATGCATTTCATGAAACAAATGCTGATAATAGTACTGTTGAGGAACCGGACGTAGATGCGAAGCGATTTTATGATATGCTAGACACTGCAAACCAGCCACTCTACGATGGATGTAGAGAAGTTCAGTCTAAATTATCGTTAGCTGCTAGGATGATGACAATTAAAACTGATCATAACTTATCTGAGGTTTGCATGGATGATTGGGCTGATCTTATTAAAGAGTATTTGCCAGAGGATAATTTGGCTGCCGAAACATACTATGAGATACAGAAGTTGTTGTTTAGTCTTGGGTTGCCTTCTGAGATGATAGATGTATGTGTTGACAATTGTATGCTTTTTTGGAAAGATGATGATAAGTTGCAGGAATGTCGATTTTGCCAAAAACCGAGATTTAGGCCCCAAACAACTGGGCGTACTAAGATACCATACCAACGGATTTGGTATCTTCCTATAACTGATAGATTGAAACGATTGTATCAATCTGAAAGGACAGCTGCATCGATGAGGTGGCATGCAGAACATTCACAGAGAGAAGGAGAAGTGACTCACCCGTCAGATGCAAAAGCTTGGAAACACTTTAACACGGTACACCCTGATTTTGCTAACTCTTAGCGAAATGTGTATCTTGGTCTTTGCACTGATGGATTTAGTCCATTCGGTATGTCTGTTAGGCAATATTCTTTGTGGCCAGTTATCGTAACTCCTTATAACCTTCCCCCAGATATGTGCATGCAAAGGGAATTTCTTTTCCTGAATATTTTAGTCCCTGGTCCCAATCATCTGAAGCGGTCCCTTGATGTGTTTTTGCATCCACTCATTCATGAGTTGAAATAGTTGTGGTATACAGGAGTGCGGACATATGATTGTTCGAGGAAAAAAAAATTTACGATGCGTGCGGTGATTATGTAGACAATAAGCGACTTCCCTGCATACAGAATGCTATCAGGTTGGACGACGCATGGGAGGTTATCTTGTCCTTATTGCCTCGATCGGACAGATGCGTTTCAACTGAAACATGGTCGAAAAACATGCTGGTTTGATTGTCACCGCCGGTTTTTACCAATCAATCATCAATATAGGAGAAACAGGCGGTTGTTTAGGAAGAACAAAATCGTGCGTCCCCCCACCAGTGTATCTATCTGGGGAAGATCTAGAAGCGCAAATAGATCGTTTTGGGGGACTAGAAACTGTGAATCGTGGGGGAAATTGGCACACTCCAGCTAATATGCCTGATGGATACGGGGTTAATCACAATTGGCACAAGAAAAGCATTTTTGGGATCTTCCGTACTGGAAAAATCATCTACTGAGACACAATCTTGATGTCATGCACATTGAGAAAAAACGTTTTTGATAACATCATGCATACAGTGTTAAACGTGAAAGGAAGAACCAAAGACAGCGGAAAGTCAAGGTTGGACTTGCCAGATATTTGCAACAGAAATGAGTTGCATATAATGAGCAATGGAAAATCACCAGTTCCTATATTTCGGTTGGGTGCAGAACAAAAGGCATCGTTGTTCAATTGGGTTTCATCTGACGTGAAGTTTCCTGATGGGTATGTATCCAATCTTGCTAAATCTATTGAGAAAGGATAAAAGTTTTCAGGGATGAAGAGTCATGACTGCCACGTGTTTATGCAACGTTTAATTCCTTTCGCATTTGCCGAACTCCTTCCAGAAAATGTTCATGAAGCAATTGGGGGTAAGATACTTCATCACATATAAAATTATTGAGATTAATTATATATATATATATATATATATATGTTACAATGTATATAATTTTGTCTTTGCAGGCATCGGAGCGTTTTTCCGGGATCTTAATACACGGACGTTGTCAGAAGATGTAATTGCACAACTGGCTGCTAATATTCCAATCTTGTTGTGCAATTTGGAGAAGATATTTCCCCCTGCGTTTTTTGATGTTATGGAACATCTTCCCATTAATCTCCCCCACGAAGCAGAACTAGGAGGCCCTGTTCAGTTTAGGTGGATGTACCCATTCGAGCGCTTCATGAAACATTTAAAGGGAAAGGCAAAAAATCTAGCAAGGGTTGAAGGATCAATTGTTGCGGGAAGTTTGACAGAAGAAACCTCACACTTCACTTCATATTATTTCGCTCCAAATGTCCGCACACGCAAACGGGCTCCCCGACGATACGATGATGGCGGTGTGGGACGAATTTATGCAGTAAAGGGTGTCCCATATATATTCTCACCAATTGGTCGTCTTAGTGGAAAATTGAAGGAAGTTTGGTGGGATAACGAGCATGACAGGCACAGCGCACATACGTACATCCTCCTAAACTGTGATGAAGTGAGTCCTTACGAAAGGTAATAACAAAACTATTTAATTAATCAGTCATTAATAATTAATTAATATAATTATAATTAAATGTGTTAATTTTTATGTATATATATGTATTTTGCAGCTTATTTGTTACCCAGGTACAAGAATGCATTGAAGGGGTTTCATATGATGAAATAAACGACCGTAAAGATCGTCACTTTGTTGAGTGGTTGAAGACGCAAGTAAGTTAATATAGTTATAAATATTTCATTTAATTATATCGGCTTTCAATCTAACTTTTACACTTATCATAGGTTGAACATGGCAATCCCGCATATCCATTTTGGTTTCATGAGTTACTCCTAGGCCCCATCGGGAAGATAACGACCACACCCATGTATTTTACCCGTGGTTATGTGTTTCATACATACAAGTATGGCGTTCGTCGGGCAACTACCAACAACAGAGTATGTGTTAGGGGTGAAATAGATTTTTATGGGGTTTTGCAGGAAATAATTGAAGTGGAGTACCCCGGACTGGTTAGGTTGAAATGCGTTCTCTTCAAATGTGATTGGTTCGATCCAACAGTCGGTCGAGGGGTACGAATTAACAAATTTGGTGTGGTTGACGTCAACAAACCACACCGTTACAACAAGTTTGAGCCATTCATCCTAGCATCACAAGCAGAACAAGTAACGTTCGTTCCATATCCGCGAGTTCGAACATCTGGGATCTCATGGTTATCGGTTATTAAAATAGCTCCAAGGGGTAAAATTGTTGGTGTTGATGATCTTCCAATGCAACAAGATTCTTGCCTTGATATTACAGAACCAGAGATTACGGAGAACGTTCTTTTAATTGATCCACGAAACAGGCAACTTGAATATCTACCTGACGACACAGAAGAAGAAGGCGATTCCAACGAGTTTGAAGAAACTGACGATGATGATGGACCTGAAGATGATGAACCCAATCAAGATGATGAGCCCAACGAAGATGATGATTCTGATTGAAAGCTTATATATATATGTAATTTTCGGTTTGTTAAATGTTTAAGTTTTTGCTGTAAAATTATATATTAAACTAATAAAAAATCTACGAAACATTGATGAATTAACATTTTTTGTGAATGAAACACGTAGATTAGGGTTAGTTTAACTTTATTACATAATGCTAAACCCTAAATATACAGTTATTTAATGTAAATCTGATGGTACTTAACGATGATTTTAAGACGAAATTACGACGCCTAGGACCACATTCGTCGTAATATCGTCGTAATGTCATCTTGGGTTTAGGAGCATAACGTTGTATTCCCACTTCTGATGATCTGGCCAACAAAGAATTATGGGGGTCGAGTTTTCTAGATTCATAAAGACCAACCACCATAAGTGAAAGATACATAGAATCTGTACTTGAAAACAAGATCCTACAGGATTATTTGTTGGCCAGATCATCAAGAAGTGGGAACACAATTATCAGCGTAAAAACTCAAGGAAAAGTGGGTATGTATATATTTAATGTGTATTTTTTTTTTTGAGTTAGCATTGAAGGTGTGGAATGTATTTATAGAAATGTTTTAAAAATTAACAACGGATTTGCAACGAAAATTTATAACGGTTTTACATCGAATAGCATTACAACGATTTTACATCGAATATGCGACGAAATTACGTCGACAAAATGCGATGTAAATAATTAGGTGACCTATAAAAAACCGTGTTTTACCAAACTCTCAGACATCATCGTTATTTTACGATGCGTTTACGACGATTTAGGTTTAATTTACATGTTTGGTTTATCAATGTATATCATGGTTTAATTTACATGTATGTTTTATTACAACGAAATTACGATAGATTCGTCGTAAAATCGTTGTAATTTTACAACGATGTTACGACGATTTAGTCGTAATTTCGTCGTAATTTCTAAAATTTGGGGTTTAGGGTTTGATTTACATGTTTGGTTTTTTTATCTTATATCTTGTTTTACGTAAGTTCTAATCATAGTATAAACAAGTTTATGTTTTTACAAAATCATTTACATTATTTAAGTCATGCATGTTACGAATATACTAATATATAAGAACGAATGCTATACATTATTATGTAAGATATAGAAATCGACGACGATATAGATTCAATCGTCGTTATTGAATCTATTGTTAAATATTAGAATTATTAGATGCACAAATAAACTCCGTTCTTACTTCCAGGATATGTGTATTGTGATTTAGGGTTTAGGGTATAGATTTATTTCATTACAACGAAATTACGACGGATTCGTCGTAAAAGCGTTGTAAGTTTACAACCATTTTACGACGAATCCGTCGTAATTTCGTTGTAATACCTAAAATATAGGGTTTAGGGTTTGATTTACATGTTTGGTTTTTTTATCTTATATCTTGTTTTACGTAAGTTCTAATCATAGTATAAACAAGTTTATGTTTTTACAAAATCATTTACATTATTTAAGTCATGCATGTTACGAATATACTTATATATAAGAAATAATTCTATACATTATTATGTAAGATATGGAAATCGACGACGATATAGATTCAATCGTCGTTATTGAATCTATTGTTAAATATTAGAAGTATTAGATGCACAAATATACTTCGTTCTTACGTCCAGGATATGTGTATTGTGATTTAGGGTTTAGGGTATATATTTATTTTATTACAACGATTTTACGACGAATCCGTCGTAATTTCGTTGTAATACCCAAAATATTTAATTTACCGCGTGGGGGAAAATTTCAATAGGTTGAATTTTTGGTTCCAGTATTACGACGATTTTACGACGATTCCGTCGTAAATTCCCAACGATTTTACGACGACAACAAAATCTGTATATACGTGACCAGATTTTTCCTCCCTCACAATCTCATAACTCACTCTCTCTCTCTCTAAACACCTATGCCCTCTCTCTAAAAAAAGGTAACATTTTTTTTTGTATTTTTAAATTATATTATCGTTGTAAAGATTTTGAATTGTTAGTTAAGATTGTAATATTTATTAGTTAGGATTGGAATTATTAGTTAGGAATGGAATTATATTATACTAAAATTGAGTTATTTTTTAATATTTTTTAGATATGGCGCCACGTAAGGCATACTATCGGCAGTTTCTCGAGATGGGACTGAGTGATAATTCGCAACTCCCGTCATCTTCTGCAATACAGTCCGCTGTTCCGGATTCTTTTTCCGGACCAGCGCCGCCTCCAGAAGAAGATGCTCGACCGCCGTTGTTGTATGCGGGATTGACGGTCGAAGATATTTTGCAGTCGCCGGGGCATGATTCTTTAGACCGGTTAGATCCGCGACGGCTCCCGAATACTTTTTGGTACGTAACTACAAATTTTTTTTTTTAATAACATTATGAATTTGTTTTTTTTTACTAATAATTTTTGTTTTATTTCTCAGGTTTAAGGAAGATAACAAAGTTGGACGGAGTGTGGCTGACACCATTAAAGCCTATTTCATGGAGCCTCACCGCAATTGATCTTCGGTTCCGGAAGACGTTGTCGAGACATGGTTTAAATGTTTCGCGGTAATTTTTTTTTTTTTAATTCATTATTATTTTGGAGAATTGTTTATCTTTAATATATCGTTTCTAATTTTTTTTTTGTATAGCAAAAATGGCATTGGTACGTTGCGATCAACGAGACGATGAATGCGGAATTCAAAATGAAGGGAAAATTGCGGCTCAACAATACCGTCTCCGATTGGAAGAGGAAGTGGGAGGTTAAAGGCGATCATGGGAAGCCGCTATACATGTCTTCCGATTTTGGAACGGCTTGACGGCATACTGGAGAGATCCGCATGCGCAGCAAGTGGCCGCTAAGTGTTCGGCTTCTCGAAACACTAAGGGTCCAGACGGTCTTCCAGCGCTTATGCCTCATACGTCGGGTCAAACATCTTTTGCGGGAAGACGCCTTCAAAGGGTAATAAATTTTTCGCTTATAATTTTATTTATGTAATTTTAATTTGTTATTAATTTATATTATCCATCAACGGTTTGATTTCTTTTTGAATGTCTTTTTTTGTTAGGCAAATGGAGGCGAACTTCCTCCAATAACCCGAGTTTTTGCGGAAACTCACAAGAAGAAAGACGGATCTTTTGTAGATCCTCGAGCTGAGGCGATCTACAATGACGCACATGCAAGGATCGACGAGCGTCAAACTCAGCTTTCTCAGCAGCTATCACCTGGCGGTAGTTCGGTCCAATCCACTGCGACTTTGACGGTTGCCTAGATGGACGACATATACGCAGATGTAATTTAACGTTTTTTTTTACAAAAGTTAATGTTTCTTTATAAAATTATTAAATTTTACGTTTCTTTTTTAAAGGTTGCCCCGAAGAAAAAGGGCAGATTTTTAGGGATGGGATCGATCGTAGATAGTGCCGCCGCGTCGTCCCGTCGTCAGCTTTTCGACGATCCGGTTATTTTGCGGACGGAGTTAAACACCGCCAACTCCGAGATCAACACTTTGCGGGCGAATCAGGTGGTATACGATGAGAAGATCCAAGGATACGATAAAACAATCCAAGGATACAACACTCTCTTCAATATTATTGCCCTGACTAACCCGACTTTGGCGGCTGCACTAAGGCAGCATGAAGGATCGATATCGGGCCAGCCGAGTGATCCGCTCGCGCAAGAACGAGCGAATATGGAGCAGAATGGATCGGACGAAGAGCTTTTTGATAATTTACGTTTTTCAGCTGGGCATTAGTTTGTATTAAGAATTTTATTTTTTATTTTAAATTTTATTTTTTATTTTGAATTTATTTATAAAATTTTAATTTATAAATATAATTTTTTAGTTTTTTTTTTAAATTTATATAAAAATTATATTTAATTTACGACGAATTTACATCGAATATTTTACATCGATTTTACATCGTTCAATAATTTACATCGATTTTACATCAATAGTTTTACATCGATTTTACATCGTTCAAAAATTTACAACGAATTTACAGCTACATATTACCACGAATTTACGACGGATTATCAAAACAGAAATTGTATAATTCGATGTAAATTCGATGTAATGTTTCATCCTATTACGACGACTTTACGACGGATTGTCGAAAAAAAATTGTATAATTCGATGTAAAATCGATGTAATTTTTCATCGTGATATCGATGTAAAATCGATGTAATGTATTCGTCGTAAAATCGTTGTATATTTACATCGATTTTACGACGAATAATATACGATGATTTTACGACGATTTTTAGTCCTCCTTAATGGTACGACCAATTTACGACGATTTCTGATTAACGACGATCATATTACGACGAATTATTAATCGTCGCTAATCCGTCGTAAACGATGTTTTATGACCAATTTACGACGATTATGTTAGTTGTAAAATGGCTGTTTTCTTGTAGTGAATGAATGTGAAAACTTTTGTTTCCATACATATATATCATCTATCAGATTAATGATTGAAATGTCTTGTTGCTTCTCATTCACCACTTTGGTCAATCACTCATTGTCTCCTTCAAAAATGATAGAGCCATTGCCCTTTATCCATACATTATGCATTGCATTCAACAACGACTTACCATCAGCTTCCAGACTTGAAATCGATGTCCCCAGATTAACGGATCCCCATTGATGAGCTACTCCATGACAATTCCTTACTATCCATCCTCCCACAACCCTTCTCGTAATCTGATCAAACGCCGCATCATAATTGCATTTAAATTTTCCCGCTTCTAGTTGATTCCAAGTTGAGACAATCAGTGTTCGATGATTCTCTTTTTCATGATTTGTTGATGTAATCAATTTTTCTACATCGCTCCTAGATAGTTTGACATCCCTTTTTGGATTAATTTTCTTTTTATTAAAGATGAGATTGTTTATGAATTTCCATATCCTCCACATTATCCACCATGGAAGTAATTTTTGATGGACACTTAAACCATGTGAATTCTGTAAATCCATTATATATATGATATTCTCTTCTACGTCTTGGGATGGATTGAAGAGGCAGGGGAATGGCAGATTCAAAAATCTCCATGGTTTTATCGACAATAGTACACGATCCTTGTGATTCACACATCTCTGTCTTGATGATTGGATACAGGACCATCCCTTCATCATCAATCAGTATTGGAGAGTCTAACATTTCTTGAACATCTGCTTTCTTCCGTTTATTGAGTCCATGATCTTCTCCCTTATTCACGTAAGCATCAAACACATCAATAAATTCATCTTCCCGAAAATTACTTTTTCCTAGCATGCATCTTTGATACTCTTGTTCTTCCATTTGGGATCTGAAATTTTCCATTCCTACCGACATCTCCGAAAATTACAGCCCATTGAGAACCACTTCTGCAACCATGTTGATCCCAGGAATCGTTACATGTCCTACATCAGCGTAAAGTTCTTCTGTATTAACTAAGATTTCATTCTCATAACCACGCAACATCTCCTCTATCTCTTGTCTCTTCCTTTTTCCGAAACCAGAGAATTCTACTTGTTGCAATCTTGACTGCACAAATCGCCATTTCTCAGTAGTCATATCTTCATCAATCATAAGTGAAGGACTTCCTTCATCAGACTTGTTGCCAGAACACGGTCCAACAACTGTCACATTATGAACATTTGTTGTGTCATGTGCCTCACATCGTGCCTCTTGAACATCCTCTTGATCATCATCGCCTCCATTATTCCAACCATCGTCTTCGTCATCAAAGTGCACATGACAGTCTTTACCCTCATGAGTAAGCATCCCACACTTAACACAGAAATTACGAAGGCACTCATAGCGGAAAGTGAGAATGGTGTTTTCATCCGTAGAAAACTGGAAATTATGTTAGAATCGAAGTGGATTATCGATGTTCCAGTTAATTTTGACCCTAAAAAAATCAACCATATTTGCAGTCTCGTTAAAATATGAATCAACCATCGGCCCCAACGTGTTTCCAATGAAGTCGATCATTTCCCGATTCATAAATTGGGAAGGAATTCCCGTATCTGCCCCAAGAATGGAATTATCTTTATCGCATCTTAATGCCTGTTAGGAAACCATCTATGAGTGACTAACATCCATTCACTAAAACTCCAAGGACCCCGTCGAAGAATAAGATTTAGTGACGTTTCAGACTGAAGCAAAACTGGAAAGTAGTCGGAGTAACAATCTGACCCACAACAGAATGATCTCTCATCCCTCAAAGACGAGGCATCTGTCCAATCAGGGCTCTCATGTTCTGCTTCTTCGGATTGAGAAGCACACCAACAATTGCAAATCGGTTCGCTTGTACCACTTGGGCACAAATTGATTGCGGAAGCACGATTGGAGCATCTTGTGCTCCCAACATGATGTCTTGCATCTTGCGTATGATATTATCGCCCATGGTTGTCAGAGTTTTGAAACAGAAACCCAGAAAAGGAAGAATCATATAAGTATTTATAGGATTTAGCCATGGCGGTTTTCAAAGGAAAGTTGAGTAGAGAGACAGAAAACTGCTCCGACCGCCAGAGATCAGACTCAACGGACAATAACCGGCGACATTGACCCAAGAAAAACAGTCATAAATGCCGGACAGGAATTCTCCGGAAGACAGAGACAGAGAAATCGAGAATTGCCATTAGAGTCGCTAGGAGAGAGAAGAGAGAAAAGCGACATTTTTTTATTTTTAGTTGGCCAAGATTTATATAGTAGATTATGTGTACAATCTATAATATTAAAACATAAATACTTTTTGTAGTCAAACATGTTTCATTAAAGATATTTCTATAATGTATCTATATTATAAAACATGTTGCCAAACACCAATTAATTTGTATACAATAGAAAAAACCAGAAAATATCAAACAAGATTGTTTAAATTATGCTCGATTTACGTTTAAAATTATAATAATATCAAATCATACTAGATTTTTGAGTTTTTAAGATATAAATATCAATTTTTTATGCATTTAAAAAATAAATTGATAGTTTAATCTTTCATGTGATAATTGACCTGAAATTACTCGACCAAATTGAGCCAAATTAGAATCTAGAATCTAGTATCAAAAGTTGAGCCAAATTAAACTGAATCGAATTAAACCTAATCAAACTAAACCAAAGCTGGCAAATTTTGGATTTAACTCAGAGAAAATCACCACAAACCGAACGACAAACAAAAGGAGCATCCAGGTCACAAAAAAATTAAAAAGAAATAAAAAGTCAAGTTGTTTAAAAAACTTATGATACAACGAAAGATCCGAATCTTCACATCCGAAAATTCCGAAACCAAATGTAGATCCGACGGCTACAAGCTGCCTTATTCCATCCTTACTCCTCCACAAAGTTAAACCCCAGTTGAAACAATAAGACAAAAAATATAAAAAGCAGAAGCAAAAACTATAGGAAAAATTAGTCAAAAAAAAAAACTATAGGAATCCCAAAAAAAAAAAAACGAATAATTCTAGCATCATTCCTCAAATAATTAAATACATATTCAACGCATCAACTTGGTCTTCCATTTTTTTTGCTTGAAACATTTTAAAACATCCTGAAAGAGAAATATACATAAAGATCACCAACCAGCCCACAGTAACCACAACCATCGTTCTTCTTCTTCTTCTTGTTTTTTCAACATCAAAGAGTGATGATGAAAGTGGTTTCACCTCGTACACAGGCTGATTCAATTACCGAGAAAGTTTTCCGACGAGTTTACAGCAGTTTTAGTTTCTCGACGGTCCAAGATGATTACAACCATTCTCGCCGGAGATCGAGATCGGGTGAGTATGGGAAGGAGAGTTTAAGGACGAGAGGTTTCGAAGAAAAGGAAGAGGTTATGGAGATGGAGCAGATGGGAGCAGAGATGATCAAAACTGTTCTTATTTTGATGAGTGATACCGGCGGTGGCCACCGTGCCTCCGCCGAGGCTATCCGTGACGCTTTCAAGATCGAATTCGGAGATGACTATCGGGTAAATATGAATATGTATTTATGACGTAATAATTTATTTTCTTTCTCTATGCATCATCTCTCTCTTTACCTTGACTCGAACGCATACATTGGAGGTGGAGCCAATTTTATTGCTTAATATAAGTTACAAAATTTAAGCATATTTTTTTTCAAATGGTTTTTATGTTTTTTTGGTTTTAAAATTAAAACTCACTAAATCATTCAATTAAGATTTTGAAAAATTAGTGTAATTCTTAAAGATTAAGGAGACTACTTTTTCTACGTTTGCTATTTTAGTTGAGAATTTTAAAACTATTTCATTTAGGTTTGGTTTTTGTTTTAGGGTCTATTTTGAAGAAAAAAAAATATATAATATATAAATTTTGAAGGGTTCATATAGATAATTTCATGGTACCTCTCCTAAATGGATTCACAGAAGTTATCTCAGTGCTCTTGCCACTTATTATGCGAAGTACACTCTATTTTGCCTTTTATTTTGCTTATGATACTTTAGTTTCACAAGATTTTATTTATATAATGGAGTTTTATTTTTTATTTTTGGGTGTATAGAGAAATTGAAACCGTTTTAATGGAGTACAAACCGGACATTATTATTAGCGTACATCCTTTGATGCAACACATCCCATTGTGCCCACATGGGCGTGGTCGAGTAGTAGTGGGGAGGTGGGATTGTTCCACCAACGGGGAACCCGGGTTTGATTTCCCCTCTGTGCTGGTGCTCGAAACATTAATCACGACCATGTGTGGAAGCTGGCACTGGGCTTCGGCCCAGTTGAAAACCCGTGAGGAGGCTTTGTCAGTTGGGCCAACTCACTCTAGGCAATAGTCAGAATGCGCGAAGTCTTACTGGTTTGGCATGTGGTAGCCAATCCCCATCTCTCCGGTAGGATGTCGACCGGACAGCCTAGGTTATAAAAAAAAAAAAAAAAAACACATCCCATTGTGGGTAATGAAAAGGCAAGGACTTCAAAAGAAAGTCATTTTCGTGACGGTTATCACTGATCTAAACACCTGCCACCGTATATGGTAAGACGATAATTAATACTTATATACTAAAAAATGAATAAAATAATATGCTCGGGTTTAAAATATTCAGTAATTTTTTTTCTAATTTTATAGCTCAAAATGTAATCTTTCAGGTTCCATCATGGAGTCAGCAGATGTTATTGCCCGTCCAAAGAATTTGCAAAGAGAGCATTAGTAGACGGCCTTGGAGACTCTCAGATTCGAGTCTTTGGCTTACCCGTCCGCCCATCATTCCCTCGCACTATTATCTACAAGGTAAACTTTGGCTGTAACTGGTTGTCTTCCAAAGTAACAAGATGAATAAAAATTAATAGAAAAAATATAGAGCAATAATTTTCAACTTGTTACTCTCCTTATTAGTGGAAGAAAGTTTTTCTTAATTTTCTCTTCTTTGTTCATCTAACTAACGTGGAATAAGTTGAAAAAATAGATTTCTCTCAAGTTTCATTTTCAACCTAAAAGGTAAAATTTTAGAGGAATCTATTTTTCCTCTAAAGGTGCAACCAGTTGCAGCCTTTGTCCAATTCATACAGCTTAGATATTTTGTTTTTCAACCAGTTGAAGATAACCATATTTATTTATTATGTTTTGTCAGGATGAACTAAGGACATAGCTTGAAATAGATTCAGATTTACCTGCGGTTCTATTAATGGGAGGCGGTGAAGGAATGGGTCCGGTTCAGAAAACCGCTCAAGCCCTCGGAGATTCTTTATATAACTCTAAAGAAAGAAATCCAATAGGACAATTGATTGTTATATGCGGCCGGAACAAAATCCTTGCTTCTGCATTAGCATCCCATGAATGGAAGATTCCAATCAAGGCAGAATTTAAAATGTAAGATTTTCATTGCTATACTGAATACTTCTAGCAAGTGATTAATAACTTATATTGTGATGTTTATAGGTTCGTGGGTTTGAGACACAAATGGAGAAATGGATGGGAGCTTGTGATTGCATCATCACAAAGGTTAGTCATATCTTTGAATCCTCCATCCCCTTCATATATAGTACTAGTACTAGTTATGTTCTTATATTAGAAAAGCCATAAAATTTTACAAGTTTTTATGACACCAATCAGGCCGGTCCAGGTACTATTGCGGAAGAATTGATTTGCGGCCTCCCAATTATCCTCAATGACTACATTCCTGGGCAGGTACATATACACTTTTGTTTGCTTTAGTCTTATATTTGATCAGCTATCATCAATCTAAAAACTAATTCGTGTGAATGTAAATATATAAAGGAAAAAGGTAATGTGCCATATGTTGTGGACAATGGGGCTGGAATTTTCACCCGAAGTCCCAAAGAGACGGCGAAAATTGTGGTTGATTGGTTCAGATGCAATAAAGAAGGATTAAAGAATATGTCAGAGAATGCTCTTAAGTTGGCACAGCCAGAGGCAGTGTTCGACATTGTCAAGGATATTCATCATCTTTCCCAGCAGCAGCAAAAACGTATTCAACATTTTAATGACTTTTCCTACTAACTACTTATTTATTAGCCTCTAGATTTCTCTTATTTCATAATTTTTATGGTTGTATATTGTCTAGTACATTGTCATTCTTTGATCACTCTTTTGTAACATTTATAAATGTATGTCCATCACATTTTCAATTGTTTTTTAGTATGCTTTAATTAATAACCTAAAAAGTTTAGATATGGTGTGAAAAAGCGAGAGCTATAGAGACAGATGATGCAACATATATTGGCACAGGGATTCTTCACAAAAATAATTCACTATATTATCTCTTAATGGTAACTTACAAGTCTACCAAACCAGAGAACTTACAAGTATCTTCTAAAAATTTTAGTCTTTCACAAGCTTCTCAAAACCATAAAAGTCTTGAAAGTTTCTCTCTTGATTTCCTTACAAAAAACCCTAAAACTCTTTTCTCCTTAGAAACTCTTAGCACTACAATGCATAAATCTCTAAAGAGGTAAACATACCTATATTTATAATGACAGGTCCAAACTCTTTTCCTAATTCTACCCAAATTAGGAAAAGACCAATTTCCTTATTTCTAAAGACTTTTTCCTTTTTCATGTGGTGTCTTCCTTCTTCCTTTGATATCTTTAGATTGGTAATTGTAAACTTCGATTCCATCTTTGACTAACTTGTCCACCTCAGCTACAAGTCTCCACGCCAACTTTCCTCTCCACAATAGCATTCCTTTAGTTTTTAGACTCTTGTGACACGTTCTGTAACTTTGCGACTCATGTGACACGTGATACACTCAGGTTTAACCCTATAAATAACTACTGCAAGAGCACATCAAACGATGTAGTATAGAAAGGATCGAATCCACATAGACCAAGTGAAACACTACGAGAATGCAAGAGTAAAGCAAAGCTAAGACTAATATGAGTTGTTTGTGGTTTAATGCAAGAGTAAAGCTAAAAATGACAAATAACGATGTAAATTCAATGGATAGAAACGCTAGACCTTAGGTTAATTCGCAGGAAATCAAGATTCAATAACCAGATTATCAAACAAGGAATGGATTAAGTACCGTTTTCGAACTCAAACATAAATTTATAGCTGGCCCATTTTCATGGCACTAGCTATTATGCCAATCAACCTACGTATCTAAACTGTCGTTTGACCTTAGAATTCTAGGCACGCATTAAAGTTCAGGTTTGATAAGTTCACAAATCCGCTCAGCATCAACTTTCGTTGGCTAAGGACAATTTGCTCATCTATGTTCTTTCAGGAAATCTAAAATACTGTTGATGGATAGATTAATCCTAAGATCAGAAACTAGGTCGCGAGTCAAGTTCCAGTAATAAGATCAACAGTAGATGAAGAACTCTAAGTGATTCCCTATTCTAACAGATCTGATTCAGTAAATCATGAAAATCCTTTGAAAACCCTAAAACCTAACTATGAGACTACTCATACAGTGAAGCAGAGAAATCACAAAGAGATGAAAAGGAAGACATAATTAAATTGACAAAAGTAATAAGAGGGTTCAGAAATCTTCTCCAAGTTTGTCAGACGTGGTTCAGAGATCTTCTCCCAAACATACAATTGAAAGAGATAAAAAATGTCTAAGAAAAATAAAGTTCCGCCTTAGAAAGTGGCTTAAAATAAGTATAAATAGGTCATGGGTTGAATTAGGTCGAGTTGGGATGATTCCAAAGCAAAATAGGAAGTCCAAAATTGCCTTTTTCGTTTGATCGATCAAATATGCTTATGGTGATCATTGAAAAAAGGATCGATTGATCCTTATTAGGATTGATCGATCTAAATGGCTTCTGATTCATTCCTGCACATGCTTCTTCTTCTCGTCAGACGGGACTGTATTCACTAAAATTGGCATAACCTTTGCTCGCGCCGTTAGAATGACCTCAAACTACTTCCCAATGAAAGCTAATTCATTTTTATATCTTGTACCAAAATTTGAGCTCAATCCATTGGTGGAAAGTTCTCCAACGAATGCCAAACTTCTGAGTATGTGCATGATTTTGTATCTCCATGTGCTCGTTTTCACCCAAAACGACACATTTTCTCCCAAAATGACATAAAACCTGAAAAGACTCATAAATGACAAAAAAGACTCTAAAGAAACACTTTGACTCGACAAAAGACACAAAACAAGGATTAGAAACTAGTTAAAACATGATTTATCAACACGTCATGTAACTTTGTGATTCCTATGATAGGAACTTCTGCAGTTTTCATGGTGAACAACACAATTTGGATTTTATTTATCAAATAACATATTACACTAAAGATAACCCGCACAGCGCAATGATAATTAATTATTAAATAAATTAGATGAATGTCCGCGTATTCTCGCGGAGTTTATTTTTAACGATAGTTTTTAATCTTCCAAAATTAGTTTTATTTTATATTTTTTATAGAAAAATGTTGTGATCATTTCCATTAGTCCATTACACATAATTTGAAAAGTATGTTGTTTTAAATTGATTGGTTAGAAAAAAACATTAGTATAAACTATTTAAATGTAAACTCAGAGTTTAGTGTAGTTTCCTATATCTATCTACTACATGGTTGCGTATACATACCTTTTCAAAAACCGACTCTCGTATCTGACCCGAATCTTATACAAATATACATACCCAAATGTACCATTCTCAATAAACTGATTAGATCTAAAATTTAGCCGAATCTTTTTCTTATCCTTTGTGATCTCTCTAGATTCACTTCAAACTCATCCTACAAGAAAACACAGTTTTTCCAACGATATTTTACAATGAATTATTTTCGTTGTAAATCATCATCGGCTTAACGACGAAATTACAACGATTTTCAAAATTGTCGTGAATTTAGGACGAAATTATTCGTCGTAAAATCGACGAAAGGTTCAGTCCGATTAACGATGATATCACGACAATTTTAAAAATCGTTATAAAATCGTCATTAACTACCGACGACTTACTGATGAATTTGTAAAACGTTGTAATATCGTCGTTAATTACTAACAAATTACCAAAGATTTATATTCGTTGGAACATACAACGATTTTTCGACGATATATAAGTCAGGTGAGCACATTTATTTTTAGGGTGTACTGGTTTTTTCACGAGGAAACTTGTCGTTGTAAGTTCGTCGGAAATGTTAATATTCGTTGTAAAAGCGAAGCTAAATTCGTAGCGAATTCGATGGTAACGAAAATAAAAATCTATAGATAGTGACCAACCTCATAATAAAAATTTCATATTCAGAAACATTTAATTCTCTCTCACAAACCAAAGATGTCAATATACGAAATTAGAAGATGGATGTATAATCGTATTAATTTGGAGAGATCACTAACAAACTAGTTCAGTGATGGCGTGGAGGGATTCGTACATCAGGCGGGAAGTATGCAAAATACGATTAACAATGGTAAGATGTATTGTCATTGTCTGAAATGCATGAATAGGAAATTTATCATTACCTCAAAGGTGTGATCACATTTATTAAATAGAGGGTTTATGCCGCATTACTATATCTGGTATTATCATGGAGAGGGTCATGGGGGAAATGAAGCTAGTAGTAGTAGCAATTATCAATCATCGAATTTTAAAGAGTCAAATAATTAACATCAAAATGAATATCATGCGGAGCAGCACGGTGAAGATCATGAAAGGATTCATGACATGGTTACAAATGCATTTCATGAAACCGCAAGTATATTTGCACCTGATCATGATGAGGAACCCAATATAGAACCCAACCTTCTTGCAAATCAGTCACTTTACGATGGATGTAGAGAAAGACACTCTAAATTGTCGTTGGCGGCTATGATGATGACTATTAAAATTGATCATAATTTGGCTGAGGTTTGCATGGATGATTGGGCTGATTTGATTAAAGAGTATCTGCCAGAAGACAATTTAGCTGCTGAAACTTACTATGAGATACATAAGATGGTTTATAGTCTTGGATTGCCTTATGAGATGATAGATGTTTGTGTTGACAATTGCCTGCTTTTTTGGAAAGATGATGATAAGTTACATGAATGTCGATTTTGCCATAAGCCAAGATATACGCCGCAAGGCACTGGTCGGAGTAAGGTACCGTTCCAGCAGATGTGGTACCTTCCTATAACTGATAGGTTAAAAAGAATGTATTTGTCTGAGAGGACAGCTGCATCGATGAGATGTCATGCATATCATTTGCAGACAGATGGGGAGGTTACTCATCCTTCATATGCAAAAGCGTGGAAACACTTTGATACGTGCTCAAGTGTTGAAGAAGCTGGACTAAGGTATCTCTCTTCTGTCAACGGGATAAGATGGAGGTTGCTGGTGGGGCGATGAGAACCACAAGAGAGGCGACGGTCTCTTGATACTTCAAGGGGTTTCCCTAAGGATCGGACTCACTCACGATCTAAAGAGAGAAGACGTTTTTGTGAAGAACAAAAACTCGAAAATAACCAAGAAAATTCTTATTGTCTGCGTGACTGAGAAAGACAAAGCCCTAAGGTTTTTAAAGCAAGCTCACGCCCCAAAGAAAAAGAAATAAACCGAAAAAGAAATAACAAGACGGGTCCTTAACAATTTAGGCCCGTTTACAAAATAATTAAAAGACTAAAAGATATAAAAGTGAGGCCTCGTGTAGCTGGTCTTCAAGGGCTTACAGAGATTCATTAATTGGGCCAATAATGTTGCAAGTCGTTTGGCCTCGGTAAAAACCAATCTTCGCAAAACCCAGTGGGATAAAAACGAAGGTTGGGAAAAGAGCGCCAAACGACTTACAAACCCAACTAATGACCTTCCTTGGGCCTAAGTCATCTCTGGTGAAGTGAAATCGACCATAGATAAGTGGGCCACGAGCCTGGGCTTGATGAGTGGCCAATTAGTGTTATCGGCCAGCAAAGGATCCAGCCGATATGTCTTCAGTGTTTGGACGTTCTGGTCCGAATGGTAAGGATTCTTGGGCTGATCTTTAGTGTTCTGGAAACTAGACTCAAAGAGATTCAAATCCATATGTGGATCGCCTTCTGGATCGTCCGGGATCATGAGTGCATCCTGCTTCGAAGTATCGGCCCAATAACTGCTCGCAAATGGGCTTAGCGGACTAGTGTCCGTATTGAAGAAACCTTCTTGTCTGAACTGGTCCATGAACATATTGAACTTCTTTTCCATGTCCCTGCTCCTTGTTCTAGTCACTGGTCCACTTGGTACTAGTGGTGCTTGTATGACTTGGGTCATTGACTCGATGTACTCATCACTCCCTCCCTCTTCTTGAGGTTTTGACCCCAAAACATCATCACCTGCATCAAAACGAGCTAAGTCAGAAACATTGAATGTAGCAGACACCTTAAGCTCACCTGGGAGCTCGAGCTTGTAGGCATTGTCATTGATTTTCTCAAAGATTTTGAATGGGCCGTCTCCGCGAGGCGATAGCTTCGATTTGCGTTTGTCCGGGAAACGCTCCTGTCTCATGTGCAACCACACCCATTCTCCAACTTCAAAAGACACGTGCTTCCTGCCCTTGTTGGCATTCTTCACACGTAGGGTATTGGTTCTTTCGAGCTGATCTTTGACCGATTGGTGTAGTTTTTTCACGTCTGCGGCCTTCTTGTCTCTATCGAGGTTTAAGAACTCCGATGAGGTAGAGGCTTAAGATCCAATGGCGTCTGTGGATTAAATCTATATGCAACCTGAAAAGGAGACAAATGAGTAGCACTATGGACATCTCTATTATAAGCAAACTCGACAAAAGGTAGAGCTTCAAGCCAAGTTTTAAGATTTCTCCCTATTGTTGCTCGAAGCAACGTTCCAAGTGTACGGTTAACGACTTCAGTTTGGCCATCGGTTTGTGGATGGCAGGTCATGGAGAAGAGCAGCTTGGTTCCTAGCTTCTTCCAGAGGGTTCTCCAAAAGTGGCTCAGGAACTTGGTATCGCGATCTGAGACGATCGTCCTAGGTACTCCATGTAGTCGGACAATCTCTTTGAAAAAGAGGTCCGCGTTTGTGTAGCATCGTTTGTCTTGGCACATGGAATGAAGTGTGCCATCTTTGAGAACCGATCCACCACGACAAAGATGGAGTCCTTGTGTCTGATCTTAGGCAAACCAAACACAAAGTCCATAGAGATATTAATCCATGGTAAAGTAGGAATCGGTAAAGGAAGATACAAACTGTGCGGGTGAACCCGAGACTTGGCTTTCTTGCAAGTGATACATCTTGCACAGAAAGTTTCGACCGACTTAAGGTGTGGCCAAAAGAAGTGTTCCTTCAGCATGGCAAGAGTCTTCTCAACGCCAAAGTGACCCATGAGGCCTCCTCCATGAGCTTCTCGGACTATAAGCTCTCGTAACGAACATTGCGGGATGCATAGGCGTTTATCTTTAAAAAGATAACCGTCATGGACATAGTAAGAAGCGTGGGCTCCCTTTCCATGGTTCTTGTATATCTCTGTAAAATCAACATCAAATTCATATAATGGACTAATCATTTCAAATCCAAGAACCTTGGCCTCCATGGTCGATATTAGCGCATATCTCCGAGATAGGGCATCGGCCACCACATTATCTTTTCCATTCTTGTACTTGATCACATAGGGAAACGTCTCTATAAACTCCAGCCACTTAGCATGTCTTTTCTTGAGGTTAGTCTGACCCTTAAGATGCTTCAAAGTCTCATGGTCCGTGTGGATGACACACTCCTTCGATAGTAGGTAATGCTGTCACGTCTCCATTGCTCGGACTAAGGCGTAGAGCTCCTTATCATAAGTAGGATAGTTTAGAGTGGCTCCACTAAGTTTCTCACTGAAGTAAGCAACATGTTTGCCTCCTTGAGTAAGCACAGCACCGATCCCTAAACCTGAGGCATCACACTCAATTTCAAACGTTTTAGAGAAATCGGGTAAAGTTAAAACGGGAGCATGAGTCAAACGATCCTTTAGGCCTTTGAAGGCCTTTTCCTGGGCGTCTCCCCACTTGAATGCCACGTCCTTCTTGATGATGGCAGTTAGAGGTGCAGCAAGGGTGCTGAAGTCCTTCACGAACCGTCGGTAAAAGCTAGCCAAGCCGTGAAAGCTTCGAACTTGGCTAACGGTTGTTGGCGTATGCCATTCTTGGATGGCTTGGACCTTCTCCTGGTCCACTCTAAGTCCCTGTGAACTCACAAAAAAGCCTAAAAACACAAGCTCATTAGCGCAAAATGTGCACTTCTTCAAGTTGGCGTAAAGACCATCTCGTTGAAGCGTCTTAAGAATTTGTTCTAAATGAGATAAATGTTCAGCTAGAGTTCGACTATAAATGAGAATATCATCGAAGTATACCACTACAAACTTACTAATGTAGGGTCTAAGAACCTCATTCATGAGTCGCATGAAGGTACTTGGCGCGTTAGTAAGCCCAAAAGGCATAACTAGCCATTCGTAGAGGCCTTGCTTCGTCTTGAAGGCCGTCTTCCATTCGTCACCTTCTAGCATTCGTACTTGGTGGTATCCTTTTGCTCTGTTGCCGGGGACTCAATTTCGCCATTAGATTTTAGCTGTCGAGTTTCGACTAAGTTCATCAGTATCGATCGATAATATTCAGTGTAGGTCGATACTTAGGCGATTTCTTTTGTTGATATCGATCGACACCACCCAGTGTTGGTCGATACTCAACATTTTTTTGTTACTTACGTGCCTTGCCTATTGTTTTGTTTTCAGGTGTATGCATATTCGTGAAACCAGAAGGAACAAAAGCACTCAGCTAGTTGAATTATCATTGGAGTAGCTAGCACTTGTGGAACGTACGAACATGAAAGCAAAGAAGCCAGCAGAGATGAACAAAACAGTGGTATTAAGACATGATGAAGCTGGAGTTCTGAGAGACCAAGAGGGTCAAGTGTGCAATGAGAGAGGGCAGCGACTTGATGAAGCTGGAAACGTCATTGCCACTCTTGCTGTTGTTGGTGAGATTGTCACGTCAGCTGCGCGCGCCAACGTGGGGAATGCTGCAGTTGATCGAGGCAGGACACTTGGTGAGCACAACAGACCTGATCAGTTCTATGCCAATCGATATGCGATTCGCATCCCAACTTTTCAGAGGAATGATTTTGAGTTGAAACTTGCGTACTACGCTCTTGTGAGGCAGAATCCTAAACATGGCCTATCTCATGAACACCACATGGATCATATCGAGAGGTTCGAAGATTTGGTCACTGGTATGAAGTACAATGGAGTGCCCAATGAGTTCCTTTTCTGCAAACTTTTCCCATACTCTCTTAGTGGGGATTCTACTTATTGGCTGAAGTAGTTGGCTCCTGGTTCGCTAACTACATGGGATGAGACGAAGAATGCAGTCTTGAACAATTTCTATGATGATGCGAGATCCGAAGAGCTCAGGAACAAGATCTCTCAATTTTCTCAACGTCCAACAGAGGCACTCAAGGATGCTTGGATTCATTTCAAATCATATCAGAGAGATTGTCCGCACCATGGGTTCACTCAGGTTCATCTGCTGGGTACTTTCTACAGAGGGATCGATTGGAGGTACCACATGGCTTTGGCTACTGCGAGTAATGGGAATTTCAACACCAGGTATCCAGATGATGCAATTGTGCTGATTGAAAACTTGGCGTCTAGCAATATCACCAAGAATGCTGATTTCGATCAGAAGAAGCAGGCTGGAGGAATTGATGGTTCGCAGATTGCTGAAGTTCAAACCAAGCTGGATATTCTGATTGGGAAGTCGAAGAAGGCTGTACACTTTGCTGATGGAGTCGATAATATTGGTGGAGATAAAGTGGAGGATGGTAACTACGTCGGTGGTTCTGGATTTCAGGGTCAGCAATTTGGGTACAACAACAACCGAAACTTCAACAACAACACTCAGCAATGTGGATACAAGTTTGAGGGGAATCAATCTGGTTATGGAGCGAAACAAATTGTCCAGAAATCACTCCAAAACAGCAACTTCACTAGAAATTACGGGAACTCTTCATACCAGCCCATCTCTCCAAAGTCCACAGAGAGTAAGATAGAATCCATGATTGAGCAGATTCTTCACGGACAGCAAAAACTGCAAGGGGATTTCAATGGAAAGATTGACCATCTGTACACTGATCTGAATGGGAAGATGGACCATCTGTACACTGATCTGAATGGGAAAATTGAGGCTATCAATATTTCTCAAAGAAAGTTGGAGACTCAGGTTGCTCAGACAGCAGCTGCTGTGAAGAGGCAGGAAGGTTTTCTTCCAGAGAAAACTGAGAATCCAAGAGCACACGTCAATGCAATCACCTTAGGAATTGCTAAAGAAGCCACTGCAGTGGTAGAAACGGGATTTGATGCAGGAATTTTTGACGATCCTGTAGAAGATGCCGACTGGGATTCTGAAAATCCCCGTGTATCGAACGATACCCCCCTGTATCGATCGATACCAGTCCGGACACCTGCACGCGTGGATCCAAAATCACGTGTATCGATCGATACTCCTCCAATGTCGGTCGATGCTGAGACGCATGTCGAGAAGGAGCCCGAGATTGTCAAGGAGAGGGTGTACAAACCCAAGATACCTTATCATATGCCTTGTATTATGACAAAAAAGGAATGGGAGGACACCAGATGCAAAGCTATATTGGATAAATTGGTTGTGGAGCTTCCTTTGGATGATGATATATTTGATGATGAGAATTTAAACACCACCCCTGTGTCGACCAATACCCCCTTGTATCGATCAACACCCGTCCAAGAATCTGTCAAGGACGTCTCGAAGGAGCAAGCATCGATCGAAACCCTCCCTGTATCGATCGATACCCACCCAGATACTGCGAAGGAGCCGCGTATGAGTGTTGACAGAATTCGCAAGCCAAAGAAGTTGAATTCTGTTCCTCAACACCTCCGAACCACCATCACTCCAAAGCAGATGCGTGTCTTTGAGAAGATGGTAGGAAGGATTCCCCACACACTAACTTTTGAAGAAGCTTTAGAAGACCGCCCTCTGCTGAGTTACTTCCGAAATTGCAGAGAAACTCTGGAAGAGATCAAAGTACTCTTTACCAAGGCAAGAAGCAATTCACTATCGCAGAGGCAATTGACTAAGAGGAAAGACCCAGGGATATTCTCAGTTCTATGCTCTATATCTGGGTTAAATTCAAAGAGTCTATCGTTGACTCGGGGGCTGAAGTCAATGTCATGTCAAGGGAAATTGCAGAGAGATTGGGAGCTGATATTCGTCCGCCCACAATATCTCTCACATACGCAAACTGTTCCACCTCACTTCCGCACGGTACAATACCTGATTTTATGATCACAGTAGGAGATTGTCTGGTTCCTACTGATTTTCAGGTTGTGGAAAGGAGTGCAAGCTCTACTACACAATTGATTCTTGGAAGACTGTTCATAGCTACGGTTGGTGCGATTATGGATACGCCAAGCAAGAGAATCTCGTTCTCATACATTGACAATGAAGTGTACTACGAAGCCATTCCTACTAGAAGAAATCCCACACTTGTCTCTTGCATCGATGCTGTCACAAGAGAGACGTTGGTGGTTGAGTTTTTAGAAGAGCCTCCTGACGAGCCAACTGTTATAGACCTTCTAGATAGTCCTTCTGTTATCACCAAGAAGGACATCAAAACGGCTAAGGCAAAGAAGAAGGTGAAGAGCAAAAGAGTCGAGAATCCCCATGTGACTCTACACCCTCAGAAGTGTGATGGAGACTCGATTGAGTACAAAGTGAAGTGCAAAGGGACATCGAAGCCATTTTCTAAGGCTAGAGTTCTTCTTTCTTCGGAGCTGAAAGAGAAAGGGAAGGAGTTTGTGGAGAACATGTTGAGCAGAACTCTGAAGCTAGCGATGTCAAGTTGTGGAGCCTGTTTTGGTGCAAGCTCTCATTTGTATCCTGCCTGAATGGCGTTAGAGTCAAGCAAATGACGTTAAACGAGCGCTTGGTGGGAGGCAACCCACTGGTGAGTTTGTTATTATGGAGATGATTACGACCGAGCTACATGGAGCACTAGTGACTATGATGAGCAAAAACGGGCTAAGGAGATGAAGGTTCTAAATGACAAAATGGATAAGAAATCTTCCATGATGGACAAGCAAGCCTCTATGATTGACAAGCTTCTTAATCCTTCTCAAAAATTGGTTCATTTTGTTGGGGATTATGAGGAAAACCAAGGGTGCCACGAGGAAGAAGTGGACTTGAGGACACAAGAGGAAATCAACTATGTGGGTAACCAATGTGGTTTCCAAAGGGGTGGATTCAACAACAACTATCGCAACCACCCTAACTTCTCTTACCGGAACCCGGATGTGGAAAACCCACAAGATCAAGTCTACCGAAACAACAACAAGGAAACCAAGGAGCTAAACAAAAGAGCTTCACTTCTCAAAACAAAGGCCAAGCCTCCAACAACAAACAACAAGGCTATGTTCCCAAGAATAACTTTCAAGGGAACCTAGGCGCGGGTTTCAACCAAAGCAAACTTTTGATCCACCCGGTTTCACGCAACAAGCTCACAACAATACTTCTACGCCTCAAGATTTTGATATGAGAAACATGCTTCAACAACTTCTTCAAGGTCAAGCCAATGGCGCAATGGATATAAGTAAGAAGATGGCGGAGATCCATAAGTTCTTATAATGATCTCACGTCTAAGTTTGAGATATTGAGTTCCAAAATCAAGCACCTCGAAGTCAAGAGTGCTTCTTCTTCTTCTCGCCCTCAAAGTACATTGCCGGGAAAACCCAAAACTAATCCCAAGAAATATTGCAATGCCACCCTTCAAAATAGAAAAGAACTACGACCGCGAGAGGCCCCCAAGTTAGTCAATGAGGATATTGAAGTTCAAGGTGGGGAGGAGGTGCTTGAAACCGATGAAGTTGTGGTTAGAGATGGTTTTGTGGGTAATGAAGACAATGGTAAAGGAGTTTTTGCTCAAGAAAAGACCAAGGAGAAGCCCAAGAGGAAAGAGTCTTTGTTCGTTCCACTGCCTGATATATCATGGTTTTTACCCCTTTTAGGCCATGATATAAGTCCGTTTTATAAAGTCTTTCTACTATTTCGGAGTCTTTTAGAGTCTTTTACAGGTTTTAGCACGTTTGGAGCATAATTAGAGATATTGGAGTTTTCTGGAGCATTTTGGAGCAAAGCAGAAGTTCGTGTTGCTGAGTACCCGATTTGAAGCCTTGGTATCGATCGATACTGGCTAGTATCGGTCGATACCCACTGCAGCAGACACGAGTCGGGACTTTTTACAAGAGTTGAAGAATTGCAAAATTGCCCAGAAGTCTTTACTATTTACAAGAATCCCCAAAACGTGTCTTTGGTTATTTAATAGGATTTTACAGCCACTTTGATGGCTACGCTTTCATTACGTTTTATTCTACTATGGTTTTTGTAAGAGAGCTTTCTAAAGGAGACAAGTCTGAAACTCTGTTCGTCCGAGAGAAGATTTCGAACCCTTGTTTACTCTTTCTTATTATTTATTCAGTGATTTATTCAAACATGTTTATTGATTCAATTTCCATGTCTGAGTAGATCTCCTGTTAGGTTTAGGGTTTTCTCATAAGGGATTTCTTTGAATGCTAGGTTGATTTATTGTTTAGGGTTCATAATCTGAATTAGTTCTTCGCCTTAGGTTGTTCTCAAAGCTAATTCTGGATTGATCACATAGAACTTAGATCTTAGGATAATTGATTAGGCACGAGAGTGCGATTAATTACCTGATAGAACCTAAGGTGAGCAAAATAACTATTCGCAAAGAGATTTGGTTTAGTTGTTTTGTGAACAAATCAAACTTGAACTAAAAGTTGGTTTAGACTTTAGCATTCGCAAAGAGATTTGGAATTCTAGGATTTAGACTTAGATCATTTTCGCAGCGAGAGTTGGTTAGCTATATTTTAGTGATTAGCTAGTTTATCTGCATTCATTGATTTCCTGAGAAATACCCTGAACCTATCTTTCTCCCAATCGACTTACAACACTTTTTAATTGCGTACTAGCTTTCAATTACATCTTTTGGTTTAGCTTAATTCGAATCTATATAATTTACTGTGTGTTTATGTGAGTCCTTGTGTTTGACCCCTACTTTACTACAACTACTGCTTTAGTACTTTTAGGGTATTAATTTGAGCATATCAAATTTGGCGCTGTTGCCGGAGACTCAATTCGCCATTAGATTTTAGCTGAGAATTTCAACTAAGCTTGTCGGTATCGATCGATACTCACTAGTATCGGCCGATACTCGTCGTCTTCTTTTTTGTTTATATCGATCGACACCACCCAGTGTCGGTCGATACTCAACGTGTTTTTTGTTACTTACGTGCCTTGCTCAGTGTTTTTCAGGTGCATGCCTATTCGCGAAACCAGGAGGAACAAGAGCACTTACCTAGTTGAACTGTCATTGGAGCAGCTAGCACTTTTGGAACGCACAAACAGAAAAGCAAAGGAGCCAGCAGGGATGAACAACAATCAAGTGGATTTGGTTCAAGATGAAGCTGGTGCTTACAGAGACCCAGAGGGTCGATTGTGCAATGAGAGAGGACAACGTCTGGATGGAGAGGGGAACATCATTCCACCTGCTCTTGTTGTTGCTGGGAATGTCGCTGGGAACGCGAACGCGAATAATGTTGTGGTTAATCGTGGTAGAACGATTGGTGAGTACAACATGCCTGATCAGTTTTATACCAATCGATCAGCGATTCGTCCTCCTGCGTTTCCGAGGAACGACTTTGAGCTGAAACCTGCATACTACACTCTTGTGGGCCAGCACCCTTTTCATGGTATTCCTCATGAACATCCCATGGACCATATTGAGAGGTTCGAGGACTTGGTCACTAGCATCAAGAGTAATGGAGTGGCCTACGATTACCTCTTCTGCAAGCTCTTCCCATACTCTCTTGGTGGAGAAGCGACTTACTGGCTGAAGCAGTTACCTCCTGGGTCACTGACTACTTGGGATGAGACCAAGACTGCGTTCCTTAATAACTTCTATGATGATGCGAGGTCCGAAGAGCTCAGGAACAAGATCTCTCAGTTTTCTCAGGGTCCGAAAGAGGCACTCAAGGCTGCTTGGATTCGTTTCAGGTCATATCAGAGAGATTGCCCGCACCATGGTTTCATTCATGTTAAGCTGCTGGGTACTTTTTACAAAGGAGTCGATTGGAGTGTTCAGATGTCCTTAGATGCTGCAAGTAATGGGAATTTCAACACCATGTATCCCGACGATGCCTATGTGCTTATTGAGAACTTGGTCTCTAGCAATAGTACCAAGAATGCAGACATGAAGCGCAAGACGCAAGCTGGTAACTTGGATTGCAGTCAGATTGCTGAGGTGAACGCTAAGTTAGATTCAATGCACAATTTGCTGATGTGTAAGCAGCAGAAGGCTGTTCGTCTCGCTAAAAAGGATGAAGTGGAATATGTTAACTACGTTGGTGGAGTTGGATCTCAAGATCAAAGGTATCAATGCCCACCCACACCACCCAACACTTCTGAGAGCAGGATGAAATCCATACTTGAACAGATTCTTCAAAGACAGCAGAAGATGACAGTTGCCCTCAATGGGAAGATGGACGCTATGTACACAGATCTGAATGGGAAAATCGAGTCTCTCAGTACTCATCAGACGATACTGGAAACTCAAATAGTAGAGATTTTCGTCAATCTTACCATGACGATGAGATTTCGACACACGTCCACAGTTCTGCCAGGGACGATTCAAGAGCGAAAGCATCGATCGACACCACTGAGTATCGATCGACACCAGTCCAAATCCTTTCTCGAGACGTGTCAGACCCCCGAGTATCGATCGATACCTACCTGGTATCGATCGATACCACTCGCAGACTAAGCCATAAATCGAGAAGACACCTGATTTGATTGAAGAAAGGGTTTACAAACCTAAGGTGCCATATCCTCGACCACCTAGACACCTCAGAGACCCCATTTCTCCAAAACAGCTTCTTGACTTTGAGAAGATGATACGAAGGATTCCCCACACATTGACTTTTGAAGAAGCCCTAGACTGCCGCCCTTTGCTGAGTCACTTCCGAGATTGCAGAGAAACTGAGGAAGAAATTAAGGCACTCTTCATCAAGGCCAGAAGCAAGTCACTACCGCAGAGGCAGTTGACCAAGAGGGAAGACCCAGGGATATTCTCAGTTCCATTCCATATCTCTGAAGTTGAATTCAAAGAGTCTCTCGTTGACTCGGGGGCTAGCGTCAATGTCATGTCGAGGGCAATCTCAGAGGGATTGGGAGCTGATATTCGATCTCCCAAGTCATCTATCACATACGCGAACAGTTCTACCTCACTTCCATATGGTACAATCCCTGATTTGCCGGTTAAAGTAGGAGATTGCCTGGTTCCTACTGATTTTCAGGTTGTGGAGATGAGTGCACACTCTCGTACGCAGTTGATTCGTGGAAGGCCGTTTATGGCTACGGTTGGTGCCATTATGGACGCACCCAGCAAGCAAATCTTGTTCTCATACATTGACAAGGAGGTGTACTACAAAGCCATCCCTAGAGGAACTCCCACACATATCTCTTGCATCACCGTTGTTACAGGAGAGAAATGGGTAGTTGACCTTTTGGAAGAGCCTCCTGACGAGCCAACTGTCATAGACGTTTTGGTTGAACTGCCTAGCATCCCCAAGAAGGACATTAAAACGACTAAGGCAAAGAAGAAGGTGAAGAGCAAAAGAGTCGAGAATCCCCATGTCACTTTGATCCCTCAGAAGTGTGATGGAGATTCGATTGAGTACAAGGTAAAGTGTAAAGGAGCCTCCAAACCATTCTCTAAGGCTAGAGTTCTTCTTACTTCGTAGCTGAAAGAGAATGGAAAGGAGTTTGTGGAGAGCATGTTGAGCAGGACTCTGAAGCTAGCGATGTCAAGTTATGGAGCCTGTTTTGGTGGAAGCTCTCATTCTTATCATGTCTGAATGTCGTTACAGTCAAGCTAATGACGTTAAACGAGCGTTTGGTGGGAGGCAACCCACTGGTGAGTTTGTTTTGGGTCTTTTCTTTTTATTTTTCGTTTTGTGTTTTGTGTCAGGATAAACAAGGAGCAGATCCGAAATCGCCTGAGTGTCGATCGATACCCTCTTGGTATCGGTCGACACCCTACACGAATGAGAAAAGTTCATCATATCGACTTAAGCCTGGTATCGATGGATAATAGGCCGTGTGTAGGTCGATACTCGATGTTCTAGTACGGTAACTTCTTGTTTTTCACAATTTCATTTAATTCTTTTGTTTCTTTCACCAAACTTAGGCTAGATAACACTGGGGACAGTGTTGTTCAAGTATGGGGGAAGTAGTCGCTGACATTGTGTTTGTTTGTCTTAAGAGTCATAAAAAACATGTTTTATTGAGCAAAACTTGTTGGAGATGATGATCATGTGCTTGAATTGTTGTTTTGATTTTGTTTTTAAGTGACCAGTGTTACAGGATCAGTTCTAGATCGACTAATGGAAAATCCACAGACTGATCAGTTGACTAGAAAACATTCATGTCTCCAGCAGAGTTCTTTTGAAGCCTAAGCCAAATTTTTGCACTTCATCAATATGGTTAGTGTTTAAAGATCTTTATTCATCATTCATATCTGACAAAGGAACCCATGTGTTTAAAGTATTGGTATCTCTCTCCCATGTTATAAGTTGATAAATAAGAGCATAAAAGATGAGATGATTTTCTTCTGAGTAGAGGGATAGGAAAATTTCCAGCGATCCCATTATTCTACTTAAGAGGGAATGATCACACAAAGGTTGAAAGCGAGGTTAGACAAATTTCCCGTGATACCACTATTCGCCTAATCCTTTGATACATAGAGAGGAAAGAACCAGGGATTCGGTGGTAAACACCATCAATACTCGCGTTTCAGACTTTGATGTGTATATGCAGATCTAAAAAAAGAGAGAACATAATAAGAAATAAGTCTGGGGAGAGAAAATAATACCAGAAAGTGTGAAATTAGATGGTTCCTTGTCATGATATTGTATGGTAAAGAATCTAGAAGGTTCTTGAACATTGGCTGCAGCGATGAAACTGACGATGAAGGCTTTATTTGAACAATGCTGCGGGGTAATGTGTGGAGTCTGGAAAAGCTGCGAATGTCTACGGAGAAGTACATGGTGGTTAGATCAAAAGCTGTTTATGTGACATTTGGGTGCTTGGGAAAAGGAGCTGTGCGATGGTTCATGAACTGGCGAGTCTCCGTGTTTTCAAACCTCTTTCTCTGGTTTAGTCTTCTATTTGCTTGAGGGCAAGCAAAGGCTAAGTCTGGGGGAGTTGATATATCATGGTTTTTACCCCTTTTTAGGCCATGATCTAAGTCCGTTTTATAAAGTCTTTCTACTATTTCCGAGTCTTTTAGAGTCTTTTACAGGTTTTAGCACGTTTGGAGCATAATTGGAGATATTGGAGCTTTTTGGAGCATTTTGGAGCAAAGCAGAAGATCGTGTTGCTGAGTACCCGATTTGAAGCCTTGGTATCGATCGATACAGGCTAGTATCGGTCCATACCCACTGCTGCAGACACGAGTCGCGACTTTTTCCAAGAGTTGAAGAATTGCAAAATTGCCCAGAAGTCTTTACTATTTACAAGAAGCCCCAAAACGTGTCTTATGTTATTTAATAGGATTTTACATCTACTTTGATGGCTACGCTTTCATTACGCTTTATTCTACTTTGGTTTTTGTAAGAGAGCTTTCTAAGGGAGACAAGTCTGAAACTCTGTTCTTCCGAGAGAATATTTTGAACCCTTGTTTACTCTTTCTTATTATTTATTCAGTGATTTATTCAAACATGTTTATTGATTCAATTTCCATGTCTGAGTAGATCTCCTGTTAGGTTTAGGGTTTTCTCATAAGGGATTTCTTTGAATGCTAGGTTGATTTATTGTTTATGGTTCATAATCTGAATTAGTTCTTCGCCTTAGATTGTTCTCAAAGCTAATTCTGGATTGATGACCTAGAACATAGATCTTAGGATAATTGATTAGGCACGAGAGTGCGATTAATTACCTGATAGAACCTAAGGTGAGCAAAATAACTATTCACAAAGAGATTTGGTTTAGTTGTTTTGTGAACAAATCAAACTTGAACTAAAAGCTGGTTTAAACTTTAGGATTCGCAAAGAGATTTGGAATTCTAGGATTTAGACTTAGATAGTTTTCACAGCTAGAGTTGGTTAGCTATACTTTAGTGATTTGAGTTCAAGAACTGTGCGTAACCTGAACCCTGATTAGTTAGTTTATATGCATTCATTGATTTTCTGAGAAATACCCTGAACCTATCTTTCTCCCAATCGACTTACAACACTTTTTAATTGCGTACTAGCTTTTTATTACATCTTTTGGTTTAGCTTAATTCGAATCTCTATAATCTACTGTGTGTTTCTTTGAGTCCTTGTGTTCGACCCCTACTTTACTACAACTACTGCTTTAGTACTTTTATGGTATTAATTTGAGCATATCACCGCCCTATGAGCCCAAGCTTCCATTTCCGGGTCGCTTCAAGAAGCAATTGTTGGAGAAGTATAGAGCGGTCTTTGATAGGCAAATGGAGAAGGTAGATATCACTATCCCTTTAGTTGATGCTTTCCTCCTCGTGCCTCAATACGCCAAGTTTCTCAAGGATGCCATCAAAGATAGGACCGAGGAGATGGAGAGTATGGTCGTCCTCACACATGAATGTAGCGCTATTATCCAAAAGAAAGTGGTTCCAAAGAAGCTTATTGATCCGGGGAGTTTCACTTTGCCATGCACACTTGGAACATTGGTGCTAAAGAATTGTTTGTATGATCTTGGAGTTAGTGTTAGTCTAATGCCATTCTCCATCGCCAAGAAGTTGGGCTTTACCAAATAAAAAGCGTGTTAGATCTCTCTAGTCCTCGCGGATATGAGTATAAGAATCCCGCTATGTCTACTTGAGGATTTACATCGAAGTGATGGATAAGCTAGCAGATGAGCTCTTGGAAGAATTGAATTTTGAGAACCTTTTGCAAGTTGCTTTGACCAAATATCATGGAGAGCATGGGTATCTACATGAAACAAGTGAGGGTTACAAGATGCTCTTGGATTCACACAAGCCCAAGGATGAAGAGACACCATTTCTGGATTTGGGTCATCTAGGGATGAAGTGTGAAGACGATTCTACAAGGGTTTGGGTTGAAGAAGGTTTTGCGTTGGGTATGAAGCAATAATAGGACGTGCTTGAGGCTAGCAATGGTAAGTCTAGCATTTAGGATGATTGGAGTGAGCTAAAAGCCCCAAATGTGGACCTCAAACCGCTTCTCGTTGGGATAAGGTACGCGTTTCTCGGTACCAATTCTTCTTACCCGGTGATAGTTAATGATGAGCTTAGTGAAGATGAGATTTCCACCCTTTTGATAGAGTTGAGAAAATTTAGGAAAGCCATTGGTTATTCACTTGATGATATTAAAGGCATTTCCTCATCTCTTTGCACACATAGAATCTATCTAGAAGATGAATCGATGACTTCTATCGAACATCAAAGAAGGTTAAATCCTAATTTGAAAGAGGTTGTCAAGAAAGATATTCTTAAGCTTCTAGATGCGGGGATCGTCTATCCTATCTCCAATAGTAGTTGGGTGTCCCCGGTCCATGTGTTACCTAAAAAAGGTGGAATCACGGTAATAAAAAACGAAAAAGATGAAATAATTCCAACTAGGACTATCACCGGTCATAGTATGTGTTATGATTATCGAAAACTAAACTCCGCCACTAGAAAAAAAATCATTTTCCCTTATCCTTTATTGATCAAATGCTTGAAAGACTTGCAAGCCACCCATATTATTGTTTTCTAGACGGGTACTCAAGATTCTTTCAAATCCTGATTCACCCTAATTATCAAGAAAAGATGACATTTACATGCCCTTGTGGTACCTTCGCTTATCGAATGATGCCCTTTGGGCTATGAAATGCACCCGCAACCTTTCAACGGTGCATGATGTCGATCTTTTCGGATTTGATTGAAAATATGGTTGAAGTTTTTATGGATGATTTTTCCATGTATGGTTCTTCGTTTGGTGTGTGTTTGTCAAATATTTGCAAGGTACTCACTAGGTGCGAGGAAGCGAATCTCGTCTTGGATTGGGAGAAGTGCAACTTCAATGTTTGAGAAGGGATTGTTTTGGGCACAAAATCTTGGAGAATGGTATCGAGGTAGACAAAGCAAAGATTGAGGTCATGATGAATTTGGAACCGCCAAATTCGGTGAAAGGGATCCGTAGCTTCTTGGGACAAACAGGTTTGTATAGAAAGTTCATAAAAGACTTCTCCAAGATAGCAAGACCTCTCACTAGATTTCTATGCAAGGAGACCGCTTTTGTGTTTGATAAAGAATGTCTCGATGCATTTTCGGAGATCAAGAAGGCGCTTGTGAGTGCACCAATAGTCCAAGCACCGGATTGGGAGTTGCCCTTTAAAATCATGTGCGATGCAAGTGATTACGCGGTTGGAGCGGTCCTTGGTCAAAAGAAAGATAAGAAACTCCACGTGATCTATTACGCTAGTAGGACGCTTGAAGACACACAAGGGAGATATGCAACCACGGAAAAGGAGCTCCTAGCGGTTGTGTTTGCGTTTGAAAAGTTTAGATCATATTTAAATGGCTCAAAGATCATAGTCTACATGTATTTTGCCGCACTAATGCATATCTACACCAAGATGGATACCAAACTAAGGCTTCTTAGATGGATCTTGCTCCTCCAAGAGTTCGAAATGGAGATCAATGATAAGAAAGGCGTCGAAAACGGAGTGGTGGATCACTTGTCAATAATGCGAATTGAGGATCTCATTCCAATAGATGACTCTCTTCCCGAAGAGAGTCTTATGTTGATCGGTATCTTGAAGAATATTTATGAAGCGGTAAGAGTTATTGAAGAAGCCAAGAGTTTGGTAGACGGGCATCTTGGTATGCGGAGTTTGTTAACTATTTGGCTTGCGGGAAAGAAACGCTAAGGTTGGAAGGGTACAAGCGAAAGAAGTTCTTCCATGATGTTGTCCGGTTCTATTAGGAATAACCGTTCCTCTACAAGTTGTGCTCGGATGGCCTATATCGGAAATGTGTACTAGAAGAAGAAGTGAACAAGATCTTATTTCATTGCCATAGTTCAGAAGGAGGAGAACAATGCTAGTTATATTGTGAAAGAATTTATAAAAGCATTCAAATATGGGGCAGATGTATTGGCGGAAAATGTTGTTGTACGTCGAAAGACAATAAAATCTATTAAAATATGTTTCTGCTATAGTCTATGGAAAAAAATGGTAATCATTCTCGTTTTTATTTTTTGTAAAACAAAGTTATAATAATCTTACCTTGCGGTTACAACACACTGAGCCATAATCTCCTTGCTAAATTTTTTGCTTCTTGAATGTTCGAATTTGATACATAATCATGATAAATATAAGATAAAATTTTAAAATTGTAGATAATAATCGGAAGCTTTTTCGAAAAGGCTTCATATATGATTGATTTGAAGTTGAACTTCAACTCTCAGTCATGCTTGAGTTCCGAAGGTGATACTTGTTCTTATGCCATTAAAGGCGAGCGAACAAATCTTTGAGCTATTGTTGCATTCAAGGCTAAGTTTTTAGAAACACTCTCCATGAAAGAGGGAATTGAAGAAATAATTCTCTCCATGACAGAGAAAGGTGATAAAACTGATCTCTCTATAGAAGAGGAAGTTTGTGGAAGTTATCTCTCTATGAAGGAGGAGATTGGTATGGTGTACAAACCCAAGTCGGGTCAAACAAGACCATCCCCTGCCAGAGAACTGGAGGAGTCAGCTCAAATCCTGACTTTGATGTGCTAAACTTTTACAGTTACAATTTATTTGTTATTTCTCTTTTTTAAACGCTCTCGAGATTGCTCTCATATTCTTCGTCTAAACCATCTCTCAATCCACTCAGTCCTTGCATGATTATAGAATTTTTGTTTATTTCTTAAAATCCATTCAATCTTCCGTAGTTTAAATATAAGCCAAGTATTTCGATTATTCATTATTTAAAAATATTGACGGTTGTAATTCTAGCTACAACAGTAATAACCGTTATAAAATTCAAAAATTGATTAAACTGTAAAAACAATTATGTTTAACTATTTGTAAAAGAATAAATTTATCACACTAATGTTCATATGTTATTAGGTAAACAAATCATGCTCTTTATTTTTTTTTTTGATAAAGGGCTTACTTGAATAAATTGAATAAATTGTTACAAAGGAACCTGATGAAACCATTATACTATTAGTACAGAAGAAATAAACTTGCAAAAAACAAGAAAACACACAGCCTTACGGGGCTGGAAGAGAAGGAGAAGACCATCAAGAGAGAAGGGAAGCAAGGTCATGCTTTAGGTGAAGGAGACTATGCGCCCTATTTCGAAGCACACAAAGGACCAGCTGATAGATCTTCATGGGAGTCATAGAGATTCCGTCATGGAACCTACAGTTTCTTTCTCGCCACAGCTCATAGATACAGGGTTGCCAAGCTTGAAGCAGAGCTAGTCGGACAAATTTGCTAGACGATGGCAGAGGTAACCATACAAGAGTATCTTCCCAGGAAATTGGTGCAGCAGAAAGACCTAGTTTTAATGCTGTCTTCCTCCAAACTTCAGCTGAGAAAGAACATTCGAAGAACAAATGATCTCTGCTTTCCTCATGGTCACCACGAAGAAGACAAGTGTGTTCTACATCGCATCCCCACGTCGCAAGGCGATCTAGCATAGGGTTGCGGTTAAGAACAAATAGCCACGCCGTGAAAGCATGTTTAGGGATTCTAGCCGTGTGCCAGACCAATCCATGCCAAGAGACCTTCGTTTAGCTTACCTGATGCTATTCCAAGCTTTACGAGAGGAAAACGTTTTCTGATTTTCCCCCTCTATCCTCCACACTACACTGTCACTAGTAGAGGTCGGATGGATAGTTGTAATAAATCTATAACGCCCCGACCGCCCCTACATGTGGGACCCATGCCCTCTCTCGGCCCGTGGGCCCCACCCTTGTCCGACGGCCGGTGCGTTAGTCTGGGAGGCTTGTAATACTTGTTTACTGACCCTGCAATCACCACGTGACCTTTCCCCGTGTTTTGTCCTCACTCACACGCTACCGCGAATCACTTCCCGGAAGGTCACCCATCCTTGGACTACTCCAGCCCAAGCACCCTTAACTCTGGAGTTCTTTCGGGCAAGTGATCGGAAAAGGTAAGTGCACTTTGGTGACATAGGTAGCCAAATCAATTCTTATAAGCCTCTCCGCATATACAAGAAATCGGGATGTTACAATCACCCCCATTCATAGAGCGCAACGTCCTCGTTGCGCACCAGGATCGTCACCCTAGACGGTGTGGGCCCACCTGACTCCACACACGTGTTTGGGTTCGTCTCTGATACCACTTATAACGCCCCGACCGCCCCTACATGTGGGCCCCATGCCCTCTCTCGGCCCGTGGGCCCCACCCTTGTCCGACGGCCGGTGCGTTAGTCCGGGAGGCTTGTAATACTTGTTTATTGACCCTGCAATCACCACGTGACCTTTCCCCGTGTTTTGTCCTCACTCACACGCTACCGCGAATCACTTCCCGGAAGGTCACCCATCCTTGGACTACTCCAGCCCAAGCACCCTTAACTCTGGAGTTCTTTCGGGCAAGTGATCGGAAAAGGTAAGTGCACTTTGGTGACATAGGTAGCCAAATCAATTCTTATAAGCCTCTCCGCATATACAAGAAATCGGGATGTTACAAAATCCATATAACTAAAGCTGTTTTTCTGATCTTGCTGGAGGTAATGTCCATCATGTCGGTGAAATAATCTCATTGACTGTGGAGAAGAGATGAATGCCAATGAGAGAAGGCTCGCTAGAGCCAAAAAACTGAATTAAGGGACCAAAAGGAGTCCACGGATCCCACCAGAAGAAGGTGGAGTCGCCATTTCTAATAATAATTCAAAGGAAGGAGCTTCTTTCTCCCTTAGGCACGGCAATTTCCGGAATATCCAAGACTACCCATAATTCTTCTCATTTAGGGCCCAAAACGTTGAGTGAGAGAGATACATAAATTAATGGAAATCATTAATTTATGTATCTCTCTCACTGCCCATAATTCAAGACTGCCCATAATTCTTCTCAGCAATCATGCTCTTTATTTTAGTTGGACTATAATCTACATAAATTAATGGAAATAATTCTCTTTATTTAATTTTGACTTTTTATAGTATAAAGAAATAAACTAAAATATTTTTTAATTATTTATATTTTACAAGAATTAATTTCCTTTTTAGTATGTTTGTGTTATTATATATGCATCCATCTAAAAGAAAACATAACACACATAAACAAATTATAAACACTCTCCATGAAGAAGGGAATTGATGAAACAAATTATAAACACTCTCCATGACAGAGAAGGGAGATAAAATTGATCTCTCTATACAAGAGGAATTTTGTGGAAGAGGAATTTTGTGGAATTTATCTCTCTATGAAGGAGGAAATTGGTATGGTGTACAAACCCAACTCGGGTCGACAAACGAGACCGTCTCAGGCCAGAAAACTGGAGGAGTCTGCCCAAATCCTGACTTTGATGTGCTGAACTTTTTCACTTACAATTTTTTTTTTTGCTATTTTATAAACGCTCTCGAGAAGAAATACTAAACTTATTTGCTCTTGTATTCTTCGTCTAAACTGTCTCTCAATCCACTCAGTCCTTGCCCGATTATAGAATACTTGTTTATTTCTTATAATCCATTCAATCTTCTGTTATTTAAAGATAAGTCAAGTCTTTCGATTAGTCACTATTTACAAATATTGACGGTTGTAATTCCAGCTACAACAATAATAACCGTTATAAAATTCAAAATTTGATTAAACTGTAAAACCAAAAAAAAACGTATGTTTAACTATTTGGAAAAGAATACATTTATCACAATAATGTTCATATGTAACTAGGTAAGCAAATCATGCTCTTTATTTTAGTTGGACTATAATCTACATAAATTCATGGAAATCGTTCTATTTATTTAATTTTGACTATTTATAGTATAAATAAATAAACTAAAAGATTTTTACTTATTTATATTTTACAAGAATTAATTTCCTTTTTAGTATGTTTGTGTTGTTATATATGCAACCATCTGAAGGAAAACATAACACACATAAACAAATTAAGAGAATATCATACAAAATGGATATCTCAAATAAAATGTTAATCGCTTTTGTTCTATGTATATTCTTTGTCATCTCTTATGTTCATTGCACCGATAGCAATCATCTTACTAGCTTATTATTATACTCCCCGCTTTTATATATGTACATGTTTTAATCCTTTTATTAGTGTTAATATTGGTTTAATGATTATTGTTAAATAGGTTTTAGAATAAAGCAAGAATATAAAATTGCTTTGATCCATGTGGTCCGGGAGGAGGAGATCAATGCCAGTTATATTGTGCAAGAATTTATAAAAGCATTCAAATATGGGGCAGATGTATTGACAGCATATGTTGTTGTACGTCGAAAGACAATAAAATCTATTAAAATATGTTTTTGCTAAAGTCTAAGGGAAAAATGGTAATCATTCTCTCTTTTTTCTACGTGTAAAACAAATTTATAATAATCTCAACTTTCGGTTAAAACACAATGAAGCCATAATCACCTTCGTAAGATTTTGCTTCTTGAATTTTTGAACCTGATACATAATCATGATAAATATAAGATAAAATTTTAAAATCATCGATAATAATTGGAATTTCTTTCGAAAAGGCTTCATATAAGATTGATTTGAAGTCAAACTTCAACTCTTAATCCTGCTTGAGTTCCGAAGGTGATACTAGTTTTTTTCCATTAGAGGCGAGCGAACAAATCTTTCAGCTCTTGTTGCATTCAAGTCTGAAATTTTAGAAACACTCTCCATGAAGGAGGGAATTGATGAAATAAATCTCTCCATGACAGAGAAGGGAGATAAAATTGATCTCTCTATAGAAGAGGAATTTTGTGGAAGTTATCTCTCTATGAAGGAGGAAATTGGTATGGTGTACCAACCCAACTCGGGTCGACAAACGAGACCGTCCTCGACCAGAAAACTGGAGGAGTCTGCCCAAATCCTGACTTTGATGTGCTGAACTTTTTCACTTACAATTTGTTTTTTTTTAATATTTTGTAAACGCTCTCGAGAAGAAATACTAAACTTATTTGCTATTGTATTCTTCATCTAAACTGTCTCTCAATCCACTCAGTCTTTGCCCGATTATAGAATTCTTGTTTATTTCTTATAATCCATTCAATTTTCTGTTATTTAAAGATAAGTCATGTCTTTCGATTATTCACTATTTACAAATATTGACGGTTATAATTCCAGCTACAACAATAATAACCGTTATAAAATTCAAAATTTGATTAAACTGTAAAAACAAAAAAAAACGTATGTTTAACTATTTGTAAAAGAATAAATTTATCACAATAATGTTCATATGTAACTAGGTAAACAAATCATGATCTTTAATTTAGTTGGACAATAATCTATATAAATTAATGGAAATCATTCTCTTTATTTAAGTTTGACTATTTATAGTATAAAGAAATAAACTATATTTTTTTTAATTATTAATATTTTACAAGAATTAATTTCCTTTTTAGTATGTTTGTGTTATTATAGATCCAACCATCTGAAGGAAAACATAACACACATAAACAAATTAAGAGAATATCATACAAAATGGATATCTCAAATAAAATGTTAATCGCTTTTGTTCTATGTATCTTCTTTGTCATCTCTTATGTTCATTGCACCGATAGCAATCCTATTACTAGTTTATTATTATACTCCCGCTTTTATATATGTACATGTTTTAATCCTTTTATTAGTGTTAATATTGGTTTAATGATTATTGTTGTAAAATCGTTGTAAAATCGTTGCTAAAGAGGATTTGCTAAATCGTTACAAGAAAACACCCATTTTGCAACGAACGAAATCGTTGTAAAATCGTTGCAAAAGAGGATTTGCATCGAATTTGCGACGAATTAGAGATCGTCGTTAACTGATCGTCGCAAACCACAAATCGTCGTAAATTCGTCGGGAAAGTGCGAGGGAAACAAATTCGTCGCTAAATCGTTGGTAAATGTTTGTCGCTAAATCGTCGTAAATATTACATTGAAATTACGACGAATATAAATACGTCGTAAAAACGATGGAAATTCGATGGCAAATATTTCATTGTTAATTCGATGGGAAAATATTTTCGTCGTTAATTCGTTGTTAATAAATCGTCATAAAATCGTTGCTAAATAATAGTCGCCAAATCGTTGCTAATGAATCGTCGCAAAATCGTTGCGCATAAATCGTCGTATAATCGTTGCTAATAATTCGTCGCAAAATCGTTGCTAATAATAGTCGCCAAATCGTTGCTAATGAATCGTCGCAAAATCGTTGCGCATAAATCGTCGTATAATCGTTGCTAATAATTCTTCGCAAAATCGTTGCTAATAATCGTCGTATAGTCGTTGGTAATAAATCGTTGTATACTCGATGTAAATTAGCCACGATTATAGCCATCGAATTAACGACGATTTTTATATATATGATTTTTAAAATTATTTTAAAAATTTTATTAAATTCGAAATTATAAAATAAAAATTATAAAAATAATATATAATAATATTTTATAAAAAAAAATATTATAATTTGTTACAAAAAAAAGCAAAATTAGAAATCGAAATCCTAAATCTATATAACTATATCGTAATCGTCGAGATTTACATCGTCTTCGGGACGTCTCGGCGAACTGGATGGTCCTGCCGCTGCCTCTGCCGCTGCCGCTGCATCTGCCTCTGCTCGGAGTCTTCGTTTTTCCCGTAGCATGGCCTGCATTGTCGGGTTTCCTGTTGCCAAGATGTCGAAGAGTTCGTCATTCTGCGTAGCATCCTGTTCAACCCGGCGCTGAAGACTCGCAATCCTCGCCTGATATGCATGAGACTCGGTCTCAACCCGCTCCTGAAGACTCGTAATCGTGGCACGTAACACGACTGGATCATCTTCTGGCGATCGTCGTCGCGGAGCATATGAAGAAGCAGCCGAGACATCTCGAATAGATCCCATCCCGACAACCTTCCCCTTTCTCTTAGGGGCAACCTATATTTAAATTTACAATTAGAAAACTTTATAAAATCAAAAACTAAAAATTAATAAGTACTAACTATTCTATATACCTGCTCGAAGATCCGGTCAATATCGGGTGTGGTCAACCCTCCAGACATGACCGACGAACCACCAGGAGATAGCTGTTGAGAGAGCTGTGTATCTCGTTCGGTGACTTCGGAAGTCACCTCATTGAAGATGTGCTCGGCAGCCTCGGAAACAAAGGAACCATCCTTCTTCCGGTGCGTCCGCTCAAAAACCCTTGTCATCGGAGGGAGTACACCTCCGTCTTCGGCGGCCTAAAGAAAAAACTATGTTATTGACGAAGTAAATTAAATAAATTAATTAATTTAAATAAATTTAATTACCATCTGTAGACGAACACCCGCAAAAGGTGTTTGTCCAGCTGTATGAGGCATAGCCTTGAGTCTCCCGTCCGAATCAACGGTGTTGCGGGAAGCCGAACACTTCTCAGCAGTCGTGATGGACTTCGGATCCATCCAATACCGCACCAAGCCGTCCCAAACGGCTTTATCCATGTGCAGGGGCTTTGCTTCGTCGCCATCCTTCTTCCATGCTTTCTTCCACTCACCAACCACGCCTTGGATACGAAACTTCACCCTCTCGAGAAATAAAGTTTCGACCTCGCCATGAAGCGAAAGATCCCAGTGATATTTTTGCTGCATGAGAAACAAAAATAATTACATATTTTATAAAATTAAATTAAATATATATTTAAATATAATTAAAATAATTAAAGGAGAAAAAAATATTTTTTCCTTACGTACCGCAAACATCTTGAACCATGTCTCCTTGACGTGTAGAGGAAGCTGGGTAAAATTGGTATGCGGCTCGATAAAATAAGACTTGATGATGTCGGAAACGGTGCGTCCAACTTTGGATTCAACTCCAAACCTGAAACAAAAAATTGTAAAATTTTGAATTGTTAGAAATAAATGTAAAAAATATATATTTATATATATTACCATTCCGACCCGTCAGTATGATCTGGATCTAATCTTTTAAGCCTATGACGCCCCGGCTGTGCAAGCAAATCATGAACCGTCATGTGTGCATACGGGGCCGGGGCATGGCCTCCAGGTTCCGGAATCTGAGGTGGTTGTGGAGGCGGCGGAGGTTACGTCACCGGGACAAAAACCGTCTCTGTAGCCTCAGAAGACGGAGGCAACCCGGTACCCGAAGCATCACCAATATCTCTCAAAAACTGAGCGTAATGTACACGACGCTGGCCCATCTGCATAAAAATGAAAAACAATTACTATCTATAAACATCCGGGCAGTCTGCTATTTTTTCTAATTTGATACCGTTTCTACCGACCTAAATTGTTTAATTTTTATCTATACTAATTAATTAAAAACATTGAAAAAAAAAATTTACCTTTTTCGCAAGGAATTCGGAAAGAAGTTATGATCAGTTTTTTTTTATTTGTTTGTAAATGAATTTGCAAGGAACTCGCGTGTATATATAAGATTACGTGTCGTCGCTAAATCGTCGCTACATAGCGATGATTTCGCGACGAATCGTCGCTGTATCGAGGCAATTTAACCGTAGCTAATTCGTCGCTAACTTTGCAACGATTTTGTGACTTCCAAACACGCGGGAGTTTAATTGACCGACACGCGGTCTATTTTATGACAAATCGTTGCTAAATCATCGCAAATTGGCATCGATTTTGCGACATTCAGTGTTCGCGACGATTTAGCCACGATTTGTCAATATTCGTTGCGAAATCGTCGCTATTTTGCATCGAATTAGTGAGGATATTTGTAAAATCGGTTTTAGGGTTTAGGGTATAGGTACGAAATTGTAACGTCGATTACAACGTTCCATAAACAACTTGACATGTTTACTGTAAATCCAAATTCATGAAATTATCAATAAGTTCATCGATATAGAAAAATAAGTAAAACATATAGTTTGCGTATATGTTAGAGATTATTAATACAATGATTCAGTTTGTGGAAATTATTTTGATTGACCGAGTTTTCATTTCCGGACAATTCTCTAAAGTCACGATCAATTTCAGTGAAAGATGCATAATAAAATGAGATGATAATATGTTAGGGTTTAGGGTTTAGGGCAAAGGGTTTAGGGTTTAGGGTTTATGACAAATCGTTGCTAAATCGTCGCGAATTGGCATCGATTTTGCGACATTCAGTGTTTGCGACGATTTAGCCACGATTTGTCAATATTCGTTTCGAAATCGTCGCTATTTTGCATCGAATTAGTGAGGATATTTGTAAAATCGGTTTTAGGGTTTAGGGTATAGGTACGAAATTGTAACGTCGATTACAACATTCCATAAACAACTTGACATGTTTACTGTAAATCCAAATTCATGAAATTATCAATAAGTTCATCGATATAGAAAAATAAGTAAAACATATAGTTTGCGTATAGGTTAGAGATTATTAATACAATGATTCAGTTTGTGGAAATTATTGTGATTGACCGAGTTTTGATTTCCGGACAATTCTCTAAAGTCACGATCAATTTCAGTGAAAGATGCATAATACAATGAGATGATAATATGTTAGGGTTTAGGGTTTAGGGCAAAGGGTTTAGGGTTTAGGGTTTATGACAAATCGTTGCTAAATCGTCGCGAATTGGCATCGATTTTGCGACATTCAGTGTTTGCGACGATTTAGCCACGATTTGTCAATATTCGTTGCGAAATCGTCGCTATTTTGCATCGAATTAGTGAGGATATTTGTAAAATCGGTTTTAGGGTTTAGGGTATAGGTACGAAATTGTAACGTCGATTACAACGTTCCATAAACAACTTGACATGTGTACTGTAAATCCAAATTCATGAAATTATCAATAAGTTCATCGATATAGAAAAATAAGTAAAACATATAGTTTGCGTATATGTTAGAGATTATTAATACAATGATTCAGTTTGTGGAAATTATTGTGATTGACCGAGTTTTCATTTCCGGACAATTCTCTAAAGTCACGATCAATTTCAGTGAAAGATGCATAATACAATGAGATGATAATATGTTAGGGTTTAGGGTTTAGGGTTTAGGGCAAAGGGTTTAGGGTTTAGGGTTTATGACAAATCATTGCTAAATCGTCGCGAATTGGCATCGATTTTGCGACATTCAGTGTTTGCGACGATTTAGCCACGATTTGTCAATATTCGTTGCGAAATCGTCGCTATTTTGCATAAAATTAGTGAGGATATTTGTAAAATCGGTTTTAGGGTTTAGGGTATAGGTACGAAATTGTAACGTCGATTACAACGTTCCATAAACAACTTGACATGTTTACTGTAAATCCAAATTCATGAAATTATCAATAAGTTCATCGATATAGAAAAATAAGTAAAACATATAGTTTGCGTATATGTTAGAGATTATTAATACAATGATTCAGTTTGTGGAAATTATTGTGATTGACCGAGTTTTCATTTCCGGACAATTCTCTAAAGTCACGATCAATTTCAGTGAAAGATGCATAATACAATGAGATGATAATATGTTAGGGTTTAGGGTTTAGGGCAAAGGGTTTAGGGTTTATGACAAATCGTTGCTAAATCGTCGCGAATTGGCATCGATTTTGCGACATTCAGTGTTTGCGACAATTTAGCCACGATTTGTCAATATTCGTTTCGAAATCGTCGCTATTTTGCATCGAATTAGTGAGGATATTTGTAAAATCGGTTTTAGGGTTTAGGGTATAGTTACGAAATTGTAACGTCGATTACAACATTCCATAAACAACTTGACATGTTTACTGTAAATCCAAATTCATGAAATTATCAATAAGTTCATCGATATAGAAAAATAAGTAAAACATATAGTTTGCGTATATGTTAGAGATTATTAATACAATGATTCAGTTTGTGGAAATTATTGTGATTGACCGAGTTTTGATTTCCGGACAATTCTCTAAAGTCACGATCAATTTCAGTGAAAGATGCATAATACAATGAGATGATAATATGTTAGGGTTTAGGGTTTAGGGCAAAGGGTTTAGGGTTTAGGGTTTATGACAAATCGTTGCTAAATCGTCGCGAATTGGCATCGATTTTGCGACATTCAGTGTTTGCGACGATTTAGCCACGATTTGTCAATATTCGTTGCGAAATCGTCGCTATTTTGCATCGAATTAGTGAGGATATTTGTAAAATCGGTTTTAGGGTTTAGGGTATAGGTACGAAATTGTAACGTCGATTACAACGTTCCATAAACAACTTGACATGTTTACTGTAAATCCAAATTCATGAAATTATCAATAAGTTCATCGATATAGAAAAATAAGTAAAACATATAGTTTGCGTATATGTTAGAGATTATTAATACAATGATTCAGTTTGTGGAAATTATTGTGATTGACCGAGTTTTCATTTCCGGACAATTCTCTAAAGTCACGATCAATTTCAGTGAAAGATGCATAATACAATGAGATGATAATATGTTAGGGTTTAGGGTTTAGGGCAAAGGGTTTAGGGTTTAGGGTTTATGACAAATCATTGCTAAATCGTCGCGAATTGGCATCGATTTTGCGACATTCAGTGTTTGCGACGATTTAGCCACGATTTGTCAATATTCGTTGCGAAATCGTCGCTATTTTGCATCGAATTAGTGAGGATATTTGTAAAATCGGTTTTAGGGTTTAGGGTATAGGTACGAAATTGTAACGTCGATTACAACGTTCCATAAACAACTTGACATGTTTACTGTAAATCCAAATTCATGAAATTATCAATAAGTTCATCGATATAGAAAAATAAGTAAAACATATAGTTTGCGTATATGTTAGAGATTATTAATACAATGATTCAGTTTGTGGAAATTATTGTGATTGACCGAGTTTTCATTTCCGGACAATTCTCTAAAGTCACGATCAATTTCAGTGAAAGATGCATAATACAATGAGATGATAATATGTTAGGGTTTAGGGTTTAGGGCAAAGGGTTTAGGGTTTAGGGTTTATGACAAATCGTTGCTAAATCGTCGCGAATTGGCATCGATTTTGCGACATTCAGTGTTTGCGACGATTTAGCCACGATTTGTCAATATTCGTTGCGAAATCGTCGCTATTTTGCATCGAATTAGTGAGAATATTTGTAAAATCGGTTTTAGGGTTTAGGGTATAGGTATGAAATTGTACCGTCGATTACAACGTTCCATAAACAACTTGACATGTTTACTGTAAATCCAAATTCATGAAATTATCAATAAGTTCATCGATATAGAAAAATAAGTAAAACATATAGTTTGCGTATATGTTAGAGATTATTAATACAATGATTCAGTTTGTGGAAATTATTGTGATTGACCGAGTTTTCATTTCCGGACAATTCTCTAAAGTCACGATCAATTTCAGTGAAAGATGCATAATACAATGAGATGATAATATGTTAGGGTTTAGGGTTTAGGGCAAAGGGTTTAGGGTTTATGGTTTATGACAAATCGTTTCTAAATCATCGCGAATTGGCATCGATTTTGCGACATTCAGTGTTTGCGACGATTTAGCCACGATTTGTCAATATTCGTTGCGAAATCGTCTCTATTTTGCATCGAATTAGTGAGGATATTTGTAAAATCGGTTTTAGGGTTTAGGGTATAGGTACGAAATTGTAACGTCGATTACAACGTTCCATAAACAACTTGACATGTTTACTGTAAATCCAAATTCATGAAATTATCAATAAGTTCATCGATATAGAAAAATAAGTAAAACATATAGTTTGCGTATATGTTAGAGATTATTAATACAATGATTCAGTTTGTGGAAATTATTGTGATTGACCGAGTTTTCATTTCCGGACAATTCTCTAAAGTCACGATCAATTTCAGTGAAAGATGCATAATACAATGAGTTGATAATATGTTAGGGTTTAGGGTTTAGGGCAAAGGGTTTAGGGTTTAGGGTTTATGACAAATCGTTGCTAAATCGTCGCGAATTGGCATCAATTTTGCGACATTCAGTGTTTGCGACGATTTAGCCACGATTTGTCAATATTCGTTGCGTAATCGTCGCTATTTTGCATCGAATTAGTGAGGATATTTGTAAAATCGGTTTTAGGGTTTAGGGTATAGGTACGAAATTGTAACGTCGATTACAACGTTCCATAAACAACTTGACATGTTCACTGTAAATCCAAATTCATGAAATTATCAATAAGTTCATCGATATAGAAAAATAAGTAAAACATATAGTTTGCGTATATGTTAGAGATTATTAATACAATGATTCAGTATGTGGAAATTATTGTGATTGACCGAGTTTTCATTTCCGGACAATTCTCTAAAGTCACGATCAATTTCAGTGAAAGATGCATAATACAATGAGATGATAATATGTTAGGGTTTAGGGTTTAGGGCAAAGGGTTTAGGGTTTATGGTTTATGACAAATCGTTTCTAAATCGTCGCGAATTGGCATCGATTTTGCGACATTCAGTGTTTGCGACGATTTAGCCACGATTTGTCAATATTCGTTGCGACATCGTCGCCATTTTGCATCGAATTAGTGAGGATATTTGTAAAATCGGTTTTAGGGTTTAGGGTATAGGTACGAAATTGTAACGTCGATTACAACGTTCCATAAACAACTTGACATGTTTACTGTAAATCCAAATTCATGAAATTATCAATAAGTTCATCGATATAGAAAAATAAGTAAAACATATAGTTTGCGTATATGTTAGAGATTATTAATACAATGATTCAGTTTGTGGAAATTATTGTGATTGACCGAGTTTTCATTTCCGGACAATTCTCTAAAGTCACGATCAATTTCAGTGAAAGATGCATAATACAATGAGATGATAATATGTTAGGGTTTAGGGTTTAGGGCAAAGGGTTTAGGGTTTAGGGTTTATGACAAATCGTTGCTAAATCGTCGCGAATTGGCATCGATTTTGCGACATTCAGTGTTTGCGACGATTTAGCCACGATTTGTCAATATTCGTTTCGAAATCGTCGCTATTTTGCATCGAATTAGTGAGGATATTTGTAAAATCGGTTTTAGGGTTTAGGGTATAGGTACGAAATTGTAACGTCGATTACAACGTTCCATAAACAACTTGACATGTTTACTGTAAATTCAAATTCATGAAATTATCAATAAGTTCATCGATATAGAAAAATAAGTAAAACATATAGTTTGCGTATATGTTAGAGATTATTAATACAATGATTCAGTTTGTGGAAATTATTGTGATTGACCGAGTTTTCATTTCCGGACAATTCTCTAAAGTCACGATCAATTTCAGTGAAAGATGCATAATACAATGAGATGATAATATGTTAGGGTTTAGGGCAAAGGGTTTAGGGTTTAGGGTTTCTCACAAATCGTTGCTAAATCGTCGCGAATTGGCATCGATTTTGCGACATTCAGTGTTTGCGACGATTTAGCCACGATTTGTCAATATTCGTTTCGAAATCGTCGCTATTTTGCATCGAATTAGTGAGGATATTTGTAAAATCGGTTTTAGGGTATAGGTACGAAATTGTAACGTCGATTACAACATTCCATAAACAACTTGACATGTTTACTGTAAATCCAAATTCATGAAATTATCAATAAGTTCATCGATATAGAAAAATAAGTAAAACATATAGTTTGCGTATATGTTAGAGATTATTAATACAATGATTCAGTTTGTGGAAATTATTGTGATTGACCGAGTTTTGATTTCCGGACAATTCTTTAAAGTCACGATCAATTTCAGTGAAAGATGCATAATACAATGAGATGATAATATGTTAGGGTTTAGGGTTTAGGGCAAAGGGTTTAGGGTTTAGGGTTTATGACAAATCGTTGCTAAATCGTCGCGAATTGGCATCGATTTTGCGACATTCAGTGTTTGCGACGATTTAGCCACGATTTGTCAATATTCGTTGCGAAATCGTCGCTATTTTGCATCGAATTAGTGAGGATATTTGTAAAATCGGTTTTAGGGTTTAGGGTATAGGTACGAAATTGTAACGTCGATTACAACGTTCCATAAACAACTTGACATGTTTACTGTAAATCCAAATTCATGAAATTATCAATAAGTTCATCGATATAGAAAAATAAGTAAAACATATAGTTTGCGTATATGTTAGAGATTATTAATACAATGATTCAGTTTGTGGAAATTATTGTGATTGACCGAGTTTTCATTTCCGGACAATTCTCTAAAGTCACGATCAATTTCAGTGAAAGATGCATAATACAATGAGATGATAATATGTTAGGGTTTAGGGCAAAGGGTTTAGGGTTTAGGGTTTATCACAAATCGTTGCTAAATCGTCGCGAATTGGCATCGATTTTGCGACATTCAGTGTTTGCGACGATTTAGCCACGATTTGTCAATATTCGTTGCGAAATCGTCGCTATTTTGCATCGAATTAGTGAGGATATTTGTAAAATCGGTTTTAGGGTTTAGGGTATAGGTACGAAATTGTAACGTCGATTACAACGTTCCATAAACAACTTGACATGTTTACTGTAAATCCAAATTCATGAAATTATCAATAAGTTCATCGATATAGAAAAATAAGTAAAACATATAGTTTGCGTATATGTTAGAGATTATTAATACAATGATTCAGTTTGTGGAAATTATTGTGATTGACCGAGTTTTCATTTCCGGACAATTCTCTAAAGTCACGATCAATTTCAGTGAAAGATGCATAATACAATGAGTTGATAATATGTTAGGGTTTAGGGTTTAGGGCAAAGGGTTTAGGGTTTAGGGTTTATGACAAATCGTTGCTAAATCGTCGCGAATTGGCATCAATTTTGCGACATTCAGTGTTTGCGACGATTTAGCCACGATTTGTCAATATTCGTTGCGTAATCGTCGCTATTTTGCATCGAATTAGTGAGGATATTTGTAAAATCGGTTTTAGGGTTTAGGGTATAGGTACGAAATTGTAACGTCGATTACAACGTTCCATAAACAACTTGACATGTTTACTGTAAATCCAAATTCATGAAATTATCAATAAGTTCATCGATATAGAAAAATAAGTAAAACATATAGTTTGCGTATATGTTAGAGATTATTAATACAATGATTCAGTATGTGGAAATTATTGTGATTGACCGAGTTTTCATTTCCGGACAATTCTCTAAAGTCACGATCAATTTCAGTGAAAGATGCATAATACAATGAGATGATAATATGTTAGGGTTTAGGGTTTAGGGCAAAGGGTTTAGGGTTTATGGTTTATGACAAATCGTTTCTAAATCGTCGCGAATTGGCATCGATTTTGCGACATTCAGTGTTTGCGACGATTTAGCCACGATTTGTCAATATTCGTTGCGACATCGTCGCCATTTTGCATCGAATTAGTGAGGATATTTGTAAAATCGGTTTTAGGGTTTAGGGTATAGGTACGAAATTGTAACGTCGATTACAACGTTCCATAAACAACTTGACATGTTTACTGTAAATCCAAATTCATGAAATTATCAATAAGTTCATCGATATAGAAAAATAAGTAAAACATATAGTTTGCGTATATGTTAGAGATTATTAATACAATGATTCAGTTTGTGGAAATTATTGTGATTGACCGAGTTTTCATTTCCGGACAATTCTCTAAAGTCACGATCAATTTCAGTGAAAGATGCATAATACAATGAGATGATAATATGTTAGGGTTTAGGGTTTAGGGCAAAGGGTTTAGGGTTTAGGGTTTATGACAAATCGTTGCTAAATCGTCGCGAATTGGCATCGATTTTGCGACATTCAGTGTTTGCGACGATTTAGCCACGATTTGTCAATATTCGTTTCGAAATCGTCGCTATTTTGCATCGAATTAGTGAGGATATTTGTAAAATCGGTTTTAGGGTTTAGGGTATAGGTACGAAATTGTAACGTCGATTACAACGTTCCATAAACAACTTGACATGTTTACTGTAAATTCAAATTCATGAAATTATCAATAAGTTCATCGATATAGAAAAATAAGTAAAACATATAGTTTGCGTATATGTTAGAGATTATTAATACAATGATTCAGTTTGTGGAAATTTTTGTGATTGACCGAGTTTTCATTTCCGGACAATTCTCTAAAGTCACGATCAATTTCAGTGAAAGATGCATAATACAATGAGATGATAATATGTTAGGGTTTAGGGCAAAGGGTTTAGGGTTTAGGGTTTAGGGTTTATCACAAATCGTTGCTAAATCGTCGCGAATTGGCATCGATTTTGCGACATTCAGTGTTTGCGACGATTTAGCCACGATTTGTCAATATTCGTTTCGAAATCGTCGCTATTTTGCATCGAATTAGTGAGGATATTTGTAAAATCGGTTTTAGGGTATAGGTACGAAATTGTAACGTCGATTACAACATTCCATAAACAACTTGACATGTTTACTGTAAATCCAAATTCATGAAATTATCAATAAGTTCATCGATATAGAAAAATAAGTAAAACATATAGTTTGCGTATATGTTAGAGATTATTAATACAATGATTCAGTTTGTGGAAATTATTGTGATTGACCGAGTTTTGATTTCCGGACAATTCTCTAAAGTCACGATCAATTTCAGTGAAAGATGCATAATACAATGAGATGATAATATGTTAGGGTTTAGGGTTTAGGGCAAAGGGTTTAGGGTTTAGGGTTTATGACAAATCGTTGCTAAATCGTCGCGAATTGGCATCGATTTTGCGACATTCAGTGTTTGCGACGATTTAGCCACGATTTGTCAATATTCGTTGCGAAATCGTCGCTATTTTGCATCGAATTAGTGAGGATATTTGTAAAATCGGTTTTAGGGTTTAGGGTATAGGTACGAAATTGTAACGTCGATTACAACGTTCCATAAACAACTTGACATGTTTACTGTAAATCCAAATTCATGAAATTATCAATAAGTTCATCGATATAGAAAAATAAGTAAAACATATAGTTTGCGTATATGTTAGAGATTATTAATACAATGATTCAGTTTGTGGAAATTATTGTGATTGACCGAGTTTTCATTTCCGGACAATTCTCTAAAGTCACGATCAATTTCAGTGAAAGATGCATAATACAATGAGATGATAATATGTTAGGGTTTAGGGTTTAGGGCAAAGGGTTTAGGGTTTAGGGTTTATGACAAATCATTGCTAAATCGTCGCGAATTGGCATCGATTTTGCGACATTCAGTGTTTGCGACGATTTAGCCACGATTTGTCAATATTCGTTGCGAAATCGTCGCTATTTTGCATCGAATTAGTGAGGATATTTGTAAAATCGGTTTTAGGGTTTAGGGTATAGGTACGAAATTGTAACGTCGATTACAACGTTCCATAAACAACTTGACATGTTTACTGTAAATCCAAATTCATGAAATTATCAATAAGTTCATCGATATAGAAAAATAAGTAAAACATATAGTTTGCGTATATGTTAGAGATTATTAATACAATGATTCAGTTTGTGGAAATTATTGTGATTGACCGAGTTTTCATTTCCGGACAATTCTCTAAAGTCACGATCAATTTCAGTGAAAGATGCATAATACAATGAGATGATAATATGTTAGGGTTTAGGGTTTAGGGCAAAGGGTTTAGGGTTTAGGGTTTATGACAAATCGTTGCTAAATCGTCGCGAATTGGCATCGATTTTGCGACATTCAGTGTTTGCGACGATTTAGCCACGATTTGTCAATATTCGTTGCGAAATCGTCGCTATTTTGCATCGAATTAGTGAGAATATTTGTAAAATCGGTTTTAGGGTTTAGGGTATAGGTATGAAATTGTACCGTCGATTACAACGTTCCATAAACAACTTGACATGTTTACTGTAAATCCAAATTCATGAAATTATCAATAAGTTCATCGATATAGAAAAATAAGTAAAACATATAGTTTGCGTATATGTTAGAGATTATTAATACAATGATTCAGTTTGTGGAAATTATTGTTATTGACCGAGTTTTCATTTCCGGACAATTCTCTAAAGTCACGATCAATTTCAGTGAAAGATGCATAATACAATGAGATGATAATATGTTAGGGTTTAGGGTTTAGGGCAAAGGGTTTAGGGTTTATGGTTTATGACAAATCGTTTCTAAATCATCGCGAATTGGCATCGATTTTGCGACATTCAGTGTTTGCGACGATTTAGCCACGATTTGTCAATATTCGTTGCGAAATCGTCTCTATTTTGCATCGAATTAGTGAGGATATTTGTAAAATCGGTTTTAGGGTTTAGGGTATAGGTACGAAATTGTAACGTCGATTACAACGTTCCATAAACAACTTGACATGTTTACTGTAAATCCAAATTCATGAAATTATCAATAAGTTCATCGATATAGAAAAATAAGTAAAACATATAGTTTGCGTATATGTTAGAGATTATTAATACAATGATTCAGTTTGTGGAAATTATTGTGATTGACCGAGTTTTCATTTCCGGACAATTCTCTAAAGTCACGATCAATTTCAGTGAAAGATGCATAATACAATGAGTTGATAATATGTTAGGGTTTAGGGTTTAGGGCAAAGGGTTTAGGGTTTAGGGTTTATGACAAATCGTTGCTAAATCGTCGCGAATTGGCATCAATTTTGCGACATTCAGTGTTTGCGACGATTTAGCCACGATTTGTCAATATTCGTTGCGTAATCGTCGCTATTTTGCATCGAATTAGTGAGGATATTTGTAAAATCGGTTTTAGGGTTTAGGGTATAGGTACGAAATTGTAACGTCGATTACAACGTTCCATAAACAACTTGACATGTTTACTGTAAATCCAAATTCATGAAATTATCAATAAGTTCATCGATATAGAAAAATAAGTAAAACATATAGTTTGCGTATATGTTAGAGATTATTAATACAATGATTCAGTATGTGGAAATTATTGTGATTGACCGAGTTTTCATTTCCGGACAATTCTCTAAAGTCACGATCAATTTCAGTGAAAGATGCATAATACAATGAGATGATAATATGTTAGGGTTTAGGGTTTAGGGCAAAGGGTTTAGGGTTTATGGTTTATGACAAATCGTTTCTAAATCGTCGCGAATTGGCATCGATTTTGCGACATTCAGTGTTTGCGACGATTTAGCCACGATTTGTCAATATTCGTTGCGACATCGTCGCCATTTTGCATCGAATTAGTGAGGATATTTGTAAAATCGGTTTTAGGGTTTAGGGTATAGGTACGAAATTGTAACGTCGATTACAACGTTCCATAAACAACTTGACATGTTTACTGTAAATCCAAATTCATGAAATTATCAATAAGTTCATCGATATAGAAAAATAAGTAAAACATATAGTTTGCGTATATGTTAGAGATTATTAATACAATGATTCAGTTTGTGGAAATTATTGTGATTGACCGAGTTTTCATTTCCGGACAATTCTCTAAAGTCACGATCAATTTCAGTGAAAGATGCATAATACAATGAGATGATAATATGTTAGGGTTTAGGGTTTAGGGCAAAGGGTTTAGGGTTTAGGGTTTATGACAAATCGTTGCTAAATCGTCGCGAATTGGCATCGATTTTGCGACATTCAGTGTTTGCGACGATTTAGCCACGATTTGTCAATATTCGTTGCGAAATCGTCGCTATTTTGCATCGAATTAGTGAGGATATTTGTAAAATCGGTTTTAGGGTTTAGGGTATAGGTACGAAATTGTAACGTCGATTACAACGTTCCATAAACAACTTGACATGTTTACTGTAAATCCAAATTCATGAAATTATCAATAAGTTCATCGATATAGAAAAATAAGTAAAACATATAGTTTGCGTATATGTTAGAGATTATTAATACAATGATTCAGTTTGTGGAAATTATTGTGATTGACCGAGTTTTCATTTCCGGACAATTCTCTAAAGTCACGATCAATTTCAGTGAAAGATGCATAATACAATGAGATGATAATATGTTAGGGTTTAGGGCAAAGGGTTTAGGGTTTAGGGTTTATCACAAATCGTTGCTAAATCGTCGCGAATTGGCATCGATTTTGCGACATTCAGTGTTTGCGACGATTTAGCCACGATTTGTCAATATTCGTTGCGAAATCGTCGCTATTTTGCATCGAATTAGTGAGGATATTTGTAAAATCGGTTTTAGGGTTTAGGGTATAGGTACGAAATTGTAACGTCGATTACAACGTTCCATAAACAACTTGACATGTTTACTGTAAATCCAAATTCATGAAATTATCAATAAGTTCATCGATATAGAAAAATAAGTAAAACATATAGTTTGCGTATATGTTAGAGATTATTAATACAATGATTCAGTTTGTGGAAATTATTGTGATTGACCGAGTTTTCATTTCCGGACAATTCTCTAAAGTCACGATCAATTTCAGTGAAAGATGCATAATACAATGAGTTGATAATATGTTAGGGTTTAGGGTTTAGGGCAAAGGGTTTAGGGTTTAGGGTTTATGACAAATCGTTGCTAAATCGTCGCGAATTGGCATCAATTTTGCGACATTCAGTGTTTGCGACGATTTAGCCACGATTTGTCAATATTCGTTGCGTAATCGTCGCTATTTTGCATCGAATTAGTGAGGATATTTGTAAAATCGGTTTTAGGGTTTAGGGTATAGGTACGAAATTGTAACGTCGATTACAACGTTCCATAAACAACTTGACATGTTTACTGTAAATCCAAATTCATGAAATTATCAATAAGTTCATCGATATAGAAAAATAAGTAAAACATATAGTTTGCGTATATGTTAGAGATTATTAATACAATGATTCAGTATGTGGAAATTATTGTGATTGACCGAGTTTTCATTTCCGGACAATTCTCTAAAGTCACGATCAATTTCAGTGAAAGATGCATAATACAATGAGATGATAATATGTTAGGGTTTAGGGTTTAGGGCAAAGGGTTTAGGGTTTATGGTTTATGACAAATCGTTTCTAAATCGTCGCGAATTGGCATCGATTTTGCGACATTCAGTGTTTGCGACGATTTAGCCACGATTTGTCAATATTCGTTGCGACATCGTCGCCATTTTGCATCGAATTAGTGAGGATATTTGTAAAATCGGTTTTAGGGTTTAGGGTATAGGTACGAAATTGTAACGTCGATTACAACGTTCCATAAACAACTTGACATGTTTACTGTAAATCCAAATTCATGAAATTATCAATAAGTTCATCGATATAGAAAAATAAGTAAAACATATAGTTTGCGTATATGTTAGAGATTATTAATACAATGATTCAGTTTGTGGAAATTATTGTGATTGACCGAGTTTTCATTTCTGGACAATTCTCTAAAGTCACGATCAATTTCAGTGAAAGATGCATAATACAATGAGATGATAATATGTTAGGGTTTAGGGTTTAGGGCAAAGGGTTTAGGGTTTAGGGTTTATGACAAATCGTTGCTAAATCGTCGCGAATTGGCATCGATTTTGCGACATTCAGTGTTTGCGACGATTTAGCCACGATTTGTCAATATTCGTTTCGAAATCGTCGCTATTTTGCATCGAATTAGTGAGGATATTTGTAAAATCGGTTTTAGGGTTTAGGGTATAGGTACGAAATTGTAACGTCGATTACAACGTTCCATAAACAACTTGACATGTTTACTGTAAATTCAAATTCATGAAATTATCAATATAGAAAAATAAGTAAAACATATAGTTTGCGTATATGTTAGAGATTATTAATACAATGATTCAGTTTGTGGAAATTTTTGTGATTGACCGAGTTTTCATTTCCGGACAATTCTCTAAAGTCACGATCAATTTCAGTGAAAGATGCATAATACAATGAGATGATAATATGTTAGGGTTTAGGGCAAAGGGTTTAGGGTTTAGGGTTTATCACAAATCGTTGCTAAATCGTCGCGAATTGGCATCGATTTTGCGACATTCAGTGTTTGCGACGATTTAGCCACGATTTGTCAATATTCGTTTCGAAATCGTCGCTATTTTGCATCGAATTAGTGAGGATATTTGTAAAATCGGTTTTAGGGTATAGGTACGAAATTGTAACGTCGATTACAACATTCCATAAACAACTTGACATGTTTACTGTAAATCCAAATTCATGAAATTATCAATAAGTTCATCGATATAGAAAAATAAGTAAAACATATAGTTTGCGTATATGTTAGAGATTATTAATACAATGATTCAGTTTGTGGAAATTATTGTGATTGACCGAGTTTTGATTTCCGGACAATTCTTTAAAGTCACGATCAATTTCAGTGAAAGATGCATAATACAATGAGATGATAATATGTTAGGGTTTAGGGTTTAGGGCAAAGGGTTTAGGGTTTAGGGTTTATGACAAATCGTTGCTAAATCGTCGCGAATTGGCATCGATTTTGCGACATTCAGTGTTTGCGACGATTTAGCCACGATTTGTCAATATTCGTTGCGAAATCGTCGCTATTTTGCATCGAATTAGTGAGGATATTTGTAAAATCGGTTTTAGGGTTTAGGGTATAGGTACGAAATTGTAACGTCGATTACAACGTTCCATAAACAACTTGACATGTTTACTGTAAATTCAAATTCATGAAATTATCAATAAGTTCATCGATATAGAAAAATAAGTAAAACATATAGTTTGCGTATATGTTAGAGATTATTAATACAATGATTCAGTTTTTGGAAATTATTGTGATTGACCGAGTTTTCATTTCCGGACAATTCTCTAAAGTCACGATCAATTTCAGTGAAAGATGCATAATACAATGAGATGATAATATGTTAGGGTTTAGGGCAAAGGGTTTAGGGTTTAGGGTTTATCACAAATCGTTGCTAAATCGTCGCGAATTGGCATCGATTTTGCGACATTCAGTGTTTGCGACGATTTAGCCACGATTTGTCAATATTCGTTTCGAAATCGTCGCTATTTTGCATCGAATTAGTGAGGATATTTGTAAAATCGGTTTTAGGGTATAGGTACGAAATTGTAACGTCGATTACAACATTCCATAAACAACTTGACATGTTTACTGTAAATCCAAATTCATGAAATTATCAATAAGTTCATCGATATAGAAAAATAAGTAAAACATATAGTTTGCGTATATGTTAGAGATTATTAATACAATGATTCAGTTTGTGGAAATTATTGTGATTGACCGAGTTTTGATTTCCGGACAATTCTCTAAAGTCACGATCAATTTCAGTGAAAGATGCATAATACAATGAGATGATAATATGTTAGGGTTTAGGGTTTAGGGCAAAGGGTTTAGGGTTTAGGGTTTATGACAAATCGTTGCTAAATCGTCGCGAATTGGCATCGATTTTGCGACATTCAGTGTTTGCGACGATTTAGCCACGATTTGTCAATATTCGTTGCGAAATCGTCGCTATTTTGCATCGAATTAGTGAGGATATTTGTAAAATCGGTTTTAGGGTTTAGGGTATAGGTACGAAATTGTAACGTCGATTACAACTTTCCATAAACAACTTGACATGTTTACTGTAAATCCAAATTCATGAAATTATCAATAAGTTCATCGATATAGAAAAATAAGTAAAACATATAGTTTGCGTATATGTTAGAGATTATTAATACAATGATTCAGTTTGTGGAAATTATTGTGATTGACCGAGTTTTCATTTCCGGACAATTCTCTAAAGTCACGATCAATTTCAGTGAAAGATGCATAATACAATGAGATGATAATATGTTAGGGTTTAGGGTTTAGGGCAAAGGGTTTAGGGTTTAGGGTTTATGACAAATCATTGCTAAATCGTCGCGAATTGGCATCGATTTTGCGACATTCAGTGTTTGCGACGATTTAGCCACGATTTGTCAATATTCGTTGCGAAATCGTCGCTATTTTGCATCGAATTAGTGAGGATATTTGTAAAATCGGTTTTAGGGTTTAGGGTATAGGTACGAAATTGTAACGTCGATTACAACGTTCCATAAACAACTTGACATGTTTACTGTAAATCCAAATTCATGAAATTATCAATAAGTTCATCGATATAGAAAAATAAGTAAAACATATAGTTTGCGTATATGTTAGAGATTATTAATACAGTGATTCAGTTTGTGGAAATTATTGTGATTGACCGAGTTTTCATTTCCGGACAATTCTCTAAAGTCACGATCAATTTCAGTGAAAGATGCATAATACAATGAGATGATAATATGTTAGGGTTTAGGGCAAAGGGTTTAGGGTTTAGGGTTTATGACAAATCGTTGCTAAATCGTCGCGAATTGGCATCGATTTTGCGACATTCAGTGTTTGCGACGATTTAGCCACGATTTGTCAATATTCGTTGCGAAATCGTCGCTATTTTGCATCGAATTAGTGAGGATATTTGTAAAATCGGTTTTAGGGTTTAGGGTATAGGTACGAAATTGTACCGTCGATTACAACGTTCCATAAACAACTTGACATGTTTACTGTAAATCCAAATTCATGAAATTATCAATAAGTTCATCGATAAAGAAAAATAAGTAAAACATATAGTTTGCGTATATGCTAGAGATTATTAATACAATGATTCAGTTTGTGGAAATTATTGTGATTAACCGAGTTTTCATTTCCGGACAATTCTCTAAAGTCACGATCAATTTCAGTGAAAGATGCATAGTACAATGAGATGATAATATGTTAGGGTTTAGGGCTTAGGGCAAAGGGTTTAGGGTTTAGGGTTTATGACAAATCGTTGCTAAATCGTCGCGAATTGGCATCGATTTTGCGACATTCAGTGTTTGCGACGATTTAGCCACGATTTGTCAATATTCGTTGCGTAATCGTCGCTATTTTGCATCGAATTAGTGAGGATATTTGTAAAATCGGTTTTAGGGTTTAGGGTATAGGTACGAAATTGTAACGTCGATTACAACGTTCCATAAACAACTTGACATGTTTACTGTAAATCCAAATTCATGAAATTATCAATAAGTTCATCGATATAGAAAAATAAGTAAAACATATAGTTTGCGTATATGTTAGAGATTATTAATACAATGATTCAGTTTGTGGAAATTATTGTGATTGACCGAGTTTTCATTTCCGGACAATTCTCTAAAGTCACGATCAATTTCAGTGAAAGATGCATAATACAATGAGTTGATAATATGTTAGGGTTTAGGGTTTAGGGCAAAGGGTTTAGGGTTTAGGGTTTATGACAAATCGTTGCTAAATCGTCGCGAATTGGCATCAATTTTGCGACATTCAGTGTTTGCGACGATTTAGCCACGATTTGTCAATATTCGTTGCGTAATCGTCGCTATTTTGCATCGAATTAGTGAGGATATTTGTAAAATCGGTTTTAGGGTTTAGGGTATAGGTACGAAATTGTAACGTCGATTACAACGTTCCATAAACAACTTGACATGTTTACTGTAAATCCAAATTCATGAAATTATCAATAAGTTCATCGATATAGAAAAATAAGTAAAACATATAGTTTGCGTATATGTTAGAGATTATTAATACAATGATTCAGTATGTGGAAATTATTGTGATTGACCGAGTTTTCATTTCCGGACAATTCTCTAAAGTCACGATCAATTTCAGTGAAAGATGCATAATACAATGAGATGATAATATGTTAGGGTTTAGGGTTTAGGGCAAAGGGTTTAGGGTTTATGGTTTATGACAAATCGTTTCTAAATCGTCGCGAATTGGCATCGATTTTGCGACATTCAGTGTTTGCGACGATTTAGCCACGATTTGTCAATATTCGTTGCGACATCGTCGCCATTTTGCATCGAATTAGTGAGGATATTTGTAAAATCGGTTTTAGGGTTTAGGGTATAGGTACGAAATTGTAACGTCGATTACAACGTTCCATAAACAACTTGACATGTTTACTGTAAATCCAAATTCATGAAATTATCAATAAGTTCATCGATATAGAAAAATAAGTAAAACATATAGTTTGCGTATATGTTAGAGATTATTAATACAATGATTCAGTTTGTGGAAATTATTGTGATTGACCGAGTTTTCATTTCCGGACAATTCTCTAAAGTCACGATCAATTTCAGTGAAAGATGCATAATACAATGAGATGATAATATGTTAGGGTTTAGGGTTTAGGGCAAAGGGTTTAGGGTTTAGGGTTTATGACAAATCGTTGCTAAATCGTCGCGAATTGGCATCGATTTTGCGACATTCAGTGTTTGCGACGATTTAGCCACGATTTGTCAATATTCGTTTCGAAATCGTCGCTATTTTGCATCGAATTAGTGAGGATATTTGTAAAATCGGTTTTAGGGTTTAGGGTATAGGTACGAAATTGTAACGTCGATTACAACGTTCCATAAACAACTTGACATGTTTACTGTAAATTCAAATTCATGAAATTATCAATAAGTTCATCGATATAGAAAAATAAGTAAAACATATAGTTTGCGTATATGTTAGAGATTATTAATACAATGATTCAGTTTGTGGAAATTATTGTGATTGACCGAGTTTTCATTTCCGGACAATTCTCTAAAGTCACGATCAATTTCAGTGAAAGATGCATAATACAATGAGATGATAATATGTTAGGGTTTAGGGCAAAGGGTTTAGGGTTTAGGGTTTATCACAAATCGTTGCTAAATCGTCGCGAATTGGCATCGATTTTGCGACATTCAGTGTTTGCGACGATTTAGCCACGATTTGTCAATATTCGTTTCGAAATCGTCGCTATTTTGCATCGAATTAGTGAGGATATTTGTAAAATCGGTTTTAGGGTATAGGTACGAAATTGTAACGTCGATTACAACATTCCATAAACAACTTGACATGTTTACTGTAAATCCAAATTCATGAAATTATCAATAAGTTCATCGATATAGAAAAATAAGTAAAACATATAGTTTGCGTATATGTTAGAGATTATTAATACAATGATTCAGTTTGTGGAAATTATTGTGATTGACCGAGTTTTGATTTCCGGACAATTCTTTAAAGTCACGATCAATTTCAGTGAAAGATGCATAATACAATGAGATGATAATATGTTAGGGTTTAGGGTTTAGGGCAAAGGGTTTAGGGTTTAGGGTTTATGACAAATCGTTGCTAAATCGTCGCGAATTGGCATCGATTTTGCGACATTCAGTGTTTGCGACGATTTAGCCACGATTTGTCAATATTCGTTGCGAAATCGTCGCTATTTTGCATCGAATTAGTGAGGATATTTGTAAAATCGGTTTTAGGGTTTAGGGTATAGGTACGAAATTGTAACGTCGATTACAACGTTCCATAAACAACTTGACATGTTTACTGTAAATTCAAATTCATGAAATTATCAATAAGTTCATCGATATAGAAAAATAAGTAAAACATATAGTTTGCGTATATGTTAGAGATTATTAATACAATGATTCAGTTTGTGGAAATTATTGTGATTGACCGAGTTTTCATTTCCGGACAATTCTCTAAAGTCACGATCAATTTCAGTGAAAGATGCATAATACAATGAGATGATAATATGTTAGGGTTTAGGGCAAAGGGTTTAGGGTTTAGGGTTTATCACAAATCGTTGCTAAATCGTCGCGAATTGGCATCGATTTTGCGACATTCAGTGTTTGCGACGATTTAGCCACGATTTGTCAATATTCGTTTCGAAATCGTCGCTATTTTGCATCGAATTAGTGAGGATATTTGTAAAATCGGTTTTAGGGTATAGGTACGAAATTGTAATGTCGATTACAACATTCCATAAACAACTTGACATGTTTACTGTAAATCCAAATTCATGAAATTATCAATAAGTTCATCGATATAGAAAAATAAGTAAAACATATAGTTTGCGTATATGTTAGAGATTATTAATACAATGATTCAGTTTGTGGAAATTATTGTGATTGACCGAGTTTTCATTTCCGGACAATTCTCTAAAGTCACGATCAATTTCAGTGAAAGATGCATAATACAATGAGATGATAATATGTTAGGGTTTAGGGTTTAGGGCAAAGGGTTTAGGGTTTAGGGTTTATGACAAATCGTTGCTAAATCGTCGCGAATTGGCATCGATTTTGCGACATTCAGTGTTTGCGACGATTTAGCCACGATTTGTCAATATTCGTTGCGAAATCGTCGCTATTTTGCATCGAATTAGTGAGGATATTTGTAAAATCGGTTTTAGGGTTTAGGGTATAGGTACGAAATTGTAACGTCGATTACAACGTTCCATAAACAACTTGACATGTTTACTGTAAATCCAAATTCATGAAATTATCAATAAGTTCATCGATATAGAAAAATAAGTAAAACATATAGTTTGCGTATATGTTAGAGATTATTAATACAATGATTCAGTTTGTGGAAATTATTGTGATTGACCGAGTTTTCATTTCCGGACAATTCTCTAAAGTCACGATCAATTTCAGTGAAAGATGCATAATACAATGAGATGATAATATGTTAGGGTTTAGGGTTTAGGGCAAAGGGTTTAGGGTTTAGGGTTTATGACAAATCATTGCTAAATCGTCGCGATTTGGCATCGATTTTGCGACATTCAGTGTTTGCGACGATTTAGCCACGATTTGTCAATATTCGTTGCGAAATCGTCGCTATTTTGCATCGAATTAGTGAGGATATTTGTAAAATCGGTTTTAGGGTTTAGGGTATAGGTACGAAATTGTAACGTCGATTACAACGTTCCATAAACAACTTGACATGTTTACTGTAAATCCAAATTCATGAAATTATCAATAAGTTCATCGATATAGAAAAATAAGTAAAACATATAGTTTGCGTATATGTTAGAGATTATTAATACAATGATTCAGTTTGTGGAAATTATTGTGATTGACCGAGTTTTCATTTCCGGACAATTCTCTAAAGTCACGATCAATTTCAGTGAAAGATGCATAATACAATGAGATGATAATATGTTAGGGTTTAGGGCAAAGGGTTTAGGATTTAGGGTTTATGACAAATCGTTGCTAAATCGTCGCGAATTGGCATCGATTTTGCGACATTCAGTGTTTGCGACGATTTAGCCACGATTTGTCAATATTCGTTGCGAAATCGTCGCTATTTTGCATCGAATTAGTGAGGATATTTGTAAAATCGGTTTTAGGGTTTAGGGTATAGGTACGAAATTGTACCGTCGATTACAACGTTCCATAAACAACTTGACATGTTTACTGTAAATCCAAATTCATGAAATTATCAATAAGTTCATCGATAAAGAAAAATAAGTAAAACATATAGTTTGCGTATATGTTAGAGATTATTAATACAATGATTCAGTTTGTGGAAATTATTGTGATTAACCGAGTTTTCATTTCCGGACAATTCTCTAAAGTCACGATCAATTTCAGTGAAAGATGCATAGTACAATGAGATGATAATATGTTAGGGTTTAGGGCTTAGGGCAAAGGGTTTAGGGTTTAGGGTTTATGACAAATCGTTGCTAAATCGTCGCGAATTGGCATCGATTTTGCGACATTCAGTGTTTGCGACGATTTAGCCACGATTTGTCAATATTCGTTGCGTAATCGTCGCTATTTTGCATCGAATTAGTGAGGATATTTGTAAAATCGGTTTTAGGGTTTAGGGTATAGGTACGAAATTGTAACATCGATTACAACGTTCCATAAACAACTTGACATGTTTACTGTAAATCCAAATTCATGAAATTATCAATAAGTTCATCGATATAGAAATATAAGTAAAACATATAGTTTGCGTATATGTTAGAGATTATTAATACAATGATTCAGTTTGTGGAAATTATTGTGATTGACCGAGTTTTCATTTCCGGACAATTCTCTAAAGTCACGATCAATTTCAGTGAAAGATGCATAATACAATGAGATGATAATATGTTAGGGTTTAGAGTTTAGGGCAAAGGGTTTAGGGTTTATGGTTTATGACAAATCATTTCTAAATCATCGCGAATTGGCATCGATTTTGCGACATTCAGTGTTTGCGACGATTTAGCCACGATTTGTCAATATTCGTTGCGAAATCGTCGCTATTTTGCATCGAATTAGTGAGGATATTTGTAAAATCGGTTTTAGGGTTTAGGGTATAGGTACGAAATTGTAACGTCGATTACAACGTTCCATAAACAACTTGACATGTTTACTGTAAATCCAAATTCATGAAATTATCAATAAGTTCATCGATATAGAAAAATAAGTAAAACATATAGTTTGCGTATATGTTAGAGATTATTAATACAATGATTCAGTTTGTGGAAATTATTGTGATTGACCGAGTTTTCATTTCCGGACAATTCTCTAAAGTCACGATCAATTTCAGTGAAAGATGCATAATACAATGAGATGATAATATGTTAGGGTTTAGGGTTTAGGGCAAAGGGTTTAGGGTTTAGGGTTTATGACAAATCGTTGCTAAATCGTCGCGAATTGGCATCGATTTTGCGACATTCAGTGTTTGCGACGATTTAGCCACGATTTGTCAATATTCGTTGCGTAATCGTCGCTATTTTGCATCGAATTAGTGAGGATATTTGTAAAATCGGTTTTAGGGTTTAGGGTATAGGTACGAAATTGTAACGTCGATTACAACGTTCCATAAACAACTTGACATGTTTACTGTAAATCCAAATTCATGAAATTATCAATAAGTTCATCGATATAGAAAAATAAGTAAAACATATAGTTTGCGTATATGTTAGAGATTATTAATACAATGATTCAGTTTGTGGAAATTATTGTGATTGACCGAGTTTTCATTTCCGGACAATTCTCTAAAGTCACGATCAATTTCAGTGAAAGATGCATAATACAATGAGATGATAATATGTTAGGGTTTAGGGTTTAGGGCAAAGGGTTTAGGGTTTATGGTTTATGACAAATCGTTTCTAAATCGTCGCGAATTGGCATCGATTTTGCGACATTCAGTGTTTGCGACGATTTAGCCACGATTTGTCAATATTCGTTGCGAAATCGTCGCCATTTTGCATCGAATTAGTGAGGATATTTGTAAAATCGGTTTTAGGGTTTAGGGTATAGGTACGAAATTGTACCGTCGATTACAACGTTCCATAAACAACTTGACATGTTTACTGTAAATCCAAATTCATGAAATTATCAATAAGTTCATCGATATAGAAAAATAAGTAAAACATAAAGTTTGCGTATATGTTAGAGATTATTAATACAATGATTCAGTTTGTGGAAATTATTGTGATTGACCGAGTTTTCATTTCCGGACAATTCTCTAAAGTCACGATCAATTTCAGTGAAAGATGCATAATACAATGAGATGATAATATGTTAGGGTTTAGGGTTTAGGGCAAAGGGTTTAGGGTTTAGGGTTTAGGGTTTATGACAAATCGTTGCTAAATCGTCGCGAATTGGCATCGATTTTGCGACATTCAGTGTTTGCGACGATTTAGCCACGATTTGTCAATATTCGTTTCGAAATCGTCGCTATTTTGCATCGAATTAGTGAGGATATTTGTAAAATCGGTTTTAGGGTTTAGGGTATAGGTACGAAATTGTAACGTCGATTACAACGTTCCATAAACAACTTGACATGTTTACTGTAAATCCAAATTCATGAAATTATCAATAAGTTCATCGATATAGAAAAATAAGTAAAACATATAGTTTGCGTATATGTTAGAGATTATTAATACAATGATTCAGTTTGTGGAAATTATTGTGATTGACCGAGTTTTCATTTCCGGACAATTCTCTAAAGTCACGATCAATTTCAGTGAAAGATGCATAATACAATGAGATGATAATATGTTAGGGTTTAGGGTTTAGGGCAAAGGGTTTAGGGTTTATGGTTTATGACAAATCGTTTCTAAATCATCGCGAATTGGCATCGATTTTGCGACATTCAGTGTTTGCGACGATTTAGCCACGATTTGTCAATATTCGTTGCGAAATCGTCGCCATTTTGCATCGAATTAGTGAGGATATTTGTAAAATCGGTTTTAGGGTTTAGGGTATAGGTACGAAATTGTAACGTCGATTACAACGTTCCATAAACAACTTGACATGTTTACTGTAAATCTAAATTCATGAAATTATCAATAAGTTCATCGATATAGAAAAATAAGTAAAACATATAGTTTGCGTATATGTTAGAGATTATTAATACAATGATTCAGTTTGTGGAAATTATTGTGATTGACCGAGTTTTCATTTCCGGACAATTCTCTAAAGTCACGATCAATTTCAGTGAAAGATGCATAATACAATGAGATGATAATATGTTAGGGTTTAGGGTTTAGGGCAAAGGGTTTAGGGTTTAGGGTTTATGACAAATCGTTGCTAAATCGTCGCGAATTGGCATCGATTTTGCGACATTCAGTGTTTGCGACGATTTAGCCACGATTTGTCAATATTCGTTGCGTAATCGTCGCTATTTTGCATCGAATTAGTGAGGATATTTGTAAAATCGGTTTTAGGGTTTAGGGTATAGGTACGAAATTGTAACGTCGATTACAACGTTCCATAAACAACTTGACATGTTTACTGTAAATCCAAATTCATGAAATTATCAATAAGTTCATCGATATAGAAAAATAAGTAAAACATATAGTTTGCGTATATGTTACAGATTATTAATACAATGATTCAGTTTGTGGAAATTATTGTGATTGACCGAGTTTTCATTTCCGGACAATTCTCTAAAGTCACGATCAATTTCAGTGAAAGATGCATAATACAATGAGATGATAATATGTTAGGGTTTAGGGTTTAGGGCAAAGGGTTTAGGGTTTATGGTTTATGACAAATCGTTTCTAAATCGTCGCGAATTGGCATCGATTTTGCGACATTCAGTGTTTGCGACGATTTAGCCACGATTTGTCAATATTCGTTGCGAAATCGTCGCCATTTTGCATCGAATTAGTGAGGATATTTGTAAAATCGGTTTTAGGGTTTAGGGTATAGGTACGAAATTGTAACGTCGATTACAACGTTCCATAAACAACTTGACATGTTTACTGTAAATCCAAATTCATGAAATTATCAATAAGTTCATCGATATAGAAAAATAAGTAAAACATATAGTTTGCGTATATGTTAGAGATTATTAATACAATGATTCAGTTTGTGGAAATTATTGTGATTGACCGAGTTTTCATTTCCGGACAATTCTCTAAAGTCACGATCAATTTCAGTGAAAGATGCATAATACAATGAGATGATAATATGTTAGGGTTTAGGGTTTAGGGCAAAGGGTTTAGGGTTTATGGTTTATGACAAATCGTTTCTAAATCGTCGCGAATTGGCATCGATTTTGCGACATTCAGTGTTTGCGACGATTTAGCCACGATTTGTCAATATTCGTTGCGAAATCGTCGCTATTTTGCATCGAATTAGTGAGGATATTTGTAAAATCGGTTTTAGGGTTTAGGGTATAGGTACGAAATTGTAACGTCGATTACAACGTTCCATAAACAACTTGACATGTTTACTGTAAATCCAAATTCATGAAATTATCAATAAGTTCATCGATATAGAAAAATAAGTAAAACATATAGTTTGCGTATATGTTAGAGATTATTAATACAATGATTCAGTTTGTGGAAATTATTGTGATTGACCGAGTTTTCATTTCCGGACAATTCTCTAAAGTCACGATCAATTTCAGTGAAAGATGCATAATACAATGAGATGATAATATGTTAGGGTTTAGGGTTTAGGGCAAAGGGTTTAGGGTTTATGGTTTATGACAAATCGTTTCTAAATCGTCGCGAATTGGCATCGATTTTGCGACATTCAGTGTTTGCGACGATTTAGCCACGATTTGTCAATATTCGTTGCGAAATCGTCGCTATTTTGCATCGAATTAGTGAGGATATTTGTAAAATCGGTTTTAGGGTTTAGGGTATAGGTACGAAATTGTAACGTCGATTACAACGTTCCATAAACAACTTGACATGTTTACTGTAAATCCAAATTCATGAAATTATCAATAAGTTCATCGATATAGAAAAATAAGTAAAACATATAGTTTGCGTATATGTTAGAGATTATTAATACAATGATTCAGTTTGTGGAAATTATTGTGATTGACCGAGTTTTCATTTCCGTACAATTCTCTAAAGTCACGATCAATTTCAGTGAAAGATGCATAATACAATGAGATGATAATATGTTAGGGTTTAGGGTTTAGGGCAAAGGGTTTAGGGTTTATGGTTTATGACAAATCGTTTCTAAATCGTCGCGAATTGGCATCGATTTTGCGACATTCAGTGTTTGCGACGATTTAGCCACGATTTGTCAATATTCGTTGCGAAATCGTCGCCATTTTGCATCGAATTAGTGAGGATATTTGTAAAATCGGTTTTGGGGTTTAGGGTATAGGTACGAAATTGTACCGTCGATTACAACGTTCCATAAACAACTTGACATGTTTACTGTAAATCCAAATTCATGAAATTATCAATAAGTTCATCGATATAGAAAAATAAGTAAAACATATAGTTTGCGTATATGTTAGAGATTATTAATACAATGATTCAGTTTGTGGAAATTATTGTGATTGACCGAGTTTTCATTTCCGGACAATTCTCTAAAGTCACGATCAATTTCAGTGAAAGATGCATAATACAATGAGATGATAATATGTTAGGGTTTAGGGTTTAGGGCAAAGGGTTTAGGGTTTAGGGTTTATGACAAATCGTTGCTAAATCGTCGCGAATTGGCATCGATTTTGCGACATTCAGTGTTTGCGACAATTTAGCCACGATTTGTCAATATTCGTTTCGAAATCGTCGCTATTTTGCATCGAATTAGTGAGGATATTTGTAAAATCGGTTTTAGGGTTTAGGGTATAGTCACGAAATTGTAACGTCGATTACAACGTTCCATAAACAACTTGACATGTTTACTGTAAATCCAAATTCATGAAATTATCAATAAGTTCATCGATATAGAAAAATAAGTAAAACATATAGTTTGCGTATATGTTAGAGATTATTAATACAATGATTCAGTTTGTGGAAATTATTGTGATTGACCGAGTTTTCATTTCCGGACAATTCTCTCAAGTCACGATCAATTTCAGTGAAAGATGCATAATACAATGAGATGATAATATGTTAGGGTTTAGGGTTTAGGGCAAAGGGTTTAGGGTTTATGGTTTATGACAAATCGTTTCTAAATCATCGCGAATTGGCATCGATTTTGCGACATTCAGTGTTTGCGACGATTTAGCCACGATTTGTCAATATTCGTTGCGAAATCGTCGCCATTTTGCATCGAATTAGTGAGGATATTTGTAAAATCGGTTTTAGGGTTTAGGGTATAGGTACGAAATTGTAACGTCGATTACAACGTTCCATAAACAACTTGACATGTTTACTGTAAATCCAAATTCATGAAATTATCAATAAGTTCATCGATATAGAAAAATAAGTAAAACATATAGTTTGCGTATATGTTAGAGATTATTAATACAATGATTCAGTTAGTGGAAATTATTGTGATTGACCGAGTTTTCATTTCCGGACAATTCTCTAAAGTCACGATCAATTTCAGTGAAAGATGCATAATACAATGAGATGATAATATGTTAGGGTTTAGGGTTTAGGGCAAAGGGTTTAGGGTTTAGGGTTTATGACAAATCGTTGCTAAATCGTCGCGAATTGGCATCGATTTTGCGACATTCAGTGTTTGCGACAATTTAGCCACGATTTGTCAATATTCGTTTCGAAATCGTCGCTATTTTGCATCGAATTAGTGAGGATATTTGTAAAATCGGTTTTAGGGTTTAGGGTATAGTCACGAAATTGTAACGTCGATTACAACGTTCCATAAACAACTTGACATGTTTACTGTAAATCCAAATTCATGAAATTATCAATAAGTTCATCGATATAGAAAAATAAGTAAAACATATAGTTTGCGTATATGTTAGAGATTATTAATACAATGATTCAGTTTGTGGAAATTATTGTGATTGACCGAGTTTTCATTTCCGGACAATTCTCTAAAGTCACGATCAATTTCAGTGAAAGATGCATAATACAATGAGATGATAATATGTTAGGGTTTAGGGTTTAGGGCAAAGGGTTTAGGGTTTAGGGTTTATGACAAATCGTTGCTAAATCGTCGCGAATTGGCATCGATTTTGCGACATTCAGTGTTTGCGACGATTTAGCCACGATTTGTCAATATTCGTTTCGAAATCGTCGCTATTTTGCATCGAATTAGTGAGGATATTTGTAAAATCGGTTTTAGGGTTTAGGGTATAGGTACGAAATTGTAACGTCGATTACAACGTTCCATAAACAACTTGACATGTTTACTGTAAATTCAAATTCATGAAATTATCAATAAGTTCATCGATATAGAAAAATAAGTAAAACATATAGTTTGCGTATATGTTAAAGATTATTAATACAATGATTCAGTTTGTGGAAATTATTGTGATTGACCGAGTTTTCATTTCCGGACAATTCTTTAAAGTCACGATCAATTTCAGTGAAAGATGCATAATACAATGAGATGATAATATGTTAGGGTTTAGGGTTTAGGGCAAAGGGTTTAGGGTTTAGGGTTTATGACAAATCGTTGCTAAATCGTCGCGAATTGGCATCGATTTTGCGACATTCAGTGTTTGAGACGATTTAGCAACGATTTGTCAATATTCGTTGCGTAATCGTCGCCATTTTGCATCGAATTAGTGAGGATATTTGTAAAATTGGTTTTAGGGTTTAGGGTATAGGTACGAAATTGTAACGTGGATTACAACGTTCCATAAACAACTTGACATGTTTACTGTAAATCCAAATTCATGAAATTATCAATAAGTTCATCGATATAGAAAAATAAATAAAACATATAGTTTGCGTATATGTTAGAGATTATTAATACAATGATTCAGTTTGTGGAAATTATTGTGATTGACCGAGTTTTCATTTCCGGACAATTCTTTAAAGTCACGATCAATTTCAGTGAAAGATGCATAATACAATGAGATGATAATATGTTAGGGTTTAGGGTTTAGGGCAAAGGGTTTAGGGTTTATGGTTTATGACAAATCGTTGCTAAATCGTCGCGAATTGGCATCGATTTTGCGACATTCAGTGTTTGCGACGATTTAGCCGCGATATGTCAATATTCGTTGCGAAATAGTCGCTATTTTGCATCGAATTAGTGAGGATATTTGTAAAATCGGTTTTAGGGTTTAGGGTATAGGTAAGAAATTTTAACGTCGATTACAACGTTCCATAAACAACTTGACATGTTTACTGTAAATCCAAATTCATGAAATTATCAATAAGTTCATCGATATAGAAAAATAAGTAAAACATATAGTTTGCGTATATGTTAGAGTTATTAATACAATGATTCAGTTTGTGGAAATTATTGTGATTGACCGAGTTTTCATTTCCGGACAATTCTCTAAAGTCACGATCAATTTCAGTGAAAGATGCATAATACAATGAGATGATAATATGTTAGGGTTTAGGGTTTAGGGCAAAGGGTTTAGGGTTTATGGTTTATGACAAATCGTTTCTAAATCGTCGCGAATTGGCATCGATTTTGCGACATTCAGTGTTTGCGACGATTTAGCCACGATTTGTCAATATTCGTTGCGAAATCGTCGCTATTTTGCATCGAATTAGTGAGGATATTTGTAAAATCGGTTTTAGGGTTTAGGGTATAGGTACGAAATTGTAACGTCGATTACAACGTTCCATAAACAACTTGACATGTTTACTGTAAATCCAAATTCATGAAATTATCAATAAGTTCATCGATATAGAAAAATAAGTAAAACATATAGTTTGCGTATATGTTAGAGATTATTAATACAATGATTCAGTTTGTGGAAATTATTGTGATTGACCGAGTTTTCATTTCCGGACAATTCTCTAAAGTCACGATCAATTTCAGTGAAAGATGCATAATACAATGAGATGATAATATGTTAGGGATTAGGGTTTAGGGCAAAGGGTTTAGGGTTTAGGGTTTATGACAAATCGTTGCTAAATCGTCGCGAATTGGCATCGATTTTGCGACATTCAGTGTTTGCGACGATTTAGCCACGATTTGTCAATATTCGTTGCGAAATCGTCGCTATTTTGCATCGAATTAGTGAGGATATTTGTAAAATCGGTTTTAGGGTTTAGGGTATAGGTACGAAATTGTAACGTCGATTACAACGTTCCATAAACAACTTGACATGTTTACTGTAAATCCAAATTCATGAAATTATCAATAAGTTCATCGATATAGAAAAATAAGTAAAACATATAGTTTGCGTATATGTTAGAGATTATTAATACAATGATTCAGTTTGTGGAAATTATTGTGATTGACCGAGTTTTCATTTCCGGACAATTCTCTAAAGTCACGATCAATTTCAGTGAAAGATGCATAATACAATGAGATGATAATATGTTAGGGTTTAGGGTTTAGGGCAAAGGGTTTAGGGTTTAGGGTTTATGACAAATCGTTGCTAAATCGTCGCGAATTGGCATCGATTTTGCGACATTCAGTGTTTGCGACGATTTAGCCACGATTTGTCAATATTCGTTGCGAAATCGTCGCCATTTTGCATCGAATTAGTGAGGATATTTGTTAAATTGGTTTTAGGGTTTAGGGTATAGGTACGAAATTGTAACGTGGATTACAACGTTCCATAAACAACTTGACATGTTTACTGTAAATCCAAATTCATGAAATTATCAATAAGTTCATCGATATAGAAAAATAAGTAAAACATATAGTTTGCGTATATGTTAGAGATTATTAATACAATGATTCAGTTTGTGGAAATTATTGTGATTGACCGAGTTTTCATTTCCGGACAATTCTTTAAAGTGACGATCAATTTCAGTGAAAGATGCATAATACAATGAGATGATAATATGTTAGGGTTTAGGGTTTAGGGCAAAGGGTTTAGGGTTTAGGGTTTATGACAAATCGTTGCTAAATCGTCGCGAATTGGCATCGATTTTGCGACATTCAGTGTTTGCGACGATTTAGCCACGATTTGTCAATATTCGTTGCGAAATCGTCGCTATTTTGCATCGAATTAGTGAGGATATTTGTAAAATCGGTTTTAGGGTTTAGGGTATAGGTACGAAATTGTAACGTCGATTACAACGTTCCATAAACAACTTGACATGTTTACTGTAAATCCAAATTCATGAAATTATCAATAAGTTCATCGATATAGAAAAATAAGTAAAACATATAGTTTGCGTATATGTTAGAGATTATTAATACAATGATTCAGTTTGTGGAAATTATTGTGATTGACCGAGTTTTCATTTCCGGACAATTCTCTAAAGTCACGATCAATTTCAGTGAAAGATGCATAATACAATGAGATGATAATATGTTAGGGTTTAGGGTTTAGGGCAAAGGGTTTAGGGTTTAGGGTTTATGACAAATCGTTGCTAAATCGTCGCGAATTGGCATCGATTTTGCGACATTCAGTGTTTGCGACGATTTAGCCACGATTTGTCAATATTCGTTGCGAAATCGTCGCCATTTTGCATCGAATTAGTGAGGATATTTGTAAAATCGGTTTTAGGGTTTAGGGTATAGGTACGAAATTGTAACGTGGATTACAACGTTCCATAAACAACTTGACATGTTTACTGTAAATCCAAATTCATGAAATTATCAATAAGTTCATCGATATAGAAAAATAAGTAAAACATATAGTTTGCGTATATGTTAGAGATTATTAATACAATGATTCAGTTTGTGGAAATTATTGTGATTGACCGAGTTTTCATTTCCGGACAATTCTCTAAAGTCACGATCAATTTCAGTGAAAGATGCATAATACAATGAGATGATAATATGTTAGGGTTTAGGGTTTAGGGCAAAGGGTTTAGGGTTTAGGGTTTATGACAAATCGTTGCTAAATCGTCGCGAATTGGCATCGATTTTGCGACATTCAGTGTTTGCGACGATTTAGCCACGATTTGTCAATATTCGTTGCGAAATCGTCGCTATTTTGCATCGAATTAGTGAGGATATTTGTAAAATCGGTTTTAGGGTTTAGGGTATAGGTACGAAATTGTAACGTCGATTACAACGTTCCATAAACAACTTGACATGTTTACTGTAAATCCAAATTCATGAAATTATCAATAAGTTCATCGATATAGAAAAATAAGTAAAACATATAGTTTGCGTATATGTTAGAGATTATTAATACAATGATTCAGTTTGTGGAAATTATTGTGATTGACCGAGTTTTCATTTCCGGACAATTCTCTAAAGTCACGATCAATTTCAGTGAAAGATGCATAATACAATGAGATGATAATATGTTAGGGTTTAGGGTTTAGGGCAAAGGGTTTAGGGTTTATGACAAATCGTTGCTAAATCGTCGCGAATTGGCATCGATTTTGCGACATTCAGTGTTTGCGACGATTTAGCCACGATTTGTCAATATTCGTTGCGAAATCGTCGCCATTTTGCATCGAATTAGTGAGGATATTTGTAAAATCGGTTTTAGGGTTTAGGGTATAGGTACGAAATTGTAACGTGGATTACAACGTTCCATAAACAACTTGACATGTTTACTGTAAATCCAAATTCATGAAATTATCAATAAGTTCATCGATATAGAAAAATAAGTAAAACATATAGTTTGCGTATATGTTAGAGATTATTAATACAATGATTCAGTTTGTGGAAATTATTGTGATTGACCGAGTTTTCATTTCCGGACAATTCTCTAAAGTCACGATCAATTTCAGTGAAAGATGCATAATACAATGAGATGATAATATGTTAGGGTTTAGGGTTTAGGGCAAAGGGTTTAGGGTTTATGACAAATCGTTGCTAAATCGTCGCGAATTGGCATCGATTTTGCGACATTCAGTGTTTGCGACGATTTAGCCACGATTTGTCAATATTCGTTGCGAAATCGTCGCTATTTTGCATCGAATTAGTGAGGATATTTGTAAAATCGGTTTTAGGGTTTAGGGTATAGGTACGAAATTGTAACGTGGATTACAACGTTCCATAAACAACTTGACATGTTTACTGTAAATCCAAATTCATGAAATTATCAATAAGTTCATCGATATAGAAAAATAAGTAAAACATATAGTTTGCGTATATGTTAGAGATTATTAATACAATGATTCAGTTTGTGGAAATTATTGTGATTGACCGAGTTTTCATTTCCGGACAATTCTCTAAAGTCACGATCAATTTCAGTGAAAGATGCATAATACAATGAGATGATAATATGTTAGGGTTTAGGGTTTAGGGCAAAGGGTTTAGGGTTTAGGGTTTATGACAAATCGTTGCTAAATCGTAGCGAATTGGCATCGATTTTGCGACATTCAGTGTTTGCGACGATTTAGCCACGATTTGTCAATATTCGTTGCGAAATCGTCGCTATTTTGCATCGAATTAGTGAGGATATTTGTAAAATCGGTTTTAGGGTTTAGGGTATAGGTAAGAAATTGTAACGTCGATTACAACGTTCCATAAACAACTTGACATGTTTACTGTAAATCCAAATTCATGAAATTATCAATAAGTTCATCGATATAGAAAAATAAGTAAAACATATAGTATGCGTATATGTTAAAGATTATTAATACAATGATTCAGTTTGTGGAAATTATTGTGATTGACCGAGTTTTCATTTCCGGACAATTCTCTAAAGTCACGATCAATTTCAGTGAAAGATGCATAATACAATGAGATGATAATATGTTAGGGTTTAGGGTTTAGGGCAAAGGGTTTAGGGTTTATGGTTTATGACAAATCGTTTCTAAATCGTCGCGAATTGGCATCGATTTTGCGACATTCAGTGTTTGCGACGATTTAGCCACGATTTGTCAATATTCGTTGCGAAATCGTCGCCATTTTGCATCGAATTAGTGAGGATATTTGTAAAATCGGTTTTAGGGTTTAGGGTATAGCTACGAAATTGTAACGTCGATTACAACGTTCCATAAACAACTTGACATGTTTACTGTAAATCCAAATTCATGAAATTATCAATAAGTTCATCGATATAGAAAAATAAGTAAAACATATAGTTTGCGTATATGTTAGAGATTATTAATACAATGATTCAGTTTGTGGAAATTATTGTGATTGACCGAGTTTTCATTTCCGGACAATTCTCTAAAGTCACGATCAATTTCAGTGAAAGATGCATAATACAATGAGATGATAATATGTTAGGGTTTAGGGTTTAGGGCAAAGGGTTTAGGGTTTAGGGTTTATGACAAATCGTTGCTAAATCGTCGCGAATTGGCATCGATTTTGCGACATTCAGTGTTTGCGACAATTTAGCCACGATTTGTCAATATTCGTTTCGAAATCGTCGCTATTTTGCATCGAATTAGTGAGGATATTTGTAAAATCGGTTTTAGGGTTTAGGGTATAGGTACGAAATTGTAACGTCGATTACAACGTTCCATAAACAACTTGACATGTTTACTCTAAATTCAAATTCATGAAATTATCAATAAGTTCATCGATATAGAAAAATAAATAAAACATATAGTTTGCGTATATGTTAGAGATTATTAATACAATGATTCAGTTTGTGGAAATTATTGTGATTGACCGAGTTTTCATTTTCGGACAATTCTCTAAAGTCACGATCAATTTCAGTGAAAGATGCATAATACAATGAGATGATAATATGTTAGGGTTTAGGGTTTAGGGCAAAGGGTTTAGGGTTTATGACAAATCGTTGCTAAATCGTCGCGAATTGGCATCGATTTTGCGACATTCAGTGTTTGCGACGATTTAGCCACGATTTGTCAATATTCATTGCGAAATCGTCGCCATTTTGCATCGAATTAGTGAGGATATTTGTTAAATCGGTTTTAGGGTTTAGGGTATAGGTACGAAATTGTAACGTGGATTACAACGTTCCATAAACAACTTGACATGTTTACTGTAAATCCAAATTCATGAAATTATCAATAAGTTCATCGATATAGAAAAATAAGTAAAACATATAGTTTGCGTATATGTTAGAGATTATTAATACAATGATTAAGTTTGTGGAAATTATTGTGATTGACCGAGTTTTCATTTCCGGACAATTCTTTAAAGTCACGATCAATTTCAGTGAAAGATGCATAATACAATGAGATGATAATATGTTAGGGTTTAGGGTTTAGGGCAAAGGGTTTAGGGTTTATGACAAATCGTTGCTAAATCGTCGCGAATTGGCATCGATTTTGCGACATTCAGTGTTTGCGACGATTTAGCCACGATTTGTCAATATTCGTTGCGAAATCGTCGCTATTTTGCATCGAATTAGTGAGGATATTTGTAAAATCGGTTTTAGGGTTTAGGGTATAGGTACGAAATTGTAACGTCGATTACAACGTTCCATAAACAACTTGACATGTTTACTGTAAATCCAAATTCATGAAATTATCAATAAGTTCATCGATATAGAAAAATAAGTAAAACATATAGTTTGCGTATATGTTAGAGATTATTAAAACAATGATTCAGTTTGTGGAAATTATTGTGATTGACCGAGTTTTCATTTCCGGACAATTCTCTAAAGTCACGATCAATTTCAGTGAAAGATGCATAATACAATGAGATGATAATATGTTAGGGTTTAGGGTTTAGGGCAAAGGGTTTAGGGTTTAGGGTTTATGACAAATCGTTGCTAAATCGTCGCGAATTGGCATCGATTTTGCGACATTCAGTGTTTGCGACGATTTAGCCACGATTTGTCAATATTCGTTGCGAAATCGTCGCCATTTTGCATCGAATTAGTGAGGATATTTGTAAAATCGGTTTTAGGGTTTAGGGTATAGGTACGAAATTGTAACGTCGATTACAACGTTCCATAAACAACTTGACATGTTTACTGTAAATCCAAATTCATGAAATTATCAATAAGTTCATCGATATAGAAAAATAAGTAAAACATATAGTTTGCGTATATGTTAGAGATTATTAATACAATGATTCAGTTTGTGGAAATTATTGTGATTGACCGAGTTTTCATTTCCGGACAATTCTCTAAAGTCACGATCAATTTCAGTGAAAGATGCATAATACAATGAGATGATAATATGTTAGGGTTTAGGGTTTAGGGCAAAGGGTTTAGGGTTTAGGGTTTATGACAAATCGTTGCTAAATCGTCGCGAATTGGCATCGATTTTGCGACATTCAGTGTTTGCGACGATTTAGCCACGATTTGTCAATATTCGTTGCGAAATCGTCGCCATTTTGCATCGAATTAGTGAGGATATTTGTAAAATCGGTTTTAGGGTTTAGGGTATAGGTACGAAATTGTAACGTCGATTACAACGTTCCATAAACAACTTGACATGTTTACTGTAAATCCAAATTCATGAAATTATCAATAAGTTCATCGATATAGAAAAATAAGTAAAACATATAGTTTGCGTATATTTAGAGATTATTAATACAATGATTCAGTTTGTGGAAATTATTGTGATTGACCGAGTTTTTCATTTCCGGACAATTCTCTAAAGTCACGATCAATTTCAGTGAAAGATGCATAATACAATGAGATGATAATATGTTAGGGTTTAGGGTTTAGGGCAAAGGGTTTAGGGTTTAGGGTTTATGACAAATCGTTGCTAAATCGTCGCGAATTGGCATCGATTTTGCGACATTCAGTGTTTGCGACGATTTAGCCACGATTTGTCAATATTCGTTGCGAAATCGTCGCTATTTTGCATCGAATTAGTGAGGATATTTGTAAAATCGGTTTTAGGGTTTAGGGTATAGGTACGAAATTGTAACGTCGATTACAACGTTCCATAAACAACTTGACATGTTTACTGTAAATCCAAATTCATGAAATTATCAATAAGTTCATCGATATAGAAAAATAAGTAAAACATATAGTTTGCGTATATGTTAGAGATTATTAATACAATGATTCAGTTTGTGGAAATTATTGTGATTGACCGAGTTTTCATTTTCGGACAATTCTCTAAAGTCACGATCAATTTCAGTGAAAGATGCATAATACAATGAGATGATAATATGTTAGGGTTTAGGGTTTAGGGCAAAGGGTTTAGGGTTTAGGGTTTATGACAAATCGTTGCTAAATCGTCGCGAATTGGCATCGATTTTGCGACATTCAGTGTTTGCGACGATTTAGCCACGATTTGTCAATATTCGTTGCGAAATCGTCGCCATTTTGCATCGAATTAGTGAGGATATTTTTAAAATCGGTTTTAGGGTTTAGGGTATACGGTACGAAATTGTAACGTCGATTACAACGTTCCATAAACAACTTGACATGTTTACTGTAAATCCAAATTCATGAAATTATCAATAAGTTCATCGATATAGAAAAATAAGTAAAACATATAGTTTGCGTATATGTTAGAGATTATTAATACAATGATTCAGTTTGTGGAAATTATTGTGATTGACCGAGTTTTCATTTTCGGACAATTCTCTAAAGTCACGATCAATTTCAGTGAAAGATGCATAATACAATGAGATGATAATATGTTAGGGTTTAGGGTTTAGGGCAAAGGGTTTAGGGTTTAGGGTTTATGACAAATCGTTTCTAAATCGTCGCGAATTGGCATCGATTTTGCGACATTCAGTGTTTGCGACGATTTAGCCACGATTTGTCAATATTCGTTTGCGAAATCGTCGCTATTTTGCATCGAATTAGTGAGATATTTGTAAAATCGATTTTAGGGTTTAGGGTATAGGTACGAAATTGTAACGTCGATTACAACGTTCCATAAACAACTTGACATGTTTACTGTAAATCCAAATTCATGAAATTATCAATAAGTTCATCGATATAGAAAAATAAGTAAAACATATAGTTTGCGTATATGTTAGAGATTATTAATACAATGATTCAGTTTGTGGAAATTATTGTGATTGACCGAGTTTTCATTTCCGGACAATTCTCTAAAGTCACGATCAATTTCAGTGAAAGATGCATAATACAATGAGATGATAATATGTTGGGTTTAGGTTTAGGGCAAAGGGTTTAGGGTTTAGGGTTTATTATGACAAATCGTTGCTAAATCGTCGCGAATTGGCATCGATTTTGCAACATTCAGTGTTTGCGACGATTTAGCCACGATTTGTCAATATTCGTTGCGAAATCGTCGCTATTTTGCATCGAATTAGTGAGGATATTTGTAAAATCGGTTTTTAGGGTTTAGGGTATAGGTACGAAATTGTAACGTCGATTACAACGTTCCATAAACAACTTGACATGTTTACTGTAAATCCAAATTCATGAAATTATCAATAAGTTCATCGATATAGAAAAATAAGTAAAACATATAGTTTGCGTATATGTTAGAGATTATTAATACAATGATTCAGTTTGTGAAATTATTGTGATTGACCGAGTTTTCATTTCCGGACAATTCTCTAAAGTCACGATCAATTTCAGTGAAAGATGCATAATACAATGAGATGATAAAATATGTTAGGGTTTAGGGTTTAGGGATTAGGGCAAGGGTTTAGGGTTTAGGTTTTATGACAAATCATTGCTAAATCGTCGCGAATTGGCATCGAATTTTGCGACATTCAGTGTTGCGACGATTTAGCCACGATTTGTCAATATTCGTTGCGAAATCGTCGCCATTTTGCATCGAATTAGTGAGGATATTTGTTAAATCGGTTTTAGGGTTTAGGGTATAGGTACGAAATTGTAACGTCGATTACAACGTTCCATAAACAACTTGACATGTTTACTGTAAATCCAAATTCATGAAATTATCAATAAGTTCATCGATATAGAAAAATAAGTAAAACATATAGTTTGCGTATATGTTAGAGATTATTAATACAATGATTCAGTTTGTGGAAATTATTGTGATTGACCGAGTTTTCATTTCCGGACAATTCTCTAAAGTCACGATCAATTTCAGTGAAAGATGCATAATACAATGAGATGATAATATGTTAGGGTTTAGGGTTTAGGGCAAAGGGTTTAGGGTTTAGGGTTTATGACAAATCGTTGCTAAATCGTCGCGAATTGGCATCGATTTTGCGACATTCAGTGTTTGCGACGATTTAGCCACGATTTGTCAATATTCGTTGCGAAATCGTCGCCATTTTGCATCGAATTAGTGAGGATATTTGTTAAATCGGTTTTAGGGTTTAGGGTATAGGTACGAAATTGTAACGTCGATTACAACGTTCCATAAACAACTTGACATGTTTACTGTAAATCCAAATTCATGAAATTATCAATAAGTTCATCGATATAGAAAAATAAGTAAAACATATAGTTTGCGTATATGTTAGAGATTATTAATACAATGATTCAGTTTGTGGAAATTATTGTGATTGACCGAGTTTTCATTTCCGACAATTCTCTAAAGTCACGATCAATTTTCAGTGAAAGATGCATAATACAATGAGATGATAATATGTTAGGGTTTAGGGTTTAGGGCAAAGGGTTTAGGGTTTAGGTTTATGACAAATCGTTGCTAAATCGTCGCGAATTGGCATCGATTTTGCGAACATTCAGTGTTTGCGACGATTTAGCCACGATTTGTCAATATTCGTTGCGTAATCGTCGCTATTTTGCATCGAATTAGTGAGATATTTGTAAAATCGGTTTTAGGGTTTAGGGTATAAGGTACGAAATTGTAACGTCGATTACAACGTTCCATAAACAACTGACATGTTTACTGTAAATCCAAATTCATGAAATTATCAATAAGTTCATCGATATAGAAAAATAAGTAAAACATATAGTTTGCGTATATGTTAGAGATTATTAATACAATGATTCAGTTTGTGGAAATTATTGTGATTGACCGAGTTTTCATTTCCGGACAATTCTCTAAAGTCACGATCAATTTCAGTGAAAGATGCATAATACAATGAGATGATAATATGTTAGGGTTTAGGGTTTAGGGCAAAGGGTTTAGGGTTTAGGTTTTATGACAAATCGTTGCTAAATCGTCGTGAATTGGCATCGAATTTTGCGACATTCAGTGTTTGCGACGATTTAGCCACGATTTGTCAATATTCGTTGCGAAATCGTCGCCAATTTTGCATCGAATTAGTGAGGATATTTGTAAAATCGGTTTTAGGGTTGAGGTATAGGTACGAAATTGTAACGTCGATAACAACGTTCCATAAACAACTTGACATGTTTACTGTAAATCCAAATTCATGAAATTATCAATAAGTTCATCGATATATAAAAAAATAAGTAAAACATATAGTTTGCGTATATGTTAGAGATTATTAATACAATGATTCAGTTTGTGGAAATTATTGTGATTGACCGAGTTTTCATTTCCGGACAATTCTTTAAAGTCACGATCAATTTCAGTGAAAGATGCATAATACAATGAGATGATAATATGTTAGGGTTTAGGGTTTAGGGCAAAGGTTTAGGGTTTAGGTTTATGACAAATCGTTGCTAAATCGTCGCGAATTGGCATCGATTTTGCGACATTCAGTGTTTGCGACGATTTAGCCACGATTTGTCAATATTCGTTGCGAAATCGTCGCCATTTTTTGCATCGAATTAGTGAGGATATTTGTATAATGGTTTTAGGGTTTAGGGTATAGGTACGAAAATTGTAACGTCGATTACAACGTTCCATAAACAACTTGACATGTTTACTGTAAATCCAAATTCATGAAATTATCAATAAGTTCATCGATATAGAAAAATAAGTAAAACATATAGTTTGCGTATATGTTAGAGATTATTAATACAATGATTCAGTTTGTGGAAAATATTGTGATTGACCGAGTTTTCATTTCCGGACAATTCTCTAAAGTCACGATCAATTTCAGTGAAAGATGCATAATACAATGAGATGATAAATATGTTAGGGGTTTAGGGTTTAGGGCAAAGGTTTAGTTTAATGGGTTTATGACAAATCGTTGCTAAATCGTCGCGAATTGGCATCGATTTTGCGACATTCAGTGTTTGCGACGATTTAGCCACGATTTGTCAATATTCGTTGCGAAATCGTCGCTATTTTGCATCGAATTAGTGAGGATATTTGTAAAATCGTTTTAGGGTTTAGGGTATAGGTACGAAATTGTAACGTCGAATTACAACGTTCCATAAACACACTTGACATGTTTACTGTAAATCCAAATTCATGAAATTTATCAATAAGTTCATCGATATAGAAAAATAAGTAAAACATATAGTTTGCGTATATGTTAGAGATTATTAATACAATGATTCAGTTTGTGGAAATTATTGTGATTGACCGAGTTTTCATTTCCGGACAATTCTCTAAAGTCACGATCAATTTCAGTGAAAGATGCATAATACAATGAATGATAATATGTTAGGGTTTAGGGTTTAGGGCAAAGGGTTTAGGGTTTAGGGTTTATGACAAATCGTTGCTAAATCGTCGCGAATTGGCATCGATTTTGCAGACATTCATGTTTGCGACGATTTAGCCACGATTTGTCAATATTCGTTGCGAAATCGTCGCCATTTTGCATCGATTAGTGAGGATATTTGTAAAATCGGTTTTAGGGTTTAGGGTTTAGGTACGAAAATTGTAACGTCGATTACAACGTTCCATAAACAACTTGACATGTTTACTGTAAATCCAAATTCATGAAATTATCAATAAGTTCATCGATATAGAAAAATAAGTAAAACATATAGTTTGCGTATATTTAGAGATTATTAATACAATGATTCAGTTTGTGGAAATTATTGTGATTGACCGAGGTTTTTCATTTCCGACAAATTCTCTAAAGTCACGATCAATTTCAGTGAAAGATGCATAATACAATGAGATGATAATATGTTAGGGTTTAGGGTTTAGGGCAAAGGGTTTAGGGTTTATGTTTATGACAAATCGTTGCTAAATCGTCGCGAATTGGCATCGATTTTGCGACATTCATTTTGCGACGATTTAGCCACGATTTGTCAATTATTTCGTTGCGAAATCGTCGTCGCTATTTTGCATCGAATTAGTGAGGATATTTGTAAAATCGGTTTTAGGGTTTAGGTATAGGTACGAAATTGTAACGTCGATATACAACGTTCCATAAACACACTTGACATGTTTACTGTATGTAAATCCAAATTCATGAAATATCAATAAGTTCATCGATATAGAAAAATAAGTAAAACATATAGTTTGCGTATATGTTAGAGATTATTAATACAATGATTCAGTTTGTGGAAATTATTGTGATTGACCGAGTTTTCATTTCCGACAATTCTCTAAAGTCACGATCAATTTCAGTGAAAGATGCATAATACAATGAGATGATAATATGTTAGGGTTTAGGGTTTAGGGTTTAGGGCAAAGGGTTTAGGGTTTAGGGTTTATGACAAATCGTTGCTAAATCGTCGCGAATTGGCATCGATTTTGCGACACTTCAGTGTTATGCGACGATTTAGCCACGATTTGTCAATATTCGTTGCGAAATCGTCGCCATTTTGCATCGAATTAGTGAGGATATTTGTAAAATCGGTTTTAGGGTTTATGGTATAGGTACGAAATTGTAACGTCGATTACAACGTTCCATAAACAACTTGACATGTTTACTGTAAATCCAAATTCATGAAATTATCAATAAGTTCATCGATATAGAAAAATAAGTAAAACATATAGTTTGCGTATATGTTAGAGATTATTAATACAATGATTCAGTTTGTGGAAATTATTGTGATTGACCGAGTTTTCATTTCCGGACAATTCTCTAAAGTCACGATCAATTTCAGTGAAAGATGCATAATACAATGAGATGATAATATGTTAGG